>CADEBD010000348.1:8541335-9770308 GCA_902825455.1 Arctia plantaginis
ATTCTTTGTGTAGGTTCCATAGTTTTAATGAAAAACCGCAACATGAAAAACACTAAACTTCATCATCAAAAAATAAGAAAAAAATGACGGCAATTGCATAATCTTCAAAAAGAAAGAGAGACAACATCTCAAGTAAATTTAACTCAGGTCTGAGGAAAGTCTTCAAACTGCATACGGTTTATCATCAACAGCCTTTGATAGTCCACTGCTGGACATAGGCCTCTCCTTAGAAAGGAGGTTTACGATTTAGTGATAGCAAAAAATGGTTACAGCTATTAATCTTATTCTTAATTGTGATTTAATTTTATAATGGACCTAGATAGGGTAAGATCCTTACATATCCACTCCAAATAATAAATATTTAATCTAAACTAATGTTTAAACATGTTGATATTAGTTCTCTTGGGTAAGCGGCAGTTATTAGTAATCATGCTTCTGATATAGATCCAGCACTTACAAAATAATATCTGAAACTTTATTAAACTCGAGAACCAATAGGTGTTATCGAGTTATCTATCGAAGTAATAGCAGCCAATTTTACAAGTCAATCGTACTTAATAGACAGACCCTAATATGGAACTTGTAAACAAACTTAGTGATACGAACTAAACTCCATTAGCATATAGATCTACCTCGCTTATCTGTGCTTATTGGTCGCGGTTACATTGATCTAAAGCCACCTTTACATTAATTTGTATTTAGAATGCTACAAAAATGAGTTTATAGAACTACTGTTTATAAACGTGTTAAAATTATAGAATTTGTGTGTACAATTCTCAGGTTTGGTGTTGAGTTAACAAATACATTTTTAATTTTATTCCTGACATGATGTATGTAATCCCTAAGTCATATGACACCTGATTCCATTAAAAGTGCAATAAGTTTGTGAAACAACCACCTATGGCACTGTGTTACCAGTTCAAACACGTTCAACCTAAAACTCTTGGGAGAATCTTTTTCGCTAATCTTAAACATAATTTACAACTTACGAATACTCTCCATCAGGAAACCTAATGGTTTTTGTACGTGGGCAACCGGAACCTACTAACCTAATGAACACTAAAAGTAAGCCTAAAATAATGCTTGCAAAGATTAATCAAAAACAGTGTACTGTCCAAATTCCTAAGCTGACTTTCATTCCTGACTTTATATGGGAGTAGATGACAGGCGCCATCACTGAAAATCATCGAATACAAATGAAAATATATTACACCATGGTTGTATAAAAACAAAGTGGTATTAAAAACTGTTTCTTTCATACAACTTAAATAACAAATAAGTACATACGTGATTACTTATAAATATTCCCACTCTTATATTTCCTTTTGAATACATCATAGTAGAAGGCAGATCCTTAACAATGTACTTGTGCTGAGATAACGAGGTCGTCGTTTTGTATTAAAAAGGTAAAAAGGCAGCCATAACTACTTGTGTAAGTCAAAAGCCATAAATCTTCATATTTCTTGTTAACAAAGGATATCGAAGAAGGGTAACCCTATTTTATTGTATGCCAGCATTCAGTTCCCTATGTCTATATTTGAGTTTTAATACGATACGTGATCTATATCGTTGCCAGGCAATACGAACTTCTTAAATATCCGGTAGTGTATATTTCATAAAAAGTGACAGTAAAATATACTTGATTTACAATACCTACTTCTGATATTTACAACATTTTTGGGATCTTTCCGGAACAATAATTGAGAATTAGGGGAAGTATAATTCTATATTTATCAGATTTAGTAAAAACGAATTTTGGCACACACAGGAGCTACTAGAACAGTACATTAACTCAACACATTTGGGATTTGATTGGGAATGTACAAATTATATCCTCTAATGAAGGTGGTAATCAATTTTCATCCAAAAAGCCTTGTGGGTTTTGTTCCTATAGTTATAAGAGGAAAAGTTGACTAGTAACATCGACAGTATGATGGTTATGCCAAACTGGATCCGAATTGAAGAGATAAAAAAATTGAAATACTACGCACAGAAGCCCATCTAGTTTCCAATTGTTAGTACACAGAAGCATGCTTGGTGCCTACATGGTAACTATATTCATTTTCAGACTGAAGGTCTGAACGATTAAAGTCCGTCATTTTCTTGGTTCACATTCTAACACATTTTACATTCTAATATTATACTCTACTGAGCTAGTTTTGATAAGTTTTGGTATGGAGATATACAGCACCTTGAAGAATTAGGCTTGAAGGCGACAAAATAGGGACTTTTTGGTAAGTAGGTAGCAGCTATAGTCAAGTGCATAGTGCAATCCTTATAGTGGCGATACAACTTTTTGATTTTTAGGCACTGGTAGCCACCATCATTGCTGTCGCTAAAAAGTATCGGAGTATGGAGAGGACCCGAGAAGTTTGAGTAGTTTTTATTGATTTAATTTTATTTTTATTAAAAAAATCAAACTCTCCGCAGACGATGTTGCCAGTATTAGCTAGAATCAATTTCAATTTTATTCTGTTATAAGCAGAAGGAATACATATATTATATCTCGTTTGGTTTATATGTTTTTCAGCAAGAAATTAATATCAACATAAATGCAATCCACACGTATTTTCCCCCATCACGTCACCCGCAGCTATTCTAATATTTCATAGGACAGCACAAGGGAAAATTGTATCAGGGAGACGTCTGGAGTGGTATGGTGACAGCGGAGCTAAATTGGACGCGACAACATGCTTTTAGCGCAGCTCGTCTCAGCCTCAGACCTCTGTGGATAGTGGTACAATAAGATCATAGAGCAAGTATGGTACAAGTTACAAAATATTGATGTATTACATATGTAAGAAATAATAAAGACCATCATAATACATTTTTGATAGGGCAATCGGTAGTATCCATCAACCCATTGATAATCCCTTATAATCTTCACATTTAAACTAAACCAACCAGTACCAGTACCCGATATGGATAGTAATCTAGGAGAACAGTGCCCCTGCTTAGCACAAAAATAAGGGCACAATACGCAAACTTTACTTTTTTTTTAAGTCGTTCAAGACGTTTTAGATTCGACGAATGATATTTCTTTTAATATAGGTTACAATAAAACAATGAAAAAAAATCAAATCTCATAACGTAGTTTAGTGGTGAGATTTAATTATAACTTGCTTACGTACTATTTTTCGTTATTAATCGTATCATTTATTAGGCAACGCCGCAATACGTGAATAAATTGTGACTTTTACCACACAAGACTACCATTTCACAAGAAACTATTATAAGGATCTTGTTTACGAGGAGTTACTACCAAACTTTAAGCATCTGACTCAATTAAGAAGTTATCTTTAATGGCCCTTTCCGTAATATATATGTTGGAAATTAATTAACTTGTATTTTCCCATGTTTTGAATTGAAATTGTAACGTTAGATAGTACATATTTGATTCAATCTAATGCAACTTTAAAAATGACAACAATCCGACTCTTGGTATTAACACGAGAATTCTAAATAACCTGTGCTATAGCTACTTAGCTCTACTAAATTTCCATTGCTGTTGAAAGACAGATTTGACAAAAAAATATCGTGTATGGGTACACGCATATCAATAGGTAAACGTGTAATAGGTTATGTACTCATATACGTAAGTGCGTGCGTGCGCCTTTATGTAAATGCACTCTTAAAAACAATATTTAAAGCGGTTTCTATATCGTGTCAGAATTAGAACTTAATCGGTGCAGAACTTTTTAAGTTATTGAAGCGAACACAAACCAACTTAAAGTATTTAGATTGATAGAACGATGCCTATCAGGAAAGCTAACACAAAATGAAAACAAAAAAATGTCTTCCTTATTATGCCTTTTATTCTACTTACATATACAGTACAAACTTAGAAGGGTATCGATAGTATATAACGTTAATTTAGAACATAATAAACTGTCTAGCTGAGAGGTTATTAGTACAGAATGATCGATGAGCGAGGTCAAATCAGGGAACCCGCTACCGCTATGAAAATAAATGCACGAGTAACTTTACAAATATTTGATTTATGTCTTTACAAATAAATAAACTAGTTAATATTGATTTTGGCGAGTAATTCAAATGAATCATTACAATGAGGGTATTTTATCGAACAAGATTTAAATTTAATTGACGATAATTAGAAATTAGTCATAGAGTAGAAATTTTCTCTGGATTTGATATAATTACATTTAAATAAATTATTTTCGATTTGTGTCAAATTGCACCATATTTTGTTGAAAATAAAACTCGTATTTGCAGTATTATATTTAAGGGTAGTGATTCCCCACATCTAACTATCGCCATATGGTGATGATATCTCACTGTAATCGATCTAAAATGTCTTCTTCTACACTATCGGCAGTAGATTCAGCCTTCTTTTCAATTTAATTTAAAACTACTGACGCTTTACTCCACATACATTTGGTCCAAAAGGAACTTTCTTCTTGACACGAACAAATTGAGCTATTTTTGTCCTAAACGAGTTCAGTACTGAATTTTCCTAATACTACATTCTAAGATTTTATCGATCGGAGATGCAACGTTTTACACGGACTTGTGTAGTTGTGGCTTAATTTAATGTAATCTTGTTACCTCAGCAATATTCTAAATTAATAACAATTCCAACTCGTGCATAATCGCCAAGACATAAGAGACTTATTTTTAGAATTGTCTTAACTTAAATTCACATACTAAATTAGCGTTACCTAATATTTACTCAAATGATCTATCTACCCATAAATCGTCACATCGAAGTTTAGTCTTTTACCCCGTTCACTTTCAAACTTTAGACCGATAAACGGAAAGCCGAAACCGCCAGAAGTAATTGATACTGTTGCTTTTGTGTGGTCGTTGTCGTAGGCCATGATGCTCTGTAACATAATAAAAAACAACGAAATAAATACAAATATACGAAAATCTCATATATACATATTATGTATATATGACTATGACTATATATACTCAACTAAGCTTGGCTGTATATTATACAGTGCAGTATTGGGCATCGATTAAAGACGCAACTGTCAATAAGAGTAAACTACTACTAATTGGATGACTTCATGCTTGGCTATGTAGGATATTTTTCGTACAAGGTTTAATAAATAATTTATTTACTAAATAACAATTTCCTTCGCCATCCATAAGTTGTACAACTACGCACGCACGTTTAAACTTTTATCCAAGAGGTAAGCTGAATATTTCATTTACCAATAGTATTGAATGAAGGACCTTCGGAAAGCCATCGTAAATATACATGAGTTGAGCTTTGTTGTGAGTTTTGTTAGAGGAAAAGTTTTGTAGATGCTTAATATTAGGTTTAGGAAAGCTGATAAAACGTTATATAAACCTTTAGTAATATAAGTAATTACAACGAAACCCGAAATCAAGTTTGACAATTTGAAAGGAAAATAAATAATATTATATTTGTTCATTTGATGTTTTGTCTTTTATTAGTATTATGTATCGATTCAGTTAATTTAGTTTCATAATTACCTCAACCTCATAGCTGACGATGCAGGCATGATTCACAATTATAGCACTAAGTAGAATTTGTTAGTTTAGTTTGTAATTTCGTTTTTTAGTTAGCTTTAATTTACTTAATATAACTACAATATCGCATTGGAAAAATTCTGTAAAAATATTGTAGGAACAAAAACTCAGTAGAAAAAAAATGAATTGAAGCAGGAATAGTAAAAACGCGCATTCAGCTAACAAGTCCTATAAGCTCCCTCCTTTTAACTACTACATAAGTAGACTGAGAAGCCTGATAGAAAGTATAGCACAAATAAAAGTTTTAGGGTAACATGGACGTGCTCTAAGTTTTAATAATTGTACACTTTTTAAACTAAACTAAAAACTTCACAAGATTCTCAAGAGCAATAGGTCACTTCATTTAACTACTTCTTCTTAATTAAGAAGTCGTATTCCGCTATTTCAATGACGTAAAGTTTCGATCATACATTGTGTACATCGTATTTATCTACAGTTATCAATTTTATTCGCAGTCATATTTAAATGTCACAATGTCTGTAATTGGAGCAAAACAAGCTTCGTAACGCAAATATAATCCTTTAATTGGGCTTCTTGTAATAATACAAGTTTAGTCAATCAAAGAAGTAAACAAATACTAAATAATTATTGCTGGGCTTCTATGGCTAAGCTTGACAATATATAGGCATTTTGAGGATTGGGGTGTTAAATACAAGAGATTTTTTTTTCAAATTGGATGAGTTCAATAAAAAAATAACCTTTTAGCTTTATTCTGTGAATTAAGATAGATATGTAGTTAGTTTTTTTTTTACAACATTGTAGTATTACTCACATTTATTATATCATGTCCGTTATAATACATAGTTTTGACCCGCCTTATGAGAGGTATTGCGCCGTACTTCACTTTGGTCTGATGTATCACAAAACTGTTGGTGTTCACGTTGCCCATAAGCAAATGTCCGCATGACGCCATTGCAAGTAAACAAGCAAAAACTATTAAAAGTTTCTTCTTCATTATACTGGTAAGATATAAACTATAATTTCAGAATTTAAAAAAACGTTTGAAAAAAAGACACGATGGTTACACGATAATGAGCCAACTAAGAATGAAGGTTATGAAGCAATTAAAGAAAAGGCACTTGAATAAGACAGGAGTCAAGAGGTCAATAACAATGCTACAGTTTATAATGGCTATGGCGAACTATAAATACATAATAATCGTAGTTCTGAGAAATAGATGACAATCAGATTGATATGTTATTGGGACTTGATTTATGTTTGTAAATGTTCCCACAATTGTAAAGGCTGAGTAACTATAAGATAGTTACAGTTAGAAACTTTCAGGTAGATAGTACAGTTTTCTTTTTCGTGATAAGGACATAATTGAGTTTCGCTAAACTTGTAATTCTGCTTCAAATCGACAGACACTGATTAATTTTAAACTTCTTTGTTCTCTCACACACGTGAATCAATTTATCGAGAGTAAAGACTGGGATATGAATTTTAATACAGTAAAATATAATTGTGATAAAGTAAACATACTAATGGAGGTAAATGTTAGGGTTCCGTGTTAAAATATTGTTTCACGAACAAAATTTAATCAAACAAACCCACACCTACGGAATAAAACTTTCGCTTGCTTAATAAGGAAGGGTTGCACGCACCGAGGCAGACAATAGGAGTCCAACGGAAATCGTGGACCGAAAGCATTTTCTATTTTATGCGAGGGTTCGTAGAAGGGTATGTATTAGTCTGAATCCATTCCCTGTCTTCCGGCAAATGTTGGAAACAATCCACCTCCTGTTTTATGAAGGCACGTTGTCTGATATTTTTGAACAATTGTTCTGTGAATGAATGGATATTATCGAACTGTTTTTTTTTAATATTCTGTCTGACCGTTTCAATGTTAGTCGTATATAACTATAAAAATCTAAAAACATAATTTAGTATTCTTGATACCATTACGTATGCAAAATCGTATTGCGTACATCATCATATTTACGGGAATCTTCATAACATTTTTCTTTCTTCTAGGGCAATATGCACGATATAACCCTCACCTAAATTTCCTGGAAAATCACGTCCCATAAGTTTATGTTATTCAGAATACTACTGACTAGACTGTAATAACGAGTCAAAAGCTGTAAAGTTTTATTTTTGACACAAAATGTTACGGATTTGAATTGCCTAAATCCATGTCTTTTTTTAAGCACAAATATTGAAATAATGATACTGAAACGTTAATTTGCTTGTTTGGTTAAACGCTACAATCTCAAGAACTACTTATAGAGCTTCTATCAAGGAAAGCTTGAAATTGAAAAAAAAATTGCAAGCTACCAATGGGAGCGGAGCATCAATGAAAAATGTTCCGATGATGGGGCAAAGTCATTCCTTTTAAAAGATGCAGACGAACTGTCAGATAATGGAATAGGGAGCAAACTAGCCGACGGGTCACCTGACGAAAAGCGACTACCGCCGTCCATGAACGCTTGCAGCTCAGGATTCAGAAGCGCGTTACCGGCCTTTGTGGAAGGATACGCTCTTTTCTTGAAGGATATACGTCGTAAATACGTATATTATTCGTAATAAATTCTAAACTTATTTAGTATATGGGTAATGTCATTTTCTTTTCAGAGATTACCTTAAAATAAATATGTTTACATATAGGGTATGTATTTTATTTGTAAAAACCTAAACTCGTTTTTCTAATAAAGTATATTTATTCAACTGTCTTGTGTACGAGCGTTATTAGTATGACCTAGTCCTTGCAGCTCTATCATGAAACCCACTAATACTTAATACGACAATTTTAATCAATTCAAATACGAAGGAGTTCTTCCTCGTCTATTCAATCATAGACGAGGTAGAACTTATTATCTCACCTTTATTTCAGCTTAGTCGGTTGGAATGAACTGATAAGTATAGATTAAATCACTTCCAAGCTTTGAGTACTTATTAACAAAGGAAGCATGTTAAATCTGGTCAAATGTATGTATGTATGTGTATGTATACATATAAAATCGGAATTCTTTAAGTAACAATAGTGTTATATATTTAGTAGGTATTTTATTATTATAAAGACGACTTCAACAATTTTTTTTCAAATAAAGATATTTTGAGTTCGAGTTTATGCAATGTAGTTTATATTCCGATGGCGACTGTTGGCCGCGCGTTGAATGAACACATTTATTAGATCACAATTAGACGAACACAGAAGTGTCTTTTTTTAAATATCCCATGAAAATAAAAGATACCGAAGGTCCAACAAACATGACCATTCGCTTTTATATAAGTATGTTCAATTGTAGCAACTCAACTCAAATCATAAGATAAATCTTTTATTGTAACTAATGACTATATCGTGTGGCGTCGTCCGGACTTATCATATTATATTTTATTTCATATCCTGTTATTCCCGCTCAGTTGTAAATATGAAACTTTCTGTTATGACCATTACTTGCCTTTCACTGCGTATGCCACGTGATTATGTTAGAAGTATGATGGTACCGTAAGAATTATTAATGTTTGTCTGTTTGCTGCTTTTGTGCCTGCCGTTTCTTTTTTTGGTTTACGTAAGTAAGGTAACTCGAATTCCTGTTCTGGACCAAAAAAATAATGGACTAAAACAGATCATATGATCTCTCATATCTCTCCCTCTCGGTAGAGATAAGAGAGGGAGAAAATTAATAATATAGTATGAAACAGCCCGAAATTATCCGATTATGTAACAGTCCAAACTAAATCTTTATATATGTCTAGGAGAACTTTATAAGAACTGTTCAAACAAAGGCTTACTTATGATTTTTCTTTTACCAGTAAATAAAATCAGTCTATAATTTTATGCTATTGCCTTACCTCAAATCAAATTCTGGTGTTTGGTTTTTGTGCACTTTTGGCAAAAGAGCTCTGTTTAATTGCGTTTGGAGACATTAATAACACTCTTCTAGTTCCAAAACCATTACATGACCCATTTTTACTCTCTCAACTTAGTGAAAGCAAACACACAAACTAGAATACGTATTCACACACACATATTATTTAGAGGAAATGTAAAAGTTCTACAGTATTATCACTGTGTCATTTGATAAAAGACTGTCATTCCCGTAACGACTAGGGTGAAAGGGTGGGGTACATTTGGTGACAACACTCTCTAATGCCCTCATCTATCTAAAGTAATCCTATAAAATTTTGTGGCTGTTTATCTGAGACTGCAATTGAAGTGATGTGTACGAGTGTGAATTTCAACTCTTACTCTACTTAGCATACATAATATTCAAATGGTTAATGTTTAGTAAGTTGGTGCTACATTTTTATTTGAAAATTTGTTATCTTAAAGTTCTTTAGAACATGCAAGTCGGGTCAGATAGGTATAAGTTATATACATACATACAATATGTCGTCGCTAATACAGAATTACCACTTCGGAGGCCATATCAATAAAACACGCACTTAAAAATACATTATTCTTGTACAATCGCTAATCAAATGTGCCGTTTCACTATGAAATTCTCTATTTATAATTTCTACAACGGTTATAGTAACTATAGCCTCTTTTATCAATAAAAAAATTATATCACGATATATTAATTCTTAAATATAGCTCCATATTTAAAATAAACATATTAATAAATTTAATAGAATTTTAAACGACTTATTTTACTAAAATTACCTTTATTTGATATAAAACAAACAATAGTCTTTTGCAAACTGCCAGCAGATGTGGTTGCAATCAAATTTCAATTGAAATGAAGTTTTATTCAACACAGCAAACTAATAAAATCTCAATTGTCTTTGGCAATCTCAATGTCAAATCCTCAAGAAAATTTACTACACTATAATAACACTTCTCCTTTAATATGTTCTTAAGTTTATTTTTAAATATATTCGTAGTCAACACTTTTAGACTCTTGGGGATTTTGTTATAAATTAATGGCGCCATGCATACCACACTTTTATGTCAAAGCGCAGTTTTAACATGAACGCTGACTGATAACCTACTATTGTCACGACGACTTCGTATGATGTTTTATATTTTCTTAGCATTAACAAAGAAAAATAGACTGCAGAATTAATTAAAGAATGTACCTTTCGAAATGAGTATGGCCCGGTAAGGATGGCATTATTTATAATTTTTAGACAGTGTGAATAATATCTACTCGTAGTGTGAGTAGATTAGTACAAAGTAGATACAAAAAAAACTGTGTGTGTCCAATTCACACACGGCAGAAGTGAAACTTCGGAAAAAATCTTTTGTTTTTTTTTTATCTCAGAAAAACCTTATAAAGTTTCGCTCGGACCGGGAATTAAACTCACTAAGGCAGCGTTTTTCAAATTCCATGCGTACAAAGTCGCGGGTACCAGTTAGTATTAAATAAAAATATTCACACTGTCAAAATATTATGTTAAAAATAATGTGTAATGTATTCTATCTCATTCTCTCGCCAACTTAATTCTATATATTCATGTCTTTTTTCTATAATTGTAACGAATTTTCGTTTCATTAAGTTTCAAATCAAACGATTCTAAAGAAGTTTCAGTTCAAAACAATTGAATAAAAGCAAATTAGCCTTTTTGTGATTTATTTTCTTCTATCATTAATAATAAATACTATCTTTGTAAAAAAATTAAAACAATAATTCGTTTATAATATACTCGTAGTATGTGAAACCTTCGTTTAATAAAAAGTGTCCGCACACTGACGATGTGACGAAACGTTGCATCGTGTGGTTTTAGTTATTTCGATGCCGAGTTACTAGTTGATGTTACTGTGACGACAAGTTGTTATCATTTTAATCGCAATGCATCGTTTTATTACAACAGCTACATCTGTCAGATATACACTACCTTACCAAAAACATATGCTGTTCTGAATGCCATTCTGACCGTGTTTTATTTACGAATAGTCGATGTACGTAATCTGAATGAAAGTTTTTTATTTTTTTAAATAATGTCATTATCAATCTTTCGTATTAGCTATTGAGATATATACAATGTAAACCGTTCCTTTTCATTAGAAAGGAATAGTAAAAAACTGAGCTCAGTAGCAGTGCAAGGTTTTCAGTAACCTTGGCTATCCTACCTGTGTTATTAGCTCCTCCTATTTAATGTGTCAACACATTGCCTGCTAATGATAAAAAGTTCACCGGAATAAATTGGTTCTTAACTTGTATGTTTTGTAGAATGCATACCGGAAACAAATAATATGAAACATATAAAAATAAAACGTCGTAACTGTCACTGTGAATTTACCTGTGTTTTGCAAAATGTATGATTGATTGATCACATGTCTAATATTACGTTGGCTCAATTCACTAAGCAGAAGGAAGGAAAATTGCCGCTAGAGAACAAAAGGCAGGTGAGGGAGCCGAATCGGGTTATCTGCGATTACCAATCTACGCACCGAATACTCTGGTTAGGATAATATCCCTTTGTGAATACCAAGTTTAACCGTCTATACCCAATTTGCAGTTCAGAATGTTTAAATGCTGATAAGAATTAAAATAGTAATCAAAATAGATGCTTCTAAAATAATCTTTAACAGTTTCAACAATTGAATTACTGCACGAATTGTCTCAATTTTTTACGTTTAATATACGAATAAAAAATAAGATGGTATTTTCTTTTCAACTGTTTATTGTAGATAAGAACAGGACAAATGTGCTAGGAGTATGTATTTAGGGGAGTCCGTTATCGTATGGGGAATCGACTTGCATCGCTTTCAGATGCATTGCTTTATTTTTTGTGGGTTGTTTTATGGATAACATAATACTGTGATTGATTGATCAGTTGAAAAAAAAATAACCGCATGGAAAACCGACTAAAGTAAATTGCTAGGTTTAGTACGAAACTACGTTCTAACATTCCCGCTATCAATCATAAATAAACCCAATTCAATATAAACACTAAGATAATTGCACTAGTAATTTTTAATTCACGATCTGATAAAGAAAATGCTCCGTGTAACATGAGAGCATCACGAACGTCGCTACTGCAAGATAAATGGACCCGTGGTATATCTGTACTGCAATTTGTTACTCATTGTGTGCTTAGCCCCTGGCAACAAATCATAGGATTTATCTTAAAAAAAAGTTATTACATTTACAGATAATTTATGGATGGATACCAACTAAAGTAAAATGACGTATGAATTGCTATTGTAAATTGAAAAAATATAAACTTATTCGTATCTATATATAAAAATGTTAATTTGGTATGTGTACGCTTCAAAAACATGCAAAGTTCTGCACCGATTGAGCTCAAATTTTGGCACGATATATTTTTGCCATCAGTTTTGTTCCTCATTTTTTATCAATGCAACCACAATGTGCCAAAGCGAATTGTGACAGGGTACAAGTAGTTTGGGCACGCCGTTATCGCGGCGGTAAGACCCGTTATGGAGGATTGGCTCGAGAGGCATCACGGGACCCCCTCATACCGGTTGACGTAGGTGAGCACTGGGAAAGGATGCTTCGGGGATCACCTGTGTCTGATCCGCAAGGAGCCAACGCCTGAGTGCCACCACTGCGATGGCCGGGCCGTGGACACGTGTCCACACTTTAGCAGAAGGCTCGGCGTGGGTGGAGCAGGGGCGTGACCTCGTGGCGGCCATCGGAGTGGGTGATCTCACGCTCGGTAACATGATTGCGGCCATGGTGCGGAGCGAGAGTGCGTGGAACTCCGCCGTCTTCTTCTGCGAGCAGGTTATGCTTGCGAAGAAGACGGCGGAGCGGTTCAGAACCCTCCCGGCTCGCCAGGCCCAAGAACGGGCCAGGTACCGCAGTCGGCTCGGGCGCCGGAGGTCGCAGAGTGACCTACGTCCTCTGTAAGTCGTAGATGGCCCGAGGTACGTCGGGGTACTTGGGCTTTCCTTTCTAGGGTATGCCTTGTTTACCGGCTACTGGTACCTGGAGACGGCGTGCGGTTTTTGGTCGGTTCGAGTCCGACATAATCACCCACTGGTGGGTGGTATCCGAGGGGAGTTCCGCACAGAAAAAAAAGAAGGGTACAAGTAGTTGTTAAATATACAAACAAGTCTTAGCAAAAAAACAAGTTAAGCTAGATAGGATTAAGGCCATACTTCCGCTATGATATTGCCACCGCAAAATTAGAGTAAGGTATATTAGCTAATGGGCCAATGGGAATATACTCTACTATTGAAAAAAAAACTAGTATTTTTGTTAACTGAGCTAACTGAGAGGCGCTTGAAACTGCAACCACTCGATCATAAGTCGCCTTAGTCGATCTTATTTTTGTATTTAATCTGAAGAGTAAATTTTATATTGTGTAGCAAAGTGTTATTTTTACTGTTACGAACAAAGCTAAGTTTTTCTTTAATAAATAAGGTAGGAAAAACACCAAGCGAGATATATAGCTGGGGTAAGAAAGAAGAGCTCTCCACACAATGAAAATGAACAAGTTATTTTTGTCGTCAAATTACTTTGCAAAATTTTTGGTGTAATAGGCTTGAGAAGTTTTAGTAAATCGCTTTGTTAAGAAAGGAAGGAAACATCGCTTACTTTTTTATTCCAATAGAACAAAACATGCATAAATTTTGCCAACTCGTAGAACAAAATTGGTTCATTTTGATGAGTGAAAACATCCAATGTTTGGTTGAGAGCCGTAAAAAATACAGGCTGTATAAGTTTATGGTGGCGGTGACCTATTTGTGTCTGCACCTGTCTTAATCCCGAACCACATATTTTTCTTCGAATGCTGTTATTGTTACTGATTTTGAATACATGAATTTTTGTAAATGACGGTCTGATTGTACAACTGAGTAAAACCTTAAACTTAACATGTTATGAGATTATAATATAATTTGTTTTTAGTAAAATCAGCAAAGTACAAATCATACTGTAGATCCGTCCTTTTTAATATATTTTTAATGTTCTTAATTTAGATTAGTACTTTTTTATCTTATCAGAACACAATGAATTTACCTTACGTCTAATAACGAAAATTCTAAAATGAAACCGCGATAAGTTAAGCCTTAGGCGATGGGCAATCAGCCCATCGCCTAAGGCCGAGAGAGGGAACGCGATATCGCCTTGCGATAGACTTCATGTAATTTGTAACTCTATGAACGTCAGATAACTCGGTATGTACGAAGTATTGATAACAAAACGCTCATATATTTGAAACTTTGACATATGATGGTATAATTTTACACTAAATTAACGAGATTATTATGCCAGACATATACTCATGTTAAATATATTTTATTATTTAATGCCTTACTTAAAATATTCTATGTTTCAAGTTACGTTAAGTCAGTTACTTGCGATAGCTGATATTGTTTTTATTCACAATGTTCACAACGTTCACAGCGTTCTGTCGCGTGCTAATTGGTAGAGCAAATAATAGTTATTTAGGTAAACTCGTCATACGTGTGAATGAGTATTAGCAGTCATTACATTACTTTTCCAAATTTTAAAAACAGATAGTTAATTTCACTAGATAATATTTATAATTTTCAAGAAACTAATATAGTTTAACTAAACGTGTCCTATCTTTGGAACACTATACAATAAATTATACTGAAAGTTTATAGTGTGTTTACTGATCTCCCTTTGGCTTTAGCCCAATAGTGTCAACTGTTAATAGACAGCGCACGTGGCGCGATTTAGTGACTGCTCCTTTTATCCTCGGCGCGTCCTCTCGCTTCAAGAGATTTTTCACGATTAATTTTCTAGTGTAGACACTGTCACTCCCATTTGTTGGCAGTTCACCCTTAATAAAAACACGGATTATTTCATAAGCCCTCCAGGCTTTGCTATCTAATTTCCTGTTTGTTTTCATTTGGAGTTGTTTTGTTTATTTACAATAGATACTCATTCCGAAGTGTTGCTTTATTTGATCGAATTAGTAAGTTAATTGATATTCTGAAGTCTGAAATCCAGTGACCAAGTAACTTACTGTAAGTAGGATTTTATAGACGGAAGTTCGAATTAACTCAAATTCAAATTATTTATTTTGCAGAAACACTGTAACACACTGTTTCAAAACACCTTTAACAATGATAACTTAAATTTATCAAGTTCTTTGCCCGTGGTATTAATGTCTGCTTCTCATCATGACTTAATCTTTATCGTGAGATTTACATTAGTGTATCCTGCAGACATACTGGAAAGGGCTACATTTATTTCCAAGTAAATTATTGATGCATCCTCTTTATCTGCTTCGGGCTTAATTGATTTGTCGCTTGCAGCCGTCTATATTCTTACTTCTCAATTACGTTTGGACCCGTGTCTCGTATCGCGAACTGTCGGCCATTTTATTTATGGTACGCCAATTGATTGAATTAGTGGCCCCTGAGGCGCTTGTCCGATACTGACCTGGTTCATTCAAGGCATAATTTATATCTCTAGCGTCGTCCTTTTATTTCTAAAGTCTTTTATTTATTTTAGTTCATAAAGAAGACATTCTGTGTCGATTTAAATTCATTAATTCCAAAATATGGTATAACGTTGCTTGCTTTGTCCTTAAACTAGATTTATATTAGACCGAGTTAAGAAAAAAATGTCCCATAAGATGTGCATGTTCTAAGACTTATAAATGACCTTGACAAGAAATAACTGTTGCTAAAATGTAAATATAAAAAATAATAATAATATGATTTCCTGTTATACATATTTTTATCGTTTAATGGATATACAAAGTATGACTAATTAAGTATCACATTAGAGAAAGAGACCATACAAGTCTTGACGGAACTTGGGTATATTGTATTCTCTAGCGAGTACAGCACGTGTCAGTGATCTGTATCTTTTGCATCACCTGACACATTCATCTCTACGTGACCGGCATCTCCCATTTCTACGACTAAACAGAACTTTATTTGCATTATGTTTGGGTCTAAATGTGCATCTATCATATTCGTACTTACAACTTTTCATAATCGTAGCCCATATTTAATTCTATTTGGTTGGACTGTTGCGTTAGATGGTTAGGAATTCTGACAACTATGCCAGTGGTTGTGAGTCCGATTTTCATTCATAATTATGGGATATAGTTAGTATTTTTTCATTTGGCCTAATTATAAATGAATAGTGATCCTGACTGGTTTGAGCATGATTAGTTTTTCTGTTTTTTTTTGTATTATTTGTTAAAAATTTGCATGACTTTAGAAACATATAAGTAAATTTGTAACCACCAAACCAGAAGCAAATATCTGTACTAGTCATAATAGTATACAGAGCAGTGACATTTATACGATATGGGCGTCCTGACTGGTTTGAGCATGATTAGTTTTTCTGTTTTTTTTTTTGTATTATTTGTTCAAACTATGCATGAATTTAGAAACATATAAGTACATTTGTAACCACCAAAACCGAAAGCAAATATTTGTACTAGTCAAAATAGTATACAGAGCAGTGACATTTATACGATATCATCATCATCATCAGCCTATCGCAGTCCACTGCTGGACATAGGGCTCTCCGATTGCACGCCACTTAGATCGATTTTGGGCCTCTCAATATACGATTACATTATAAGACATGGGCGTTTTAAACAAACTTTTTAAATTAAATTTACTTTAACGTTTTAAACAGGATTTCTATAGTCAATTGAACTACAGAAGCTATCTCACTCAAGTAAAATATTAACGCTACAATTTCTGATCTAATCCTGTACTTATCAAGTGCGGTTAATGAATATTTTAGTAGGAGCGAGTTAATGAAGGAAGTCTCCTTTGTCCTGAGATAGCTTGATTACAATCAGCCTGACAAGGATATAAACTTCTGAATGCGAAACTGAAATTGTTGAACGAAATTTATTATTTATTAGAACATCTTTACATAGTACCAAATGAAGTCGCTTTTGTTCTTGTACGCTTGGATCTTATAAACTACACAACGGCTTTTAATGCGGTTTTTACTAATAGAGATAGTGATTCAAGAGACGGGTTTAAATTAAGTATACATGTAAAGTCGTAAAAACTATGTTTCCGTGCACAATAGAGCATTATTCCTTGTCCAATGAAATATATTAGATACGTTGTGCATTAACTGTAGATTTAAATTGCCTCTTAGAAGATATCAGAGATTTAAAAAGCGTCGACAAAGCGGCCGTTATACGAATTATAAACTAGACAAATATATTATCAATAAATAATCTAAATTTGATAAAAAAATAATTGAAAGATAAATAATATACAATTAAATAAATCCTCATGGTATGATGTTTTCTGTAATAACCTTGTTTTTGGAGATGAACCTTTAAATGAATTAGGTACTTCCTTTTATTTTTAAGTTTACCTAACTAAAATTTAATTTAATTTTGTTTAGCAAGAAGAATTCAAATATTCATATGATATATTAATGCTTTTGTTTTTAATTTTCGACTTTCGGCTCTCGTTAAAAATATACCTACTTCCAAAACAAAAAAGAATTTTCCAAATCGGTTCTTAAATGACGGAGCCCTGAAGTACCTAACTAACATAGAAAAGTACAACCGAATTGAGTTTTATTTTTTTAAGTGTGCTGAAAATAACATCAAATTACTTTAAGGGCACAATACATGTTCTTACATTGATTAAGAAAACAACAAACTAATTGACTATCTGAAGTTTATCAAATAGAAATTGTGAGCAATATACTTATCTAGTAGTTCGTCTTCGGTGTTTGTGTCGTCACCACAAAACAGTTAGGTAACTAATACGTGACTGGCATTCGGTAGTTTCCCAATTGGCACATCCACACACGTGCGCGGAATCGACGCTGGGATCTAATCCAGGGATTTCACTTGTATTGCTAATATTTTATTTCATTTGGGATTCGTAAATCCAAAGTAGACATAAGGATTTTATGAAAATGATTCCTTAGAGCATCGTCTCGTCTACCAGTCATAAAACGCTTTTATGATGATTAGCTAATTCATTTTTGAAAACATTAGCTGAAGTGCACCATTTCAGCTAATGTTTTCAAAAATGAATTAGTTTGATTCCTATCAAGTTAACAGCCCCTTTCTGTTTTCACTAATCTCTTCTCTATCTGATATAGCATTTGGTTGTCATCAACAAATGTCGTCTGTTAATACAATAAAATCAATAATAACTACAATCCTAAAAACTTGAAGGTTAATAATGGCGATCTGATGTGTTTTATCTTTAAATGTGACCCTCAAAAAATCATTTCAACAAAACATCACTTAAATCTGAAATAATTTGTTTTATAAAATCAAGAGTATTCAACATTTTTAACATACTCCTATGATTGCAATTTATAGTTAGTGGCCAATGACAAGTGTTACTTCCGGCGATTTGCATAAAAATCAAATATTAAAATATCTATAACATTGCGTGATTGAACCAACTAACAATGCAAAGCCACTGCCACAACGGCCTAGCTAAAGCCACTGACCTATGAAGTTACTGAAATATACTTACAAGACATTAACTAACCCAAACCCACCAACACACACACAGACACACACACACGAACACATACTCACACACACGAACACACACACACACACACACACACACACACGCATACATAACACGTACACAGCGCATAGACACATATTAGTATAATTTACATTTAGTTATGGAAGAGCGGAGTGTCCTAACACAGGCATTGTTTGCTTAAAAGGAGGCGCCAATCACAAATTAATGCTAAAAGTGTTATTAAATTGAAAAATAAAGATATTTGATTTGGTTTGATTTGAACAATGGCTAGACACGTAGGCAGGAGTCAATTTATTTAGTATCGGGTTTGTCCAGATATATATAATACACTACTCAATAAATCATATTTCTCAATTTACTCTTTCAAATAAAGTTATTAACATACCCATTACCTTAAGTAGTGTAATGTATTTAGAAATAGAGAGCTTAATTTTTTGTAAACAAATTAAGGTCTCTATTTTATTATTCTCTATTTTGTATTATTAACATCAGAACGTTTGTGAAGTTAATAAGTGACTCTTTTCATAAACAAATTATTGCAAGGGTGCACTCGACGAAAATCATTATCATCAAGCTTTTCTTGTGCTTTCAACTATGCAAAAGCCGGTACCGACTGAGTCGGCGCGAAATGACACTAGAGTGGGGGGCAGTAACCCTAAGCCTACGGCACGGGGAGGTTGTGTCGTTCCCTGCGGTAAACACATCGCGATCTCCGCAAACTGTAAACAGTAGCGACTATGTTATGAATAACACTCTAAATAAAATATTCTAAGGCGTTTTTTATGATTTATAATGTGTGTATTTTTAATGTGAGGTTGTAAAATATGAGTTGAGTGTAAAGTGACGTTAATCAGTAGTATCAAGTATGATCGCGGGCCCAATTAAAAGGGATAATCTCGGATGGAACCAGTTCAAGTGCATAGTGCTTTTGAACCTTTTGTTCAGCTTTCCGGTCATCACAAAAGGTAAGTTAAAATTTTCGACCATAAACAAGGCAGCCCATTTTTGGAAAATGGATTAAACTTTGAAAAAACTCGTAAGAAATAAAAAATAAAATAAATTTACTGATCTTAATAAATAAAAATCTCAGATTGTAGCTATTTACGTCTGCTTGTATTATAGTTATTTGGTCTATTATAAAGAGGTTTTTTAGTTTTTGAAATAAGGCAGTGTATATAATTGCACTTTTCAATAGTTATTTTATATAATTACGAGTATATAATACCTACGTACATAGTTTAATGTAGTATAATATTATTAATTAAATATTGGCTATGTTAAAGTAAATGCTCCGTAGCTATAGATTTCATGTACGTAAATATACCTATATTGTTATAGGAGGTATTATGTTTTAGTAATAAAATATTTGTTTTTTTTTAATTAAATATTTTTCAACAAGTATGTAAGGCACCTGCAAAATATTATAATGTCTACACGTCACTTCTTTTTAAAGAGAGAATACAGATTTGTGTTTTTAATAATAATATAAATATTTTTAGTGTTGATTTTAAGAGTTTACGGTCTTAAACATATCACAAAGCCTATTTGTTCTAAGCCCAAAGTCGTGCCCCGCGGATAAAGGAGCATCCAGCGGATACAATTGTGGGCAGAAGTGAACCTGCTACTCTGCGGTGCGTCTCTGAAGGTAAACCGAAGCCGACGATCCAGTGGTATAAGGATGGATCCCCTCTGGCACCTACTGACCATCCCCACAGGGTTCTTCTTGAAGACGGACTGCTGTTTCTTAGGTAAGTCACTAACTTCTTATCCTCTTTTTCTAATCCATATCTAATTTATATTATTTAACGGGAATTAACGCGATCTCTTATTTAGGGTATTACATACCTCTGGTTTGCCTGACGTTTCGACCAGGTTGCACCGGCCGTGGTCACAGGCTTGCCTGCCTGCCTGCCTGCCTAATTCCCGTTAAATAATATTAAGATCGCGTTAATTCCCGTTAAATAATATTAATTATCATGGAACGCGAAAGTTTAAAAGTTAGCATATCTAATTTCTTTCACTAATCTACTATTCTTGTATCTATCCGTCTTTTTCTGTAATAGAATTACTTTACTTTAACAATTTCTTAGGTATCTATTAAATATGTACAAGAATATTATGTAATATGCACGTTAATGCTTTATAAAGGTTGATTTAATTTAAGAAAAAATATAAAACAGTCATTTGTTTACTTTAAGGTTCTGTTTTTTTTTTTATATTAGCTTTTAGTAAGGGAGGTAAAATTTACCTCAGTTAATGAATGCGTTCACAAAAAATATAAAAGAAGTAAATATACATAATCTTCTTCCATTTTCCACTTTCCTGAGGAGAGCTAAAGGATATAAGACTGCGGTCTTCCACGTGGGATTAGTAAATGTATTGATAATTAACCATTTTGTTAGTTAAACATTTTGAAGAATTTACTACTTTAGTTACAAACTTCTTTCTCCTGAGAAAAAACAGCTCCTCAAAACAAAAATTTCTCGATGGAACGTTTTGTTTGCCTAAAGCAAGTAGCCGACGGGTTGGGAAATGTTCTTCATGGTGATGCTATTGTATTGTTGTGTGGTCTCGACTAAAATAGAATCCCTGTATTTCCTTAGGGTGTGTTAAGATGGGATTAAGGGGTTTGTATCATTGATGCGTGACTAAATTCGTTTGTATTATGACCAGCGTTTTGTTATTATTTGGCTACAAGGTAAGTTCTTTGTTACTACTGCGAAGTTATAAAAGTTTGTTATGTACAATGAAGAATATTATTTTCAAAAGTAAATGATTTATCTCTTACTACAATAATCACAGGTATTTAATGTTAGATTGTACGAAATGTATAACATGATTACCTATGTTTGTGTATATACTTTTTTTTTAATTAGTTTACTTGTTAAGGGTTATGACTAAAAATTAAAAAGTTGAAATTAAATATAATATACTCATTATCACTATTTTATTCGCCGTCGGCTCCAAGTAAAGTATACGCTGTGTTAATAATAAACCTTTACGGAAAAATACGGTCCCGTTTCCTTGACTGTTTTCGAAGTTAGAAATACCTACTATGTGCTATAAACATTGTATTAATCGGTCTTGGTGCGTAATAAATATAGGTGTGCTTGGTCAGTAACGTAATCTGAATGTCAAATGATAGACAATATTATAAATGCGTCGGAATATTACGCGGGTTGAATGTTTTTTAAACATTTATATAAAGAATAAATGTAATGTCACGTATTGAGTATTGATCATGCTTCAGCCATGCATTTTGGCTTCCTGGTAATCTGTAGAAATAAAACTGTATTTAATTTTAATGCCACCTTTGCAAGAAAGTCAGTGCTCTCTGTCCTTTTCTTTTAATTTCATTTTTTTTCTCAAATAATATATAATTAAGATTTCCCTGCTGATAGCACAGTTGCGAGTCAAAAAACATAGAAGGCATTGACTTCGTTTTTATCTCGTTTTTTACACTTGTGTGCTAACTGATCTGCCTCATTAATTAAGTTTTTTGGATGTGTTAATTAAAGGCGGTACAATGTGTAGTTATTACATAACTATATATAGATATCGTTTAAAAGCTGATCGTTAATTTCTTAAGAATCACACAAGTATTTATTTAAGATCTAATTCGCTCTCGATACTGCGTTAAAAAAAAAATCATTTTTAAATTTAATGTCAATGCATATCAACGCTTTAAAATAATAAAAATTAAAGGGTACCTTATAAAAATTAATTCATCAAATAGTTGTTAAAATTACTCATATAGAACCAAACCGCTGCTGTCTGTTACGCAATAGGATTAAAGTATAAACAAGTACAGTCCCTTGAACATTATGGCCAACATTCATTTAATCGTTAAATTGTAGGGTTATGCGAGGCAAGAAGGAAAATGATGAGGGTGTGTACTGGTGCGTCGCACGCAATTCTGTCGGCGAAGCGGTCAGTAAGAACGCCACGCTTACTATTGCCGGTAAGAATTCCAAAATTGCGTGTTAGGTCTTTACAATCATGTTTAAGTACTTTAATTTCGAGTTTAGCTACAAGGGTCACGTTTAATAACTGTGCCAACAGCCCAGGTATGCATGTATGAGTATCATTGGAATATTACATAACTCTTTATTCAGTCTTAGTATGCATTTGAAAATCAACTTAGTTCGACAAGTATCGAAAATGAGATCGAAGATCGAAAATATCAAAATATAACTATGTTAGAGATTGTATGTTAAGTGAACAATAAGCTGCTTTTATTTTAGTTCTACGAGACGACTTTAGAACAGAACCTCGAGATGTCAAAGTAGCAAGTGGTGAACCCGCCACACTTGAGTGCTCTTCTCCTAAAGGCGTCCCTGAGCCAGGCGTACACTGGACTAAGGACGGACAAACTTTAGATGCAGAAGTTAACGGGAGGTAATTAATTTTGCACGATACAATACAGACTATTTTGGTTTGCAATTGTGCCTTCATATTACACCGTCAGTTGGTTTTAAATTTATAACTTTCTGGTGAGAATAACCAAATAACCAAATGTTCTACATGGCCATATTTATCAACTTAACGATCTGCCTAAGGCCTGGCGCCATGTGTTTCATTTTAAGAATAAGTTACGAGACATGAGAATAAATATGCAATTCTACATGAAATTTATAATCTTAGTCATCTGTAATAGTAATAACTTCGAAATAATATATTTGTTCCAGGATTATGGTAGGAAATAGTGGTGATTTAAAAATACTAGAAAGTCTTCCAACCGATAGTGGTGTATATAGATGTATAGCTTCTAATGTAGCTGGAGAGAGACAATCACGTCCTGCGACATTACTCGTGTTACGACGACCACATTTTCTAGTGAAACCTAATAACATAACGGCACTTATAGGCCAGAACGTCGAATTTCACTGTCAGGTAACTACCTATGTGGAAAACTGAACCATGTGCTCATTCGAGTTGATCATTAGCTTTAATGTTTTCTTGTGTGTTTTTACTTAGACGATTATGTCTTTGATTTGCTCTATGAAAAGTCGCTCTATTATGATTATATTGACTGCGTCAGTATTTTTACTATAAACAAGAATTTTTTTTAGGCATCACCAGAATCAGATGTTTCAGTAACTTGGTCTCGTGACAGCGGTGCATTATCACCATATGCGATCATTCGCCGAGGTTCTTTAAGAATTGATCGGGTTGTAGCTACCGATGCTGGCGCTTACACATGTCGAGCAGAAAGTCAGGCAGGGACCAGTGTGGCCAGTGCTATGCTTACTGTTCATTGTAAGTACAAATCTCGTGTTTAATACGAGAAAAAACCTAAAAAAATGATTTTTTTTTAGTCAAAATGCAATATTTCTTTTAGCTCTACCTCATTTTACACGGGTACCTTCAGACCAAACAGCGTGGGAAGGTGAGGCGGTTTCCTTCCCATGTGAAGCAGAAGGTTCACCGCAACCAATAGTTTTTTGGACTATGGAAGGATCTCAGGCAAGTTTCGATGATGTCCTTGCACCGTGGATTAAGAGGTTGATATGATTAGCTCATGTAAGAACTTTTTCAGGAGCTAGTATTTCCGAAAACTACTCACGGTACTGGGTCACTATATTTGGATAGGGTTTCAACGCAACATGCTGGTCGACTTACTTGTGTAGCTGTCAGTGCAGCTGGCAGCGCGTTACACACAGCGACTTTACAGGTACTTTAGTCTATCAATTTGTTTTTGTGAAATATTATCTTTTAAACAAAACAAAAGTTGCTTACTTGTCTTGTCCATCCATTTTAGGTGTTAAGGAGAGAGGCAAATTCTTTTAATGCAGATTTAGAATCATCGTCTCCCTACCCAGAGTTGACTAAATCGCAGAATCATCCACCAATGACCCAGTATGAACTGGTGCAGGCTCGTCGATATCTACAGCAAGACGTTTTGGCCCTAAGAAGAGTTGAAGGAACATCAGCGACAACCCTTAAAATTGTTTGGGATGTAGGTATCAATGTAAATATTTTTAGATAATCTATTATTCTTATTTGATGTTTGAGTAAAAACATTTTGTTTCAGGTTCTAACAGATTACAACGAATATTTAGAAGGAGTAAAAATATGGTTTAATGGGACATCCTTAAACAAACAATATGTTTTCGTAGAAGATTATGAGCATTTTAATGTATCTTACAAAGAAAGTTTACTCGAATTCAAGAAATTCGAAAACTTTTCAATGACTACGGTTCACAATAGTGGCTCATCTAGTCATGTTCTAACCGGTCTACTGCCATATGCTCAATATAATGTGTTCCTAATGCCGTTTTATAAGTTGTTGTTAGGTAAACCTTCTAATATGAGGAGTGGCGTTACTGAAGAGGATTGTATGTATATATGAGTAACTATTTATAGCAATAATAAAACGACATAAATAATAATACGTTGATTGTGTTTTAGTTCCATCGGAACCACCGCAAAGTGTCACTGCTGGAGTGATAAATGCAACGTCTGCATGGATTCGATGGGATCCGCCGCCCCCGCATACATGGAACGGAGAACTCTCTGGATATTTGGTAGCAATCATTTTGTCATTTGTATATTATTTATGGTATGACTTTTTCATTTATTCTTTGTTTCTGATTCTTTGTTTTAGATTGAAGTTCGGGTGGGTGGAAGTACCGGAGGTCGAGTAGTAGGTCAAATGTCTTTGGGCGCACGTACTCGTGCAGCAGCGGCAAGTTCACTGCGCGCGGGAGGAAGGTATAGCGCTCGGGCCGCTGCTGTTACGCGACGTGGTCACGGTCCCTTCAGTGCACCTGCTCAAATACACATGCTACCGACGCTATCTCAACGACACTATGTGCAGTAAGTAATTTTTATCGCCTTTACCAAATTAAGAACTAGGAAATGCAATTTAAATGTCTTGCCTATTATTTTGTTTCAGAACGGAACCAGCAACAGATAAAGCAATAGTGTCTATTTTCCATGAAACTTGGCTGCTAGCATTGTGCCTAACTTTGCTTCTATTAATTTTAGTTGGGACTGGCATTATTGTTTATATTCGAATAAAACAAACGAAGCAAAGGAAAAATCAAAACACAACTGGTAACTCGAATAGTTCACATTTTATACATTGAATAGACAGATCTTTATTTTAGTGTGTAGTATTTGACTACTATAATATTAATTTTACAGGCACAGCAATAGTCAACGCTCAGCAGTGTCTTTTAGGTAAAGAGGCAGTTTGGTTAAGAGAAAGGCCAGTATTTGAAGGTTCTAATGAACCTCGAATCGAAATTTTAAACTGCCACCAGAGCCTTTTGCACGGTAAGAATAGATTTCAAAGTACATGAAAATGAAAATAAAAAAGCAATTTAACATTAAAAACTTCTCTACGAAATTTTAGGTGGTCATTCTATAGGTACTATGGCTATGGAAGCAGAGTACAGTCTTCCGCAACATACGAATGTTATGAATCCAATACATGAAGAGATGCAAAGAAGAATACAGCCCGAGCCATATGCATCTAGTGCAATTTATACTGAATTAAATTATCAGGTGGGCAATAATATATCCTTTCCTATCTACTTTAATAACTGTTTCTTAACAATATTTATAAACAACATCTTGTTTTAGGGCCACACAGACGCAGAAGACTCATGTATGAAATGTGCCGTTAGTCCTGGATCTTATGACAACAGCATGGTCAGATCATTCGGAGATAGTAATCAATATTCCAATGAAGAATGTTCAACTTGCTGTAGGAGCAGCAGCTCCACATTGACAAAGGACTACAGCGAAATGACAAAATGTGGTAACGACGACGAAATGCAAGAAATGTCAATAGAAGATTGCCCATCTTGCAAAACAAACCATTCGAGATCTTCAAGCCATCACGAAGCTAACAAAGAATGGGCTATGGCTGAAGTAGAATACGATTATCCTCAGTGGCATTGGCTGGGACGAGAAAATACTTTTCGACAAAATAATCAGGAGGTGCGATATGCAAGTGAAGGACGGAGTGATCAAGATTGTAGAATGAATTTATGTGATATCTTACCTCCACCACCTTACGAAAGGTAAGAATGATTAGATGAAATAAAATATTGTTTTTTTTCTAATATGACCTTTGTTGAAATTTAATAAGGGCCATAACACTTCTTAAACCCTTTTTAACACAACTATTATGTATTGTCTACAGAGAATCTCCATATCGCGAAATGCATGCATTCACCAATCACTCAGGGACTTCAGGTTGTTCAGGACATACGTATCGAAGTTAATTAATTTGTAAATTAATATCATTAGTGTATAATACAAGCAATAATACTTTTTAGTGAAATGTACAAATGTATAAAAGGTTTTTGTATATTATGGATAATGTAATAAGGTTGATATCTATGACACCGTCGAGTAACGCTGAACAGTTTCAATCAATAATGTCAGAAAAAATGAAATCATTTTCAATCTTTATGAAATTTAACTTTATGAACTATATTAAAGTTTGAACTGCAATTTAGTTAATTCTAATTATAAACAACTCGTCTGTTATATATTATTTGTATAGACGTATTGAATATTTTCACGAACCTGTCACGATGAACGGCGGTGTAATAGCCGGCTTTGAAGATTGTAGTTCTTGTGAATGTGTTTACAAATAGACTGCTATTTAACGTAATGTAGGCATTAGGTTTCATCTTTCTCTAGTGACTGTGATATAGTATAATTTCGTATTCAAATTTACGTTTTATGTAAATATTTTGAAATGTTTGATATCCTTATACAATTTTATCATTAACGTATTTATTGTGTGTAGTGAATTAATGATTCGGATGAATACCAAACTTCTAATTGGATATTTTAAAATAATCACAGTTGTGTATCATTTTATACTGAAACAGGATTCCTACGAGTATATTGTATCGAAAGGTAATTTGTACTATATAAAACCAGCTTCATTAAACTGGATACATTTTTAACTGTGTTTTATTGATATTGTTTTTATTTCAGATTTTTAAATATTTTATATTTATTACGCATGATCTTGGTAATATCATTTTTAATGTATCTTTAGAATACCAATTCAAAAGTGGGTCAAAATCAATAATGAAGTCAATTGAAGTTATTTTAAGAGAATTCTTTTTTGAGCTACTGCAAAGAGGAGTTTCTTCATAAATGCTTTTTTTCTTATTTATGTTGTAGCCTTTATAAACTGATATTTTTAAATATTTTTAAGTTTCTCTTCCTCAGAAGGAAGAAGAAACCCTTACAAGGTCATAGTGTTGTATGTATGTAACGACCAATTTTGCCGGGAACGCATGGCAATATCAAGAGGTGCTACTCTCAAAAAAATAAAATTTATGGTATTTTATGGTAAAATTTCAGTTTCTAAGACAAAACAATGAATTGATGGTTATTAAAACATATATGATACTTCCCATTGACCTAACATACCACATGAAAGTATGGTGCAAAGCAGAGACTCACAGGAAAAATAATGCAAAATCGAAAAGTCGTATATCACATCACAACTTTAAATCGAAAAAGGTGTTGCATAAAGTATATTAGTTTTGTAAATATAAATTAATCGCCTCTTCTACATAGCTGTATTTATAATGCCGATGTAATTGATTTCAGACTTCCTTGGTAATTGAATGTACTACTTTATGTTAAATGTTGTAAATCTAACCAATTTGTAATCGGTTTCGCACATTTCACTTATATTGCTCACTATTGAATGGATGAGCATCGTGATCATAAACGTCGTGATTATGTTCAATAAAACTTTCTTTTTATGACAGACTTTATTACGGAACGTTTACTACATTTTCGTCTCAGTATCGCGGTTATTATTCTCTTATGTAATCGTCCTGAGAGAGTCGTGCGATTTGGAAGGAGCAGTGAGCTACTTTGTATGTAACGTTTTACTATTCTTAAGAATGGAATGAATTTGAATGCCTTTATTGTCATCTAACGAGAAAACTTTGAAATGTAGAGTAATTACTAATTTTTGCATAACACAATGAAAGTTAGTTATACGAACCAACTTTCATTGTGGCCACTTTATGATGACGACGGCAAATGTAGGCAACATTTGCCGTCGTCATCATAAAGTGGCCCGTTTAGTTGGTGACCCGGTTGGTCATGACGCCTATTTACAACATTAAGACATTTTCTCGTTTATAAAATGTGATCAATTCTATTTTACAAACTATACTTTTCTTAGTAAACACAGATTACAAGACAGTGTAAAAGTCAGTTACTGATCTTCATTTTTGTTTTAGTGCAGGCGAAGAGTCAGTAGCAGTTTATTTGATAAACATATTGAGCTTACTTTTTTTTATGGAAGAGGTGTCAAACGAACAGAGGGTCACTTGACGGAAAACGACTAACGCCGCCCATGAACGATTACTAAAGAGGAATCACAAGCGCGTTGCTGGCCTTTGAAGAAGAAGTACGCTCTTTTCTTGAAGGTTTGAAGATCGTATCGGTCCGGAAATACCGCAGACATTAACTTGTTCCACAGATTGGTTGGGCAAAGCAATAGGTGTCTTACTTATAAACTAAATCTACTTAAACAGAAAATTTCTACGTTCGCTTAGTAAATGCATGCATTGGAGCAAAAGGCCTCGTTTAAAAGACGTAAAAAAATATTTGGGTACGATTCAATTGTTGTTCAGTATGCTAGTAAAGCTTTCTTTCTCCAGCCAATACAAAAAGCCTAATACTGGAAATTCTAAATAGGTACATTTAACCTAATTTTATGATGCTTTCATTGAGCAATAACGAGTCTAAGACTTTGATTGCCTTACACAAGGTTCAAGAAGCACAATTAAAAATACTTTAGTGTGCAATAAACTCGTGGACTGCTTGTAAACCATCGCAAATGAATTGTAAAGTTAACACTTCAACCGGTACAACGATTTAAAATACCAATAAAGGTTTTAATTAAACGTTTGGAAATACGGAATTACGGTCGACCCCAGATCCGTTTAGTAAACAATAGTAAACAAAACATTTCTGATAAATATTTGGATTTTGAATTTCTTGTCTCTGAGTGTCATAAATGTGGGTGGAAATACTACATAGTTAATCTCACTACTTTAAAACATCACAATCAATTTCTTTATCTATTGTAGCGATTGTACTTTAAGCAAAAATAAAAATAAGAGGATTACAAAAAGGCAAAAGTTGTTTTTTATGTCAATACAAGTAGTTGAAAGGTGTGTAATGCCTAGTAACTCTAACTAGAGAACGTAAGGGCAAAGACGTAGAAACCGTCGTACAAATGTGTGCTTAGAAATAAATAGAAGAAATCTGATCGTGGTCACCGGTGGACTTTATCCACCAATAGTTTTGTAAGTATCAATTTAAACATATAATATTTATAATTACGAATGTTTAAAACAATTGCAACAAAATTGCGATTTTTACATAGGAATAATTAAGATAAAGTATAATATTAAGCTAAGATGCTAGAGGAGCAACGGTTTGATCTTAAAGTTCATGAATGCTATCTTCACAGTGACAGCTTCAGCAATTAAGTACAGTTTAACCGGCAACGTTAACAAAAAGATTTAAGCGACATTGGCCTAGAGCCTTTTACAGCTACCTTTACTATCAAGCAAAATAGAAATTGTTATAAACCTGGGGTAATTGTAATAAAAAACAAATTAGTGTCTCTTAGACGGCGATGCTTTCTTTGAGAGACTGATGCTTTCCAAGTAAGCTTATCCATGTACACTTTACCGCACCAACTAAGGTCATTGGCTGCATAGTTATGTAATAATTAAATTTATGTGTACAAATGCTGTAAACCTAAAGAGTTTCTGTGATTGTTTGTAAGTGGTCGTGCCTATTTACATCTACGAGTATATAGCCGGTAAGCGGGCGCCCGTATGTTACATTACTAAAAAAATATAATAGAAACTTTATTAAAATCGACATCAATATGGTTTGTTTTCTTAAAATTGAAATTATCTAGAAATTACATTCCTTCAGTTCCTAATCTCATTTAAGTTTAACATTAGTTAAGCAAATGTAGAATTCACTACGTTTCCATGCTCATGGTGCGTTATTTTCTTAAAACATATTTAAATAAGGCACATAATGAAAATACTTGATACAAGCAGTAACTGTATAAAAGCGTTGGTTAAGTTTTGTAGTACTAATAGTTTAAAATTTCCTGAACCAGAATGTAATTAAAACCAGCCCAATTAATAGTTTTCCCAAACTAATGGCTGCAGGGAAATATAAAAGGTTTTATTTTTAATATACTGCTACACTTCCGCCTCTAATTAAGCCGGGGAACATAGTTATAACCCCAATTTAGCTTGATAAGGGTCGAGATTGCAGTTATGAGTATGCAAGTTTTCACCCTGATATTAGCCTTCACGTTTTCTTATTAAAAAATATTTACGTCATCATAGGCCGTATACCTAATTAAAACTTTAGAATAGGGAATAGGTCAAAATTTAGTCGTTAGTGTCCGTTTGCAGTTTTTGGTAACTAGGAATAGAAAGTTTTAAGCAAAGTTCAAAAATGCAGAAAGAAGAAATGGACCCCACTGCTCAGTGGATTGGAGTCTATATCAATGTAACAAAACCCGCAGTTGAATATTAGTTTTCTAATAATTGTAATGTTGTATCGCTGAGATTGATTGAAGTTCTAATGGGTACAAGAAAGAAGTGGTTTTTTTTATTTAGAACGTCAAACGTAAATAATTAAGTTAAAGTGTGACAGAAAAGAAATTCTGACCTTTGTAAAAAATTAGCCTCGAATACAAAAAAGATGGTTTTGAATCAGTCTAGTAGTTAGTGTTTTAAGTCCACGCGTTCAACCAAAAACCAATTTTTATTGAATTTTATTTATTTATTGTATAAAGTAAAAACAGTAACGAGAAGCCTACCAAAATACCGCATCTAACATTAGGAAGAGGTCACAAAGTGCAAATCTTACTTCAAAACCGATTCCGTTGACATCACCAGCGTCTAGATGTCATTACCGGCACATGAAAAGTAGTACAATTACACGAGTAATCAGCTTTACTCATAAATAAGTAAACATGTATTTGTGCGAGCGGCACTCGCAGGCTGTGTCCAAACGGAGGGCGTTGCCATGACAGCAGGCTTCACCTCACCCTAGAGTGCACCCTTGTTATTAATACCGGTAATAATTAAACTTGATTGCATTTCACACCAGGTGTTGGATGACTCGACTCAAACTAATAAATGCTTCTATAGAACTATGGGATAATTTACTTGAAAAGATTAAGACATTTTGAACGCAAGAATGAAATTAATTACTGGTAAGTGATAGGGTGTGATGTAATAATAATATAATGTAATAATAATTATTTAGTAATTATAGTTAAATTAAATTAAAATTATTTAAATGTGCACAATTCTTTACATAGTATAAAATAAAATCGGTTTTTGTTCTTGTGCGTTTAGATTTTTGAAATTAAGCATCGGATTTTAATGCGGTTTTCACCAATAGGGAGAGTGATGCAAGTGCTATGTTTATATATATAATACACTCAACCGCAGACGCTGGATAAACATTAATATACGAGATACATCAATAATATGTACTACGGAATTGTATATCTTAAAAAGATCTATTAAAGAATCCGTAAGGGTAAATGGTTATCTCCTAAGGGTAGTCCACAGTAACCATTTTAATCTTTTACAAAGTACAAAAAAATAATGGATTATTTATCAATTAAATACGTTAGATACGTTGTGCATTTAATGTATATAAAAATTGAACTTGAATTAAATGAATATCTAGAAGATATTGAAGATATAAAATGTGGGGTTAAAGCTGCCGTTGAGCCGTACGTCGGTCCCGGATGGCAGCGGCTGGCAGGAGCGGAGCGGGCCTATAAGTATTGGATATAAAGATGTCCGGTAGTATAATCTTATCACAATAATAGTATAATTAATTACTCCACACTGATACCACATTAGTAGAATCTACATTGCACCCGTGCGAAGCTCGGGCAATTTGCTAGTAATCTGTAACCCGGCAATCTCGTGCGCGACCGTCCCGTGGGGTGACAGATAGTGGCGGGGGCGAGGTAGCGCGTCATTCTAGCACACGGCTACACACGAAGAGAAGTGTTTCCCTTCCCCGCTACACCACCCACTACCCGCTGACATCTTTAGTACCTAGTCCCCGCCACCGTCTGTCACCCCGCAGGACGGTCGCGCACGACGTTGATGGACTATAATAATTGTAAAGTATATAAACTCATAAAATTGTGTTTAAGTTCATAATCAATGTAGCAAGATATAGGTATGTTTAAACAAAATGAATAATGACCCATTCTGCATCTAACTTTTCTTTTAGTGAGCAAAAGTTCAAATGGAAGAGCTCATTCCAGCGTGTTCTTAGACTAGAATAAACCGCAAACCAACTTCAATCCTCTGAGACATAGAAAAATACAGCTATTAAAACATAAGAAATGTACACTAGAAAATTACGTTTGTGTATAAACTTAACATGGGTAAAAGTAAAGTAATTTCCAGTTCTTGATGACGAATCTGTGCATCAAAACTTTACATTAAAATAAAGTATATCGATTATATAGAATGGCTGGAGTGGTTCGGAATATCATATTTTTTTATGTTTAGCAGTCTCGAAACAACTAGTTTAGTTTCATTTTGATTTCCACATTAAATATTCAATGCATTCTACTAAGAGCTAAGTTTTGAAACAATAAATATTTTATCTTTGCCATACGTCATGTGGAGTATACGAGTAGGTACATTCTTTAACTTGAGTAAACAGAATTCATTTAGTTAATGTTTTTAGACTGGTGAAGTAATACATAATTTGCTACGGTATATAACATCAAACAATCATTAAAATTATGTACACTTTTAGCTATGCAATTATAATTTCTCTAGTACCCGTAACACAAGTTAAATCTTAACGTGGGTAGTGTTTCAATTAACTAGTTTATAAGACGTATAAGAAGTATTGTAATCACTGTGCTGTATGTATGATGTTCTTAGTGTACCTACTGTACTAGTGAAATGTTTCTTTGTTACTATTTATAATTTTGTATTAAAAAAGTACTATAGTTCGCACTCTGAGTGACATCGAAGCGAATATCCCCTTTTCATTATGGTGCGATATTCAATCAGCGGAGTTTCACTCAAGAGGCACGCCATCAATATAATATTCTATAAATTTTCATATTCACTTTGAATAAAAATCAGAATTCATTTCATATACAAACGCGAACGTGCCTCCTCTAAATCATATCTGGAACTCCTGTCATCAGGATTTTTATTTTCTTTATTAATCAGCACTCCCCTACGGTGCAATTTCGAGAGCAAAGAGCCCTCTGTCGTGTCCCGAAGTCAAGACTCGGGGTGACAGAGAAAAATTGAGTGGGACTGGCTACACGCGGTATTGGAGTGACAAGGATGTAATAAATGGATGTTAGCTGTTGTACATAAATGAAATTGAGGAGCGCGGGCCATGATTAGGATCATTACTTATGCACAAACGATAACCGCTTTCATGGAAAGGTTTGACGTAAAAATTACAGGGTCTTAGATACTGCACGACATTTATAAAAGGACGGTATAACGCTTTGTGTTTATTGGTTAATAAACAGATACCAGGAATATAATATATCTTAAAGAAAGTAAGTTTAAAATATTTTACCGCTCACTGGTTTTAAAATACTTACGATGTACTAAAGTGCTTTAGTTTACCAACATATTTTAAAGTATCAGCAAGAAACTTGTGAAACTACGTAAATATGTCGGTGTTATTTTACTTAAGAGATACTCGCTGCCACTTAAAAATATTACGTAATCGGTGATCGTTTATGTTGCAAGCAGTATGTATTTACAATTATTTATCTAGTAGAAATCTATTTGTGTTACCGTGCACCCACCTTTTTTATGTGAAATTTAAAAATGATCATGAATTATTAATAAAGAATTCCTTTTAGAAAAGAGTAAGTAAGTAGTCTAATATAATATACGCGTAAAGGAAGACGTATAAAATATCATACATGTATGTATATATTAGCTAATTCTATTAGATATGACTACAGTACTCGTAAATGTGAAGTAGTAAGTGAAGTATATATAAGTAAGAATTTTCCAGAATCTAAAATCAAATTCGGGTTTCGATTAGATCTGACAAAGGTAAATTATTTTAAGAGGAACAATTGTAGGTGTTGAGAGGTGTTGCTTGTAAAAAGTGAAGATAATATTTTATACAAGACTTAATTTGTTTTTAACGTAAGAATTGTACACGTAAGGGAAAATAAAAAAGGTCTTTTCCATGATCGATATTTTGTGCAAGCGGTTATCTAATTGGTATCATGAAAAAAAAACATTATGGTATTAGGCAGTAAATGCGCAGAAGCAGGTAGCACGACAGCATCACAGGCCTGGACGACGCCGTCACGGCGGACAAGCTTAGGCTCGCCGTGATGGAGGCCAGGGTCTGCTCGCTGGACTACATGAAGGCCGGAGCAATACGCGGCCTAAAAAGGTAGCCGAGGGACGAAGTCTGGTTGGAGGTGAAGGCGCACACACGACTCCTACAGGCTCGGCCTGCAAGGTACTTCCGGTGCCTGTCGGTGGGACATGTGGGGGTACAGTGCACGGCAGAAGTCACCATAGGTGACCTCTGCTTCCGCTGTAGGTAGCCCGGTCATAAGGTGGGTTACACCGGGTTCCCCGGCTATTGGTATCCGAGACGGTGTGCGGTTTTTGGTCGGTACGAGTCCGACGGAGCCACCCCACTCGTGGGTGGTATCCGAGGGGATTTGCGCATGAAAGAAAAGGGTATTAGGCAGTATTAGGATCCCAGTCTAGAGATGGTCTACCGAATCTAGGATTAATTAATAGTTTTTAGGGTTTTTAAATGAGGGTTCAAAATCAAGCCTTAACTTTCACAAGAGATATGTAATGGGTTGATTTGATACTGTAAAGATGGCTGACAAAATGTACTATACTGTAAGATATTATAACACTCAGAATTCAGCGCCTTAGTCATTATTGTATAGACATCCGACTAATGCGAATCACGATCAAGAATCTTAATTTCGTTGAGATAAAGCGCTGTTCAACAGCATGAAACATTTTACCCAAAGACAATTATAATTTGTGACAGAGCCGTCTTGTATAGTTCAAGAATCATTTTCGTTCACAAACATTATTGCAATTTTAATTCAACGAGGCATTAAACTTACGAAGTAATCTTGTCTGTATTTAGGTTACGAGTTACGAAAGTTATTGTTGGTAGTTTAAAATTTTATGGAATCGATCGACATATTATGTAATGTGGTAAGTAATACAATGTGAACCATAAGTCCACAAAACAAATTTGATTATGCAATTCAAATCTTTGGATTCAAGTTCTTTGTTGAATTAACTTATTGGTTTCCTTTTCGTGTAGTGTTTGTATTGTGCCAGTAGTCTTCCTTCGACTAACTTGCTCAGCAACGTATCCACCCACTTCATTGTTGATACTGGTAGGTAGAGGCGCACCTAAAACCTTTTATGTCACAACCAAAACATATTAAATAAACTACTACATCTGAAGTGACAAATATTTGAGAAAAAATTTAGAAACAACATAAAATCGCCTCTTGATTTACTATATGTAGATATCGGTTCAGTAGTTTTTTTTTTATATTTACAAAACTTTCTGTTATACCTATTTCATGACATAATTATGTGAAAAAAATCATTAAAAATTATTGGGTACAATCATTAAATAAATAAAAAAATCAATTTTATTATCGCATCCATAATGCAGTTAAAAACAGAGATATAATGATATCTAAATATAAATAGATGGATAGATATATTTATATAATAAGTTCACAAACATTTAAACTCGATACACTTGTAATCATACTCTCGAAATTATGTGAAACGATTAACGTATATCATGTGTACGATCATATAGAACTTAGATCCATAACGCAAAGTGGCTTATTTTTTTTTTTCTTGTAATTCCCAATTCGCCCACGTTAAGATAATCAAGGAGGTTCTATTCTCATCCAGTGATTACTAATACTGATTACTGAACATTACAATTACGCGTGGTTTACCATGTAATGCTTTCCTTTTTGTTAACCGATAATAATAAACAGGTTTTCCCTCATTTGTAAATCACGACGATATCGCGTTTTTGAATTAACTTTCCGAGCTTTCTTGTGTGAAATCCTTAATGACCCTTTGATTACTGGCATTACCTGTAGATACATTAGATTGAAGGTGCATTTGCTTAAGACTAAATAGTAATATACAATCATTTTTTTTATTGATTAATACTCATTGTAATACCTAATACTTTATTTATTATACCTTACTATACATTATTATCACAGATAGACCAATATAATGCAAGACTTACAATAAAAACCATAATATCTATAATAAAATACGCAAAAAAATAATAGTTAAAAACTAGAGCTATGTGTACTCAGTATGCAATATATGGCCTTTGTGAACTCATTGAGCGAACACGAAAAAACGTCAACATGATCCGACAGTTCCGACACCGCATTGATCTCACGCAGCGCGCGCGTAAACGGCGCCCGCTACAGCATATTGGTGCGCGCGTGCGGCACCGCAAGCAGGCGCGGTCACCGCCGCGTCACGTAACCGTTGGGCACACACAATGAGATCTCCTGTAGGATAGCTGGGTTGTGTATTGCGCCACGTAACACTTTAAATACCTACGTGGCTAAAGCTACTTCTCTCCTTACTTCTAGCCTGTAATATCCCACCATGCTTATAATAAACAGTGTTGGATACAACAATGCATATCCTGGGTACACACAGAATACCTTAAGATATAAAAAACTAATAAGATTATTTTGTATGCGTTCCAACATTACTTTATATTTGATTTGATGTGGAGACCAGATAAAAGAATTGCATTCCAGATGACTTTTAACGAATCCATCGTACAAGGCTCTCATTGCTGCGATGTATGTAAATCCATTTGTGTTCCTTAAAAGAAACCCGAGATAACGATAAGCCTTTTTACAAACATCCTGAAAGTGCTTACTAAAATTTAAGTCAGGGCTGAAACGAACGCCCAACTACCTGACCTCGTTTATCCGCTGGACAAGTGACCCCTGCATGTGGTACTGGTAGTGTCCAGGGTTACGCGCTCAGCTGAATGATAATACGGAATACTTAGCTACATTCAAATATAGCTTGTGCTAAATCTATCGAACCAACTTCAGGTCATTCGCAAATAGCAATGGTATCTAGTTATTAACCACTTCCGGCAGGCTGTTAATCATTAAATCAAAGAGAAACGGACGCAGGTTACTGCCCTGACTTACACCAGATCTCTTAAAGTAAAACATCCCCCACAGTCAACACACCGTACATCTGTCCCGTAGGTAGCTTGAGAAGAACGCTAGCATATGTGGTGTGAAGCATATGGCTGCCATTTGGGTCAAAAGAATGTTATTATCAACCATATGACTTGTATTAATATGGCCTTAGCTTAGCAGTGGATAGCGATAGGCTGATGAAAATGATAATGCACGTATAGTTAAACCGCCGTAAGCTTGGCCCTCCTGATGGTTTGGGGGACGCGGGGCGGGGGTGCATTCAACCAATTAGCTAGTGCGTCGCTGTCCGCCGGCAGTGACTGACGTGAAAGCATGGCTGTACGTGTTATTTTTCTTAAGACTGCTACACACGGTATTATTTTGCAATATGAATAATCTGCCGACTCTGCGTCATAAAAAGACTTAAAAACTTGAAGTTCGGCTTACAGAGGTTCTACTGTTAAAGTTCTAATAAAGAATATTCATTATTTTACTTTATTTTTAAATTGTATTTGAATTTAATTTACATGATGAAGATAAGGTGATTTTAATAAAATTATTTTACAGTATTAAATTTTACAATTAATCATACAAACTTACAATACACTGACATTATAATACATGGAAATAAATTCGATTTTTATTAAATCGTGTGTAGATTAAATCTCAAACAAATAAATCTGAAGATATCGAGTTAGTACATCGTGTCATGTATAGCCGAGCGCATCACCCGCCCCGCGTCCCGCAAACCATCAGGAGGGCCAAGCTTACGGCGGTTTAACTATAATAGGGGTTAAAGTATGAAATTGCCGTTGTATAGTAATAGATACTTTGATTTGACATAAAATCTTCATGGTGTGAGATTATCGTGTAATTTTTTTTTCTCATGATACAGATGAGTACATTTTTCGACTTTTAATTGTTTTTTTTTATTCAGCTTAGACGTGAAAAATGGATACTTCGAAAATATGAGTCATTTTTGAATACGAGTTCCGACGCGGCACTAACGCGGCAGAAATGGCTAGCAATATCAACGCTGCGTTTGGAGAGGCGACTGCTAATGAATGCACCATGAGCTTTTGGTTTAAATACTTTCGTAATGGAAACTTCGACTTGAAGAAAGAACCACGTGGGAGATACGTGGAAGCCCACACAGGTGAAAAACGCTGAATTGAAGGAGATGATGGAAGGCGATCCGAGTCAAACTACCCAGGAATTAGCGGCATGGTTTAACGTTACCCTACCTACAATATTGACTCATTTACATCAAATCAGTAAGATAAAAAATATGAAAAATGGGTACCTCCAAACAGCTTCGGAAATGATGTTTTGACGGAATATTAATGCTTTATAGAACACATTACAAGACAAGTTTTTTAACAATCAATATTTTTCTATTACAACGGCCACACACATTGACAGAAAATCGCTGTCGCTTAGCAAAAAAATAACATGATTGTATTGCCAATTTCGAACTGCGTTTTTTTATCGAATAGGGGGCAAACGAGCAGACGGGTCACTTGATAGAAAGCCGTGTGGAACGATGTCGGAATTTTGCGGTCGGTATTAGTCCAAACAATTTCTCGGAGCACTCTCCATGATACATACGATAGAGAATGCAGAGCGAAGCTACATCTCTACGTAACGCCATGGGATCGAGCCGGTCTCAAATCTTTTGGCTAACGACGATTCGAGTCAGTCTTCTTTGGATACGGTCCAGAGGGAGAAGCTGGTACTGTGGTGCCCCTGCATAGAAATGAGAACAGTATTCCATATGCGGTCGGACTTGCGCCTTATAGAGTTGGAGGAGATGGGCTGGAGTGAAATACTGCCTCGATCTATTCAGCACACCGGGCTTCTTCTTCTTCTTCACGTGTGATATAAATACTGAACGAACAAAAACACATCACAGCAATACTTTGGTCTTGCAAAAATAATTTTATCGTAAATATCAACATGCGATATTTTTAGAAAGTTATTTAAGTTTTTAAAAAAGGACTTTTGATGCATTTTTAATTTTAACATAACTAACCTTGAAGATTAAAAAACAAAGGGCTTAAATAGGACCTATTTTATACTAGAGTAACCTCCAAAGCGTTATTAATTACCATAGCAGCCATTTGTGCCACACGTTTGAACTACCTTCGTTTTATTGCCTTATAGACTTTTAACATGTAAATAGAGTACTTTCAATATTCGGAAAAGTTAATCTAATTTAAATATCTCGAATTACTTAGAAACAAAACGGGCGAAACTTAGACGTTTTATTACTTACAGTATCTGCACTTCCAAAGTCACGAACATTGGATAATAATTACAAAAAATGACTGGAAAATTATGAAACCGACCCGAAGGGTGCATGAATTATCCATTACAGCGCGAGGACTGAAAGTACCTCTGGAACCATAATTCGTACTCGTTCGTACGGTGCCGTGCGATATTTATGGGGGTAGATAAGGCGTACAGATGGCGGTCTACGGAGTTTTCTTCCCCTAATACTTGTTGAGTTACAGTTCCCAATTTCCAGTTCTCCACTCCAGGTGTAAGTCCCCTCGCGGATAATCGATTATCTATAAGATATCCTGAAAAGTTATGGCTTAAATTTAAGAACGATTTCTCAAACAACTTTGTCGTGCATTTTGTAATGTAAGCATTTTGTAATGCCGTATAATACTAACGGCTAACTTTATTGTTGTTGCCTCAAAAAGGCTTAAAACGTTTAAGTTATTCGACAAAAAGGAATTTTCATTTTTTACTACAAACCTTTTTACGCACGCCATTTTGCGCACAAATAAAATATTTTTACCTTAAAGTACGATCTAAAAAAAAATTAGAAGTCGTAGTTTAAAATTTATTTACATTTGCTAATTTATATCTAACTAGCTAGTACCCGCGACTTCGTTAGCGTGGAATTTTAAAAGTGCTGCGTTGCTGGGTTCGATTCCTGGACCGGTCAAAATTTTAAAGGGTTTTTCTGAGAGGAAAAATAGCCTAAGTTACTCCTTGTATTGACAGCTACCTGGTAGTAAAATATTATCAAAATCGGTCATGCCGTTTAGAAGATTACCCGGAACAAATAGACAGATAGATAGGCAGACAGACAGACAGACCAAAAATAATTAAACTGGTTTTTTGGCATAGGTATGCTGCAAGTAACCGTTAAAAAAACCTATTATTTTGCCATTACAAACACATTTTTTTTATTTATTTATTTGTTTAGATTACCAAGTAACCTTGAAAGCCAAATATGTACACAGCCTAGGCGTTTTACCTAGGCCTTTTATTAATTGCCAATAAAAATAATTATACCTTTTAGGCTAGGTATATTTTTATAGGCAATTAATATTGTCCTAGCGTTAGTGACAGGCGCATAAAGAAATGAACAGAAAATTATGACATCGGTTGTATGGACTTACCTAACTATCGTGGCTTCGTGTTGTCACGCACAGTCCAAGGTGCCTGTTTTTTGGTGATTTATAACACAATGAGCACCATGACTAATACTACGCTTAATACTCGCTTTGTCTACGGCCATAAAATCGTTTTTATTAAGATTTATTTAAGGAGTTGTTTAGGGAATTGTAACGAGATATGTAAAATGTTTGTTTGTTAAGAAAATATATATAAAATATCATTAGAAAATTACAAAACTTTAGATTCTTGGTGTTTTGTGTTTTGAACTTATGCCAAATAAGTTCAAAACACCGAATCTAAAGTTTTGTAATTTTCTAGCTGGATATTCTCCTTATAAGGCATAAAACTGGGGAAATGGTGACCACAAGTCCTTTGTTTAAATTTCTCTTTTAAGTTTAAGGTGCCCTAGCCAAGTTAGGCAGCAACATCTATTTTCTTTAGCGTTAGTGCTGCGCTGTAATCTAAATAATATAATTCAATAGAGGTAACAAACACGGCTACCCTTTCGGCATAAATCGTAATCCTTTCGGAGACTGATGAAAATTATAATACGTAGTACTTCAGAAGTTTTTGGTCCAAATACTTAAAAGTCTATTTGTGCAATTTCTTGTATTGATAATTTAAAAAGTTATATATAATATAAAGAATATAAATCGGTTAAATATGCTAAATGGCATCATCATATATGCTTTTTCTTAAATAAGTAGATACAAATATAATCATTTCACTAGTCAATGTAAGACATAGAGTGAAAGTATTAGACACGATATAATAAGTATATATCCATACATACATGTATAGAAGATACGAAACATCTCTCTTGCCAAAAAATATGTAAAATTTAATAGTGTCATTTCACAATACAGTGAAATATGATAAGGAAGTAATACTTCCATTAAATTTAATCCCGAATACAATAGGGATGCAACCCAAAAGTTTTGAAATTCCCGAAACTAATTTTAAGCGGAACCCGTTTTAAAACCCCTGGGAGCTGTGGAAGACATCTGATTATATTATAAATTTAGTGTTCCACTAAACCTTTTACAAAGATAACAAAAGTTTCATTATTTACATATGTATAAAAAGATATTTTTATTACAATTAATTTACAAAATAAAATGGAAACTGACAGTTACTTAATCGTGACTAACCTTTAAAACTATTTACCATAATAAATATTTACTTTCTTCTTTATAAGCAATTAGAACCATATACCTACTAGTGTTTAAATTCAATTTATTATAATAATTACACGTCAGGATATCTTTCAATGCTTACAAAAAATGTAAAGGGAAATGCTTAATGTACTTCATTTGCGCTCACGAAACGCAGTTAAGTCTTTAATTTGAGACAGGCGCTTGTTAGAAGTGCTTGACTGTATAGAATTAATAATTCAGTAATTATTAATTCATTACACTCTTTCCTTCAATTACTATTACTTTTGTAGAATCTTTAAAGATAAGTGCAAACACCCGTCAAATATATTTAAATTGAGGTTATGAAAATAACTTTCGTAGGATATTTTATTTAACGTATCGTCTTCAGAATGTCAATGCTCCAGAACTTCTTTTAAATTATAGTACATTTAAAATTTTGTTATTGCATTATGTAAGTACTCTTAGTCTAAATTATTTTGATTCAATTTAAAATATCATTAACTTAACACTTAGAAGAAGTAATCTTCCCTCCATTTCTTTTAAACACCCGTTAAAATCTCATTTGGTGTTAACTGAGAATGATTAGCGATGTGATCTAAATAAATAGGTGAGACCAAAGGTGTAAAACGAATCTGAACGCTTTCAAACGACACGTAACAAAAGAGAATTAGCCGACAAGAACCCTCTGACTTTATCTATCGCCATATTTTTAAGTAAATTACAAATAGGTATAGGGCGGCACACCGTACCATCAGTTGTGCCGTGCGTGGTATCGCGACGGGGGATCGCAAGCCGGGTACCTTACAGATATACCTTAGTATAAGGCGACATAGTATAAAAACATGCAGTATCCTTGTGCAGCAATACGTGTTCCAGTAATTTATGCAACAAATCTATTTGGTAATGTCAGACATCTGTTAGATATTGCTTAGACAAATCAATTAAACTTCCCTTATTTTCAAATAAGAATATCACTATAATTGAATGGCTGAGAGAGCCATCCAGTTATTAAGATTTGCTTCTAAGGAATTTGAGTGGTTTCAAGCGTGATGATTAGCGTATACTATTTAAGTTGTGGAATTAGAGTTTCAAACATCGATATTCAAAGTTTTTTATGCTAATTATGTATAATCTGTGTAACAAACCTATGTCATTAGATAAGATAAAATTGTGAAATGATTATAAAGAGAAGTATATTTACTTGTCTCTAAGTAACCACAGATAAGTACAACTTATATGCTGTACATAGCTCAACCAACGAAGAAGTTCCAAACTTCCACTTAAGAAATTTACAGACGAATACGAAAAAAATCAAAAATAACGGTTTTTCAACATTCTTAACTAAACGCTACAGTAATTATCGCTGATATTAAATAGTGCTGTATTATTAAATGTATACACAAAACAAGCTGTTTGATTAAAAAAATCAAACAAACTTTCCGAAAGGCAAACACTTTAATTGTTAGTTAAATAATAAAATATCCTAATATTCCTATCAGACACAGTCCTTAAAATTATCGATTCGTTATTGTACGGTGGTTGATTGGCGTAATTATTAAAAAAAACACCAACTTGTTTTACCTGTTTGCGCTGTTCAAAGTCAAGGTTTAATCCCTAGAAGCCGGTACCTACAAGACTAACAAAACCACCTATAAACACCAGTTTATCAGACTATTTTTTTCTTGGTTTGACCTGCTTAATTTTTTATACTGTGTCAGTTTTTAAAATGTGGTGGTAAAGTAGTCGTATTGTGTACGAGTAACAGTCGGAAACGAATTTTTTCGTCCAGTCTCCCCGTCCTATTTTATTTTCAGGCTTTCCAAACTGACGGTTTTCCTTTCCGACAATGATAACGTCGTTAGTGAGGGACTTGGGTATTCCTAAAGACGTGATAGTTTGTTGATATCTTCAAACTTGTGATATATATTTCTGTTTTGAACTCGTCTGTTTTTCCACGTTACACTCAAGGAGTAGCTTCAAGTTTCTATAAATAAATATTTCATGTTTATTAGAGTAGTCAAGGTCTTCTTCAGTTTGTAACTTTTGTGAAATTTATATCAAATAGTTTTGTACGTAAGTTATACAAGGAATAGTTTATGGATAAAGTTATTTCAAACTATAAGTAACTGAAAGCAAATACGTATTTCTAATATATTTTTATTAAAATAAGTATTCAGACATTCGATCTCATGGTTCATAAAATCACATAAGCCATGAGCATATTAATTATAATTCTTTTAATTACAAAGTTAAAGAAAATTCAGTCCCATTGCTCTTGTTTATAAACGAAATAAAACATAACACACTTGCATATTGTAGCAATTTGTCATCACAGTAGCCCATTAAAGTTTAATAACTCTCCTTATGGCATGTATGGTTTTAAGAAATCTAAGACCGATATTGCAATAAACTATAGGTTTATTGGAATAATTTCAATTGTTATACCCTCATTTAATCTATTAAATAAAACAGCGAACGCCTTACATAATAGCTTCTGATGCATATCTGTAAGAGCCATTAGTCTCTTATGTTACCACAAAACAATATATTATGACATGTATTTGCTCGTCAGAAACAACATGGATACACCGAACATGTAATATTATCAAATTTAAGAGTCCGAGGTTGTCTATGAATATTGTATACCTATACCCTATATTTAATAGAAACTCCTTAACCAATCTAGAGAACTGATTCAATTATTTAATTTTTAACACATGTAGATAGGTTGGACAAATATGATGTTCCTTTTTATTAATGTTTGACCTCTGTATATTGATTTTTTAGACAACTTATGTAACACTATTGAGCAACTAGTGGTACCTACCTCATGAGTACAACATTCATAGAATTTTAACGAAAATGAAGAGAATCTTATGCAATTTAGAATCATTATGGTTATTGGATATTAAAATTGCCAAATATTTCATTTGCAAGCCATAGAAAATGTACAATATTAGTGTAGATGTGGATAATAATTTTTGATCTACCCACAAACAGAAAGAAAATGGACTGTTTCAGACAGGATAATGTGAAGCACACACGACAAAAAAGCTTCGATACTCCTCTTTGTGTTAAATCGTTAACTGCTTTTTGCCTATTGAGAGCAAAAGAAATAAAAATCAAATGCAACCGCTTTCCCCGATCGAGTGTTTGTTTGCCTTGTTCTGTTTATTCTGAGGCAAACCAACTGCTGTTGGCACAAAACGGGCTCACCGAATGTATGCCTTCGTACAAAGCCGGGTGGTCTTTATCATTTTCAACGTAAACATTCCACTCAAACACTATATAATATTATACTAAATTCAAAATCAACATCGTCTTCTAAATTTTGAAGCAAGATTTCTTTTACCACTTAACAGTTAATATGTTAATGTTTTTTGAAATAAAAAATATTGTTCTATTGTTATGTTTAGAAAAAGCGAATGCAAATAAAACAGCATCTCAAACAACTTTCGAATATATTATTTTGATAATCGGTTTGCTTAAGCAAGCATGTTTTACCTAATGTTTTTTATTGATAAGTGCTCGTTCCCATTGGTGGCTTACCACTCGAGCTGTGTTTAAATCATGGCAGAAGTGGTATACAAAGCTGTGCTATCAAACGATTGCGCATACATCACATCAAATAAATCACAAACTTAACGAGTTTCTAGCAAACATTTGTGAACGGAACCAACATTTTGATTATTTTACAAATACTCTGCGTGTAATGGTCCATGGGAGTTCTGTTTACTGTTTTACGGTACGTCAGAATAGATAGTCGATTGTTGGGTAACTACACAAGTATTTGTTTAGCGGTAAAGTTTGCTATGCTGTGACAGTATGGTAATAGACATCTAAAATATGTATATAAATATTTTAGTCCATAAAAGTTGCGTTCCAATGCACCGTTTAGTGTAGGCGGCAGTTTCTTTCTTATTGTACACTATTTTATTGAACGATGACATGCAAAATGAATTGCTTTGCCTTTAAACAGTGTATGATGAGTCGTAGATATGGTATTACGGCGAAGCATAGTTACAAAGCTCCATGTCTCTGCTGCGGTGCGATTACGACTGTGTTTCGTGTCAGGCACAATGAAGGAGGCAGGTTATTTCCACCAGGGGTCTGTCGGATCCTCTGAGACGGCCCCCTGCTGTGGTGAGAAGCGAAAACCTGCGAGTCGGTATTAACCGTCGGTATTACTCGATGATGTATTGATGTATTAACTCATTAAAATTCAAACCAGTTTTAGAGTTAAAGGTTAAAGACTTCATAAAAACGTACTTACTTTCGTTCCCTGCTGCGTCAAAGAATTCAAATGAAGCGTGAACGCTTAACAACAAAGGCTTTAGGTTAACTATTGTATGAAGATTTTAAGCCAAAGTTTGTTTTATATATACACGACACACGCTCTGTGATTATATCTGTTGTACTCCTGGAGCAAGCATTTCAGCTAATAAGATTGTGTCTCGTCACACGGCTATCTCTGAAATAGTTATTCTGCTTAGGTTAGCTAGTTTCTGTTTCTTAGTTTAAAGCAGTACAATGATTTTGATGAATCTACAGTATATATATTTATATTTATATCTATAGTATGGAATATTTACCTATGTAAAAAATATTTTGTATACAGTTATAGTAAATTTTATAATTTACTATAACTGTATACAAAATATTTTTTACGCAATTATGAGGATTGTAAGTATTTGTGAAATCAAAAAAACTTTAAAGTTTTAGTAATTTGCCAATTTGCAACAGATCATGATCTATGTTGTAAAACTATCAAAACCTCTCTTTATGAGCCTTTAAGTTTTGCCTTCAATTCATTTTAAATCTTAAACTCGAGTACCTATACAATATGCAATAAATAAATTATGTTTTGAGACTCATTTTGCTTCTAAGATTTTACTGAATACTGACTCACACATAAGTAAAACTCAGTAGAAATACTAAGAAACGAAAAATCTTTTTTTTGTGACTTGTCCTTACTCACTATCACTTTTCGAAGTATAAATCAAATATTATTAAAACAAAATATGAATTAAAATACGTCGGTTGCTAACAGTATTGGTTTTATTTAGTTTTTTTTTATTTGAGCATGAAACCAAGAAAGTACGTTAGGGGTACGTAGCACCAGGGACTTCCTTTCTAGGGTATACCTGGTTCCCCGGCTATTAGTACCCGAGACGGCGTACGGTTTTAGTCGGTTCGAGTCCGACATGTCACCGATGGGTGGTATCGTTAGTTAGGGGCTCCTTTAATGAGGCTAGGCAATAGGCTTACTTGTGTTGTGGTTTTATTAGATTTAGTTAAAATCTCTACCGTTCATACCTGTTGAAGTAACCATATGCCGGTTTCAACACGACAAAGAAAACATTACGTTTTGTGAGTTAAGTCAGCAACATTCATAACAACACAAAATAAAACTCAAAAAGTTAAAAAGGCTTAATACATATTCATAAATAAGTGGAACAATCGGAATGTTTGGCTTTGCAATATCAGGTAACAAAATTTTCTTAAAAACATATTGCATAAGAATAAATTTCATTACTTTATTTTGTTTAAATGGTAATATTTCTCACGGTATATTTTACGATAAAATTTTATTGTAATATTTCTTCAAATATTAACTGTTCTGTAATATGTAATACATTTTATAATCTTTTACATTCAGATTGAGTTTGCGATTATATATTTTTATAATATGTATCTATGTATGTATGTGTGTTTATATTCTTTATGTGTTTATTTAGGTATATGTGTATATTACTGTGTATATTTGTCTATTCGAAGGACAGACTAGTTCTTACTTAACAAAATCCATAATTCTTTCTCTGCATCGCCCAATCGGTCTACTGATAGAGAATGCCTTAGGCATTAAGTCCGCCGATGCTAGTATATGTGCATGAAGTCATAACAAAAAAATGAGTGATATATTTACTTAAATTTAGAACATTTTTAGTCAGGCAAAGATTAGCCAGTCGGTTCCATTTAATTGATGATTGAATAAGCATTGTTAAAAAAAAGATACATAACCAATAAACAAAACTAAAACAAATACTTAGGCAAGTCAAACGATTTTTATAATAACAAATTTTATTCGAAACAATAATAAACCGATTTGTTATAATTTATCTTTAACCTATGTATGTAGAATTTAATACATTTTTATTGACGATTAAGTTTAGAAACAATTTTTCTCTACACTTGACAGGACAGAACCTCATTGCTTAATGATTTAAAGAAAAGTCGACTAGATGGGTGTTTGAAAAAAAATTGCCCACCGAGATATTTCGACATATTTTGGTTCTCTCGGTACATCATGAAAACACAATTAAAATGCAACAGACAGAGACATGCTGAGATTGTGTCATTATTTTGTGATTTGCTGTTAAAGTTACAAAAACGTAGTTCTTCGACATTATAAATTTCTCTAACTTATATTAAACATTAAAAGTTATATTAACTTATATATACATGTTAATAATTTCTACAAAATGAGACTTGGTGCGTTTCAATTGATTATTTAGGTTTTTTACAACATGCAAAAAAACTGTTTAAAATCGTTGTTTTTTGAATATTTTTTTAAACAAATATATATGTGAGCGTACCAAACTTTGTTAAATCATAGGCTCCGATGTGTAGTATATGTGCCTTTTTTTAGGAGTGGTCCGTTGCATTTTTTTTTTAAAAAGCCATTTATTTATAAAAAGGCACTTTTTTGAAACTTCATTACGAGTATTACAGCTTTAGAAAGTCAATGTAGTATTTAGGCTCCCTATCTTCCTTAATAGTTATGTTTTTTTTAAGGGGGTCTTGTAAAGTAAGTTAAAAAATAATATAAGAAAGAAATAAACAAAGTCTTAATTAGTAGATATATTTTTAATATCTACAACTTTCTCGTAATTCATTTCTTCCTAAAAAGTCTACAAAAAATTGTAATGGCGAAAAAACAACGTTTCTGCAAATTTAACAGCAAATTATAAAATAATGGCACGGTCTCAGATGTTGCATTTTAGTTTTATTATCATAATGTACCGAGAGGAACCAAAATATACCGATTGGTATTATTTTTTGAGAAAACCCTCCTTTTCCTGGTCTAATAAACTGTCTTATAATTTTGATCTCTTGACAATTATAGTAATATTTTCCGTTAAAAAAAGGCAATAACTGCACCACATATGTCCACACCACTCGGCACACATCAATGAACTCAATTTATGCGCTTCGTTACGTACGCCTGCTCTGCAATTTAATTATAATTGTTGCAAATCGTATTTTAATTAATATTAATTGGCTTTCCATGTATATTATCTCGTTATTTCTTACCAACAACAACATTTATATCCAGTGCACTTCATGCAATAGTCACTCATTCTACCCTAAAGAAGACCAGAAGAAAAGGCCAGTAGCATTTAAGTCCGCCATTGTGCAATTCGAAATTTGAAAACGGAAAATAATTAGACTCAGAACTGAACTGTTTTACGGTTTTCTATAGTAGTGTGTCTATAACTTTATAGATTCTTTAGATTAATATTTATTTAACCACTGATGCATACTTTAAAATCATTACTTTTAGCGACGAATTGATTCAAACAAACTACCAAAGCTCCACTGAATAGTTGGCTTTACCAAAATAACGTACGTATTCCATCTAACCATAAAACTTTTTTGTCGCTTTTATTTATTGCTCAAAGGCTTGTTAATGAGGGGATTAGTTCGTTGAAGATAATAAAATGGTTTAACATGCGCGTAATTATATATGTACGAGCACCGATAAATATAATCTATTCTAAACCCTATTAAAACTGGCTTTCGTTTGTAGTTTCACCCCTGGATAAAATTATTCCTACTGACTTCATGTAAAAGTCTATTAGTAATGGTAAATAAATAAAATTAACTTACCTTAAAAACGAGCTTGGTTTTGGAAATTTACATTAATAACTTCTAAGTGGCTTTGTTATTGTTACGTTATAACATATTTTTTTTAATAAATGACAACTTCCGCACTAGAAAAACCTAAACTACCTAAACCGTGAAGTAATATGATGTGATGGCCATTTTCATTGCAATTTAAAGTTTCTATTGTTTAACGATTTGTTTAAGCGTTGATCATCATAGGTATGAGAACACAAGTATGTTAGGTAGCACGTAATGAAATCTAATTCACAAGAAGTCCTAGTAAATAATAATTGAATTAGGTAACTTAAATAAGAACTGTGTTACTAGTCACTTATAAATTCTATTTACATACTATGTACTAGTACCCTTTTTGCAGTTCAATTAAAATACAAGGCACGATAAAAAAATAAATGTACAATATTTTTGATGCGGCAAGCGTGCCGTATTCAAGCTTTCCACGACTTCAGTTACCAAACAAACTTACTCGTACTATTATGTTGTCAGGACATAGTACAACAGTATACGATTGAAAATGTTTGATGTTTGACCCTATATCATAACAACGGTGGTAAATTAATTTATACTCTTGATTGAAAGTGATTACACACACAGAAATTCTAAGTCTAAATGTTAAAAATCAATAAGAAATGAAAAAACCCATGTGATTATAAGTGAAAATAACAAAATAGACCTAATGAAACTTAAGTCATAAGGTCTATTTTGTTTGGATCACTTAAAAAAAATATTGTCCTCGAAAAGTTACCGTCTTTATTGACATTTTATTATGAATCCTTGAAGCTAAGAAATAAATCTTCTATACAACTTTGTACCTTATTACTTTGTTTGCGTATAAAACCCTCACTAAAATCCTGTCAGTATACTTAATATGTTTTTGCGACGTGAAACGCAATAGCCCTACTTATCATCGTTCTTTAGCAAAGTAGTGACACAAACAAGACTGTCGGGAGCTTCAGTACATCGTCTGTGGTGTTAAGTAGTTTTTATGAGGCCCTATAATAATAGCGGCGCCCGACATTCGACAAAGTTTGACACAGGCGAGCGGTAGCATTCACTATGAAATAGTGTTGGATGATAATATATAACAAACTTATATGTATTATAAAGGCATTCGAAGTAACTCCTCAATTATTTATGACAGGCACCTCGTGTTTGAGCTTCTGCATATAAAGCTAATCATCTTTAATTATATGTAATGTCATTATGAAGATAACTTCATGATGACATTACATATAATTAAAGATTATTTATAGATAAGTATAGTACATCACAATGACTAGCTGGCTACAATGAAATACTGAATGAATAAAGGGACTGAAATGAAATTAAACTTGATGCTAATTATTTTGTTTTCTTACTTCGCTCAAATATATAAATGATAAAAGCCTGGTTAGCTGTTTGACGTATCAGATTTCACAGAAAAATGTAAAATTTGTTTTGAAATGCAAAAAATGACTAAAATGCTGTACTTACGATATTTAAATAATAGATTTAATTTTCAACTAAGAATGTTTAATTCAAATATATTTGATTTTTTACATAAGTTACTTGTAGTTTTTCTTTTCACTGCCAGGAGCGCACGTGTGTGATACGTGGTACTGGTCTAATACGCTTCGTTATAGTGAGTAATAAAGTCCAGACGCTATACCTTTTTGTATCAAACTATTACGACATATAGGGTTATTTGTTGTATTACCTTATTTTTTATTAGTTAAATATGCAGTACTCTAAATCTGGTACAATTTGATGAAATTTGTTAAGGAAAAAGGTTCTTTGTATTCTTGACGCTGTATGTGTGTACTTAGGAATAAATAAGTATTTTTTCACTTTTCACCTCTTTTCTTATTTCAATCCGAAGTCCTCGTGACTCTTGATTTGCAGGTGTTAATGGGCACCTGTCTTATCATGTCACTTATCCTCAGATGATCCGCTTGCTCCTCTCATCGCTTCTCTCATGTCATATAGAAAAAGTAATATTGTATAGATATAGAATGTTCGTGTACTTTATGATATGACGCTCGTAAAATATGATATTTACTTTCATTGAATTTTCTTTTCTCAGTTTTGTTTAAAAGGACCCGTTACTGGTTTTTCTTTTATTTGGAAAGTAATACAAAAGGCATACAATAAGTATTTTAACATAAACCAACATCAGTTTATTTGCACAATATATAATAAAACATGTAAACTAGCTTTTGCGAGTGGCTACACTCGCGTAAAATTGTTTTTAACCCTTTGGGACTCCTTTTTCTTTGTACCTGCCAAAGTGTATCGAAAATGTCAAGATATTGATGGATAAATGTTACAGCAGCGCCTTTAATAGGAACAAACATACATTGATTTTGCATAAACAAAATTTTGTTACGCTAAATCATAAAATAGTGACTATTACTGATACCATTGAGAATCAAATTAATCTGCCGGCCCATCTGCCTATCACCGCCCACTACTGCATGAAGGCCTCTCGTATATATACATTAAACATAAAAAATCTTGAATTATAAAAAAAACTTTATGTTCTACTTTCATCCGTTTACTATTATCTATACTCGTAGTAATGACATATCGAATACGTTATAGTAAAGGGTGCGATAACGTATTCGATACGTTGTCGTACCTACCCATTACTACGTAACTTTTACCGGAGAGAAAGGTTCACGTAATAATTAAATGAAACATTGAGTAGACAAAGATATAACCCAGATATAAAATTCTTACAAGATAATCAAGGACTCTGTATTAACAATTCATCGCTGAATTAAAAAAGCTTTTAAAGTCATAGTTAATTAAAACGTTCCAGGGTAGGCCATTACCGGAGATGAAAAAGCGATTTCCCCAACACTGGGTTTTTAAAGGAATCGAAGAGACCTCAAGTCCATTTTAGCGAATAAGAGGGTGCGTCGACAGTAGCTTATAGACTTTTGAAAGGTTTCTCTTTGAGAAATGCTGCAAAAGATTTTATTGACGTATTCCATCTGACATTGTCTTTGTTTCCATTGTTAGGGAAACTTTGAATCCTCTGTCAAAGACTACACTAATATTTTATTTGCTACTGTTACAGTCTGTTGTTTTAAGGACCATTCAATTTTGTTCTTGGGAAAATAACTGGTGGTGAACAATATAAATGAGATGGTAGAAGGTAAATCAATACGCATTAAACGTAAACCAATGTAATACGCTGACGATATAAAAACCTGAGAAGTCAAATTTAAGTCTCATATATTGCCGGCACTTCAAAGATGATTACCCAAAAAACAAACTTTATGTTGGGTTCCTGCGCTGTGTAGGCATGTTCTTGTGTACAGTACCGTTACATAAGGGAACATTGTAAAAACCTCGCACAGACAGTCTAGTACTGACAGTGCAATTTCTTATACAATGCATTTATAAATATATTTTTTTTTTATACTTATTATTTATAATTATTATTTATTTATTATTTTTTATATATATTTTTTTTTATACTAGACTGTCTGTGCGATGTTTTTACAATATCCCCTTAGGCATTAGGCATCTATACTGTGTCGCGGGGGACTTTACATACATACAAGAAACGAATACAAAGAACACCCGGACTCAGAACAATAATTTGTATATCGCACAAAGTAATGTCCCATGTGGGGACCCATCGGGTGCTATGCTGATATATAAGAACTTTAATGTGTTTCACAGTTTATAAATAGGTACTATAATAATAATTTTCACTTTATAGTCTCTATGCTTATATATATATATATATATATATATATATATATATATATAAATATAATTCTATGGTAAAATACAGAGGTGGCTCGTTTCCTGCTAGACTGCAATTATTAAACAGGAGAAATTTTAACTACTTACTGAGTATTGTGTCAAGTTATTTTAATTTATGGCTATAATTCACTTCAAGACTGTCAAAAAGACTAAATGGACTGTCTTTAAACTCATCTGCTTGAATAAATTTTTCCTTGATACTCGGCCCTTATTGGTCGTAGAACGATGTTAAATAGTCTATATTCCTACTCGATAAAAGGGCTATCCAACACTAAAATAAGTTTTCAATTCGAACCAGTAGTTCCTGAGATCACAATCAATATGCAAACTCACAAACTTTACCTCTTTATAATATTAGTATAGATCTCTCACAGTCTTCTGTTTCATTCACTCACGCACTTTTCATATTAGGAGATAAAAAATAATAATTTAATTATGATTTTTATTTCGTTTATGTAAACCGCAGTCTCTCTCTTTTCATTTCTCAACTCCTTGTTTTTACCCACCTACGTCGATCCCTACATTAATTTCTTGTCTTCTAATCATGGCAGAAATCTGCTATCAAACATTCGTTTCTTGTCCTCTAATCATGACAGAAATCTTCGATCAACAAATCATTTGCTTGTCTTGTGTCCCTCCCACAACTCCGACTTCGTGAACTCCTCGTTCTAGGTGCAAGTAGTACTGCTGTGGAATGCGCTCCCACTCGAAATCAGGATGTCCACAAACCGTTTCGCATTTAAAACGAATGTACATAATTACCTTTTAGACAAGATGGCGGAAGTACCTTAACCAATAGTACACCTCCTTAAATTCAAGTATTTACAGTGTACGAACGTAGTTTACGAAGTATATTTTTTTACATATATGTGTAAATTTTGCTTAGTTTTATAAGTTTATTGATATATATGATCAGTGATTATAATTGTCACGTCGGTGCTCCTAACCTACTAGATTTCTACACCACCCAAAGGTTGACTGGTAGAGAATGTCTAGGGCGTTAAGTCTGCCGATGTACATAAGTGCATGAAGATGTAAAATAAATATATAAACCTTGTCCTGACAATAAGAAACACAAAAAAGCGATTATCCAATTTGGTGCAGTCGTTCGGAAGCTATGCACGTACATACGTTACGGTGATTCCTTCTTATTAAATAAAAGATTAATTTGATGCTAAGACCATTAGCGTTGACATCACAAATCCTAAACGGTGTTAACATAAACGAGTTTTGAGATTAATTACGTTCAGGTTCCTTTGCCGTCTGTTAATATCTCATATACATTTAAGTTGATAAACATCATCATCACATTCACAGTCTTTAACAGTCCACTGCTGGACATGGGCCTCTCCTTAGAAAGGAGGTTCGGGCCTACCAAACCATGCTGGTCAGACGGGTTGGTATGAGTTTGTGTCAAATTTTCCTTCTCTTTGCAGTTGTGTAATTAAATGCATATTTATGTTATTATTTTATTTAGGTTTACCAATAATCGTTTACATTGAAACTGATAAGTTACAGAAAATTACTTAACAATGTAACAATTACCCACAGGTTAACCCCGATTATTTTCCCCTGGGATAGAGTCCGATTAGGCATGGTGCCAATTTGGGGAGGACTTAAAATAACATGGTCCAGGTCCTGCCAGAGTAGGGCCGGCCGACCTGAGGCCGGCCCTCGGGGTGGTTTTTAGTGGAATCACCACATACTCCTGGCTCCTGAGTCTCCGAGGAGCAGGAGATCCGAAAAGGATTTTCCACCCCGTCAACAAAAAAAAAGGTTAACACCGATTATGTTAAAAAATCTAAACATAAACTCTTATTATTTAATATATATTTTAATTATAATATAAAATAGTGGACTATAACGTACGGTTTTTTGTGTCACTAACAGGCTTTAATAATCTATTCATTTGAAACACCTGTCCGAACCTGTCTTATTATTAGTTGGAACGAAAATGCTTTACAGCTCTGTTTGGGTGAGTACAGTATGGGTAAATAAGAATGTACTTATTTGTTGATACTTTACTTTTGCGTTGCTCTGATCGAAGTTGTTGTAGATTGAAGATGTTCCAATTACTTTCTTTTAAAAACATAGACAAGACATAGTGTGATATTTCGATGATATTGTTATGTTTCGATTCACTTAACAGTGAAATAGTTATGCTGTCCGCAGAAAGTCGATAAGAAATGATACTTTATGAACGCTGTTGTCTGTAGACCAAAGCCATTCAGAAAGCAACATTTTTTGCAAGAACTGCAGAGAGACTATTGGAAAATAAAGTACAATACCAAAATTTATATTATAAAACAAAATTGTTGTTCTAATATATAGCTACGAGTACATAGTTATAAACTATAAATAGGAGTGGTGCTTCAGTATTTTTTTAAACAAAAAATGATGTATCTTTTTGCGTAGACATGCGTTACGTACGTAAGCTTTTTCACGTAAAAGTTTATGACAGACGTGTTCCCCATTCATCATGTCTTCCTCAATTTGTTTATCACACAGGATTTTCCTCAGGAACTTTAAATTTATTCATTCATTCAAGAATTTATCACAGATTTAGTCTAGGAACTCTTCTAAAAAATTATGTTGGCTCAAAGAGAAATTAGAAAAAGATTTTACCTTCTCTAATTAAAGTCTATAACGAAATTTCCTTCATCAAAGCGGTATTAACAGTGAAAGTTTGGGGCATTAATGCAAAATAACGAGCGGATCGGGCCCGACCCGAGGGACGCCAATAAGACCCAGCTAAGTCCTTTACTAATGGGACTTGTAGTCAGTTAAGAGATGTCCAGATTAACGTCACTATAGCTACCATCAGTTATACCATACATACCATCAGTTTCGGCAGCTACACACAAATTAACCTTTTTAGACAAATTGATTATTGTACGCAGAGTTTCAATCAGATTCATGAGTGTAATCCTCTTTTCAGTATCAGTTCCATCATTATAGACTTAGCCCTTACATATAGTATTATCAGTTACACCTATTACATTATTTAATCGAATTAATTTAAAAGATAAAAGAAAGTACAAACTTCTGTTAAAATGTTGAAACAAAACCGAAAACAATATTCAATTATCTTAGCACTTGCGTTCAGTGTGAAACGACCTTTACAGCGTACTGACGGATATTGGAAATGGATATTTGTGTAGGCCTTTTACACGGATTCTAAATACAAGTTTATGTTTATTAGGATATAGGTTTATAGGGAAAAACGGTTAGGGGTGCGGGGTCCGGAACCTCCTTGTGGTGCACCCTGGGCAACGGAGACGGCAGCGCCTCTCTCCCTAGGTGGGAAAGGCGCTGCCGCCTGCGGCCAATTCCGGCCGAGGTGGGAACGGCCCGTCAAGGGCTGTTCGGAGGGCTGCTTTCCGCATGTCCCTCTGTTTGGCAGAGGGCATAGGGGAGAGCGGGCTGGGGGCGGACGGGTCCACTGCCGCTGGCTCTGTCCAGAGGTGGTGGACACTGGTCTGACGCAGACCACCGTCCGGCCATGTCGTAACCCTGACTGGCAACAGTCAGGAATGACGGCTCTTCGAGGGCTACGAGGAAGGCAACCTCTATAAAAAACCCTGGGGCGGACGGACCCGGTCTGGTGCAGACCCCGTCCGGCCCAGCCGTAATCCTGAATGGACAGGACCGGTGGATCTTCGGATCCGCGAGGACGTAAACCTCTATAAAAAATGCTCTAAGCCCACGTTCTGACGCCTGGCAAGGGGCTGAGTCGCTGGAGGGAGTCCAGTGCCGAAGGCGTCCCCGTCGAAGGACGTTAAACTAAACAACAATGACATGAGGCCAAAGATTATTAAATCTACCCAGGAGGGTCCCGGACACACAGTGTCTGGGGAATCCCTCCCGGAGCCAAACGGCTCCGGCAGCTCCCACTCGTATTCTGGGGGGAGCACCAAATGTCGAACCTGCCCGTCGCCGAGCAGTAAATCCGGCGACGTTATCGCGGAGGACGCGAAAAACCTGGAGGTAGTGTCGAACACCGACACTGCCTCGGAGAGGAGCGGAGCGAGTACCCCGATGGTCTCAGCTGCAGAGCAGCACCAGAAGGGTACTCCAAAGCGGAAAAGGCGCTCGCTTCGCCTGGGCCTGAAGAGGCAATTGGAGTCGGCCTCGAGCGATGAGGCCTCGGCTCCCAAAGTCGGCACAAGCCGCAGAGGCGCTCGCGGCGGAGGCCGACTCCCCACGGCCATGGTGGCCCGGAAGAAGGTGGCGGTCCAGCCCGCGGCGCTGGGAGGAGCCGAAGATGGGGGTCTCGGACGGAGAAGAGAGGAGGGGGTCGCGTCCGAGATGTCGACCACTGATGTGGGGAGCGGGGGTGGGGGTGCTGGCCTCGTTGAGCTGCGAGGCAAAACCGGCAACCCCGTCGACCGGATCGAGGAGGCAATCGGCGTGGCCGATTGCCTGCTCCAGACGTCCGGGGTAGCCAGGGGTCCCGAACAGGAGGCGTTGGTAGCGGTCGTGCGCTCCATCATCGAGGCGGGACGACTCCTCGTGGCCGAGAGCAAGGCCCACGCTAGGGAGAGAGCCCGCCTCGAGGCGGATCTCGCCAAGGCTCGTGCCCACGCTGGTGCCACACCAGTGTCTTCGGCACCTGTGGCGTTGTCCGCCCCTAAGGAGCCGGACTTAGTCCGACTCGTGGCGGAGATGGAGGAGCGAATTATGAGGCGCATCTCTGCAATAGAGAGCGCCCGTTGTCGCCCACCTCTGGCTCCGCCAAGAGCAACCTATGCGGCCGCTGCCAGGGCGGGCCTAACAGCCCAGCCAGCAGCTAGGGTGGCTGGGCCGTCATCAGCCCCCCCGCCCCAGAAGACCGGAAAGGGCAAAGGGAGGGGGAAGGCGGCCCCAACCCAAGCCCCAGTCTCGGCCCCGGCTGACACCGCACAGCGCTCGTTGGAGCGGGGCTGGACGGTGGCCGGGGACAACAAAAAAGAGGCGGAAGGCCGCCAAAAAAAGCGGCCAAGAAGGCGAGGAGGGACGCCGCCGCCGCCGCGAAGGGAGCGCCGAGGAAGCTCCGCGCCCCTCGCTCCTCGGCCGTCGTTATTACTTTGACGGCGGAGGCAGCGGAGAGGGGCGTGGGGTACGCCGAGGTCTTGACGAAAGTCAAGGCCAACGTGGACCTCAAAGCCCTCGAGATTCCGGGCGTCCGGTGTAAAAACACACGGACGGGAGCCCGGCTCCTCGAGGTAGCCGGCGCTACCAGTGGCCCCAAAGCCGATGCCCTAGCGGCTAAGCTGAGGGAGTCACTGGATGCAGCTGACGTCCGAGTGTCCAGGCCCACTAAATGCGCCGAAGTCCGCATCACGGGCCTGGACGACTCTGTCACGGCGGACGAGCTCAGACTCGCCGTGGCGGAGACGGGAAGCTGCCCTCTGGACAGCGTGAAGGCCGGAGCAATACGCTTCGGCCCCGGTGGACAGGGGGCAGCGGTTGTCAGCTGCCCCATCGCGGCGGCCCAGAAGGTCGCCGATGGACGGAGCCTCCTGGTCGGAGGTTTCCTGAGGGCGCAGGCACGGCTCCTGCAGGCCCGACCGGCAAGGTGCTTCAGGTGCCTGTCGGTGGGTCACGTAGGGGTGCACTGCACGGCGGAGGCCACCGTAGGTGACCGATGCTTCCGCTGTGGCCAGCCCGGTCACAAGGCGGGTGGCTGCAACGCTCCGCTGCGTTGCTTTAGGTGCGCAGCGGAGGGCAAGCCTGCCGACCACCGGGTTGGTGGTAAGGCCTGTGCCCTATCGCGACCGAAGCCGGGAGGCCGACCTTCCGCCTCCGAGCCGCTGATCCAGACGGAGAGTGCCGCTGGACAGCCGCAAAGTTCGCTGCGGGATGCGGGGATGGAAGTCCAGTGATGGACCCACATCTCCGCATCCTCCAGGTGAACGTAGGCCACGGTGCCGATGCTCAGGATCTTCTGCTCCAGAGCATGGCACAGTGGTCCATCAACATCGCCGCTATCGCCGAGCCATATGTCCATCGGTTTCTCGGGCCTGCCTGGGAGACCGACTTGGACGGCACGGCGGCCCTAGTGCACGGTACCGCAGCCGGCACTCCACCTCTTGCAGTAGTTGCAAGGGGACGGGGCTGTGTAGCGGCGATAGTTGGAGATATAGCGGTCGTGGCCGCTTATTTCACGCCGAACCGAAACCTAACTGAGTACGAGCAATGGCTCGCTCAGCTGGCCGTCGTCGTCGATGCCTGTCGCCCCCACCCGGTTCTTGTGCTGGGGGACTTCAACGCCTGGTCGCAGGCTTGGGGTTCCCTGCGCACGAACCCGAGGGGCAGGGCATTGGAGAACTGGGCTGAAAGATTCGGCCTAGTTCTCCTAAACCGGGGGGGCCGTGGCCACGTTCGTGACGGCGAGGGGTAGTTCGATCGTGGACATCTCGTTCGCATGCCCCTCGCTAGCGCGTCGTGTCCAAGGCTGGCGCGTCGTTGTCGGGGAGGAGACAGGTTCGGATCACCGATATATTCGGTTTGACGTCTCCGCCCCTGCAGATGGCGCGCCGGTCAGACCGGCACCACCTGAACCACGTTGGGCGCTCAAGCGCTTAGATCGCGACCTCCTCCTGGAAGCCGCCATCGTACAGGCCTGGGCTCCTGCGCCGGACAGGCCTGTCGACGTCGATGCTGAGGCACAGTGGTTCCGGGAGGCCATGACCCGCGTCTGCGATGCGGCGATGCCTAGGGCTCAGCCCAATACTGCAAGGCGCCAGGTCTACTGGTGGTCGCCGGAGATCGCACGGCTGCGTCAAGCCTGCGTGACCGCGCGCCGCCGGTGGTCCAGGTTCCGCAGGAGGCGTCGCCGCCCCGAAGATGCGGCAGCGAGAGAGGCGGAGCTGTTAGCGGGTTACAGGGTTGCCAAGAGGACCCTTCAGGCAGCGATAAAGCGGGCCAAGAGCGAGGCCCGCCGCGAGATGCTGGAGACACTGGAGCGGGATCCGTGGGGACGCCCCTACCGTATGGTTAGGGGCAAGATGCGCCCATGGGCCCCGCCGCTCACACGGTGTCTTCAGCCAGAGCTGCTTGAGAGGGTCGTTGGCTCCCTGTTCCCAACGCGAGTGGTGGAGCATACTCCGCCACAGATGGCTCCGCCTCCGGCGCTTGAGGCGCCTAACGTGGATGACGACGACGTGCCTGAGGTCACTGGGGTGGAACTAAGGGTGGCGGTGTTACGGCTTAAAGCCAAAAACACCGCCCCGGGACCCGATGGCATTCCTGGCCGAGCGTGGGTCCTGGCCTTAGTCGACGAGGCTCTCGAGCCCCGACTGCGAGGGTTCTTCAGCGCATGCCTCGAGCGGGGCCAGTTTCCGAAATTGTGGAGGACGGGGAAACTGGTCCTCATCCGAAAGGAGGGGCGCCCGGCGGACTCACCGTCCGCCTACCGGCCCATAGTGTTGCTTGACGAGGTGTGCAAGCTCTTTGAAAGAGTGATTGCAAGGCGCCTCGTCAAGCATCTCGTGATGGTTGGGCCGGATCTGGCGGACAACCAGTACGGTTTCCGTCAGGGGCGCTCCACCGTGGATGCGATCATGCGCGTGAAGGCTCTGGCGGAGGAAGCAGTCTCCCGGGGCGAAGTGGTGTTGGCGGTGTCCTTGGACATCGCCAACGCGTTCAACACTATGCCCTGGAGCTGCATCAGGGAGGCGCTCGTGTATCACGAAGTGCCTCTCTACCTCCGCCGCATAGTCGGGGCATATTTGTCGGAGAGAGCCGTCGTCTACCCCAGTAGGACCGGTCTCGGTAGGCGTGAAATGTCGTGCGGTGTTCCGCAGGGGTCGGTGTTAGGGCCACTCTTGTGGAACATCGGCTACGACTGGGTGCTTCGTGGTGCCTTCTTGGATGGTGTCGCCGTCGTGTGCTACGCGGACGACACACTCGTGACGGCGCGCGGCAAGACGCACCACGAGGCAACCCTGAGGGCCACGGCCGGGGTTGCCCAAGTCGTTGAGCGTATCCGGCGGCTGGGTCTCGAGGTGGCTCTGCACAAGTCCGAGGCCCTGTTCTTTCACGGGCTTCGGAGGAAGCCGCCTGAGGGATCTAGCCTCACGGTAGGAGGCACTCGCATCGGCATCGAGCCCTCGATCAGGTATCTGGGGCTCGTACTCGATGGCCGATGGGACTTCGGATATCATTTCCGAGGTCTGGTCCCCAAGTTGGTTGGGGCAGCGCGTGCGTTGGCGCGGCTGCTGCCCAACATGAAGGGACCCGATGACTCCTGCCGGAGACTCTACTCGGGGGTTGTGCGGTCCATGGCCCTTTACGGGTGCCCAGTATGGGCGGGGGCCCTGAAGGCCAGCAACGTCGCGATACTGCGGCGACCGCAGCGAATGCTGGCCATCAGGATCATAAGGGGGTACCGCACGATCTCCTTCGAGGCGGCGAGTCTCCTGGCCGGAACTCCACCGTGGGACCTGGAGGCGAGAGCCCTTGCAGCACTGTATCAGTGGCGCAAGGAGGCGCAGGAGTTGGGTCGATACCCCGAGATTCGAGAAATCGATGACCGGAAATCCCAACTCCGCCAGGTCATCATAGGGGAGTGGAGGGAACGACTCGGGCAACCGAGCGCCGGGCACGCCGTCATTGCGGCGGTAAGACCCGTTATGGAGGATTGGCTCGAGAGGCGTCACGGGACCCTCTCATACCGATTGACGCAGGTGATCACTGGGAAGGGATGTTTCGGAGATCACCTGTGTCTGATCCGCAAGGAGCCAACGCCTGAGTGCCACCACTGCGATGGCCAGACCGTGGACACGGCTCTCCACACGCTGGCAGAGTGCCCGGCGTGGGTTGAGCAGAGGCGAGACCTCGTGGCGGCCATCGGAGTGGGAGTTCTCTCGCTCGATAGCCTGATTGCGGCTATCGTGCGGAGCGAGAGTGCGTGGAACTCTGCCGTCTCCTTCTGCGAGCAAGTTATGCTCGCGAAGGAGACGGCGGAGCGGGAGCGGGAGAGGTTTAGAACTCTCCCGGCCCGCCAGGCCCGGGCACGGGCCAGGCAGCGCAGGCGACTCAGGCGCCGGAGGTCGCAGAACGACCTCCGTCCTCCATAAGCGCAGGCCTGGGGGTGACAGGTGAGGCCATCTGTCACCCTAGCAGAAGCAGGCCGGGGTGGCGGCGAGCGCGTTGCGAAGCGCGCTCGCTTCCAGGGAGCACAGGGAACATGGGGTTCCCACACGGGGCGGGGGTCGTCTACTCGTCTGTAGATGACCCGAGGTATGTCGGGGCACCAGGGCCTTCCTTTCTAGGGTATACCTGGTTCCCCGGCTATTAGTACCCGGCGAAGGCGTGCGGTTTTAGTCGGTTCGAGTCCGACATGCCACCGACTGGTGGTATCCGAGGGGATTTCCGCACGGAAAAAAAAAAAAAAAAAAAAAAAAAAAAAAAAAAAAAAAAAAAAGGGAAAAACGGTTATTCGTTGACGCCTCGTTACACTTTAACGATAGTAGCTCTTAATTATTGCGCCTTGCTAACTTTTGTTTAAGTGTTTATTTTAGGGATGGTTGGAGCCTGTTTGGTTGCGGTATATTTAGAATTTTTTAATTTTAATATTTATATTCTACTAAATCTCTGCAATAATCGCTGGCCATATTCTAGTGGCCTATTCGATCGCAGACAGACAGTTCTCCATGTGAGACTTAAGCAGGGGCCGGGCGGCGAGCGCGTTGCGAAGCGCGCTCGCTTCCAGGGAGCACAGGGAACATGGGGTTCCCACACGGGGGGGGGGGGGGGTCGTCTACTCGTCTGTAGATGACCCGAGGTATGTCGGGGCACCAGGGACTTCCTTTCTAGGGTATACCTGGTTCCCCGGCTATTAGTACCCGAGACGGCGTGCGGTTTTAGTCGGTTCGAGTCCGACATACCACCGACAGGTGGTATCTGAGGGGATTTCCGCACAGGAAAATAAAAAAAATTAAATAAAAAGGGGCCGTTACCGTTATCCAATCCGCTTTTTTTTCCCATTTAATGCTTTCTGTATATAATCATATAACATTCCAATACAAATGTATGTATGTATCCTAACAAGAACCAATTTTTTAAAGGTCTGTATTTTCTTCCTCATTGCTATTTTATATTTACAACTGAATCAACTTGAACTCAAGAGGTTATCACGCATTGAAATTCCACGCTCGTCTAGCGACAGTTGACACTGTGGCACTAATATTCATATGTCACCTTATTTGTAATATCAATAACCAAGTAATTGCGTAATAATTATTCTATTTTAATGTTATTCTTATGAAAGATATAAATATTATTGACGATATGAGTGGGACAGAATTATGTTATAAAAATTGAAGAAATACTTTTATAAGAGTGACGTAATGTTATTAACGTTAAATACGTTTAGAATTGTACTCGAAACGTAAGTAAAAGTGACCTATTTTTATTTATATATATATCAATTTTACTAGTATAATAATATCAATTCGCATTATAGCACAGAATGTGTCTAACATACCTATAATAACAATACATTTTGTAACGCTAGACAAGTAAAGATGAGCTAGAAAAACGAACGACAGATGTACTAAAAACTACTTATAACGCGATACAGTTGGATCTCATTGTTTATATTGCCCACTATACAATAACGAATCTTGGAAGATTACATATTCTAAACCCTTTCTAAATTATAATAGAAAAAAAATATGATGGGTTTCATCGAGTTTCCTTGTAGTGAAAAATCTGACCAGACCTGACGGAGGGGAAAGGCACCCGGCGCTCGTATTTCAAAACAACACATTATTGTTTCATTCTCCTTTATTTCGTGGTTAAACCGTCGTAAATTTAGTAGGAAATTGCTTTTAAGTTTTCCTTTTTTGGTATTATACGCTATCTCCACAAACCGTACTTAAAATCAATAATGTGAACACGACAATGGCATTAAGTCCGGTGCTAAATTAATTGGTCTAGGCTCTAGGCGCTACGTAATAATTCACACACCAGTTAAGTACAACCGCGCCGTGCCAGTGAATGACCAAAGAATTTTCTATTTATAAATACTTGGAAGTTGGTTGAGTGAGTGAGTGGCTATTGTGCAAATCGATCCGTTACAGATTGACCTTAACACTCTACTTTTAAGATATACCTATTTTTACAAAGGGGTCGGAAGAGCATATTAAACGGCCATATTTTCTCAACTGTAATTTAAGTACCACTTCTTGTTCTCTATTCATTCATTTAGTTGATACAAATACAAATCATGTACATAGAGATGCAGTATAAACTCCTTCGAATTATACCGTTCATCAATATCGTCATGTGGTTCACATATCACAAAATATTACAAGCAAATTAATATCAAAAACAAAAATCACTTACATAAAAGGCATCACAATTTTAAAGTGAGGGTATTATACAAAATAGGCAATGCGCAATGGTCACGTAGTAGGCTAAAACCTCATTCCTAAGGAGAAGCCTATGTCCAGCAGTGGACTATTAAAGGCTGTAGATGTGATGTAAATGGTCACGTCGACCGTGCGTCAGTGATGAATCTTATAATATTTATTGTGTATATATTTATATTAGCTTACTACACTATACAGGTTGTTTTAGGGTATAGAAACAGGCGATTTAAGTTTGTAGAATGTTTTGTCTCAATTTCGTAAAGTAGGTAATACAGGACAAAACTACTATTGTCAACCGGTCACTTCTAGGATAAGGGACTGTGGCGACGCCCACATAAACATACTACAGCGCCATCTAATGAAGACACACCGAACTACGGAGTAACTACTAAAATAAGAATTGCTAATCCTGTATCGCGATATAAAGAATTCCCTCGCCGATTAGCATATATACAACTTCCCAACATCAACCGTTGGGCCGCGGCCCGCCAGGCATGATCACCTCGCCTGGTCGGAGGATCCTCCCTTTGTGTTGGAGGGACATGACACCCGTTCCTCCACAGTGGTGACCCCGACGTGATTGGAAGCAGCTTTCAAAAGGAGCAGATCGTCAGCAGCACCATCGTGTACACTCCCACAGCGATGAGCAGTAATCAAGTCTCAGCCAGCCAGCAACCTCGGCCTCTACAGGGATACCACACGCAGGTAGCGACCGCTCCAGCCTGGTTACCTCTACGGCCTTATCAACGTCTAGGCACAGCACACTGCACCTACGGTCCACGTAAGAAGAGCATTTTCTCTCCCGTCTACGCAGCAGCCAGCCACTACGCAGCATCCGCCCCGACTCACTGGGGTCTTCACCGCAGCACCGCGCACCGCACGCCATCCCGACTCACTGGGATCAGCGGACTTCAGCCCCGACTCACTGGGGCTAGCGGCACTCAGTTCCGACCCACTGGAACTAGCGGCACTCAGTTCCGACGCACTGGAACTAACTACTCACTACTGGCACTGGCACGCTCCACAACAGGGCATAGACAGCTGACTCATCATATATCGACCTCTGGTCTTGGGGGGAAGTGATGTGGCGACCCCCACATAAACATACTACAGCGCCATCTAATGAAGACACACCGAACTACGGAGTAACTACTAAAATAAGAATTGCTAATCCTGTATCACGATATAAAGAATTCCCTCGCCGATTAGCATATATACAACTTCCCAACATCAACCGTTGGGCCGCGGCCCGCCAGGCATGATCACCTCGCCTGGTCGGAGGATCCTCCCTTTGTGTTGGAGGGACATGACACCCGTTCCTCCACAGGACTTTGGGTTTGGAAAGTGGGAGTATACTAAAAAAAGAAAGGTAGATAAGAAAGAAATGCAATGGCAGGAAAGGAATATTTCTTACTAGCTTTTGCCGCGCTAGCTCCGTCCGCGTGTATGTTCTGTTATTTTCGGTAAAAAGCATAGGCTTTTTTCCTTCCCATACAATAATTGCGGGTAATTTGTAACTCAAATTGATTATTTCCGAAAAGTTTGAGTCATCCAACTCATACTCAGAACTACTACCAACATATTGATTCATAAACTATATTTATTAAAGCAAAGAACCTTTTAAAGCAAAGAAACAACTTTTATTGCAAGCTTCTACTCGTATGTTAAATATAGGTACAGATCCCTACTACTGCATAGTTTAAGCGAAATTTTGAACGATGCAGAGCTCTTAAATAGATGAATTTTAACGGAGTTATACACAACTTAATATATTCACGTCTCATCAGGAATGAGGTGACTCGGCAGAGTACCAAGGTTATAGCCCACAGGATTAGCAAGCTGAAGTGCCAGCGGGGTTTTTTTTTGGTAAATTAGAAGAACCGACAACTGTTGGGATTAACGAGTTCTTGAGTGAAACCCTGTCTAGGCAAACGTAGTGTAGGACGCCCACAAGCCAGATGGACTGATAATTTGCGCAAGATGGCTGGCAGGAGTCAGATGCGATAGGCCGAAAATCGATCGAAGTGGCGTCCAATGGGAGAGGCCTATGTTCAGCAGTGGACTGCGATAGGCTGATGATGATGATGATACACAACTTATGGTGGAACAAGACTTGTTAAAATTATATTTCAAAAAATGTTTGTTTGAGTTTGTTCTTTAAAATTAACCCTATAATTTAAAAGCCTGTTGAAGACGTATTTTATCTTATGGCGTGTTCAAGTAAATGTCTTAAAGGTGTTTTCTTTTGCCGGTTTTAATTCAATATTAAATGTGTAATTAAACGGAGTAAATTAAACGAAAGATATTCTACAAAATTGAAACAAGCCTTCAATTTTATATGCAACTTCAGGCAAAGTTTTAGGTTAAATATTAAAATTGAATAATAATTCTCAGTTGTGCGCTTCTAAAAGATATACCCGCTTTGAGTTTAATTTCGTTTCGTCTGTCTGTGCGAAGTTTAACCAAGTTTTATTCACTGTTGGACTACTCTAATACTGAAAATGAAGCTCTCCGGGGAAATTCACCATTAGCGGTCACATTAAATTCTGTTTCATACTTCGTTTGCGCCACGAGAATATTAAATGTTTTTTTTTTCTTATGATTAATGTTTGACATCCATTAAGCGATTTTAAAGGAATTGTCGTTTGTTGATAATGTTCTTTGCATAAAAGTATTTTTCTGCAATAAAAATGACATATAAACTAATTTCACATGAGTCTAGTCTAAACAAGATGAAATACAAGACAAGAGACAAAAAAACTAGAACGGTATAGAACTAGGCAACATAAAACATCCTTTAGAAATCGTATCTTTTATTGTGTTGGAAGACTGTATTGTGTAGCTGACATGTTTCTTCTTAGCTAAGTACAGATCCTCTGATCAGACTAGGTATTGTTTAGTTGGCCGCAGGACTTTTCCACATACCTTGCCAATATTCAGTTTAGGATTTCCATTAAATGTATTTAAGTGAGATGTACGACGAAACGTTTTGTTCAATGATAAAAACTATATTTTGTTCATTCAGAATGAGGACGTAGCAACTGAGCTGACGTTAATATCTTCATTTTATTTAGTAATCATACTTCATATTCGTATAAATGCTTAACGGATAGTCCCTTTACATAAAAATTTGTTATTAATAAACAATATACAGTTACTTTTTCTACTTCAGTGTTAATAGAACACTGATTATCACATAAATGGACATTGTATATCCATACCCACGTACAATATCTACATACTTATACTTAATTTAGGATAAATGACTGGTCATAAATAAATAACGTCTTTATTGTAAGTTCTTGTGATGCGTCCAACGTTGAAATAACGACCGCGGATGGTCACTTTTCGTGGTTTGATTTTCAACACCCGCTATAATGGCTAATGTATGTATATACTATACTATGCTTGAAGCATGGTAATTGCGCCAATTAATTCCACTTACTAAGTCGTTCGGACTTCACTTGATAACGTTGTACTTGTTAATATTCAATTTAAATGATATTTTATTAATTGCTTTGGAGATTGCATAAATGGTTCGAACGGCAAGTCATGATTAAATTGTGGTTGTATTGCTATTGCTTAATGAAGAATTTATTACCGACTAGCTTTGATGCCTTTTTATTGCTGATGAGAAAAAATATTTTATCTTTACACAAAATGTATAATTGACGTAGGTACATGATGTAAGTACAAAATTAGGCACCGAGTTTTTTTAAAAGAATATATGTACCTACCGTGTTTTTTTTCTGTTGTTAAAGTATTCGTTTCACACGAATACACTATTGCCTACATTTTCTAAATTACTACTGGTCTTAAGGACTTTCGAAAAATTCATCTAGTTGACTATTGACTTCACTCCTCACAGCAGAGAGACTAGCGATGTGGCCAAAGCTGCAAGGCAGACGCTGGACGAAACTTTGTTTGGAAACATCGTTTTAAGTTTCGAGACGATATTATAAAAACGATTAAACAGAGCATCAAATATAATTGAAAAAAAATCATAAATATCAGAACCAAAAAACCACTTCAAGCATCTTTACAGAATCTTACATAAAATAACCTTAAATTTGAAAATTATGACACACCTATTAGCCTAGACGATTTGCGGACAAAGTTATACTGACATGTCAAATACATAACTACAATAACGTGCCAAAACTTTCATAAAAACAGGTTTAATCCCATACCTGTCAAAGAATCAAAATAAATTCTAACATAAATTAATTTTATGCCTACGTGGGCAGTTCAATCAGCCTACTGGCACTAAAGAAAAAAATTAAAAGTAAAGTCGGATACAAATGAGGCGGGTAAAATTATTTTTACGATCCTCTCTCTCAATTAGGAGAAGCACCGACAGTAAAGTGTCAGTGTTATTTAAATTTACTGCACCAATTAGACTCGCCATCATCACAGCAGTGATGAAACCGTACCGTATCGTGAGTAGCTTCCCTTATTAAGAGTTCTATAATTAAAATTTACAGCGCCAGTCGAACGATTTGAATAACTAAAAGAATAGCTACAAATGATTCCATTATGTAGTAAGCATGTCTACCATAGATATAGATAGGCCCTGGGCTATTAGACTCAATGGTGCAACAAAAATGCGGGTTTGTTTATTTTTATTCGTCTAATCTCTTATTTCGAGGTTTTATTTCCTAATGAATTCTGCTGATAATATTTTTAATATTTATACAAAACACTATTGGAAACTATTTCTTTCTTAAAACTAGATATAAATCATATCCACTCCTTATTGTCAGTCTTTACACAGTACAAACTTCTAATTGTTAGTGCAACTATGAATGAATACCGTGTTGATTAATAGTGATCACTTGTTCCTTAACTTTTAAGGTTTATTCTTTTTTTAAATTTACTCAATTGAATTATAGAATCCCTTTTTAAAATTATTGCCAAAGTAAAAATCACAAAAAAAACTGATTTTCAAACTCTCATAAATTCTAAAAAAGAATCTACAAAAAATAAATAACATCCATCTCCAATAAATGATTACCTTATATACCTTATAAGGTTATTAGTTTCTTTCCTATTCTACTAGTAGTAAGTAGGTATAGTATATTAGGTAATTAGAATCATATCTATCAGCATCCATTAAGAATGCCTATTAATAAAAGTAACGCATGTAACATAAATCATAAGATATAGTTCTGGAGTGATAATAACAAACTCATATTTCACTTCTCTAAATACAAATAAAAACCACAATCGCCAAGTCACAATACACTAAAAACGTACCAAAAGTGTCAGGCTAGAGAAAAATAACAAAAATTCAAAATAACAGATACCGTTGTATAAAAGGATTGGACCAAAACACATATCTCAAAAAGTTAGTTGGCGCGCAAAACATTCCACGATGTATGTAGCACATTTTGGCATCGAAAGGCGAGAACAATCTGGTTAATAGAATAATTTTGTTTCTTTGGTTACATGGTTTCGGGATGGCAACGGCGACGTAAAGGCGGACGACGCGGCAGCTCGCTTTCTTGAATATAGATAGCTCTTTACCTTAGCTATTTGATAATTAAAGGACAAACGGACTTTTTATTGATGGTTAGCTTCATTAGCACTTCGAGGTTGTAACCTCTAACGGGGTTTTAGAATTGTATGCTTCTACGTCATGATTCATTGTTAGGAGAGATGTAATTTCCTTTTTAGAGTGTATACTCTATTTCCTCTAGTTCATTCAATGTTCTTGTTTACTTACAACTTTCTATTGTATAAGTAAAATTTTTGTAAAACTAACACATTATCAACTTCTATCCAGCAGAAGGACTAAATGTACTTGGTAGCGGTACTTGATGTGTGATATTTGTATTGTGCACTGAGATCAAGTTTGTTTTTAATCTTGTTTAGATATTGAGAAGGTTGTTTTAGCACAGATTAATCAAGTGTTTTATTTTTTGTTTAATTAATACTGATTTCAAATTACTTTTATTTAATTAGTGGCCAATATTTTAATTTATTTTAGGAATCGTCTAAGCCGATATCCAGTGATAATTCTTTTCTTTTTTGATTAAATTTATATGTATTATTCAAGCTGTTTTTTTATCTTCTGTATAAATTCAAATTTGACATTGATAATGCCTTTTGCGTGTGAATGTTTATCTCGTCAGTGTTCTTTTGAAGTTAAATAAATGTTGAAAATCCTTTACACAATCCTTGAATATTAAAGTCCGAAGAATAATTAATCAATTCAGTTGTGACATCCACTTCTTCTCATTTTGATGATTAATATTTTCAACCCACTACTTCCTTTCGGCTGGTAATTAAAAAACGATTAACAAGAAAAACAAACTTTCTTAATTGGAATTCGAATATATATTTGATGATTTCTCTCTATAAACAGATAAGCTATAAAAAAAATTACCAAATGGAAATCAATAACCCATAACTCAGACGCTACTTCGATGGATTTATTTGTATGAGTTTGCGTAGGGACAAGACAAGACACCTACATGTGTAGTTATAAAAAGAGCCTACACATTGTGATATGTCCCACTTATGACTTATATTTTCATAATTCACATCACATCACATGAATAACCTTTAATAGTCCACTTGTACGGTTAACCGCACATTTTACATTTTTAAAAGGGCTGACGTTGCGCCGAGCCGATTTACCTAATCTGCACATACGCAAGTTAATAAATTTAGTGTTCATTTACCAGTCATGTAAAACAGTTTTATTTTGACACTCATAACTCAGCAAACATATCAATTATTATCATTTATTATCATTTTCTATCATACATCTGTGTAAGGAACCCTTACACGGTAACCCTTACACCACTGCTTGACTTAGGCCTCTCCTTAGAGAGGAAGTTTGGCCTACTGTACCACGCTGGCCAGACGGTATTTTCATAGTAAAGCTATGTTTACGATATAGGGGGCAAATGAGCAGACGGGTCACCTGATGGAAAGTGACTACCGCCGCCCATGAATGCCTGCAACTCTAGAGTCACAACCACGTCTTTCCTTGAAGGTTTAAAGGTAGTATTGGTCCGATAATACCGCAGGTGATAATTTGTCCCACTTACTGGTTGTACGAGGCTAAATGTTTAGTAAGTTAACTAAGTTGTACTAATAAAACGTAGTAGGTAAGTAAGTAATACGTTTTATAAATTAATGAGACAGAAAAGACATTATTAAATTTTATACTAGAAAGATTCTGCGACAGTGACATAAGATTTGTATTGCTTTAAGTTTTGACCAGATTGAACTGGCCCTGGTCGTAAATAGACAGAGGTATGTAATATTTATTGTTTGCGTAAACTCCCAAAAATCTGAGTCTTGAGGATAAAGATGGCCGCCTAATGATAACTTCGTCTGGCCTTCTGCTCTAATGGTAAGCGATCCGAGCGATGACTGCTAAGTCAAATGTCGTGGGTTCGATTTCTACCCAGGACAAATATTGTATGATGAGCACGATGGTTTGTTCTGTGTCTAAGTGTAATTTATCTATAATAAGACGAATGTATTTACAAATAAATAAGTATGGTCATCAGCAGGCTGGTTACTATACCAGTGTGTGAGATGTATCATACTCAAAAAAAATATACTTTGTGGTTCAAAAAAATTATTTTGCTTTACTGCAAACTTTACTCCACTTTTATTAATTATATTTAGCCTATCTTCAGCAGTGAACTATAAAAGGCTGTTGATGTGAAGGATACATTGACTTTAATTACTTGAAATAAGATAGATAAAGACAAGTAGATGAGTGAAACAAAATGAGAACTGTACAACTAAATAAAAAATAACCTCATAACCCCTGAACAGATGAAGGCAATGTTCTATCGCAGTACATAATAGTTCATCATCATCGATAGTATTATACACAATATATTATAACAATGTTTATCCCTAATTTGGTTAAATGTTAGTTCCTTCCTTTACGACAGCGATTAGCAAGCCTTACGTGAACCGTAATAATTCCCTTCCTCTGAGTAGTTTGACTATTTGGATTTCAAAGTTAGATTATACCTCTGATAATGGAGATAGAATTATACCTCTAATTTGAAAATAAATTGTTTCTTGCAAATTATATCCATACAAAATTGGCTTGTTGTAGAATGTCTCTTTTTATCTTTAATTTACAGTAACTCAGTTTGGTTGATATTCAGTCAAACAGAATGTTATTAAGATATTGCTATCAACTTCTAGTACTACAAAATAGTAACATCCACGTATAAAAATCGAATTTATCATTTTATAAAACCTATTATTAATTCAAATACTTTCAGGTATTCTAGGACAAAATGATTCAACGTAGGTAGGTATGCTAAAATTATCTATGTAGGCTTAAATTATCTCTGAAGTTTTAAATTATTAACTCGTTTTGAATGATAAATGTCATTTTATGTACATATATAATGTTAACGTAAAAGTAATTTCAAACGTATAGTAATTTTCTACTGTACCGCTATTCATAATTCATTCATCTATACATGCTCGTATCTACAACTTAGTATTTACTCCATTAGTAAAGCGATTCCTTTGATTATACTAACTGAGTAAACAGGATGATTTACTTCCAATATCCTTAGTATAAGTCTTAGTAAATATTAGTGGTAGTATTTGGCGAACTACCCACATTTGCGGTCAACGGTACGTTCTACAGAATCAACTGAATGTTTGTTATGGAGGAACTTTGCAAGCTCGCAACTTGATGCTGTCATTGGTGAGCTTGGATTTATGCCAAAGTACAAAGACGCATTGCAGAGTGATATTCGCCTTTTTGTTTTACGTAAACTAGTATTCTTTCTCGGAATCTTGTACGTGAGTAGGTAGGCAGCTCTTTATCACTTAGCCAAATTTAACAAATAAAAAAACGATATTTAGAGATTGTCGTCATTTTGTTAAAATAGACTTTAAAACTGGTGTTATTTCTTTAGTAGGTAGTCTGTGAGATCGCGAACTTGTGTCCAATTTGTATGTATGCTTATTTTAAATAAAAACAAATAAAGAAGGACTAAAAAGGTATAATGTTTTTGCAAGTAGCTTGATTTACAATTATAAATAGAATTTCCACATGCTACATTCATTACTTGCAGGTTGCTGTTTTCCATTTCAGCCCAGTTCTATACATAGACATTTCGGAATAAGAAATATAGGAACCTATATTTGTTATTCCGAAGTGTCGAAATTAAATCTGCAGTAGACTTATTCACTGTTACACTGTTTTCAAAATGTGGAAATTTTCATGTAATATTCTGCTTGAGCTCTGACTCCAAATAATTAATTAAATTTTTTGTTCTTAGTATCACTACATCAAAATGTTCTGCCTAAGTAATCTGTGATTGGAGACCTTATCATAGGAAGGACTTGGCTACTTAATATAAATATATTTGTAGAGCATTTATAGAGCATACACATTGTGTCCCCCATTCGAGTAACATTTTTAGTGCTGTACGAGTATACGTTATTCACACCTATTTAAAAACTAACTGCCAACTCGTATCGCTTTAAATTTCACAGTTTTATCAAACGCGGCACAAAAACTGTTTACCACGGAACGTGCCTGTACACACTTAAGATCAACCGTGATTTGCATACTACGGTCCGACATACTTTATTCCTTATAGCTACATAACATTTCACTTATCTACCGTCATAGATCGGTGTGAGTCGTTCAACTAGAATTGCAATAGTGTTTGCGTAGCACGTCATTAAATGTTATCTTGTTCGTGTCTATTACATCACGGCTGACACGCGATTTTATTACGTTGGTATCAACGATACAAATATCTTGCTATAATTTGCTTTTGTGATGCTATCTATACGTCCATACTTATATTATGAATGTGAGTCGGTTTGTTTGTTACGCTTTGACAGCTAAACTCTTAAACCGATTTTAAAACTTATTTCACTAATGGAAAGCTACATTATCAGCGAGTCCTATAGGCTACTTTTTACGAAGGCAAAAGCTATTAATGTATATTTTTGTTTACATACAAAAAGGTTAAGTTGGTTTGTGTACACTTCAAAAACGCCCAAAGTTCAGCACCGATGGAGCTTAAATTTTGACACGATATACAACCAGCTTCATAAATTGTTTTATTCTATTTTTCGCGTCAGTTATGTTCTTCAGTTCTCTACAATCCAACCTACAGGTAGTGTGGGTGACATATATTTTACTAGCCACTTCACTCTGCCCGCGTGTATGTCGATTACTGCGATACAAAGTAGCCTATGTAACTCGCTGATAATGTATCTTTCCATCGGTTCAGTGGTTTAGGCGGTAAAGCTTAACAAACAAACAGACTTACTTACTTACTTAGATATTATAAGTATGGATTAGCTTTAAAGTTGAACTGTATATTTTTAAATTGAAATGAGATTAACCATGAGTCCCAATGCCATTTTAATTTAAAAGGGTACTACAATTAACCGATCCCGGTATCTAAATACTAGTCTCAGTACCATTTCCCATCAGTTTTCCTTACCTCAACTTATTTTCTTTGTTTATATAAAAATGATTACATTCCCAAGGAGGAGACGGCCAGCAATGAATAGAACCAACCAAAGCTTCTTGCAATTTTAAACATTGCCGCCGCGCCCCAAGAAATTGCTAAAAGGTCAAGAAGTATAAAGTAATGACACTGATTATTTTGCAAGGCAGAAATTTAGCTAGAATCTGACTATCAACGCTATTTATATAGCTAATTTAAAATAAATTACAAAATGTGATTTTACGTTACCACAATTAAGCTATATGAACAATGTTTAAACACGGCACACACAAGACTGATATTTCAGCAATGAATTTAGTATAATATATCATTGACACTCTAAATGAATATTAAACTAACAAAACAAAATAAAAGGTTCGAAATAGTATAAATGACAAATCATAAATCGAACCAACATATTTCTTTGTCTACAAAGGTTTAGGACAACGGTCTTTTGTTTAATTTTCGGCATGAAATCCGTGTTATGACTGCACTGTTCATTTGTGCTTCGAGTAACATCATTTCCCACATTTTCCTTTCCTTTGTCGATGTAGACACAATAAAAGCATGCCGGCTCGTTAATCGCACAGAGTAGCCCTGGTTTGTAATTAACTTTGCAGCCAGAGAGAACAGAGATTTACGTGGACCCCGGGTACAATTAAATTTGCATAGGAAATTGCACAGAATAAGCTAAGAATAAGTTACCCGGGTATGAAACTAAATTTTATGCTTGTCGTCGGCCTAAGTACTCTTATTTATTTACCTGACTCTTATCCCGTAATAACTGCCACGGGTTGGAAAATAAAGGCATATTATCTTTATAATCCATTTAAGCAACTTACAAAACTAGACTGCTGATATCGTAGCAGTACGAGTAATTACACGAACCGCATAAAAAAAATGCTTAGAGTAACTGGCAAGGATGGCAGATGTTGCTCTTTAAAACTGAGGCGAATTAGTATTTCTTTGCCTTGGGGTTCGCTGTTATGTTGACCTTTTCACTACAATTTTGAACTCGTAACAGCTAAACATTTTTTCTTGAAACACACATATTTTCTCATACAGTACAATCTTTGTACTTAAGATACTCCAGATGTTCACTAAATCTCATGAAAAAAAAGTGTGACTTGATGTCAATTAGCTATAATAATGTTGTTAATACAACAAAACAATAGACTCAGGTAAAGGAGTTGTAGTCACGTCGCAAAGTCGTACTCTTTACAAGTCGTACTCTGTAAACAGGTGACCGAGACACCTCACGATATCCAGGAACTAGACATTATACTTCAGGAATTAAAAAAATAGTTACATTGATTAACTCATAGTCTTCAAAGTCACTGGTTGACAAAGAACATATTCCAAAGAATTTTCCGTGTTCGTTTAAGTTTTAACTGTATATTTACCGTTCTTGTCAAAAGAATCAAAATGTAAAGTAATAAAATATCTTTTTTTATATTCATCATTAAAGTTATTAGTTTTTAACTTCATTTCTTTTTACCTTTTTTTCATCTATTCAACATAACAAAAATGATTCGTAAAACTGTGGCTATTTGTAGCGCAGCAGTATAATTGGCTATCAGAGCGTGTTGAAAAATGGACAGATGTTTATTTTAATGCATCCCATCCGTCAAGACTAACTGCCGCTCTGCTATACCTTGAATACGGACTTTTTAATTAAGTACATTGGACTGTAAATAATCATTTCAATTAGCCTTTTCAATTAACTCCGTTAAGAAAAACATCTAAATATCATATCTAGTACCAATCTTTTATCAAACATAAATTTTAATGTACTTCGTAAAGCTTTCAGATGAATATTGGTATATCTTTATAACGTTATACAATTAAAATATACAATCATCGTCTTTCCAATTTTATTTAAAATGAACGTAGTTGGTTATTTATTTAAACCGTTTGTCTATTTAGCTATTTGTGAAATGTATAGTATACCAGACAATCGCAGAAGCAATATAATTTTCTGCAATAAGGTTTTTGAATTAAAACGAAAAGAAGGAAACGAAACTATGAAATTAAGTGATTGTAAAATACGTTAATAACGATACATTCCTACGATATTAGCCTAATTTTCTTTACAAATGCTTAAACAAAGATGCCACGTCAACTAAAAACTAACTAAAATTGTGTGATGTAAAACCATACAGTGTATTTGGTAACGCTAACTTCTTTTAGAATTGTTGAAGTTGAATTTATGTTATTATGCTACATTTCAAAGCAATAGAAAATAAGGTAAGTATGTAAGATAAATACGAGTATATGTATATTTACTTAAAACTACTGTTAAATAGAATGAATGAGTTTTATGCGTATTCGTAATATTTCGTATTGTAGACATAACTTTACCTACAAAATTGTATTCTAGCTATTTATAAATTATAGCTAAAAGTTAAACTAACACGTAGTGGCCTGTTAAGTTACGTCATTTACCTAATATTTTATCACGTATCCAATACACTAAGCACAGAAAACCTTACTTCCCTGGAATTGTCTGCGCTGTAAGTTTATAGCCGCATCCGTCTGTACGTTTGTACGATATTTTTCATATTTTACGACGTTTTGAATTTATACCTCTTGTGAGTGAAGGCAGACAAGTCTAGCCGCTTCCTGACTATTCTTGTATGCATCGTCGGACTTTCATATGTCTGCTGCAAAAATATAAAAAATTCATTTCCTTGCTGTATTTTGTAAATGGGTCTCAAGAGAATAACACTAGAGGGATATTTTTACTTGTACGCCTTAATTTAAGTACTACTTTACTGACTATTATAATATTGATATCTTTTGAAGTCGTTTTTTGGTACCTCACTCACTATAGCTATACTTCGTGGAAAAGCATTTAAAATTTCCCTAAGTACATAGTTTTTTTTTCTTTGGATTATGAAAACTTATCTCACTGACCCTAAATAAATATAGGCTAATAAATATAGAAAATGAATTTATTTCCTTGAATTATTTTATTTTCATGACGCATTATTTCATTACCATTCAATTGCATTTTTCTGTTATTAAAATTTGTTATGTGTTGTTAGTAGCAGTAAAATTACGGAGAAACACCTCAAAATAATAATAATAGTTTAAAAAAATTAAAAAACACGCTTTTCTTAGAAAACCAAACTAAAATATAAAAAATAGAAAATGGGGTGCTTTTTACTATTGACAACAGGCACCCAACGCTTTTTTTTTTCAAATTTATTCAAATTTATTTACTATTTTTAGTTTAGTTTTCTATACAAAGCGTGTTTTTTTTTAACTATTATTTGTTATTTTTATTTTAAATTAGTGTATTGTCATCGGTCCTCGGTATATCTACAAAGTTTGAACGAATTCTGACCATTTAAAGTCAGTTAAAATCACGCCCAACGGAGTCGGTTACAAACAAACATACAGGTGAAGCTAATAAAAAGCGTGTAAAAAAAGCAAATACATCAGCACTCTTTATCAAACCCAACTAATACAAGAAAAATCCAAGTAATATTTAGAAAATAATGGAATCTAAATAGTAACTTAATGTAATAATAGTATATTATTGAAAGCTAATTATTTTACCGCTTTCTCCAATTACTACATTTGTAGAATAGTTACTGAATAGTTCATAGCTACTTGGTGAACATTTTACTTGTCGTTCTTGTGGTGCTAGGCTATTAAGATTGTGCAAGGTATTATTACAATCAATTGGCAGATAAACTTACTCGTACATAGAAATCGTGAAGGAAATTTTAATAACTTTTTATTTCGAGTTTTAGCACACGAACAAAAATAACAATCAGACTGTGAAATGCAAAAATTTTTTATTTCATCACACATCAACAGCATTCAATAGTGCATTGCTGGATATAGACCTCTCCTTAGAAAGGAGGTTTTGGCCTACTATACCACGCTGGCCAGACGGGTTGGTATGGGGTTTGTGTCAAGTTTTCCTTCTCTTTGCAGTGCTGTTGTCCTGCGTAGTTTAATTTTATTTGCACAATATTTATTAAACTGACACCTAGGGTATAAAAAAAATACAAAATGAGTTATGATTATACGAGGGGTGATCAATAAGTAATGATAATCAATATGAAACAGAACTATTAGATTAAAAAAAGTATTTTATTTTTCAACATAGTCTCCTTGCAAGTTAATACATTTAGTGTATCTTTTTTCTAAGCCCATGATTCCCTTAGAAAAAAAATCTTTGTCTTGACCCTCTCAAAATGTCTCTACTGCGGCCATCACTTCACTATTGTCCTCAAATTTGTTGCCCCGGAGGTGTTCTTTGAGCCGAGGAAAGAGGTAGAAGTCACTGGGAGCTAGATCTGGCGAATAGGGAGGGTGTTCGAGCAGTTCGAACCCCGTTTCTTCAATGGCAGCCATCGCAACTGCGGCTTTGTGAGCCGGGGCGTTGTCTTGGTGAAACAGCACTCCAGCGCGCAGTTTACCGCGTCTTTTTGACTTAATAGCTTCTCGCAATCTTCTTATTTGGCCTGCGTAGTAAGAGCCTGTTATAGTGGCCCCCTTTTCCAAATATTCCACCATAATAATTCCTTCTGCATCCCAGAAAACAGACGCCATAACCTTTCCCGCTGAACTTGACACTTTGAATTTCTTCGGCGTTGGTGAGGAAGCTCGTTTCCAAGTCATTGATTGTTGTTTGGTTCGGGATCAAAGTGGTGGATCCAGGTCTCGTCCATGGTCACAAAACGCGACAAAAAAATTCTTTATCGGCCTGGAACTTTTGAAGATTCACCCTCGAAATGTCGACTCGTTTCTTTTTTTGCTCGTCGGTTAACATTCTCGGTACCCAACGCGCAGAGACCTTTTTCATATGCATTTTGTTGACAATGATTTTTTGAACGCTGCCATAGGAGATCCCTGTGACCTCAGCTACATGCCTTACGGTCACCCTTCGATCGGCCAACACGATATCTTCCACTTTTTTGACGTTTTCTCCAGTAAGGGACGTGGAAGGGCGTCCCTCGCGATGTTCATCTTCAGTGGAGGTTCTGCCCAGCTTAAATTCCTTAGCCACGCGTGCGACTGTGGAATATGGAGGAGCAGACTCCCCCAATGTTTCCTCTAAGTCGCTGTGTATGTCTTTGGTAGACATTTTTTTCAGGCAGAGGTACTTGATGACAGCTCTTATTTCATTTTTCTCCATTTTGATGTTTTCTCTTCGACAGTTCGTATTCAAATGAATGTATCTCCCGGTAATGGTGTCCTATTTATACATTTTTTTGAAGCTGAAGTAGTGGATATATAAGCAAGCAGAAAAAAAATAATTTGGGTTTTTGTGCGTTCTAAAAATACTCGATTATCATTACTTATTGATCACCCCTCGTATACATTTAATATATATTTTAGTATATAATGTTATGATAAGCAGGTAATAAGTCTATTTTTTGTGGCGGTCATCTCTTTATTGTGCCGTAAACATGTTCATGATAGATTTCCATTAAACATTCATTCATTATTTCAGAAATTTAATTTCCATGGTCTATCTTCTACCATTAGGCTCTAAACAGATAACGGTAGATTCTGTTTGATAAGGATTTATTTCCATAGATTACTTTTACCCATTTAAACATTAGTTCAAGGCACGCAATTATGCAATTCCAGTTCAAACGGCAAATTGTCGATAGCATAAACTACTGTTAGCATTAACTACATACTAGAAATTGCTTTACCTAGTATTTATTTCTTCTTCTTGGCGATCTTTGAGAAGTATAATTCAAATCACTAACGTTGACGAAGTCGATGAACTTAGTGATTGCGTTTATGTACATAGTTGTTAAGGTCAATTGGATACTAAAAATTATGGACTTTCTGGATTAAAGGGATTATTATTCTGTTTACTTATTTATAGACACATAAATTTCATTTTTAAACATATATTACATTTACTAAAAAAAAAAAAATTTAAAAAATAGTAAACTACCGTACAGTTTGGGAATTTCCATAGCGTGCCAGTATCTAGTTACTGGGAAAGCCTTTAACTAACTGGAGTCCTTGCTGTATGCGGATGTAGCCATAAGCACAATAATAAAATTCAGCTTCCTAGACAACAAACTAGAATAAATATATATAACGTTGCTATATGTGGCATGCAATTTTATTTTTCACCTTACAGCTTGCTCGTGTCCGTCATTACGTATTCTGCCTGAATATAAGTTTAAAGCTGCTGCTTCAGCTTGTCACTGCAAAATTCACGGACTAGAGATACGTAACTAGTACGTTATTGTAATGGCATTACTAAGAAGAAAATCGTTTGTGAGATGTATAATGTTATATGTATGCAAGCGACATACATAATTAAAAATGGCACTTAATAAAGAGTTTATTTATTAATTCTCTGTCATTGTATGAACAATATTCCCTGACCTAATTTTATAATAAACTGTGAAATTAGAGCTAGAAAGGTCTTTATTTCGCCTTCCTTCAAAACCCACTCAATTCTAAACAGTGGCAGCACCGACTGCACCGAGGAGCTTATCAGCTATTAACATAAACCTGCCTTTGTTTTACTATAAGATATATGTACTGAAGAGTATATGTATTTATGACATTGTATACGATGAATATAGTACATATATCTTAAAATATGTACTTCATTCATTCTTTAGGTATCTCATTTCAATTATGATCTGTTTTATTGTTTTCATCATCATTATCATTAGCCTATCGCAGTCCACTACTGGACTCTAGATCGATTTTCGTTTGTTTTAGTCTATTAGCAAATATATAATATTAAAAAGCTGGTCCATGCAAATAGACGTATTGATGCATAATAATATTTTTGCACTGCAAATGTAACACATGTAATTTATGTCAAATAACTGATCTTATTTCGAACCTTTTTAAATCGGCCTTATATTTTCGATGACTTTGAGGACGTTTTGCTTTCATATTGTATAGATACCGGCAGTTGTAAAGTAAAAGTTTCGAGAGACGTTAACATTTTTTTGCAAAAAGATACCGGTGACGTTACGATACATTACTAGCCAATGCTTACAAAGCAACCACGTGATTGCACGTACAGAAAGATTACAAATCGACATAATTTTTTCTATTTAAGATTTGTATCAGGTAGAAAACAGCAATGGCAACTTTCACTATACTACATGTATCAATTAACAATTTAAAAAATTTAAACAGACTAATTTCATTGGAATTTCATTATTCATTTTTAAAGTTCACCAGACCAAATATCAAAACGCAAAATATGCCAATAACGCCCCAAAAGGCCGCAATTATGGGTTTAACGTCCAATGTGAAGATGTCATTTTACCCGTTCCACCAAATTGGAGGTCATTCAATTTGCATATAAAGCGTGCGGAGGCGTCAATAGTACAAGAGGGCTCGATGCGAGGCCCATTCCCATTCGGTTAAATTCAGCCCTGGACCGATGATCAGTGTTGAATGCGGTCCTGTTTTGTTTACGTTTTTGAAATTAACTGTGAGTTGTGACGTTTGAGACTTTTTGGCAAAAATTAATGCCGAGTGCTGACTTTATTTAGAATAAAATGTCAGTGTCAATAATAATACTAAAATGTCTAAGTTACTGTTACTAACTTAAACGAAATGAAATTAATAAGTTAGCGAAACAGGTTATGGTGTCATTAGAAAAGCTCTTAATATTTACAGGAGTCTTTTGATTCATAATAATTCCACACAAAAAACGAAAGTTTATTCTACGGCTAGTTTATACGTTATTTAACTTTTTAAATAGGTAAGTACTACTAATAAAAAGATAGGAATCAAAAGTAAAATCTATGAGCACTCCTTTTGCCCTTTAGCTTTTGGATTGTATCACAGGATACAAAAACAATTTTTCTTTGAGACAAAAGGACAATTACTAACAATAACTACAAAAAAACTCTTGCGTTCAATACAATAATAAAGTTAAAACCTCCAGTATGAAATGGATATATCAAACTAACGCATATTTGGTCAAGTGTAATATAAAAATATTTTACTACTATTTCACTACGACTGAAATTGACTAACGTGACTATGTTACTACTTCACTACTATGTTACTACATACGTGAGTACTTCAGTAGTAAAATATAATTTGTTTTCCGGACATCGTTCTTCATATATCTTAGCTTAAAAGCTGATAAAAATTTAAACATAAAAATATGAATAATATTTAGTTTTGATGTTCAAAGATTCAACCGCGGATAAAGGAATACGTGAGGTACTTAAAGTGCATAGTCATAAATCCATATGCAATAAAGTACATGTACCAACAAAGTGGCACGTGCCTACAAAACCTCCTGAGATGTAAATATTTACTGGTATATTTTATATCCAGTTTTAGTTCCAACATAAAGCTTCGTTTATGATTTAGACGGGTATCTATTTGGAAGGGTTGTGTAATTTTTAGGCTGGCGCCAAACGTATTATTTCTTTGCCGATGTTCGCACTTAAGATCTCCATCTAAATATTCGGCGTCATATTTTAACAAAAAGCGTACAAAGACATGGATATTTGGGCTATTTTGTGATATTGCTTTTACTAAGTCTCGTTTAAAAACTTTCTAAATAGTTTCCGTAATCCGCAGCCTATAAAGGGTAAAGAAGCCTAAAATGCTATATGCTAATTTACAAATTTCCTGAATTTTACAAAGTCACAATGGACAACTGTACTCCTGTGTGTCTTCAGGAATTCAGTACTACATAATACATAACCACTCTTTAAAAGCCACGATTTATGTTAATATGTATTAATGAACGAAACTTAGACTAAACAAATATACGTATATTTAAATCTAATATTACAGTTTTATTGACAGATCACACATCAACAGCCTTTAAGAGTCCACTGCTGGACATAGGCCTCTCCTTAGAAAGGAGGTTTTGGCCTACTATACCACGCTGGCCAGACGGGTTGGTATAAGGCTTGTGTCAAGTTTTCCTTCTCTCCGCAGTGCTGTTGTTCTGCTTAGTTTTCTCCCTTAGTCGGCTCTTACGATACCCACGGGATGAATAGGGGTGGTGACACTCTGTATTCTTAATCCGTCACCACACGGACTATTGAAAGATATTCAGGCTATATTACATACAACTAAAATTACTTAAATATCCCACCCCTGGTTGCTCCAGGCGCAAAGGTGCCCATATCGCTGGCTGCGTTCCTACATTGAATGGTAACGGCCAACCTCTGCACTAGGAACGACCCTGAGCGGGAGTTACGAGTTACTTCGTTCAGCCTGCACCCTAACTCATGTACAAACCTTAGCATCTGTACCCCAACTGCCCGAGGTCTCCACTGCTATGGGCACGAAATAATACATGTTCTCCAAAGGTGCGTACCTTATCCTCTTCCTCACACAAGCGTCTTCAGCTGCGGCCGACGGGGAACAAACGTTGCTGTAGGTGGCTGGCTCAGGAGGCGGCGCGCCTGGCCGCCACGGGAGTTTCCCTGGTGGTCGGGCGCATTGAGGCGTTGGGTTTGCGGGTGGCCCTGGATAAGACGGAGGCCCTATTATTTCATGGGCCCCGTCGTGGTCCGCCCGCCGGCGCCTCAATCGAGGTCGGCTCGGTCCTCGTACCGGTCCGGGCCCAGATGAGGTACCTGGGTCTGGTCCTAGACGGTAGGTGGCTCTTCGACGAGCACTTCCGACAGCTTGGTCCGAAGCTGGTGGACACTGCCTCCGCCCTAGGGCGACTTTTGCCCAATTTGGGGGGGGCCAGTGTTCCCACGAGGCGGCTGTACGCGGGGGTTGTCCGGTCCATGGCGCTTTATGGTGCACCGGTGTGGGTGGCGGCTCTGACCGCCCCGAATAGGGCGCGCCTCTGGCGCCCCCAGAGGATATTGGCGGTCAGAGCCATACGCGGATACCGCACGGTGTCCACCGAGGCGGCTTGCGCCTTGGCCGGAACACCCCCGTGGGATTTGGAGGCGGAGGTGCTCGCCGAAGTTTATCGACGAGTGGCTGACTTCCGGGCGGAGAGCGGATTTCGCCCTCCGCCCGAAGACGTGCGCGAGTGGCGCGAAGCCGCTCGCCGAGCCACTATGGTGAGATGGTCGTTCGATTTCGATGGAGACTCCACGCGCTGGCTTCGCCGCCGTGGAGGCTGTCCAGCCGGTCATCGCCGAGTGGGCAGGGCGGCAGCCTTTCCTTCCGGCTGACGCAGGTGCTTTCCGGGCACGGTTGCTTCGGAAAGTACCTGTACTCGGTCGCTAGGAGGGAATCGAGTCCCGCCTGCCACCACTGCGACTGCAGTGAGGATTCGGCCCAGCACACGCTGGCGGTTTGCCCCGCATGGGCGACGCAGCGCCGGGCCCTCAGTGCAGTCATCGGAGCAGATCTCTCGCTACCGGCCGTAATTCGCTCCATGGCCGGTAGCGACAGTTGTTTTACCGCGGTCGCAACCTTCTGCGAGGAGGTAATCTCGCAGAAGGAGGCGGCGGAGAAGGCCCGGGAGGACGACCTCCACTCGGACCTGATCCGCCGCCGGCGAACCGGGCGGCAGAGGCGCGCTTACCTGCGCCTCATGCCGCCCTGAGTGTGGCCGCGGGTGGACGGGATGGGTTCTCCCCTCCACCCGCATTAGTTGGCCAGCCGCGAGGGGGCGGCGTCCGCGTGTGCCGGACGTCGCCTAAAGAGAGGGTCCACTGAGACGGAGCCCGCATCAGGAGCGGGCCGGCGCTGGGAGGGGCCAGAAGGAGATAGCTACCTGGACCCCTCCTAAACTGGAAGCGCAAAGAGGGCACACCGTGTGGTTTTAGTCGGTTCGAGTCCGACACACCGCCCCGCCGAACGAGAGCCCCGGCGGGGTGACGGTCCGAGGGGATTTCCACAAATAAAAAAAAAAAAAAAAAAAACTGGCTGGCTCAACTAAATTGAAAATCAAGTTTACCAAAGCATACTATTACAACCGATGTCAATGTGTATACGTGAGAAGAAAGTGTTTTAAAACGCCTATAACATATAATTTAGAACCTCTAATTTTCTTTGATGTATGCCTGATTCCTTTCAAATAGGATGATTTTACTCATTATTTGTATTTAACGACAACATTTTTTAAAGTAGCCCTCTTTGATGACGATGTGTACTTTTACTTCCTTTCCAGCTGTACCTACAGACAGAAACTAACCTTAGATAATTTATTTAATTAGACGTATTTCATATACTTAGAAATATCACTCTGTAGTCAACATAATATTGCCTAGAGCTACCACGAACGCTAGAGGTCCATTACAAACGGCCTAAGAGCTCTATTTCAATCTGTGGAACTATTATAATGAACTTGCTACCAGCTTTATAGCCCACGGGTTCACTTATGCACAGTGTTCTCGCAAATAGGTAAGAGTCGTAAATTACCACATAGGGGTATTGACAACAATAATACGAGTTGTTATTAAAGTGAATACATGAACAATTCCATAACTAGACCTACATTTGTGAGCTCGTAAATTTAGTTTGCCTTTGAGGACAGTCTCTGTTAATGTAACATTCACTTAATTATTCCATAGTTACCTATTAATGTTTGTACTATACTCGTATTAGATACCTATTAAACTCAGTATATGGCCAAATGTAATTGGTGGAATTTTAATTGCCTTGATTATTGTTTCAAACATTAATTGGTTTACATTTATTAAATGTAGACACCAATGTATTTTAAACGTCAAAAATGTAATCTTAAAGTGTTTTAGGATTTTTAAAACATATTTAGTAACTTTAAATAGAGCCGAATTAATTTTCTGAGATGGTAACCTGAACATACTGTACCTGTAAATAAATATTGTATGAGTTTAATACAATTACTGCAATGTATAGCGTTTGTAATAGGATTTTGTTACAGACGCTATAAGTTTAATGGTACAGTGAATTACAACAAATGAGCTGTATTTAACACTTGCTACGTGTTTCATACTCAAATCATCTCTTGTTACAGTGATGTTACAAAAAAAAAAAGATTACACACTAGAGATATCATTATAACGGTTTACTTATTTCGTTGTTTTTGTACTCATAAAGTATAGTATTCGCGTTTTTATTACTTGTAACGTCATGTCGTTAACGCGAATGCGAAGCATCTGATCGAAGAACTGTGCATAAAACTGCTTTTAGCACAGTGTAGTTTGTTATAAAACATCAATGAAATGATTGTAAAAATACTAATTTATATAAATCATAGCTAATGTTAACGTTAATATATTTGTAAATAAACTCGTTCTAGAGGCACTCTTAAGGATTTTTATTAGGTACAATATTTTTCTTATAAAAACATAATTTTCATCCAACGTCTAATAATTTATCCAATACAATCCAATATAATTTATTTTGGATATCAGTTTTTATATTTATAAAACAACATATAATATCCTACCTCACATTTACAAAAGCAAATTCTTTCTCAAATCCAATATAAAATGATCATTTTATTCTTTTGTAGTTCATATCACGCTCGTTATCGTCATTTTATAATCCAGTTCACTATCAGAAGTCAAAATATGATGTCTAGACTGCGTGTAGTCGGCAGTATACGCGGCAGTCTCCAGTAGCTGGCAAAGGAAAATGTTCGAAAGTGATACCAAATGTTATCCAGTCACGTATATTCACATTTACATGTCGTTTCTGAATCGCTTCCAAGTCTTTCAAATACAAGATAGGAAAACGGTGGGCTGGTAGAAATTTATTCAAAGTGAAGTAACAATTTTTATATGGTGGCCCAACAAGCATCCTGACTTACAGTCAATGTTTTTAAAATATTTTTTTTTTAATACGTTACCCCTCTAAAACATATAAAATAATTGAAATAAAACCGATTGTCATGCTACTAATAATAACCTAGCAATAATAATGGCACATATTCTTACTATGACGTTTCATTTCGTTTTTACAACCCAACTGGATACATTTTATTACACGCTGTATATAAGCTTGACCTGTATCTATCTACGAGTATACATATATGAAATTTACAGAATCATTAAAACAAATTTTCACCAACTTTATGATGTCCGATTTACTTGAACTTTTTTCTCACGTATTACTACGCTACCATACCATTCCAAGACTTAAAATTAGCAAATAAATTATAGTTCCGAATTTTGAAATTAAATCTCTTTAAATTCAACTGTAGCAGAAAATCATGAGTGTATTTACCTTAAATGTTTTAATTATTCAGAGTAAGGAGTCGAGTTAAAACATATGCGCAATACGTACGGACTGACTAGAAGCAAAATAAATAAGGATATAGTACTTTGATTGATAAGCGCTAAAACAATTAACTTCATACAATAAGGCTGTAAGAAAAAATCTTAAACTTAGTCTGGTAGGAAAAGCACCAAAGTAAAAAAATTCAAGACGCAATGACGCATCAATTAGGCCATAATTGAATATACTATTGTATATTTAAAGCTTAGGCATAATTAACACTGTACTACAACCAACAATTAATTTACCCAAAGCTTTGCAAGCTACCTTATATTAACGGAGTCCAACCTAACCTTAAATAATTAGGTAATTAATTTAGTTTATGTATGAGAACTTATTACAAGTAATGGTTATGGAACACGTAGTATGTTGATAACGCCATTGAAATATGATTATTGTTTTGGTGATGTATGTGAAGCTTTTTCAAATTATTTGTTTAAAACGTTGAATAATATTGTACTGTTATTAATGATAAAGATGTCTACCCGGAATAATTTCTTAATGTTTCTATTTCATGATTGCTATTTATTGTCTATATATTATTAATAGGTAGAGAGTCTTGTTTGTCTTAATTTCGCGTTTAAAAAAATGTGAAATACTTAAATTTAATATGTAAAGAAAATGAAGAAATCAAAATTAATAAAACTATATGTTACAAGTTTTAGAAGTTACTTGTGTTTAGAACATGCTGATCTTTCATGGTACAGCAACTCCACACGATGTTTAAATTCTTAAAAATCTCTAACACTTCTGTTCACGCATATAACTAATCTCGTAAACGGACAATATTTCGTCACCAATCAGACCAAGAGGGGATGACGTGATACAGCATTGTTCCCATTGGTCAAATTATTGTTCCCTACCTCCCTACTTTCCTCGAATAATGTACAAATTTTTCATTCGCAATACAGACTTCGACTTACCTTTCTACAGTACACTTGTTTTATTTATCACCTAAAAAGACGCAAATATCAGTTCAGCACACGGGCTACCAAGAACCCAATAAACAAATTTCAAGTACCGACACGAGCCGGTACACTTCTATATCTCTAATATAAATAATAATCATTATTCATCTTAATATAACGTGGATCTCTCTAAATTTTGTTAAATATTATCTTGGATTGCTCAGTAAATAAAAATAAATTAACTTATTATAGTATACTGTAAGTAATATATATAATATATTGTATGTTAGGAGACCATTTCCCATACTATCCCATTTTTTTTATCATAAAAAGTTGTCTGGGTGTTCTTCGTGCTCATTGTTTTAATGTTTATTAGTTCCCGTGATATAGGATTTAGTTTTGGTGCAGGAACTACTTAGCACAATATAACAGCTTATTAGAGTTCTAATACAATAAATTAGTGCACTTCATAAAGAAAATCTATTTGTATTATTCGAAATAAACGTTATTAAAATCAAAACCACTATTATGAATGCCAGAAACGCAAATACCGATTATTTAATGTCGCAACTCAAAATACAAGCAAACAACAATAAACCATGCGATGGAAAATGAATAAGAAATACAGAAAGAATGGTTGCATTTCGTTTCGCGGCTGAAATTTATTCTGTGAAGAGAAATCGTGCGGAAAATTTGCAATTTAGAAGTAAAAGGGGGAATGCCAATAAGCCATCGATTATGTAGATGCAAAGCTTTTGTGCAGAGCTGCACAGTTATCATTGCATTCAGTATGCCGTTTAGAAACTATGAAAGCTATGAAATTTGCAGGTTGGTTCGATTTCGACGCTACTTAATGAATTAATGTGTATCCTTCAATGCGTGTATTTAAATAAACGATATTTGCCTACTTGATTAGACTAAGTGGATGGACACATAACAATAAGTTCTATTTTCAGCATTTTATGTACTGAGTGTCTGACGTACAGCAGGGCACAGATGTGTCATTGGCTATAATTTTATAGTTGAATTGCAATTCTACATGTTCAGTTTACATCCCTGGCCCAGTGTTCTTTTCAATTAGAGGCTGGACATATTACGCCTATGCCATGCCAGCCCCAGATATTTAATAACTTGTAATTCTAACTATTTTCTGCATTAAATTAGAAATACAGACTGGTATAGACTGGGGATATATATATATGTATACATACAATTATTTCAGGAAAGCATAGAGTTTTCATTTTTGTCTCGTTCGTTGTTCGTAATAACGGATATGTAAGAAACTATCGTGTCAGCACGTTTTTTGGACCGAACACGTTATTTTATTGTTGATGATAAAGAAAACCGAGTCACGTATGTATTTTGCACTGTTAGATATTACTTTATATATTTTTGAGAGAAACACCGACATTTAGGTGCTTGTTTATGTGAATGCGGCACTGTTTACTTTTTATTTAAGACCGTTAAATTGAATGTATATGTCTACAACTTTGTATCCTCCAGACTGCACTAACAGACTGGATAACAGCACTGCAAAGACTTATGGAATGAATAGGGGTGTCTCATTCCTACGTCTTCGAATAATTATGTTAGAGTAATTAGGATAACAGAATCAATCGAATGTCCGATTTATGAAAATACCTAGCCAAAATCTAAAAATATAAGCATTTGAAGAATCATTTTTGTAATAGAAAGATCATCCAGAAAGGAAAACTATGTAATGGCAAGCTAAAACCATCTTTTGAGGTAGAATGAAAATGGGCCGGTTCAATCAGAGTGATACCACAGTTTCAAAGAAAACTGTCAAGAAATTCTTACGTAACTTTTCAAACAGCGAGTGAAGTTACCGGACCCCAAAATTCAAATGCCCTGTTTATAGGGGGTTACAACGCACTTGTGACCCTTGAGTTGTATTTATTCATAAGTGGCGATAGTCATGACGCCATCAGATGACGCGTCTGCTTGTTTTCCTGCTATACCATAAAAAAACATTAGAAGTAGTGCAGAAACAACTAACAGTACATAAACAGAATTGACATAAAAATAGTAAGTTCATGACCAAATATAGAATTCTTGTACCAAAATACACTTAAAACCAGACACAAATAGAATGGGAAATTGTTGTTTTTAAGTTAATAACGAAGCTGACTTGGGAATAATGTAGCAGACAGTATCAGATGGTTGTAGGCGTAGACTGACGAAGATGGATTGCTCTAATACGTTAAAGCATTATAGGACCACAGAATGTATTTGGTTTTCCTTTCTAAGAATAAATTTCGACGAACAGCTGGTACCGAATTATATTTTTAATAAGGACATTAAATGAATCTGAATGTTCAATGTCATGTTTAGCTTTTTTATGGTATAAGGAGCAAACAAACAAACGGGTCACCTGATGGTAAGTGACTACCGCCGCTTAAGGGCACCTGCAATTTCAGAGTCACCAGAGCGTTGCGGCCTATCCGGTCCCTCCCAGTTCTCTAAGGAAACAACCTTGCGTACAGCCTTGCCACAGCGTCGAACTTCAAACTAACTTAGTAACTTTTTACTTGACGACCGGATGGCGTAGTGGTTTGTGTAACGGACTGCTATTCCAAAGGCCGCGGGTTCGATTCCCGCTCAAGTCAAATCATTTGTGTGCATGAACATTTGATGTTTGATTTGGTCTGGGTGTTTCTATGTATAATATGTATGTATTTACAAAAAAAAAAGTATATATGTATTTATATCAGTTGTCTAGTACCCATAGTACAAGCTCTGCTTAGTTTGTGACTAGATGGCGTTGTGAGTATGTGGTTAGAATATTATTATTATTATTAGTTTGAGGTTCGACGCGAGAAAGGCGGCCTGGGACGACGTCCAGTGCAACGTGGTTGAAACAATACAATTCATAGGCATATAATGCCTTGCAAGGCTCTCCTTGGAAGCCTGCAATGGTTGATGGCCATACGGGTCGTACGGGGCTATCGTAATATCTCGTTTGGTGGGCTATGACAGGCACGGCTCGAAATCCAGGGCTGTGCTAGCCAACGCGCCGTCGGAGTCGTTCTGCCGAACTTTGAAGCGTGGGTAGGCAGGAACGACTGCGTCTCCTACTGATTGACACAGATGCTTACCGGGCACGGTTGCTTCCGTTCAGCTCTCCAATCGCCGCCTAAGGGTCGCTGCGGCCATATCTTAGGGCCATGTGACCGCTGTAAACGACCCGAGACAAATGGCAATCCGGTGCGGCCGGGGGGTGTAGTCTAAGGCAGGACGCTTTTGCGCCTTTTACTGTGTTGAGCAGTGAAAGGCGCGGCAGCGTTCTGCCTCAGGGTGACTACGGTCACCCTGGGATGTGAATGTTCCTGGAGCTCCTATCGACTGCCGAGCTAGGCCGCCGCGGTGTTTAGTGGGTAGACCGGTTCTCCGGGAGTTCCACACACGCTCTGCGTTTCCCCAACCGAGGGTTTGGTGCGAAAAGAAAGATTTAGTAGTATTTTTTTTTTACCCATATTCACAATACAATACAATCAACACAATACAATCATACACAATACAATACAATCACTTTTTAATCTTTTTATAGTTATGTATATACTACTTTATTTCATCTTCTTTTCTATTTCCTAATACACCAGCAACTACCCAATACCTCCTCCCCTTCATGTTTTCTCTCCATACCACGGTTGCCTGTAAGAAATTGCCTCTGAGCCACAAGGCCGCCACTGGAACTAACCTTTTTTTTTTTTTTTTTTACGTGTGGAAATCCCCTCGGACAGTCACCCCGCCGGGGCTCTCGTTCGGCGGGGCGGTGTGTCGGACTCGAACCGACTAAAACCACACGGTGTGCCCTCTTTGCGCTTCCAGTTTAGGAGGGGTCCAGGTAGTTATCGCCTTCTGGACCCCTCCCAGCGCCGGCCCGCTCCGTTGCGGGCTCCGTCTCACCTAGTTACTAACCTAGTTTAAGGTAATTATTGTATATTTATATCTGATGTACAATAATGCGATATATAATTATTACTGTTATAATAGTTTTGCACAACAGAGCTAAAAAATGTAGTTGTACTGTAACAAAATACCGGAAAAGACATGCAGAGATAAAACCAAAAAGGGTTTAATGTGAGTCACCTTTCTTTAGAACGGACGTCTGTCCTTTCCGGACATTTATCTAAATAGGCGCCTACGTAACAAGTAGGTAAGTAACAAATAGGTTTGTGAAAATAAATCTTATACTATGCACGACTTTTTGGAATACCAACGTTGTTTCCGGTCACCAAGTTCCGGCTAACAAAATGTCACACTGCTGACGTATGATAAATAGCTGAATTAGTTAACCCAAAAATGCTCGCATGATGTTGGATAAAACTTTATGACTTGTAAACACCGTGTTTTACTGTGAGTCATTTGATTGAGTTAAGTATATAGTCAAATGAATCCGAAAAAACAAGTACCTCGCAAGCACCTCCTTGTGAAGCTTTCATTAAAGCCTTTGGTTTTTATATTTTTATACTCACGGCAGACCTAATAATATCAACAGCAATTATTTTTAAAGTCCAACTCCCGCACTAGGAATATATCCTGTGTCGCGGGGGAGTTTACAAACATACATGAAAGGAACACAAAGAACACCCAGACTCAGAACAACAATTGTAGATCACAAAGTTCCACGTGGGGATCGAATCTACAACACTCAGCGCAGTAAAAAGCAGCGAGGTGACTGCTTAAACCACTACGTTAAATATGGAAATGACAGCTATAAAAAAAGATATATTTATATTATTGCTATTGTACGACAAACGCTATTGTAACTGCGCTAAAATAAAGTTTTTTGAAGTGAAAACTTCTTTAGGCGCATGGGGCATTTTTGAACAACAAACAAAATAATGTATTCTATGGGAAAAAAACCATTGAACTCGCGACACTGTTACCGTTACCAAAATTATATAAGTTTTCACTTCTGTCAGCACTCCCGGATTGCCAATGTTTTTTTTTGGTATGAGAAGGCCAACGAGCAGACGGGTCTCCTGATGGTAAGTAACTACCACCACCCATGGACACTCAAGTTGCAACTCAAGAGTCATAAGTGCATTTGAAAGGTTATAGGTTTATCAAATTTCAATGCATAACGATCAATCTTTTCGGACCTGCAATTTAGTTGATAAACTAAATTGGAGGATCATTTTACTCTTGACGGGCCTGTTAGTCTAGTGGTTAACTAACCACTAGAGTCACTACCCTGACTGCTAAGCCGGAGGTCTATGGTTCGATTACCACCCAGGTCAAATAATTGTGTGATGAGCACGATGACTTGTTCTGTGTCTGGTGTAATTTATCTATAATATGTATGTATTTACAAATATATACGTATGTTTATCAGCAGTCTGGTTGCCATAGCATGTGGTTCTACCGAGTTTGGAATCAGACGGCCGTGTGTGAGATGTGTGAAGCCATTATTATTATTGTGTAGTTCTTTGTTCAAACTATTACAGTTACTGAAAATGTATTTCTATCTAAGATAATTTCCATTAAACTTTAATAATGTACCTATCTTTGAAAAGATATGAACAGCGTATGGTATTATCACTGTCATCTTAGTCAAAATACCTCCACTTCTGGACATATTCCTCCCCGAAAGTTTGCCACAACAACCGGTCCTGTGGTCTGCGCGTAATGTGTAATCTACTCTAATCTGTAAAATACTTTACTAATACGTTACTCAACAATTATTTAATACATCTGATCTCCAATTAATTGGTGTAATAGCATAGTGTTCGAGCTTTGACATCTGCAACACTACTTATACTGCGACCGCGTCAACTGTTGTGGATTCGGTATATATTGTCGCTTGCATGATAGATCCTGGTATAAAAAACTGTTTAAAAATTATTTATTTAAAAATATGTCTCACATCCATGCATTTTCATAACAATCACAGAGCTTTCCAATTTCGTAAATAATCATGCACTTTGAATAACAAAATTAAAATATGGAGTTTAACACTCCATATTTTCCGATCTTCACTCCGATCTTCACTTCGATTCTTCACTCCGATCGGCTCCATAACTATTGGAGCATTCCCAAAATACACACGAGAGTGAAATCAAATATAATACGTTAAATTTAAAGTGTACAGCAATAATCCAGCTACAATTCGTGACCTAAAAACCAACATTCGACGAGCCATAGCCGACATACCGGCCGAAATGGTGCACCGCGTCATCGAAAATTGGTGTGAGCGGGTGACCGTCTGCAAAAAGAGCCGCGGCGGTCATTTGGCCGATATATTATTTAAAACATAAATTGCATAAAATTATCTGTCAAATAAATCAATCGGATGCATTTTTCATAAAAAATTGTGTGTTTTATTCAATTTTTAAACCAGGACGTTCTTATTGGTAGACCACATACTTTAAAAAGTCATGAACTTTTTAGTAATTTTTGTAACAGTACAAATTTACTCGTCAGTAAATGAACTCATTTAACCCGGCTTAGTTCTTATAATCAACTAAGCTTGTACCAAACATCTGTGTACTGCAGACACAACATGTTTAATACAATCGAGAAGCTTGACATATTCACTATTCAAAGACAAACTTACACTGTGTACCAAGACTAGCTACCTCGTATCGCGACAAGAAAGACTACGAATGTTTTCATATCGCCGTCGTCGTCTGTACAAACATGGGTATCTATTCATGACCTTTTGGCAGCATGTGTTCAGAAATCCGACACTAGAGGGCGGTGTTGCTCACTAGTCTGTTTGAATGTTTGTACTGGAACCCAATATGGCGCATTAAACTGGCTTGTTTTGTCTCCATTATCTCAGCTTTGATGCTGCCAACTAGCCACATGTGGAGATTAAAAGTGGCACGTTATGTATGAGATAGTAAGGTTATTTATAAACTGTGATTATCCTTTTAGTAATATTATTGTATCTAGTTCTGGTACACCATGAGAGATGTGCCAAAATATATATTTGTAACAAACAGTTCAATACACATATTTTGTGACAAAAAATAAAATTTAAAAAAAATTGATGTGAAAGCTTTAGTTTATTCTATAAGTGAAACAAAACTGGTATACAGATTTATATTGCAGCCGGTAAAAAACAAAGCTCATTGTTTAATTTCCAAAAAAATATTTGTATACGTAAATTATATGTAAGTTAGATTAACCTAAATTAATAAGTTTAATATAAACAAGTCAAATTCTCTGTTTTCTCTTGCACCTACAGCACCATTTTTCTACATCACCCGAAGGTCGACTGGCAGAGAATGACTTGGGCATTAAGTCCGCCTGTGTACAACTTGTGCATTAAGTTAAATAAATAAATAAATTATTTAACGACCAAAGTAAAGACAATAACTAAAGAAACAATAGTTTTAAATTAAAAGCCATACAGGCAGCAATTAAAAAAGTTTATGGCGTCAAAATAAAACTATTAAAAAATCTATTACAGCGTGACACGTACGTATTATACATGCGTATCTAATATTAAAAAAGTCTGAGACATTTTTACGTTAAAGAAAATTGCGCAGTAAATCATTAATCATGGACACAATGCGTGTCAAAGAACCGACGCATGGCTTAAGGGGTATAAGAGGGCGCCGTCCAAATTTCCTGTGTTATAGGGAAATGAACGAAAACCTTTTTGGAGCCGCAAAGTTCCTGAACTGTCGCCAAATGCGGCTTTCGTAAACTTTTTCGTAGATATTTGAATGTCGAATGCTGTGTTATGGCGATAAGAGATGAATTGCATTGCCCTTGGCGTTGGCGCAAGGGGAGAAACGTATTATCTTTTGCCTTACTGTTTATGTCACAAGTATGAAGTAAGACTTGGTATGAATCAACTTGATAAATCAAGAATTTTGAAATGTTGACCTCAGAAATAACACATAAAGAAATTATGCCAACAATTTACCAAAACATTGTTTCTTATTAATGATTAACTGATAACTTATCGACTGAGAAAGAAACTCAACTCTACAAAGACCGCGATCAATAAGTATTTCCTTTTTTGACACCTATGCTAGTGTCAGCTGTCTCAACAGTAACTGACCTTATCTACAAATACATGCTTAATAGGCGAACTTTACTTTTCACCCATAAAGGTTATTTAATGGGCTTTGCTTCGCCTGAATTGAAGTAATTACTCATTTTTACATAAAAAAGTATCAAGCTATCCATAGAAATGTTTTAACATTACCTGCAAATTCAAACTGTGCAAAACCACAACGTACGATGACTATATCACTACCGAGCTAATTAACTAACAAAATTTTATGAGCTCGCATTCACAATGACCATTCAGGGAAACATTTCCCCTCGATATAACGCTATAATAAAAATAAATTTGCAATATTCGCCAAAATGCAACAGAGCAAGGGCACTGCTCTGGACATTGTCGAACAATTACCGGACTGTTTCCCAATTTCCCCGATACCTATAAGCTGGATAATTGATATTTACGCTACACTAAACTCACGTATTGGTGTCGTGAGCAGATTTATATAACAGACAAGTCACAAAATGAAAAAGTGATTTCATTATTGAATGTGGCTTGCATTTTTTGTTAATGCAGTTCAAATGTATATAATAATATAATATATTCTACCACATGCACAATATCTATATGAATAATATAATGTACTGAAAAGTCGTCAGTTTACGTGGGGTCTCTTCTAATATTCAAACAAGTAAAAGTAGGTCTTATTCTTTTGTAGGGTATTACGTCTCCCCGCCAGCAATCATTACTGCCATGCTGGCGGGTGAGAAGGGCTGTGAAGCTGTAATGCTCCAGAAAGAGACCGCTGAACGGGATCGGGAGAGGGCCGATCCCGAGCGAAGAAGATGTCGGCGGCGGAATGAGCAGCTAACGGGACCGCGGGCCGCCAGAGATGGGGCCTTCTTCACAGAGCAGGGCGCCTATGGCTGACCGTCAGAGTGGTTTTTAGTGGAAACACCACATACTCCTGGCTCCTATATCCCCAAGGAGCCGGCGATCCGAAGGAATTTTCCAAAAAAAAAGGTTATTACGCTCTTTTACTACAACAACCTTTAAAAGTTTTGATAAATATTTACGAAGAGATCTAGAAATAATGATTTCCCTAAGACGTCAGAGCTGAAAATGTTGAGAATTGTAAATATTAGCTACTACCTAGATTGTTAATAGATCTTATGCAGATTTTTTATTAACTCAAGAAATTTATTTCAAAAACTCAGAGTATTTTAATGTATTCAAAAAAGTAGAGGCAATTACACTCAAGCGCATATCATTTTCAACATTTGCATTTGATAGCTTATTTACAATCGAGCAGCAGCACTATCTGATGGCCGCGCATAATCGACTTAAGAATTACTTAGATCTTACAAGATCGAGACAAGATTATTAGCCGGTAGTACTGTGAGAAAGACATCAAATAATATAACAAGATTAAGGCCAACGTAATTGGATTTTTAAAACGGTGGTGTCAGATAATAATCATCTGAATACTTTAAAAAACTACACGTACCTACGTACTCTAGAATTACATACATTCTTATGTACTTGTGTTTTTTTTTTTAATTTTTCGTTCAACAATCATGTATTCATAGGTAAATAGCCTTGAGCAAAGCTGTTTTTTTTTTCAATTATTTTGTGTAAAGTTAATTTGCGAGTAATAAGGATTTGAATGGATGTGAGAGAATTTTAATTTAAACATTTCAATGGGGTTTTACACTGACTGTCTGGTAATAATTGAGCATCAGCATTGCTATATTTAAGCTATATGTAATTGAATAAATAATTTGTTTAATTTACCAAATATTTCATCAAAAAAGAATAGATGCAACGACGTGGGTACTATGGAAAACATAAATATCAACATAATAATTGTAAATAAAAAAAATACATGAATAGTAAAACACCATATATCAACGTATACAAATTAATAAACAATAGTTTATAACATCACGTTTAAAACTTTAAGCTATTAAACAACAATGAACAAAGACAACAACAATTGAACAACACGCTTTACAATAACGCGAATAGTTGTCGATCCTCATTTGTTAGGCCGTAACTATCTCAGGGCTGGGAACCACGATGACCACTGACAAATCTGTGGTCCTCCAACCATTTTGTTTGCGATAGTTTAAGACAAGTTAGGCAACTGGAAACATTATTCAACGATACTGGCATCATTTAGCACTGCCAGCCGCACATTAATACCTATCAGAGCCGAGTCCGAAATTAGAGAAGATGAGTTTTAATTGATTATACTTAATGAAACGGAATGCCTTGAAAAGAAGTTAACAATGTTCGTAGTTACGTAATTTAGTTTCGATTCACATTGCCTCCTTTGCTTTTAACATAATTTGTGTTATGTTCAAAGCAATTTAACATAACACAAATTTTAAATTTCGAACACCCCTGACACCAGCATCAACCCAAGATCAGGTTGCAGCATCAGATCGAACTCGCCATATCACGGTAATACCACTGAACCACTAAAGTAACAGTACACCAAACTTCAAATCAATCGAAGTTGTGTAAGTTAGTGGTTTCCTACTACTACTTATCTACTAAGAAATTAACGGATGATCTTTACACACTATAGCTAAAAATAAAAATAGTTTCGATCACATCAGCTTCCAAACAAAATGTATCACAGACATGTCAAACTTATAACACTCCTAATTTTACGTCGAGGTGAAAAAAAGATGCTCTATTAATATAAATTGTTGTACCTATATTATATCAGGTATAATGGTTGGTCAGTGGCGCAAGGAGGCGCAGGAGTTGGGTCGGAGTCCTGACACTGGAGAAATTAAAGACCAGGTTCTTTTGGAGGAGTGGAAGGAACGACTTGGGCAACCAAGTGCTGGGCACTTCGTTATCGAGGCGGTAACACCCGTTATGGAGGATTAGCTCGAGAGGCATCACGGAACCCTCTCATACCGGTTGACACAGGTGATCATCGGGAAAGGATGCTTCGAAGATCACCTGTGTCTGATCCGCAAGAAGCGAGACCGGAAGAGGTTTAGAGCACCCGGCCCGCCAGGTCCGGGAACGGGCCAGGTACCGCAGACGACTCAGGCGCCGGAGATCGCAGGACGATCAGTAGCAGGCCGGGGTGGTAACGAGAGGGGCTGAGAGCACGCACAATGGGTTCACACACAGGAATGGGTCATCTACGCGCCGTAGATGGCCCGAGGTACGTCGGGGTACCAGGGATTTCCTTTCTAGGGTACACCTGGTTCCCCGGCAACTGGTACCCGAGACGGCGTGCTGTTTTTGGTCGGTTCGAGTCCGACATAACCATCCGAACGGTAGGAGGTATCCGAGGGGATTTCCGCACAGGAAAAAAAGGTACAATGGTTGTATAGCATATTAGTTACAGAGTAGTGTATGAATTATATAGTAGTATAATAATAGGCTTGCTGACGTTTAGGACACAAATATTTTCGGAGACTTGTCCGAATTGACACTTTTTAATTTCATATTTTTTCACTGACATCACCAAAAAAAATTGTTATGTACAGTCAGATGAAATATACGGTTTGCTTATAATTACATAACCGCTAACGTGCATAAATCAGGAGAACACATTAACTTTCTAATCTGCAGATTATCTGGTTGAGTCCGATAAAGTGAAAAAAAAAATGTTTTAGTTCTTACATATTAAAATTAAAAAGTGTAAATTCAGACAAGTGAAATCTTTTGGCCCGAAACGTCAGCAAGTCTAATAACATAAGCACAGTGGGACGGATAGAGTCGGTAACATGAGTGTGTCTAATTGTACTAAACAAATATATGTATTGTTTTACTACAGGACTCTGAGACATTGTGTTTAGTGTTGTTTTGGGTACAATACAGAAATACGAAAAACTTTATTCCGTCAGTCACAAATCCGAATTCCACCGAATTCCGAATAAAACAACTCCGATTTATCCTATTTTTACTATTCAAAAATTTAATTTTTCCTAACGTTTATAATTACTATGACCAAAATACCGAGTTTCAATAGAACGAATAACTAAAAGTCCGACTTAATGATAATTCGAAACATCTAAAATTCACCAGTCAACAACAATAAAACGGATTTTAAAAATAGACATTATAATTCTTAGGTATTATAAAATTCGGACTTTTGGAAATCGTAACAACGAAGTTCGAAATAAAATATTTCGAGTTTTTGGGTGTTTCCGTTGTTTTTTATATTTTTATTTTTCTTCGGCAGTAATCTTTAACAAGTATTTTTTTTTAAGGAAAATAGATTTTAATTAAAATCTATTGTCTTACAAAAACAGACTTTCTTTCCATATTGTTATACATATAACAACAAAAAGAGCAATGGTACAAAACAAAAGAAATAGGTAAAACACTAATACAAACCGCAAACAATCATCTCGCTTTCTTCCTCCTTTAGAATGGCCAGAAAGCCTTAACAGAATAGCGATGATGATAAAATTGTTCTAAATATTACAAGCACAAAAAAACCTCAAAACATATAGTTGTTGTTTACCCGTCATTATAATATCACTTGTTAAGAAAATAATGCTCACAATTTCTTGGTACCCACACCAACACGTATTAAATACGATACTTGCCAACATGATCCAGGCTTTATACTTTAAACCTGAACATTTAATGGTAGCCATTATTATTGTACTAGCACATAGCATAGTTATCGCAATCACAGGACTCATGTTACAGTGATTATTATTTATCTTATAACTAATTATAATTCTCAAAGTGTAATATGCAGTTCATTCACCCTTGTCACTGTGGGAACACTTTCTTTGCAGTAATAATAAATTAAACAATGTTTAGGAAAGATTAATGATTGTAGAGAATATTCGATTCTATTTCATTCAGTCTCGATGTTAATAGTCGATGATCAATCAACGCTTCAATAGAACTTACAACATTAAGGAACGTATTTAAATAAATAATGGTAAAGTTCGAGCCACACTTTTGAAAGGTGTTCCATTGGCGATGAAATCCATGTAAAATAGCAAAAACACCAGTTCATTTGCATATTCTCTATGAGTTAGCTTACCACCTATACTGCGGTTAGATATAGAATATCAGAAAAGAATAGACTTGCCTCCCTTTTTAGAAGAGTAGAACTAAAATAATCATCCGTTGCCTATCTGTGGTAGTGGAATTTAATTACTTTCTTACTGGATCAAACTCGAACAGTCGAACTCTAAAGTTCCCAGTTTATTAGGGGCATTGAAACTTGTACTGGGATAGTCAACCACGGCTCAGTAAAAACCAACTCTCTGCCGCTCTCATTTCTATCATATCTTCTTTTTCTAAATAATTAACTGTCAGAGTCTGTATAGGGTGCACAGTATTCAAAATACTTGAGAGATCACAACCTTGCCATCGGCTCTACAACAATCTGTTCTTCAAAAAACTAGTACACAGCCTGCTCTGTATATAGACTACTTACTAATAAATTTTCCGATCTGTACAATAGAAACTGATGGCAACAAAGTTGTTAAATGCTTTTTAATAAACGGTAGGAATTTGATACAGTTGGTCACCACAAGAAGCTAGATAGCTTAGTATTGAGAATATAGTTTTCTATATATATTCTCAATACTGCTGATTCGTGCAAACGTTCGTTAGAAAAAGACAAGATCATTACACACTCAAGAGACATCACATCACGCAAGTCACAACTTCATTGCCGGTCTAGAAAATCAATACCTTATTATTTCATACCTATTCTCGTAAAATTATTTTATTCTTATAAAAATATAATTTATACATTTTAACTTCTTCTATCGCTGGTGTTCAACGTTTCTTTGGTAAGTTTATAAATTTCAATGCGGAACCTTAAAGTTCAATGCGGAAGGAACGTGTATTGTCTGACTGACACGTGCTTTCGGCCATCCGGCACACCTGTTTGTAGTTCCGTGACAAATGAACGATAATCGGTACATCTACCCATGCGATTATGAATGGTCGTGCTTTTTATTGTAACACAAATTATTTTAAGTTAGAATGATTTGTTTCTTATTATGGTACACTATAAGAGTAGATATATGACTTCTATTGTTTGTTTTGGTGTATCATGATGTAGTTTATACAATAATTCAAGTTATACTGGTCAAGCAAATCATTTGAAACGATCCTTTGAACACTGGGTGATCTCTAGTATCTACATAATAAATTTACATAAATACAGTGATAGGATGATCTACTCGACATCATTTTTGTTAGTCCAGTGATAGATAGGCCTGTAGGTACAGTGATTAGTGACCCCGACTGCTCAGTCGGGGGTTAGAGTCCCACCCAGGACAAATAGTTATAATGGACACAATCAATTGTTCTGTGTCTGAATGTAATTAATTGTAGCTTTGTTTAGCACATAGTATATAGTATACGTCATATACTCACCAAAGTCAAATCAAATAGATACTATTTTGTAATTATCACTTTTTTATATTTATATATATACTACTTTGATTTCCTCTTCTTATCTATTTCCTAATACAGCAGCCACTACCGTATATCTCCTCACCTTCATGTTTTCTCTCCATACTAAGGTTGCCTGTAAGAGATTACCTCTGAGGGATAAGGTCACTACTTGTACTTGTCTAACCTAGCTTAAGTTGATTGAGTATATTTATACCTGGTGTACAATAAAGCGATATATTATTATTATTATTTATTAGCAGTCCGGTTACAGGCCCTGCCTTGTTTGGAATCAGACTGCCGTGTGTGAGATGTGTCAAGGTTTTATTACTGTACTTACAGTTCATGAAGTATTAAGGACCATTAATATATATAATATATTCACTATCAGCGATAAATATCAAAACTTTTACACTTACCGCCGCAACTAAACACCCTCGTACAAGAAGTAGTATGAACAAAAGCTATTAATCAACACAATCGTTGAACTAATAACTACATATAACGTTATAATAGGCCTTCATAAAACCTATTATCTTCAACATCATATTAAAGTAATGTAGACAATACATTAAGGTGGGAGGTATAAAAGGCTAATATTAGTAGAACAAAGAGTAATTACTGGCATCCATTATCATTAATGAACCCTTGCGGAGTACTAATATAGACCTGGCCAGTTTTTTTTTAGATCAATGGACCTGCCTCATTAAAATATATTTGATTTTATTAGCCATACTTTGAAAAACATCTAAAGAAGCAACCTTTTTATTTCTCTTTTCGAAATAAATTAAAAACAACTTCGAGGACGAGGTGAACAGAAGAATTCAGTTGGGCAGCGTTTGGGAAGCTACGTCGAGTCTTCTCATCGTCAACCCCACAGTGCCTTAAGACGAAAGTCTTCAATAAGTGTGTCTTACTCGTCATGACATACGAAGCCGAAACGTGGACACTTACGGTACGGCTGGTCCACAAGTTCAAAGTCGCTCAACATGCTATGGAAAGGACTATTTACTACTTACTCTACTTTCTCTGAGGGATCGCATCAGGAATGAGGTGATCCGGCAGAGAACCAAGGTCACCGACATAGCCTACCGGATCAGCAAGCTGAAGTGGCAATGGGCTGGCCATATTAGCCGCAGAAACGACAACCGTTAGGGAAAACGAGTTCTTGAGTGGATAGGCTGATGATGATGATGATACAAGCCCAACATTTAAATAAAGTAACAAATCGGACAAGTATTTCTCTCTCGTCTTTTTCAGAAACTAAAACCTAAAAAAAGTTAAACAAAAGTAATAATATAATAATTATATATATTATAATTTTTTATTGATCAAAAGCTATCTACCAAATTTCTTAATCTACTAGAATATACGTTATTGTTATTAATTTTATTAATATAAATATATACATAAGTATAATTTATAATTTAAAAACCGGTTTCATTGCCAAAATCAATCCTGTCAGTAATTTATCAGCCAGAGTTACAGGCTGACATAAATTCTAAAACAATGTACGAATTAATTTACTTTGCGGATTCTTAATAAGACAGCTCATCCATCTGTCAGCGTACGAGGAGATGCTTAATTAGATTTTGTTCAATTATTTCGATTCTAGTAAAGTTAAACAATGTAACATTATATTTTCGAATTGTAACAATACTGTCAGCAATATATTTGCTTTAATTCAGCAACTATCTGCAGTGTAGTAGTCTTGTAACGAAATATGACCCCAGGCATTCTTTTACTTATAACAACGACATCTTAGGTTTGTGTTGTTCAGTTTCATAGTTAAAGTGATTTTTAAGTTGTTATATTATATATTTGTAGATGTATTTAATTTTATAGAAATATTTTCAGGTGTCCATTTCTCAAGAGGGCCATTTCTTGGCCTCTACCAAAAACGTTTGTGAATTTTCATTGTTTCATTGCACTCTTATTCACTAACATTAAACGACACACATTTTAATTAAAACAGTGTTAAAATAATATAAGCCTGTTAATTTTCTCGAAGGTATTTTCCGTCAACCGTTAAAACGGCTAATAAGTTTTAACGATCTTAATCCCTTTGCAAACCATCACAGCATCCCCCCTTATTACTCATTACAGCAAGACCTTTTCGTTCCTATTTATCCGCTAGACTTTTTTTTTGATAATGAGCAAGCAAGGCGAAGCTTTGTGTTTGAATAAATTATGAAAATTACATTCATTAGAATAAATTGTATCTTAAATAAATAATAACTTTAAACATACACATATTAGTTGGATGACTCGAAGGAACGCACTTATATTTTAACGTTCATATACTTATTGTTGTGCGAAAAGGTCAGGCCGCCGGCCCTACAGAATTAAAATACTTTTACGGACATTGCAAATTAAAAAAAGTTATCACGACCGATAATCTTATCTTGCTCTTTTTGATGTCGCTACAACGTCGACTCTCATTTACCGCGCGTCTAAGGACTTTGGACGGGCCTCCATTAACTAAAGAGGATCTCCTGCCAGCTTAATTAAGAATTCCCTCCGAAATCTCGTCTCAGTCCGCCACCCTCGGACAGAATGGCAGCGATTGATTTTAAATGAGGACCCAACAAAGACTCGCTGAAGTGGTGCCCAGCTTTGAACTCGTCTATAAAAACTTTGTGGTGGAAAAAGTGTTCAACAAGAGGGAATAAAGTTTAGCGATAACTGCCCCAAACAAACCGAAGGGATATGAGAATTTAATTACGGCCACACAGGGCACCGCAATAAAAATGAGATGGTAACTTTTTAATTTGCAAACTCATCAACGTTGATGTGGTTTATACCGGGAATTTTGGCTAAAATTTGCATACTTATGAGGAAGTTTGTATATGATTATTTAGGTTAATATTATGAATTCTGTATTTTCAAATATTGAAACCGAAATTACATTCCATCCAATCCATTAAATAAAATCAAATACCTAAAAGATGTCTTTCTGTCATATTACACTGACAGAGGTGTAAATTATGTATATGATATTAGACAGAATAAGATTATTTCAGCCTTATACTTTTTGACTGGCGAAGTATTGATTAATTATATTACTTATTAAAAATGTCAGCAGTGACACAAGACCGGTAATAAAAACAAAAACCATTTTGAGATTTTGAACTAATCGAGATGATATGTTTTCAAATTCTTTTAATTTTAAATTCGTAACAAAAAGTTAAAAAGAATTATAAAATTATGATCAAAAACTTTGGCTTCCAGTAATATTGATGTCGATTTTTGATTACCTCAAGGACTCTGAACAAGTTAAGTCCCTACTATAAAAAACGGAGAAGGAGTTCCCTACATTTTTAGGAATACTAGATAAGCTTTATTGGTCATGAGATGTTCGCTAGAGATAACGTAATGTTGATTTTATCCGGCTTTTACGATTCCTGGTTGAAACGCCAAGGACTTTGCGTAGAGTCACTTTAACGATCGCACTAAACTTAGTGTTCTGATCGGAATTTAAATTCCATTTGTAGTAAAGAGTATTTTAGATATAGTATTTACATGTGGTATAAGGACGTGATTATTTTTGGTCGTTATTGTGGAGACCCTGATTTAGTTAACATTTTATTGCATCTACGGTTTTATTGTGTGTTGAGCACGTTAATTTGTTCCGTGTCTGGTACGGGTTAATATATTATACTAGCTGGTGTCCGTGACTTCGTTCGCATGGACTTTGAGAAGCACTGCCTTAGTGGATTCGTTTCCCGGACTGGCCAAAATTTTATATAGTTCTTCTGAGAGAAAAAATAAGTTACTTCTTATATAGACAGCTACCTGGTAGTAAAACATTATCCAAATTGGTTCAGGCGTTTTGAAGATTACCCGGGACAAACAGACAGCCGGGCAAAAATATTTTAACTGGTCAAAGGCATAGGTATCGTGCAAATAACCGTGTGAACATAAAAAGAAAAACCTATTATTTTGACATTATAAACAGATACTTTAATTTCATTTATATGTATAGATAAGCATAATTAACAGCAGTCTGGTTAGCGTAGTAAATGCCAAGTGTCAATTTATTCCTATTCTTATTGGCGTTTCGAAATGATTATTTTATTTCAGCTGCATACTGTAGCAAAGCCATGTTACAGTATTAATTTGAGGAGTACCTACTTTTAAGCAAAAACGTCACTATTTAATACGTTTAACACGCATTCATTAGTAATGTTTGTACTTTTTTGCAGTTTGAATTGTGTTTGCATAATAAATCAACTTGTGGTTGCGTAATGAGGTTCCATTAAATATTATTGATCATGTATGATGGCATCATCGTCAGTATTTTTAGTGTTGAATAATGTTTAGGTATTAGCTATTAAAATATTTTATAATTCAACAAAGTAAAGTTTGAACTAATCTTCTATTTTAAAAAGGTTTTCAGTAGTAATTGCTTAGTTTGTCCGCACTTTAAAGGCATAAGACTAATTTCCATACCATATACATATTTCGCCAGCGTAGTATAGTAGACCAAAACCTCCTTTCTAAGGAGAGGCCTACGTCCAGCAGTGGACTATTAAAGGCTGTTGATGATCATGTTATACACATATTCGTGCACAACATTAAACCTCAATATAAAACACGTACCCATACTTATCTATCAGATATTTAGATCGAGATATATACACCTCGGATATCTTATATGGAATGTATTAAGTTTCGTAATGTCTGATTTTCTGAGACAAGTGCACAATTTATAACATAAATGAAAAACCAAAGAAATTTTAAATAAGAATGTACACTATTTGTTACTTATAACAAATTAATTTTCATTATTATCAACTTGCCTTTAATAGTCCACTGCTGGACATAGGTTTTTAATTAGAAAGTAGATTTAGGTTTTTGTTGTTTTTTTTAATCATGCAAGTTATCTATATATATAAAAGAAAGTCGTGTTAGTTACACTATTTATAACTCAATAACGGCTTTACAGATATGGCTGAAAATTGGTGGGGAGGTAGCTTAGAGCCAGGAGACGGACATAGGATGCTATTTATTCCGTTCGACAGTGTTTTTTTTTTTTTTGTTTTTTACGAACTTTGTTTTTTTACGAACATCCATGTTTTTCCCATGGTCAATTACATGTGGCATGTTCACGGGTCTGAAGACCATCTGCGTTGTTGGTTTTTGCGCCTGATAAGAAAACAAAAAATGTCGTGTATCAAAAGGTACTTAAGTGCAACCTATGTACTGAAATGCAGAAACAATAATAAATGATTAATGTACTTTATTTTTTTTCTAAGAAAAAAATTAACTTACTAAATTCGAAAATCGGCTTATTTATTGCCTTTAAGGCGGAACAGAGTTCGCCGGGTCAGCTAGTTTGATATAAATAGAGCTAAAACTGTAACTACCAAACTGCATTTACAGTGTCAGCATAAGTCTAATACCTACGTACGTTTTCATGCTTGCAATATGCTTTCATGGAGAATATCTGTGTGCTTTAAATACAGCCAAAGTATTATTTACCGTGCAGCTTGAGACGACAGCACGGTCTCAAAATTCAGCTTAACATAAATAAGGAGACATAAAATTTTGTCGTAAGTGAGAAAATATTACAGAAGCTTAATGCCAGTAGAGGGCGCCTCACGGAAGACTGCCTCGTTATGCTGATTTATGGATGCACCCCCGAAAAGGTATTTCAAAGAAAGAGCCGCCTTATGAATTCCTTCAGTGGAATTTACGTGCAGTCCGCACAGGTAATATGCCTACTGAGTTTAATATTAGCGTTGTTTTAATTTATTGGATGACTTTTGGCCCCAATGTAATATATTTCTTGAAGCTCTTTCATGTAACTATGGCACTAGTAAAACTTTTACAACATAATCTATTTAGGATATCATTGCTCAATTAAGCTGGATTCTATGCAAAGGAGAACATCAAAATAAACGTCCTTCTCCTTACACCTAACACAATCAATAAATATATATAACACCCATTTTAGGGATTACTTTGAAAGGTGATTAGTTATTAATTTTAAGATTACTTTTTATGAGTGCCTTGAAAAAAAAAATTTGTTGTTTAACAATTTGTTATTTATTTATATGAATTATATATCATAGATTTTCAAAATTAATTTAGATTTCTACAAACTAAGTTTGGTATTACTAAACCCTAAATATACCTTTCCAATATTCTAATTAAAATAAGACAAAACGGTAAAAGGAAATTCTTGTTTAACAGATACTATAATCACTGAATAAGTGACTGAAAAAGAAAATCTAAAGTGCTTAAAATTCGTAAAGTTTGTCTCAACTCTCATTAATGAAACGGATAACATAAATCTCTCTTGTCTTGTTTTAGTTTAGTCTCATTTTAAATTCCTTAATATCTAATAATGGGTTTGTGTTAAATTCGGATATAAATTTCGGATGTTTAGTTATGTTCATTCACGATATCGCTGGTTATTGCTATGACAGAAAATAATAAGAAAAGCTTCTTTCTTGCATCTCATATTAGCAATTTATCATTTGTGTTTTAATGGGATTTATTTTGATTTCATTGTAATTTTTAAACCTAGATCGTTGGCTAGTTTCTTTCCCACAATAAGCTCGTCTCAAGTTTGAATAATGTTGTCTAAAAATGTGTCCGTCTGCCTAAAACAGATATGTAAGTAACACTTATTATCCTATTTTAAACTTTGCACAGATATTATTTTATTTTATGAAAGAAAAATGTATGTTTAAATTCCCTTTTATAACAGAAATTACTTTTTGCTCTTTTGAGAATCGGTTGTTAAAGACGATGATAGTTCATGTTCATCTACCTAAAGTATATAGCATCTGGTAAATTAAGAAGAAATTAGGAATTTCCTCATCTTTTTCACACGGTTATTTGCTATAATACCAGTCGTGTTATATTTTTACAGTTTCGATATCGCACATTCGCTTTTTAACAGGGATTCGAACTTGAAACATAAATTCCATCAAAACACGCGTTTTTACGATAAAATTATTTTTTTAAAATTTTGTAAAATGCAATTTTGTGACATAGCTCTTAAACAAAAGATACATACCTTACATTTTGTAATTTAACTTTTCTCCTATTCTATCGTATGTAATTATATAACAATTAGACTAACAAATCTCACAAACGACAGTCTGATACTAAAGTATGCAGAGCTCGTGCCATGGTAACCACACTGTTGATAAATATACTTATATATTTCTAAATACATACAATTAGATCAAGAGGAAATGATTGTGCTAATCACACAATTATTTATCCTGGGTGGGAATAGAAACCACTACCGAGGTCCCTACGCATTAGATCATGGGTTCCCGAGTCCGGACTGAGGGTCACTAACCATTAGACCTCAGGCCCGTCAAATATAGATACAAACTTACAGTTCAGTCACGAATTATGAATTGATGAAAGTGATGCTGTAATCAAAAGCGCTAATAAAATTACCGTTATTATGAATAGATATAAAGCCATAATACAGGCTTCATTCCCTATTTACTATCTAATTAATAACTTTGCGATACACCTTAACCGTTAATCACCGAGCTATAGCCATGCGTGCCAAACTACATACCCATTAAATACGCTTAGTGACAGGTTTATGAAAGGACTTTGTGTCTCATCCATACTTGATAATATTTCTTGTCATTTCCGTCAAGTATGAATGTTCGTTACACATTATGTTAATTAACTATTTCTTTTTTAGTCATCACGATCCAAAACGCAATTGTTCGCACAAGAACAACGATTTCGTGGTTATTTCCAAATAACAAGTTGTAAAGCCTCTTTTGCCTAAGGGGAGAAAACTTTGAACGTGCTGTTAGCGAGTTTCTGCCAATGAGTTGGTGCCCTTTTGAACCGCTCTGTTTTCCTGTGTTGCACCGGCTACCTAAGGGTATGGCGGCGAAGTATCGAGGGATCGGAGGTTTGCCCTCTATAGATTCTGTACTTAAAACGGTTGGTCTCCAACAACTACAAAGCTGTGTTATCAGTTCGATACCTATGTAGTCATTTCATCGTTTTCTCGTCGATATGGTATCAGGTTTACATACTGAAAAAACAATACTTTCTTTATCCTGTAGCGAACGTCTGATGTTGATATGGACAAACATAAATGCACAAGACAGCCAATGCAGCGTTTAATATTAGGTTTTTAATGGCAACAAGTTTCCTTATAATTATAGTTATCATTAAGTTATTGCTATGGGCCTGTGGTAGGTACTTTCTTTTAAGTACACTGACTATTGGCACTGCATTAAGTTGGCAGAGATCGCTCGCATCGCTCGCTTGATGGTAACTTGTTACCGTGTACCTATAAACATTTGCTACATTGTCACAGTCAAATATTTGTCACATTTAAAGTGGACAACTTTTTCGACTAAATTTATAGTTAAATATTCAACTTAATGATTTCTACAGTTTGACACAATGACAATCATAAATCAAATGAATTAAACTTAAAATTTGTATGCCTACTTAAATATTCAAGTTGGTGCTTATTGCTGCTACTTTTTCTTGAGAATTACAAGCAGTTGATAACTCTTCAAAATAAAATGTGTTCTTGTATTAATGTCGTTTTAATACTTTATTGAGTTGACACCGACAGCGTTTACATTCATAATAATCTCAGCGTTGCATAAATCAGATGTTTTATGAGCAATGGTGCCAAATAAATTCCATGGGAGTTACAGTACGGTGTATTATCACATTGGTGAAAGCACAAAGTCATTTCAACTTTTAATTAACTGGATTTAATTTTTAATTTGTCTGCGATTGTCGAGTTTTTAAATGGCAAACTTAAGTTGGTGTAATTATAACTTGGTCCGATATGGAACCAGTTAAAACTGCTTTGAAGTTGGAGAAATAACGTTGCACGATTAAACTAATTAGTCAACAATATTTTTCTGATACATTAAGAAGTAATAACAAAAAATTCAACTGACGCCGGATTAATACGAGGGGTGATCAATAAGTAATGATAATCAATATGAAACAGAACTATTAGATTAAAAAAAGTATTTTATTTTTCAACATAGTCTCCTTGCAAGTTAATACATTTAGTGTATCTTTTTTCTAAGCCCATGATTCCCTTAGAAAAAAATTCTTTGTCTTGACCCTCCCAAAATGCCTCTACTGCGGCCATCACTTCACTATTGTCCTCAAATTTGTTGCCCCGGAGGTGTTCTTTGAGCCGAGGAAAGAGGTAGAAGTCACTGGGAGCTAGATCTGGCGACTAGGGAGGGTGTTCGAGCAGTTCGAACCCCGTTTCTTCAATGGCAGCCATCGCAACTGCGGCTTTGTGAGCCGGGGCGTTGTCTAGGTGAAACAGCACTCCAGCGCGCAGTTTACCGCGTCTTTTTGACTTAATAGCTTCTCGCAATCTTCTTATTTGGCCTGCGTAGTAAGAGCCTGTTATAGTGGCCCCCTTTTCCAAATATTCCACCATAATAATTCCTTCTGCATCCCAGAAAACAGACGCCATAACCTTTCCCGCTGAACTTGACACTTTGAATTTCTTCGGCGTTGGTGAGGAAGCTCGTTTCCAAGTCATTGATTGTTGTTTGGTTTCGGGATCAAAGTGGTGGATCCAGGTCTCGTCCATGGTCACAAAACGCGACAAAAAAAATTCTTTATCGGCCTGGAACTTTTGAAGATTCACCCGCGAAATGTCGACTCGTTTCTTTTTTTGCTCGTCGGTTAACATTCTCGGTACCCAACGCGCAGAGACCTTTTTCATATGCATTTTGTTGACAATGATTTTTTGAACGCTGCCATAGGAGATCCCTGTGACCTCAGCTACATGCCTTACGGTCACCCTTCGATCGGCCAACACGATATCTTCCACTTTTTTGACGTTTTCTCCAGTAAGGGACGTGGAAGGGCGTCCCTCGCGATGTTCATCTTCAGTGGAGGTTCTGCCCAGCTTAAATTCCTTTGCCCAGCGTGCGACTGTGGAATATGGAGGAGCAGACTCCCCCAATGTTTCCTCTAAGTCGCTGTGTATGTCTTTGGTAGACATTTTTTTCAGGCAGAGGTACTTGATGACAGCTCTTATTTCATTTTTCTCCATTTTGATGTTTTCTCTTCGACAGTTCGTATTCAAATGAATGTATCTCCCGGTAATGGTGTCCTATTTATACATTTTTTTGAAGCTGAAGTAGTGGATATATAAGCAAGCAGAAAAAAAATAATTTGGGTTTTTGTGCGTTCTAAAAATACTCGATTATCATTACTTATTGATCACCCCTCGTAAATATGGTAAAAGTTATCAAGTTCTTATCCAAATTACGGTATACTTACGATAACATTGTACATTACCGTCGTAATTGTGATGTATACTTATTAAACAAGTTACATGTTAAATAATATTTTTAAGAGCGAGTGGTAGTAATTAACGTTGGTAGAAAAATTGAAATACTTAAATATAAATTATATTTGAATACTTGAAACATAATTGCATGTAAAGATGAAAACTAAAACTGACATAGATAAAGCAACATTATACATATATTACCAATCTGATACAGGAAGCTGCTTGGCATATTACACCACATTTGAAAGCTAGAAGGAAAACCACAAACATACCTTTACAAATATGAGAGAAACTTGCCATGAAAAGAATACTCAAGAGAGTCTGGCAGCTGAGCAGGCGCACGGGTGAAAAAAAACTGTATGAGAAAGTAGCTAGAGAACTGAGGGAAATCATAGCAGAGAATGAGAACTACACATTCCAACAGAAATTGTCATCTCTATCTGTCAAAAAGTGTGATGGAAACTCACAAAACAGTTCAAGACACCTCAACAAGCAGTACCACCACTGAAAGCACAGTCAGGAACATGGGCCAAAAGAAATAAAGAGAAAGCAGATCTCTTCGCTCAACAAGTCAGTCTTATTACCAAATACTTCTACGATGAGAGATTTTGAACAGGAGGTCTATTTTAGCAGTGTCTTGGCTATTTTAGCAGTGACCAGAAGCTATCACCACCTATAAAACTTATAACACCAAGGGAATTAATACAATCAATTAGAATGCTAAGCAATAAAAAAGCTGCAGGCTTTGATTTGACCACCGGCGAGGTCCTAAAACATCCCAATCTTGAAATCCTGCAAAGGTTTCAGAACAAAGCACTGAGTGCAATCTTAATTTCACCATGGCTTGCTAGAAATGTAAAGATACATGAATACTTGGAAATGCCTACAGTCAAGGAGGAGGTAAGCAGATATTATGCTAAATACAAGGTGAGACTGCATAATCACACAAACCAACTCGTTAGAGATATAATTCACACCAACAATGACACTCCAAGATTAAAAACATGGGAAGTAATCGAGTTGGACCAAAGATGCTACAGGTAAGAGGGGCAAGAGAGGGAGAATTTCCAGAAATTCTTCTCTAAATAACAATGAAAAAGCCAAAACATCTGATTATGACTTAGTCGATTGCAGATACAAAAAAAATACAATAAATAATAATATAATGTTCGAACTGTATCTTAGTAGGATACTTTATTAAAATAAACTGTTCGTCTAATTTATGTAGCAGACAAACACTCACGAAATATTTATGTCGTATATCTGTAAAATGATTATTTATAAGCAAGAGCCTATATGAACAACCTAAAGCTATTTACTTAGCTAGGATCTAAAGTGAACCCGTCTAGAGCGTTGTTTCAAATTCTAAATTAGATTTGAGTAAATACTATGTGCACTTAAACCTTACCCGAAGAACATCAACATATTAGACAGGCTTAGCAACGCTTACATTCCCTCTCAGATCTTTGAGTCCCATAAAATTTATAGTAAATGTACAATTATATCCGATGAATACTTGATTCAGGATTTCCCTAAACGAAGCATTACTAGTACCTATTCCACAACAAGCCTGCCCCCTCGATAATAATTTGGCTGATGTCATACTTTTTGCAGATGAGTGAAGCCGAATGGATTTTCCGATAGAATTGCTGGGTTCCATTCGGCATGTATTGTTATGAGAGCACGATGGAACAATCTGAATCCACCCCATTTGTTCCATTTTTGTTAATGCCTATGACGAGTGCAGTATAAATTTAGAACGAAAGGCAACTTTTGTTCAGATAAAGAAAGATGTTTTAGTATAATTGGATCGAACGACATGTTGTACTCTATAAATATTTTAGTAAGGTACCTATCGGTATTTTATTGCAAAATTGTTTAGTGACAATAAATATGCAATACTTAATATCGGTTATTATTTATCGTAAACACAAGATTATTCTAGTTGTATTACAGGAGTAAAAAATGAATGAGAAAATTTCATAAATTAACCCAAGAATTAAGGATAGAAAATACGTGTATAAATTTGTTGTTCGTAAGAAAAGACAATTCGAAATCACTGTACTTATTATAAGGTAGAAAAATACTTAATATAAAATAGAATCTTAATTGAGAAGATAAAAGTATATGATGACAATAATAAATTTTATGCAGTGACAAATGAAACGATCGTGTCACGACTGTAAAGCGCGTCTCAAGATATTATTAAAAATTGAATTAATTTTAATGAAGACGGCTGGTTTCACCAACTCAAACACTTACGTACTTTTAAGAAGGAATATTATTATTTGCTTCTCGGGTGAGTGAAAGGCTAGACAGACAGTGAGAGATTAGAAGAAGACAAAGAATGAAGTGGAAGAGACTACGGCGCTCTTCCATGCGTTATGGAGCCGTAGAATCTTTTGTTGTGACTACAGAGGGCGGGTTAGGCGGGGGTGAATTCTTAATTAAGTGTTGGTGAAGCCCTATCCGCTTAATGCAATGAGTTCACGGCTCGTTTAACTTTCATAAAATTCTCTTAAACTCAACGATTTTTCTTAACTAGCGGAATAAAATTACCATGTGCAAGTAACTCTTTACCATTAAATTATATTTTTTTGTCTTACTGCTACTATTTTCAAAATAATATTGTAACATGGTGTTTGAAATTTTATGTCATGTGTCGAGTATCAAACTTTATTAGTCGATGTTACATAATGGTAGTTTCCTTTCATTGCAAATCATTATAATAATAAATTATTACCCTATAAATAGAAGATGAATATGAGTCCAACTTAAATTGTATTGCCACTTTAACAGAGAGCTTTGTAGGTACTTATTACCAGTCGTTGCAAAACTTTACTGTTGTACTTGTAAGATTACGCTTAGTATAATAAAATTTACTACATAGCTAATAATTTATCAGATACTTAATTATTTATATATAAAAGCGTCGACTTCCGTAAAAGGCTGTTTTCTGATAGCAAAATTGTCTAACAAAGGTTTTCTTTAAAAGGCTATTAAATTACTCGTAAAGGCATATATAAATTGATATCATCAACAGCCTTTAATAGTCCACTGCTGGACATAGGCCTCTCCTTAGAAAGAAGGCTTTGGCCACGCTAGCCAGACGGGTTGGTATACCTGTAGGGTTTGTGTCAAGTTTTCCTTCTCTTTGTAGTGCTGTTGTCCTGCGTAGTTTGCTTCCTTAATCGGCTCTTACGACACCTAGGGGATGAATAGAGGTGATGGCACTCCGTATTCTGAATCCGTCACCACACGGACAAATTGATATAGATGTATAATATAAAAGTTATATTCAGTTTTTCCTTAGAATACGCTTCGCTCATCTTTATCTATCGGGTGTGAAAACTTAGTAGTATCCTATAAAGGAGTAGTATGATTCTTGAGTAAAACTGTGAGGTATTTGATAGAACGCTATAATCGATAAATAATATAATAGTTGCTACAGTTGGGACACTAATCGTTAAATGATCGTACTCAACACACAATTATTTATCCTGGGTAGAAGTCTGACCGCATTCAGGATCGCTAACAACAGGCAATCAAAATATATTTAAGATCGATGGGCACAAATTTCTTTGAATTATATATGAATTAGTAACACGAAATTAGAAAGCGTACCTGTTTATGAAATGAATTATAGCCTAATCAATATTATTTTAATGTTTATCATAATGAATAATTTCTAAATAAAATTACAGATTAGACTTGGATAATTTTAAGCTTCCAAATGAGATTAAAAATAATATATTAATTCATGGCTGTTAACTTCGTCCATAAAACCAGTGATACCATATATAACATTTTTTATTATAATTATTTTAATATGTCAAACTATTTTATGTGATTTTATTACATTTCTTTGAATGTTAAAAAGCCAATTAGGTAAAAATGTATTTCAACGATGGCGGTTATTGGGATGTAATTCTTCGAAAGTCTCCTCATATTTTCACTATGGATATTGCCGCCACAGTCGATTGCCCGACAAGAGCATTTTGTTGCATGAAAAATCGGTAAAAATATGCTTTGGAGCTATCAATCAAGATTATATAGCGATTACTGTCGAGCGCAGGGCTCTATAATAGCCGGAAATTAATACGAGCCTACGTGATAACGTAAATTATATCTATAATTAAAAAATCACTACACTAATTGCTTAGAACTTAAAAATTGTACCAAATATTGTTATCTACAGGCCGATTAAAGTTTAAAAGTTATTCAAATTGACTTCGTGAATTCGATGCATGTTTTATTTAATACCAACATTATTCACAAAATTTTAGCGTTCGACCGTTTATGAGATAAAATTTACTTTTTTCGGAACATTACTAGTTTTTAGGGAATGGAATTTTCCTACAAGTCATATTTTTAAATAATTTAAGGATTAACACCAAAAAGTGCAAAAATGTGTACCTATTAAAAGTTTAAGGTGAATTACTCACAAACACTTTTACTTTTATCTATTAGGAGAACGGAACAAATATTATTAAAATTGAACGTAGTGAAAAACAAATATTATTAAAGTATAAAGCTGTGATATTATTAGCAATAATATCAGAATACCGTAATTATTTTCTGTAATAAAGCTCTCGTATATATAGGTAGTATATTTCACACGTGTTATGACAAGTTTATTGTGTGTGTATTGTGGAAAATAGAAGAAGGTAAATAACAAACAAAAAGAAAAAAATACAAACGAAATATTTTAAAATATTAGTAAAAGTATCGACAACATTACATCTATAAAGACACTGAGTTAGTGTAGACTACCGATATTTATACTGATGCCAATGGCCACTCGATGGCATCTCAATAGCGTGTCAGTGGTATGACAGTGGCTTGCCGTGAACATAAAATAGCAGAATTGAGGCCCAGTACTGCTGTTACATTATTGTTTTATTACCGGTATATGGGGTAAATAGAAATTAACGGAGGGATTTGAATGAAACATCGTACATTAATCATGCCAGCCATTATAAGCACTGGTTGTAAAAGTGATCCTGGTGGGAGCAATAGACAGAAAAAAATCATTCGGAAGGGCACCTTGCCGCTGATCGGATCAAATCAAATTGGCCTTCTATATCCCAATCACGACTCCTGTCCAGCAAGCTGAAGAGATGTAAGAAACCTAGTGGAAACATCAAAGAAAGATTAAGAAATCACGACACGACCAGTTATTGAATAAGAAAAAGAATTGTAAGGTTTTATAGATATGTCTCTACATAAGCTATAGAAAAATTATTTAACCATACAAACAATAACACTAAATTAAATATCCTACTAATATACATCGATTAAGATTAACAAAGAAATAACATGACGTATTAAAATTCATCTCAATTTACCCTCTCTTTTATATCGATTACTATGATCTCCCTTCATAATTCACATAATCCTATAATTGATTCATAAAAGCTCCACTGGCTTTATACAATTAGGCTCACCCTCTACAGATTTATCCGCGATGGATTTCAATGATTAATAGGTATCTGGCGTTCAGCGAAATATTTCAAATGTCTAAATTGGGACCACACAAATCTTTATTAATCAGTCAGTCATTACATAAAATATTTAAGCGCTAAATTTATTCATCATCATCATCATCATCAACAGCCTTTAATAGTCCACTGCTGGACATAAGCCTCTCCTTAGAAAGGAGGTTTTGGCCTACTATACCACGCTGGCCAGACGGGTTGGTATAGATTAAATTAAATAAATAAATTAAAATTAAATAAAAAAAAATAAAAAATATTATTCTTAATTTATTACCTAAAATAAATAACATATGATCAGGCTTAGTACTAAGAATTCGGCAAAAATGGAGTTTGGACATCCTTGATTACGTACAACCCACTTATAGAATCTTTACGGGTTAGTTGTGTTGCGATTCTGATTTAATATATTATTTTAATGCAATAAAGTGTCAAATCAGTATCTGTCTTAGCAGTGGTTGTTTAAAGGATTGTGATTTATAGGAATTGCTATTGATATTTGTCGGAATGTATGTTCTGTTGCACGTCTGAGTTAACAAACAATTTAAAAAAAAAAGTGTTTTTTATTTCAGATTAGATACTCTTTGCAGATGAGATGGCTCATAATAAAAGTAACTAGCAGCCACTTTTTTAGAACCCAATAGAAGCTTTTATGATAACAAGACTAAGACGTTGAAAAACGAATTCATAGATTTAAGTATTCGCACTAAAATGGGAATCCGACCAGCTGATAGTAGGTTCCTGGCGTGCATACTGTGTGGTATTACAGAATGATTGATTTAGTTTAGTAGTAAATGCCTACTTACTCGGGCTGTTGGCAGGGCATGCCCTAGTCATCTTTTATTCTCAAGAACTTAATTTGTAATAAAATTAATTATCTAATTCAAATTGCTATTTTAAAATTCATAAACAAAATTGATTTAAGTAAAACCACAAGAGGCGCTGTATTTTGAAACATATCACTTTACTCTACAGCACCCTTCTTGACAATTTAGCCGCCTTAATTCCACAACCGCACTTAATGTAGCGTAAACTGATACAAGACAAACATACGCCAAGCACTTACAAGATTCTGTTATCTAACACGCAGGAGCCTACATACGATAAAAGAGAGAAGACTATAAACAATATAGAGTGCTATCTCTGTCTTGCTTAGAACAATAATGGGAATTGTAGTATGCCATGTAGGGTGTCGTCGTATAGGGTGGAGCGGGTCTAATCGACCCACGCGATAAACACCGGCGCGTGCACGCTGCGTTAGTTACGCACTGTAATGAATCTGCGCGGTTGCATTTTAGGGTTAACAGTAATATTCTCGCCATTAGTTAATAGTTCGTTTGCTATTAAAAGGAAAGGAAGGGATGCAAAAGGGCTCGCACAGTGATAATTTTGATAGATGCCGTCAGCTGTTGTAAATCGGTACGCAACTCATATTTTATGATCTCAAAATAATGGGACTAAGTGAAAACTCATATTAAATTTTGACGATAAATCATAGATACATTTCTAACAAATAATATCCTTTCATCTGGTAATACAAAGAATTCACTTGTCAAACATTAAGACTTATGAAGCTGTTATTAAGTTCTGAACTTAGCACATTTTAGTAAATTATTCGATATTAAACAATAACACACTTTATTCCTGTACAGTATTTACGATATATTAAAGTCACACGACAAACCCTTTTAATGATTATAGATCAGTAGTAAATTATATTACCTAGAATTGCTTTTTTTTTTCTTGGAGAAAGAGGGATGTTTTGGCACGGAGGGTTAATACAGACTGACAGAGGGGGTCAGGACAATAAAAAATCAGTTGGTAGGATTGATAATGTAATCTTTTGATATATTTATTATGTTAACAAATAATATTAAAAGTTAAATTTGAAATAATTAAGGTTTGTATGTTCAAGAGGCTAATAATAAAATTAATCATCAACAGCCTTTAGTAGTCTTTTCCTGGACGTAGGCCTCTCCTTTGAAAGAAAGTTTTGGCCTACTATACCACGCTGGCCAAACGGGTTGGTCTAAGGTATGTTGTGTACACCGACGGATAAATAGGGGTGGCGACACTCCATATTCTCAATCCAAACACGTAAACATGTAAACGAAAAAATACGAATGTCATTCCAGTGTAAGATGAGTGACAGGCACGCCGTCATCGCGGCGGTAAGACCCGTTATGGAGGATTGGCTCGAGAGGCGTCACGGGACCCTCTCATACCGACTGACGCAGGTGATCACTGGGATAGGATGTTTCGGGGATCACCTGTGTCTGATCCGCAAGGAGCCAACGCCTGAGTGCCACCACTGCGATGGCCAGACCGTGGAAACGGTTCTCCACACGCTGGCGGAGTGCCCGGCGTGGGTTGAGCCGAGGCGAGACTTCGTGGTGACCATCGGAGTGGAAGTTCTCTCGCTCGATAGCCTGATTGCGGCTATCGTGCGGAGCGAGAGTGCGTGGAACTCTGCCGTCTCCTTCTGCGAGCAAGTTATGCTCGCGAAGGAGACGGCGGAGCGGGACCGGGAAAGGTTTAGAACTCCCAGAGGTTTAGAAGAGGTTTAGGCCTGCCAGGCCCGGGAACGGGCCAGGTACCGCAGGCGACTCAGGCGCCGGAGGTCGCAGAATAAGCGCAGGCCTAGGGGTGACGGGTGAGGCCATCTGTCACCCTAGCAGAAGCAGGCCGGGGCGGCGGCGAGCGCGTTTCGGAGGGCGCTCGCTTCCAGGGAGCAGAGGGAACATGGGGTTCCCTCTGCGGGGGGGGGGGGGGGTCATCTACTCGTCTGTAGATGGCCCGAGGTATGTCGGGGCACCAGGGACTTCCTTTCTAGGGTATACCTGGTTCCCCGGCTATTAGTACCCGAGACAGCATGCGGTTTTAGTCGGTTCGAGTCCGACATGCCACCGGTAGGTGGTATCCGAGGGAATGTCCGCACGGAAAAAAAAAAAAGTGTAAGATGAGTGAGATATATTATTATTGATGTAGTTTACATTACCGATAAAAGGTTTACTTTATCTATAATATGTATGTATTTATAAATATATAAGCATGTTTATCACTAGTCTGGTTACCATAGTACAGGCTTTGCCTAGTTTGGGACCAGACGGCCGTGTGTGAGATGTGTGAAAATATTCTATTATATTATTATTGTATTATATGTTATCCTGCTTTTAATTGTAAATGACGTGTCACCATCAGAATCAACTAAAGCCGAAATGTACCCTAATTTCGGTGAATTACAATAATAGCATTGCTTAGACATAGTAACGACCCATCACTCCTCGTCTACATCAAGGAAACTCTTGCGAGATGTTTGAGATACAAGGTAAATTACTGCAAATAGCTTAGAGCAATGTTTGTCATATAAACATCTACAAGAATGAAGGTTTTAACTGCCTTACCTTGTTCGAAAGGTCGACAACCTACTTTTTACGAATAGTGCTTTAGGCTATCAAGTAAAAGTTCTAATTAAAACAAATAGAGCAGGATCAGTTTAGTTACGCTATTAGTTAATAGCTCTTTTCCTATTAAAAGGATAGGGCCTCTAATGGATCACATGTCGTCAAGTGATCATTTTGTTGTCAGCTGTTGCCGCCGCACTAGCATTATTTAGGTAATGGGGAAACAGTAGAAAGGAATGTTAATTTGCATAGATTTATTATTATACCTAGGGAATGGACACATTCATTACGCAACACATATATTAAGATCTAGCAAATGCTTGAACTAAACTAACAGTCTCAAATACTGAATTCAGATCACATTTCGAATCGAAATGAGTTTTGATAATTAATGTGCATACTCATACTTATGAAAGTTTGACTTAATAAGCTGTATGTTAATAAGCGCACAATAACACCACAACAAACACAGGACTGAATAAATCTAATATATTATATATTCCTTTAATTCAAATACGACTTACTTTATTTTAGAAAAGATTTGACTAATAAAATAGTCAGCCGAAAAAAGAAAGATAGATAATTTAATACTGAACAGACTTATCTTAAGTTCATTATGATCTCGAATTGTCGATTTTATTTTTTGGATACCGAGTTGAGATTGACTTCATATCAACATAAAATCGAATCAGTCAGATGGAGATTGATTCTATTAGGCTTAATGAAAATCACGTTATGTGCATAATAAATCTAACATTTTAATTTGTATTTCGAAAGTGTATAATATAAAGCATTTGACAATCCAGGCAGGAATTCATTTTCAAGTCATCTCAAGATGTTAGATTATATTTTTACAAAATTCGGTTTTGCATTTTTAATCCCAATTATCTCAACTGCTTGAAATGCCTTACTGGATATCAACTCCTTAGAAAACAAATGTAGACACACAACTTATTTGATTAATTTCCCTTATTTTATCTACATATTTATTATATTATATAAACACGTAGATAGATGTTCAAAACGATTTTGCTAAGGGTGACTTAAAACGAGATATACTCAAATCACGATTATAACGTGGGATAATTGAAGGTGCTAATTTGGTACCTATGTTATTGCACGTCGAAATAAATAAAGAGATAGATGCCACGTGACCAGAACACGCGTGCTCCCAGACCATAACCTTAAATCAGGGATGGCGCACTAATTGCTTAGAAAACATTAACAGCTCTGTGAATTTGTCTGGTCCAAGTTGTAAGGTTTCAATTCTTTTAATATATACACACGCAGTTTTAAGTAATCCTTTCGTTGCTGTTCATCGAATGAGTAAGGTTAACATACCCAAACCTTCAGGGAGGGAGAAGGGGGCTCCCCCCTCTCCCCTTTGAGTCCCTAGGCTCAAAGGGCTGCAAAGCATAAGGGCTTTGCAGCCCAGACTCTTGAGTTGCAGGTGTCCATGGACGACGGTAGTCACTTACCATCAGGCGACCCGTCTGCTCGTTTATCATCAATAGCATAAAAATATGTAATATAAACTATTAAATGCCAAGTTAATTTTATAAAATAATTGTCTGTGTGGTGACGGATTAAGAAAACAGAGTGTCACCGCCGCAGTTTTTTTTTTCATAGACGTCTACTAGCAACTGAAATTACTAGTATTCCCGTTAACCCCTCCTGCTAAGCTAAATTGCTTGGGTTAGGAGTTGGTTCACGACGGTCCGAGGGGATTTCCACACGTTAAAAAAAAAAAGGAGTTGGTTCACGTCGGTAGTGTACTGGTTAGGATTTGAACCTACGACCTCTTGATCGTAAGACCAATTCCTTAACCAGTAGGCTACCGCCTAGTAATAGTACTTCTGTCAATAACCCAAAACAATCACTCAATGAAATCATAAAACCAAAAGCTCTTTACTTACTCCACCGCTTAAACAGACTTGCATTTCACAGGGCTGCGTTTATAGCAAGACATAGATAATTTTATTCCCCTCATGCATTCGATCTTGGGGTCGATGGGTCGAGGGATGTTTAGTGTCCTGTTGCGTAAACGATCTCTACCCCGGACAATTTGATATGTAATAAATTACATTTATTTCAATGTCACTGTATCAATGTTTGCCCTTTTGATGGCACTAATTGAATAACATTAGGGTATAGACAGATGTAAGTGTATTAAGTCGTCGTCCGTTTCTTAACCAGCAATGGTTTTGCATTGACTGCAGGGATGAGGTAGTGGTTTAAGCGGTAGGCGATAGCCACGCCGCTTTCTACTACACTGAGTGTTATGGGTTCGATCCCCACATGGTACGATACTTTGTGTGATCCACAAATTGTTGTTCTGAGTCTAGATGTTCTTTGTATCCGTTTCATGTATGTTTGTAAAGTCCCCCGCGACACAGGATATATTCCTAGTGCGGGAGTTGTCTTTTCAAGAAAAGAAAATGGTTCAATTATTATTTAAATTATCATTGAAAACTAATTGAATACAATTCTGTAATTACTATTTTTGTTTGTACTATTTTTAATGGGCACTGTTGGTCTAGTGTTAGTGATCCTGCTAAACCAGATGGTAATCTATAATATGTATGTATTTAAAATTATATAAAGTATGTTTAACAGCAGCCTGGTTACCAGCAGTTGGTTTGATGCTTGTGACTCCTGAGTTGGAGGCGTTCATAAGTGGTGGTAGTGACTTTCTATCATCTGACCCGTCTGCGCGTTCTTACCCTGCTGCTGAAACCATACGGGCTCTATCTGGTTTGGGGTTAGACGGTCATATGTAAAATATGTGAGTTCATTGCTATTAATATTTAATTGCCTATTTTCAGATTCAGGGCCTCGGTAGTGCAGGGCCTCGTTTATGGAATTGGTGAGTTGGAAGGATCTTGATTCGTTCACACATTTTCGATATGCTTAAACCTCTAAAAGTATTCACCTGTTTATCCTAATCATCACACTGAATATATCATTAAGAAAATTATGTCGTCGTTTATTATAAAGGGCCGAAAATATATTTCTTTTTATATAACTGATAAGCATGTGCTAGCTGCTGCTTGCATTATATGTACCTACTCATAATGATATTACTAGGATTTTTTGTTTTTGCTATACTGTAACGTACCGGGTATTAAAATGCTAAGTATGTAATTAAATTAAATTCTTCCGTTGTTTGACGTGTCTAAAAACAGTTAACTTAATTGCAAAGAAAATTATTTGAATTTTACATAAAAAGTGTTTAACCCTTCAACAAAGGGCTGTTGGAAATTCTGGAAATGAATTAACAAAGACTTTTAAGCGAGTTTTGTAATTTATATAATTACATACACTTAAAAAAGAAAAAAGGTTGACTCGTCTACAATTTAAGGACAATAAACAACAGTAGCATGGTACGCAACACTAAGTCAAATAGCTGGCAAAAAAACAATCGTAGAAATATTGCTATACTCCATAAATCGCAATAGTAATGTGTTAACCGGCAGTTAATGTGACACACCTAAAAATATTATTCATAGCCATGTAAATTTACTAAAACAAGGTGTAGTTAAAACAATATTTATCTTAATAATTAGTATAACCCGAGTAAGTCGCGGTTCATTTGATAAAGGTGCGTGTAAACGAGCGACTAGCCATCGCGTGATAACAGCACCCTGTATATAAATTAAAACGTAATTGTATTATCGTGACCCCGCGACTCGTATTCAGTTGACGAAATGAAAGGCAGTATGAAAATAGATTCTTTTTTATTTTTTTATAAAGCAAGCACGGGTATCAATGTTGTAGAGTTTTGTTTTCTTTAATGTATTGGTTTTTAATTTATAATTATGTGCGCTGGCACTCCCAAAGGGCAATGTTAATATGGATGGGCTGATAATGGCTGGGAGGGATTAAACTTTAGGTCAGTAACTCTTTTGATGACACTTTTGTTCATAAAAACTAGCCTTTTCCCTAATTGATATAGATTTGGTTAATTAATTCAGGTATCTCTTGGGAACTATATTTTTCTGAATGAAATTTATCGTATGTCCTATACCCCTAACAAGGCGTACACAATTAGCTATTGGTTGGATAGTTAAAAGCGCAATAAACAAACAAACTCACATTCTCAATTACAGTCATTATATTAAGTTTGATATTGGTTAAGAGGTAAAATTTTGAGAAGGTACACTATCTATAATGTGACACATCGCGACATGGGTTATAATGCATGAAGAATGTGCATTCATATTTGATTGCTTGTATGTCGTGTGACGAAGTACATTTTTTTAGTCGTGTTTCAAACATTAGGTACTTTTTTACCTTACATTTTGTTGAAAGCCATGTCAAACGTTTATTTGACTAGTAGTAAGTATGGTTAGGATAATTTCGCTGGTTTCATATGGTTAGTATGATAATAATTTATACTCTGTTACAGTTAAACTAACGTATCAAACGTCAAAAAAAAGTTAGGTTGTAAATCATAGCCTATAAAAAGATAAAATAAATATATATTAAATATTATCACTGTTTAGTAAGCTAGTAATAAAATAACGATTTTAAATAACAAAATTAATGTTTACGTCGTTTGATGGAACTGAAAGAATTAAAATTACACTTTCTTCTTTTAGCTTTAACCCAAATGTGTAAAGCACCATTGTCCTGAAACTCTACCAATCAAAGATTGTTTGGAAGAATGCTTATAGTATTGCTACCCAAAAAAGGAATCGTATAGAAATCTCCATCCATTAAAAAACAATGCTTCATCTTCAGCTAAAAACAACACCTTCCATATTTTTTGTAATTTTTGCATGAAATTATGCCAACATAAGCGTTCTCACCAGATGATATGTTGATATCTCACAACGCATACATGTGAAATGCTTTTTAAACTATAGCATGCCTTAAAAGCTCCGCACCTAGTAATAAATTATCTTTGCATCTCCATAGCTCTCAGATAGTTCCGGCGATATAAATCAGCGAGAATATCTTGGAGCACTTTGCTTACACAACAGAAACTACGCACTGTGCAACAATTATGACACGCCGCTTAAGAAAAGGCTTAGCCCTATTTGATACCTGTACAATACACTTATTCATAAGTCATGTTTGAAATTACAGGAGTACGATATATTTATGTATATTTCGTACACCGATTTAGTCAATGACTGCTTTGAATTTCTTGTAAATGTGCATGCATACTGTATCATGTTTATTACACTGCTAAATATATTTAATTTATCGTTGGTGAGAAAGCACCGTTGCAAAATCAAAATAAGATATTTACAACGTCGATTTGGTATACGATTTGCAGTACAAACATAGACATTTTTTTTAAATGGCCGTAAGACGTAACTGCAACATAAGAGTTGATAAGAGTGTTTATGTAGTGATTGGTTATCTTTAAGTATATTTAATTGAAACTAAATAAATTTCAAGTTTTACCTAAATAACTAAATAAATATTTTTTAAGTTTTACCGACTTCAATGCGCCTGCGTCATGATGGAACTGTAATAAGCTGTATTGTTCGTTCCTTAAATTTTCAATTACTTTTTTTTCTCAAATTTAGCTGGACTCAAACTGTAAGTACACTTTCACAAATAAAATCAGAATTTTCCAAATCCGTTCATAAATGACCGAGTTCCCAGGTGTAACCGAGAATCTTCTCATTTCTTGTAAAGTCTGTTAAAAAGGGCTTTTGTTTAAATTTTCCGTCAGAATTTGTTTTTTTTCTGGTATAGATGCACATTTATTAACAATACTTATAATGTTAACTTCAATTATTCTTTTTCTAAACTCCTAGTTTCGTGCATCTTTGCCCTCTAGTCTTGAAGTGCTATTTTTAAGACTTCAAAATAAGATTTCTGTATTAATAATTACTAAACTTCTTAAAATTGTTAGAGCTTTACGTTATTTACGGGGTCATTACGATCGTAAAATATGAAAACACCTTTCTAAAACATCATGTATAAAGAAAATTTCCTTCCTACGATTTCACACAATCGTTTATATACCTACCTTTTTATAGGACTGCATCAGTACAAAGCCGACGATCGCACGATAATTGCCTCAGACAACTATCTCGTCGCAACCTTTTACTGCAGTATAAGGAAATGCATTCACCTTCGTCCCATATTTCACGTGCAAAATCAATATGCAAATAAGTAGCGAACATGTCAGCCTATTGTGGCTACAACAGAGTAACAACTTAGCTAACTTTAACCAGTTTAAACTGGTTACCGTTAAATTTGTGGCTTTTGCATGCTATTGAAATTTACAGCTCAACTTGCGCGCCGTTGTCTGCATACCTAGTTAGGTTTAAGGACGCGTTCAAGAATTTAACGTGAGAGAAACAATTTCAGACGCAAAATGTAGATTTTTTTTTTCATTTTTAGGGTTCCGTACCTCAAAAGGCAAAAAAGGAACCCTTATGAGATCACTTTCTTGTCCGTCTGTCCGTCTGACCGTGTGTCACCACCGATTTTCTCAGGAACGGGTAGACCTAGCAAGTTGAAATTTATACTAGAAACTGAGGTCTATGGTCCAAAAAACAAAGTCCTGAGTCACATGATAAAAAGATATGGTCAAATTTCGATTTTCGCGAAGACTTGTAAGTACCAAAATGTAACATAATTTTCAACTTTTACTTTACTCATGCTGTAAGACCTTGCTTTTAACCAACATTCACAATTTTAGGTCAACCGGAAGTACCCTATAAGTTTTGGGTCGAAAACCTATATGGTTAGTTCCCGTTGACCTAGAATCACGAAATTTGGCAAAAAGAAACGTCTTACAGCACAAATAAAGGAATAATTCCAAACAATAAAAAAGTTAAAGAAAAATTTTGATACTTACAACATCTGGGTAGGTACGGAACTCCTCGACGCACGAGTTCGACTCGTACCTGACCGGTTTTTTTAGTGTAGTTCAGGTGCAATTAACATGACATGACAAAACATGCGCATGATACACAAGTCAAAAGCTTACATTATAGGTTAGTATACATTGTAGTCCGTGTGGTGACGGATTAAGAATACAAATTGTCACCACCCCAATTCATCCCGTGGGTGTCGTAAGAGCCGACTAAGGGAGCAAACTAAGCAGGATAACAGCACTGCAAAGAGAAGGAAAACTTGAAACAAACCCTATACCAACCCGTCTGGCCAGCGTGGTATAGTAGGCCAAAAACCTCCTTTCTAAGGAGAGGCCTATGTCCAGCAGTGGACTAGTATAGGCTGTTGATGTGATACATTATAGTTAGTACAGCTTATATTATAGGTTCTAGATTACCGAGAGGTATGCTTAGGTAAGTTTTTAGTGTACACTCATTTGGAATATACTAGTACATAACATAATAACTATAATTTTATGAAGCAAAACTGAACAAAATCAAAATTATAAAATTTGAGTCGAAATGCGATCTCCGGGTTATCTCCAGTATAACTAATTTATAGTAAGGGCCGCCTGGTTGTATACAGTTTTCCGCTGCCACCAGGCAATCTGTGTGTCATGAATGAAAAAAACATCGTAACTTATGTAAAAATAAATTCTCACTGACAATGATGATACAACTAGTTACATTGGATATGACATCACCTGTGAAGAAGAAGACTATTTTTTAAAACAGATGTGACAATTTTACACGCGTTCTTCGCGTTCGTTTTTATACTTCAAAGGTTTTATCACATATAAACATTCGATGTGTTATACTCATAACAAGAATAGATTCAAAATATGGTGTCGCCAAAAATAGTAAATGCATTAAATGACAGAAGGGAGCTAGAAAAAATGCACCCTCGACAATATTTCGGTCTATTTTTGTGCGATACATCCCAAAAATATTAAAAACTACTTACACCGCGGACATCTCCATTAACGCTGGTCTCCCCTCTGTACCATTGATTGTATTTGATTGCTTACATGTTTGTTACATTGTTTTTTATTGCTCTATTTCCGAAGCTTTTAAATTGTAATCAATACTAGCTGTGAGTCAACAATGAGTAGACATGCTTGTTTTTTTAAACAAGCATCTCTACTCATTATCCACTAGCAATAGTGGATAAATAACGTAATACCTGCGTTCCATGATGTCGAAAAAGTCTTAATCTGAAGTGATTAACTCAGATTGGTGATCTGGTCAACTTATATCGCAATAACCATAGAATTTTATTCTATTTCACTAAATTAAAAAGATATAAAAATAAAAGATTATGACGTAGAGGCAGACAATTTGAGTAAACTACATTAACCAGGTGATCAATCTTTACACAGTTACGATAGTTACATAATATATTATGTTTATTATTGTTTCATCAAGAAACTTTCGAAAACTTCAAAAACAAAAAAAAAATAGTTTTATTTTATTCATACATGTTAAAATCATTAATAACATAATGTGCATCAACACAATTTATTAACTAAAATTTTATATACATAAATTATGTTACTTCAATACATTCTTACATAGTGGCCACAGCCTACATAATCCCATGACGACATTACGAGGTAATAACTCGCATTTTTTTCACGCCAACTTACCATGTAACTTATTTCCACAAGTTGTCACATAAGTCTCGCACGGCACCGCGGCGACAGAGCCAAAAATAGACGCCCTAAACTTTTTAATAGGTGCAGCGACACTTTGAGGATGCCGAACAGAGCGGCGCCTTTTCTGTCTTCGAGACAACTTTTATGACTTTCAGCAAATTGCTCCTTCTCATTTGAATATACCTTTGAATACAATATTGTGTTTTATTGCTTACTCTTGAGTCATGTGGTCCAGTCATGATTGGAACAAAGAGTTGTACAATTTCATTGATGTTCTGCACACGTTTCTTTAAATATGTTGAGCAGACCACACTAACGTTAAAGCGGTGTTTCTATTTCTTATCGTAATACTATTTTACATATATTCCACGAATTCTGTATTATAAGTAAGTTTAGCGGGCTTTATAAAATAAAGTAATATCCGGTTGGTATTATAAAGTAGGCACATAAAAATTAACAGTATGTACCTATTTAACAGAGGCCTACCTAGGATACCTACCAGGACGTTTTAAATAGGTTCAATTATTTTTTTATTCCCATTAACGTGTTTGAGTACATAGTACAAGAATTAAATAAATGATAGAAACGCAAATGTAATAACAAAGTTTTCTGACTTGGGAGCATTTTTTTCAGATTTGATCTAATATATTCTACTACTAATAAATGCTTCTGGCAAGAGAGCTAAAAAGAAAAATAATACTAATACAAGGGTCTTTTAAAAATAACTAATATTTTCGAATGCGACTTTCACAAACAGTATGCCTAGTTCATCTTGGTTCTCTGTAAGACATCACAGGACTATGATAAGTCCGACCATTGTATTATAATACATTAATGCCTTCAGGATGATTTAGAGACTGCCGTGGCGCTGCAGCGCGTCTGGCATATTTGCGCAAAAAAGTAGCGCAGTCGCAAACAGTATCCTGAGGGCGTTTGGTGGAAGATACGAGTGTCCCATCAGCCACCATTGGACGGCTGTGCTGGTTAGGTTAGGTAATATACTGAGGTCCCAGGAGTTGGCGAACCTCCGCGCGGCCTGTACTCGTACGCGGAGGTCTAACACCCAGTCGGCGGCGTCACCGCGAAGACGGTGAGGAGGACCGGCTTCATGAGGAGTACCGAGAAGCGCGGAAAACTCTGAAGCTGGCCATTAGCCGCGCCAAAGAAGTGAAAAGAAAGGAGATGCTGTTCTGAGATGAGGGAGATTCGGTCGCGGCCTACAGGCGGACGAGGCGGGTAAATTGTTTGAGAGAATTCTCTCTGCTCTCGACGGTCGACGCTGTGTTGCGCCTCAGGACCGTTACCGAAGAGGCAGCGATCCGTGGCGGCGTGCTGTTAGCGGTGTCGTTGGACATCGCATGTAGTGCGGTGTTCCGAAGGTCTGTTCTTGGACCACTCCTATGGAACATGGGTTACGACTGAGCCCTTCGAGATCGCCTCCCCCCGGGCTGGGCATTATTTGTTACGCTGAAGACACGCTGCTTATGGCCGGAGGAAGGACTTTGAAGAGGCCGCGCGCCTAGCCACCATCTTTGGTGGTCGGGCGTACGAGTGGCCCTGGATAAGACGGAGGCTCTCCTGTCCCATGGTCGATTTGGTCCTCGTAACGGTTCAGGCCCAGATGAAGTATCCAATGTGAAGTATACCAATTTGGGTGAACCCAGCGTCGCAACGAGACGGCTGTACACGGGGGTTGTTAAGTCAATGACACTGTACGGTGCACCGGTATTGGCGGCGGCTCTGATCGCTCCGAATAGGGCACGCCCTCAGATGAGTTAGAGTTAGAGCCATACCCGGGTAAGTCACCGTTTCGATGGATTTGGAGAGCAGACGGCTGAGTTCCGGGCGGATATTGGTAGTCGGCCCCCGCCCCGCTACGATGGCTCGTTGGTCGTCCAGGCTGGAGGCTCCACGTGCTGGCTTTGCCGATGTGGATGCGCTCCAGCCGGTCATCGTCGAGTGGGCAGGGCGGCAGCATGGGACCCTTTCCTTGGGACTGACGCCGGTTCTTTCTGGGCACGGCTGCTTCGGGAAGTACCTGCACTCGGTTGCTAGGAGGGAATTGAGTCCCGCCTGTTACCACTGCGATTGGAGTGAGGACTCGGCTCAGCCCACGCTGGCAATTTGCCCGGCTTGGGCGCCGCAGCGCCGAGTTCTCATTGCAGTCATCGGGTCGATCTCTCGTTACGGCCATCATACGCATGGCCGGTAGTGACAGATTTTTCACCGCGGTCGTATCCTTCATCCTTTGTTATCTCGCAGAAGGCGGCGGCAGAGAGGGCCCGAGAGGACAACCTCCACTCGAACCCAATCCGTCGCCGGGCGGCGGAGGCGCGCTTACCGCCCTGAGTGTGGCCGCGGGTGGACGGGACGGGTTTTCTCCTACACCTGCCATAACGATCAGCCGCGAGGAGGCTACGTCTTCGTGTGCCGGAATCGCCTAAATAGAGAATGTACCCGAAAGTGGTGCCCCGGATCAGTCCTATTACAGACGCAGAGTGGCACACGGTGTGGTTTCAGTCAGTTCGATTCCGACACACCACCCTGTCGCAAACCCCGGTGGGGTGAAGGTATTTATATATTGTACAAAAAATTTTGGTATACAATTAAAAGAAACTGGTCTATGTATTTATCAATTTGTCAAATTCTATGTATTTATCAAATACAAATGTTAATACAACAAACAATCCATTGGCCCGGAACTTGAACTTTAAGCACAAAGTCGGAATAGAGTTCAGAATACTGAATTCACCAAGTTGTCTATCGGTGGCGTCAGCGTCAACATAATAACGTAAGGTTGGATCCAAGCCACAAGTTAGCATAAGCTAACTTCGATAAGTTAGCTCGGTATCGGGTGCTAAGTCAGCCGAACTCCCAACTAAACGCTTTGCGGATATGAAACTTTGTCTTAGGAGTTAATCCGACGACGACTCTCTGTGTTTTCTCGTTACGTGTTTTGTGTACCAAGACACTATTTTTTTTAGGTTTTGAGACTTTTATGATAGATACATATACCTAATTATCTTATTTTGACAAGTGTGTTGTAATTAATGGTGAATTGACTACCGTTAACCTTACGTGTACAGCATAGATACACACATGCAATCACGCTTATATCCCCGAAACGTATTACAGATGTATGAAATACTTGGCGACAACTAAGGACTTTAGGGATTGGATGTAAAAATTTCTTCTTTTTTTTTCTTTTTTTAAAAAGACAACTCCCGCATTAAGAATACATTCCTGTGTCGCGGGGGACTTTACAAACATACATGAAACGGACACAAAGATCACCCAGACTCTGAACAACAATTTGTGGATCACACAAAGTGTCGTCCCATGTGGGGTTTGAACCCACAACACTCGGCGTAGTAGGAAGCGTCGAGGTGACCGCTTAAACCACTACGCCATCCGTGAAGTCAATTTGGAACTATGGTGAAATAAAAGATGGCCGAGAAGGGACAGTAATGGTAAAAAAGGGACTTTGATGATACAGATGGACAGGGAAATGGGAATGGTAACTCTAGCAGTTCAGGGTCGTATATCCCTAAATTGGATGTACGAGACCTCTGATAAAATATGAACTCCTGCTGTGCATTTGCACAGCAATAGGGCTGTCTTATTCATACTAATATTATAAATGCGAAAGTGTGTCTGTCTGACTGTTACATTTTCACGTTTAAACCGCTGAATCGATTTAGATGAAATTTGTGTTTAGATAGTTTAACTCTTGAGAAAGGACATGGGCGACCATTTACCGCGGGGACCGACCGGTACTTGCTAAGCACGCGGGCGGTGCCGCGGGCAAAAGTTCTGTATGTTTATGTATTTGAGAGTCCTACCTCAAGCACTTACTATTTTATAGACATCTGCTGCATTAACCACAACTCGCTTGGGTTTAAATTACAATCAAAGTATTTAAAGCATTCCATTATGGATAATATAATATAACATATTTGAATTATATTAATCAAGGCCCATAAAACAATATCCTTCAATATTATTCTAATAACAATAACATGAATCATAATAATCCCTAAAATAAAAAAAGACCCATATTGCCACACAAAACGTAATTCAGACAATATAAATCCTAGTGCACACAAATAGATTATGGCAATATATCAGCTACTCGATACCTAATGCGGTAAATGTGATCCGAAACTAATGTCTACAGGCTTATACAGGTGTAATCCGGCCCTAATGGCCGTGGACACTGCACACATAGACATAATGCATATTGATAGTCCATTAAAACATTATATCGATCGAATCATCTTTCATTAATTTAAAAGCATAAACGAAAGGGTCGCGGATGTTAAATTTATTAAAAAGTTCGATTTATTGGAACTGAAAGATTAATGGATCTGCGGTTTGACCTCTGTTACTGACTTTATATAAATGAAGTATTGATATTGTCAATCATTTGTCATAGTCAATCATATACGAAAGTTTTTATAGACGTTTTTACGCGTACTTGGTATTTTTAACCACCCAAAAGTGATATACGTGGGGCACATTGAAAATTTCTGGATCTGGCCACTTACAATAAAAGAATGAAAACACAAATTATGGAATTCGAAAATCGAACTCTTTGGAAAAATGTTACTTTTTAATTTGTGAGACTGTCGTTTGTTTTAAAATTGTGACGTCCTTTCAAAAATTGTGTATCGCTATGAAAATAAATTTAACTCGTGAAAAAAAAAACTTGAACGAAAATGTTGTTCAATGAATTTTTATAATTTTCGTTGTGTCTTAAGTCAACAATAGAGTTGCCAGAGACTCTATTAGCAATTGGTGATGAAGCACCATGTCGCAGCTCTGTGTATCTCCATGACGAGGTACGTGAAAGTCGGTGTGTCCTCATTTATAGCACCACTGTGTGTCCAGCGGTGCTATAAATGATAAAAAAGCCTAACGGAGGGCAGTCATTAGCTGTCTATAATATTGTGACAGATGACGAAACCTGGGTGTACAGCTTTGAACCCAAAAGAAAAAGCCAGTTGGCTTGGTCTTCCCTTATGAAGATATGACGACGAAAGTTAAGAAAAGTCAAAGCATTGGTTTAAAAATGGTTGCTTCTTTTTTCGGCCAATTAGGACATTACACTACAGTATTGCTTGAAGATCAAGGGACAGTGACAACTACCTCTTACCTCGATAGATGGCGTGCTACCATTTTTTGACATAATTGTGTTCACTGGGATATAATATGTCAATTACAGGCTGAACATTAGGCAAAACAGTTTTAAACGTATTAAACGTATTAAACTATTCGTATTCGTAACTTGAGAGTATTAAACTATTCGGTGTTAAACAAAGAAAATATAACTTATATACTTTTTAACAGTGTGAATTTTAAAATTATAAATTGAGTTAAATATAATATTGTAAACGTTTTATCAAGTAAGCCATCCCGTTCTCGTGCTATCAACACTTATACATACTATATATTGTAACGAGTTTGCGACAAACTTGTTACAAATACGGGAATGTTATCAAAGGAAACACGAACAATCATTCTAAACACAGAAACTTTGCTATCTCTACCCACAACCAGTTAACTGGAGCCTTGTAAAACTCAAATACTCGTCTCTTGGATACGAACATTGTGTAGAAGTTGCGTGCTTGCAGCGTCACGTGTATTCTGCACGAAGTAAATATAATTTAGCCCTGGTTAGAATAAGCATTTCTCTTTCTCTCACACTTTGTCTATCCCGTTCACACGAGACAGTGAAACATATAGCGCGCTTAGTTTTAATTACACCCTGTAAGGAAATTACTTCTACCGAATTACGGCCACTGTACACTGGTTGCTACAAAATACTTGTTACTACGTTATACGTTGGAGAATCACATAAATAGGCTCTCTCGATCGGAGTGATACCACGATCGCCTCAAGGCCCAAATCCTCTCTCCCCCTGACTCTGAGGGGAGGACTTAAAGAAAGGCCGGCAACGCACATGTGACCCTCGGGTTACAGATTGGCGGTAGTCACTTACCTTCAGGCGACCCGTCTGATCGTTTACCGGGGGGTTTACATATACCTTAAAAAAAACATACTAATTTTTAACATAATAAGTTCGATTGCTAAAATACATACCTACTTGTTAGATTCGTTTGCTTAGAGACTTTCCGGCAACAGCTAAGTTAAGTCACATTTACATGACCCTGAGCTGCTCGAGCTACTTTTGGCCTTCTTCAATATGCAAATTCCTACAGTTACCTTCCCTTCTTACCTAAGGTAGGTAGCTCCTTTAAATATACTCCTAATTTTTCCATCTTCTTGGAGTGCCCAGGTTGCTTGCCCGATGCCGTGCTTGCTATCTATTATGTGAGCAGGACTGAAAGCATAGCCGGTAATATGCAAGTATTTAATATACATCTGTCTACCACTTTGCAGATATAGGCGTAAGTGTATGTAATGTATTTTTGCCTTAAATATACAAGCCTACTAATGGGCCACTCTACAACTATTACTTCTTTACTATGTGTCAACTCCAAAATGAAACAAAATATATACGGCTTTAACCGGTTGGTGAAAGTAGCGATAAATGTTAATATAAAAAATGGGTTGGGTTTAAGACAAATGTTTAAGTAAAATGTAGAAGCCAGGTAAAATCAAATGAGGAGAGAAAGGAATTTAATTTAGGTTAAATCATCTCATCGAAACATCGAAGTTTCTATGCCAAATTTTCGCCTAGCTATCTCTGTAGTTGGTACCTTATAATGACAATGGCAGTTTTGTACAATAATCGTTAGGTGAGACATTATTATTATGTTATGTGCTGGTAACGGTTCCTATGTGAGTCCGCCACCGAAAACCAGCTAGAATATTATAGCCATCGTAAAATTACCTTATTATCACCTTAATTGGTTACAATATAGGCTATATAAGGTGCAAGTACCTGATTCTAGTGCGAATGCTGTTGATTGAATTAACATGAGAAGTTTAAAGTGATCGTATAAAATCCTGACTTATCTAATAGCTATATTCGCGACGTAGGCTGCGTGAAAAGTATTATCATACGCCAGTCACAAATCTCGATTACGTACGTTAAATTAGAATTAAGTTGTATTGCATTTTAAAATGGCGACAATTCATTTTTACAATTTCTTAGATTTCAGTAAAATATAGCTTATATGTTTTCCTAATTTTACTCTGTTCACATAACATAACAGAAAAATAGAGTTACAAAAAAAAATACTTTAGCCATAAGGTTTGGTCGTCAATACTGTTGTTTATTTTGTCACCTTCATAATAATATTTTTATCATATTTGAGTTAAGAGAAATCTCATTTTCATTCGTTTCATCAAGATGTAGATAGTAACTCTAATTTTAACTAATAACAATATACATTCAGTCCAAAAAGTATCGGGAATTGATGATCGTTTTTGTTTTTTGTTGTTGTTAGATTGGCACAACTGTTTTCCATTTTGGAGCAAAATTTGAGTTGCATCTGTTATTTATATTAAATACAGTGCTGTTTTAAGTTATATCATATCTAGTGTGTATTGCGAATTTCATAATGGACAGAAACATCGAACAAAGAGTTTGTCTTAAATTTTGAATCGCCAGTCACTGAAAATGTTACAGAAGGCTTACGGTGAAACGACTTTAGCAAAAACACGTGCTTATGAGTGGTACAAAGCGTTCAAAAGCGGTCGAAATGTGATGGAAGATTTGGTAGGCCATCAACGTCTGCAACTGAAGTTAACATCGCAAAGTGAAGGAAATAATGAAGGTGATGAAATAAATTTGGATGAACACCAAACATTTTGTGTATTATTGATCTTTTCCCGGTACTTTCTTGACAGAGTAGTATTCTTCTTATTCGAAATTATATTCATTATGTGTACTAATAAGGGTCCGAACGAACAAGTATATCCATAAACGATAAGTGGCACAATATCTAGAAATATAGTAAAAGTCAATCGTATACATTTAAGGAATTTCTGTTTTAAACCATGGACAGATATAGAAAACAATATGAAAGTGGGTAAGCACTGTTCAATCGAAAATCATTAGGCGCGATCACTATTACTGAGGTATGGTAGGTATTTTGTTTATTTATGCACAAACACCAACACAATCACAAAACATTAATACAAAACGCAAACGTAAAGCTATTTATTCAGTTAGCTTAGTTTGCAAAATGTTGTAATCTGAGGAATACGGTATTTACAAAATAAAATATTAGTAGAATATTATAAATATTGAATAGTTTGTAGATAAGATGACAAGAACATAATCTTTTCTCACACTTTTCAGGCCGCAATGTTTAAGGAGTCAGGTTTTTTTTTTATTCATTCAATTCAATTTCAAAAGAAAATATTATAAGGTAAGTATTAGTGTTAACAAGATAAAATCGATGGGTTATTTTAATTAAAATAAAGTTAGCGGTCAAATTGCTAATAATTTCTCTTAATAGTTATTTTTGGTGAAATTCTTACCGGTTTCTTTTCTTTTCATTGATGAATGATTTATCATTTAGTTAACCTAAAGCTTTAAAACATCAGGAAAATAGACCAGTATTGATAACATTCCTTAAACCAATATTACTAAAAGGCTGTTAGCGGCAATTTGTAGGTATCACAAATAGATTGCATACTTTAAAGAATTCACAAGAATTACCAAGCTGTATAATCGATCAATTCGGCTCGACAAAGCGTCGGTACATTGTCACAATAATGCTCAAAGAGACACAAATACCGCAGAGATATCTTGATGAATTTATTTACATCTCTGATTTGATGTAAGAAATGCAGAAATCTCCTGATCTTGCTGACGTAAGCCCACGCTCAAGTAGAGGTGTATTCTGTAATTATAGAAACTACAGAAAATCTATTTTGTTTTATCATAGAAATAAATAAAATATATTGTTTTTTTCTGTTAGTAGTGTGTTTTAAATTTAAAGCATAGAACCTTAACTTACTACCTAAGCATCACGTTCTGCCCACAAACTGATATGACATGATCATCTTCAATGTTTCAAGTTTTCCTTCTTTTACTCGTACTGTAATGACATAAATCGAAAGTAATCGACAGACGGCTAATGGCACTAAAATAGTATATTTAAATATAATCTACCATGAATTGAAGCAAGAAAGTGCAAGAAAAGAGTAAGACAACACTTAAACAGCACTCCCAGCGTCTTGTTACGTTTAATTTTTTGAAATAAGGTTCTCTGATTTATAATTATTACTAAAGAACGAGAATTGACCCGTGTATAGGGTGTTATACTGTGCCATGGTCACAGGCGGATCAGTCTGCTTGTGACAACGGCCAGTGCAAACTGGTCGGAACGCCAGGCAGTTCAAAGAAATGTAACACGTATTAATCGCGTTAATTCGCGTTCATTTGTAATAATTATATATCATGGAAAACTCAAGTTTGAGTTAAAGTCGTTCTCCCTCGAGCTATGAAGATTGTATCTACAAGTAAATGAGACTTCGGCGGTTATGGTGTTATGAGTAGGTATACTTGTCCGGGCCTAAGTTAATTTATTTACGATTTACCATCAGGCCTGTTTGCTGATTTTTTTTGTTCTATGCCCTGCCTCTTTTAAACTGGTCAGAAATCTTTTGAATTACGTATTAGGGGTCCGTCTTTATTCTTTTTTTTATTTGCTTATACCTTAATACAAAGCAACGTTCTTAATCGATTAAATATGAGATTAGATGCCTTAATTTGTAGAAAATAAATTAAGTAGAAAGTCAATTTACAACACATTCTTTATTACATTCTATAGACTTAAGTAATCATATCTAAGAAACAGATTCCAATTTTGTTCCAATTCCAGACTCACAAATTAAAATTGACACCTAAACGTTACAATGTTTACACTATCCCGGCTCTACCCTCTCGCGAGTGTTCCTCGTTCCTTCAACCAATTGACATACTCAAATTCTTCAGTAGCCGGCCTCGACCGGCCTCAATTCCGTTAAAAAAATTGACACAGAACGGAGCGCCTGGAAGGCGAGGCGAGAGAGCCAAGTACACACTCGCACATGCCTTGCCCACGTCTTGCCTCCTGGAGAGTGTAGATCCTTCCTTCTCGTGATTATCATGTCATTATGTTATTTTTGAAGAAAAATATTGTTTTTCAGAACTATAGCTACTATGTAAAGGTAATGTAAAATATACAGGTAGATATTTTCTGGTAACGTACAGAAAATATCAAAAATCTTTGTACGAAATAGTTTGCGTGATATAAATATAACAGAATAATCTCTAGGGTTTACTTGTCGGAGCCGCTCCACCTACCTTCTCTGAGACGTTGCAAATCAGGTGCGTGGGTTCGACTTCTGGCTCAGACAGTATGTTGAATATTGTGTCGACGGCTTGCGAAACATATTAATGGTATTATGTAGATTTGGCAAATTGTTTTAGAAAATTAGAATTAATTGAAGGGAAAGTAATTTTCTTTATTTTTTTTTCTTAATTACTTTAGAACATATTATTATACTTTTGTCTAATGATATATTGGTGATGATAATAAGATTATAAGCCTTTGATTTAAATGTCGTCCTAGTCGAATCTTCTGGCTACACTTAGATCCCCATAAGTTTACATCAACGTTTACCAATATTACAGAATTTTATCACATGGTTTGAGAATAAAAGATACATCAGTAGGTATATTATTATCAGAAAGAAAAACTTCCCCGTTTATATTAAATTAAACATATTTTCTCTCCATATTATAAATGTTGTGAGTTACAACTATTCTGTCAAGTGAGTGAAGCATGATTTACAATTATTATAACCAGTTGACAAGATTAAAGAGTTATTCTACAGTCATAAATCACAATCAACAATCACGGATGGACAAAGGCACGTTGTATTTCATTTAGAGAACGAGATCTAGTGTAATCTTGTACCGACAATAGAACTAGGAGTTCATTTAACTTGGCAACGTGACATGTTTGGTGTTCATTATTGTGCTTTAATTATAGTAAACTCCGAATGTACAGTGCGCTGTGTCTACTCTGTTACCATAATACTGAGTTTTTAACATACCGCACCGGATAAAAATTGCAAATCTAATAAGTTCCTACCTTAAAGATGACTTCCTCGACTACTCTTTATAGCCTTAAAAGTAGGCCGACAGTTATAAAAATCAAATATTGTTCAAGTTAATAATGAAAGCTGGAGTATTAGTAAAAAAAGTAAGTACATTTTACAGCTTTTGATAGCTTGGGCGTTTTCATTTCTCTTGGATTAATGGCGTGTAAAGGTTGACAAGATTTTTCTCCAGGTCAAATCTCTAACGCCAAGGTTATTTTTTTTTTTTTGAAAATCACTCAAAAATAATCTTTATCGGGAAGTATATCAGCTAGCGGAGATCCAATAATAGCAGGCCGTTGAGTTCGTTAGACATGTGTCGTTCTAGACAATATTGTAAAGTTAAATAGTTGGTCAATGAACCGGGGTCGCAGCCAAACTTAGTTACCTAAACAAACAAGGGACCCTCCGCTACAGTCAACAATGGCATCTGAGAGTTTCATTGATGTCGACGCATTAGACGCATTTGAGAGAATACACAAAATATATATATTTTTTTTATTGTATTGAAATCTTTAAGGTTTTAATTACTCAAATTTGCCATTTTTCATTCCTCGTTTTTTACTATGTAAAATTTGATTTAATTCAAAATTAAATATTAGTACTTAACTTGGACTGTAATTTTTATAAAAACTAAGTCAGCAAATAAACCTGTCTCTGAGAGATGTTAGTAGGCGCTTTTAGTGAACTCGGAGTTGATGATGAATTTCTGTTCTCAGTCTTTCTTTAAAACTTTAAAAATCAAATTAACTTAAACGTTGACATACTACGTCAGACACCGCAATTTTTCAACTTCACACCATCTTACGGCAGACTTGAAATTGGTTTTTGAAATTAAAAGCTTGATAGACGCATTCGAGTACGGCAAACCCTTGAAAATTCGATTTGACGGAATGCCAGTAACATGAGTGAAAGAACGCTGAACCAACGAGGCTGGCATGTATTGAACCCCATCAAATTTTATCAACCCAATTGACAAGGTTTTGGCGTTCAATGTCAGTTAACGTCGATGTACGTTGTGAAATACTAGCAGTTTTCAACAGAAATATTGAAGGCACTATATTGTCAATGAAAATCAAATTGAGAGACAGAGCAAGTAATTTTTGTAGCAAATTTTCCAATTTTAATACGGTGCATATTTCATGTTAAATGTATGAAATGTATTAAAAATTGTAGTTGTTCTGTCAATATATGTCAAATGCTTATGCTTTAACTCGAAAACACGTAATTATAACATTGAAAATTAAGAGTAATGAGGTTCTTTTTTCGTCTAAATAAAGACCAGTGTGTCTTAATTATCAAAAGTACAACTGTACCGCACATTTACCAATTTGTCATTGTTTTGTCAAAATTTTGAAAAATAAACACCAAATAAACCGGAAAACGTGCGTTTGTAATAAACACGATATTCTCTCGTCTCTATCTATTCAAAATTAACATTATATTTCATTAAAACAAAATGACAAAAATGATACTATAATTATTCATACACGGAATACTGTCAAAACTAAAATAGTTTAAAAATTGTCTTGTAAAAAAGTTGTCTTCTAAAATAAGAAAAAAAAATCTTGTCTCTCGTACAACTAAAGAGTCGTAAATACCATTTACGTATTTTGTATTAATATAGTTGTAATAACTTTACTGGCAGAAAAATATTTACAAGACATAAAAAACTACAAACAGCATGCACCGATAAACTTGGTAAGACCTGTGTTTTAGCAAATTGCACCGTCAAAATCAAAAGTAATTTTGCTTGCGCTGTCTTGTTCTTTTTTTTTGTTGCTATATCTATTTTTATCTTAGTTAAAATTAGGTTTTTATAATGCTATAAAACGTAATTTATATACGGACGAAGGCAGGCCCAGTCCTTTATTGCAATATATTAAACCATAAATATGGAACAGATACTTACAAAGATGATAAGATAACTACAAAGTGTTCATTTACCATAATGTTACAATATTCCTTAAAAATTTCCTCTAGATCGAATCCACCATGTTACTCTAATCTTTTTGTAGAATTTTCTCTTAAAACCTATGTTTGGCAGACTACAAAATGTAGTTTCTCTTTCAATCCTAGTTCACCAATAGATATCTGTGACCTTTCCTCTCATGTTAATCGGGATAAGAGTAATAATAATAATATTTTGGACATCTGACACACAACGCTTTCTACTAATGCAACTAAGCAAAGCTTGTACTATGAATGCTAGATTGACTGATATAATACTCATATACTTTTTTTTTATAAATACGTACATATTACATAGAAAACTCCGAAACAAATATTTTCAGATCATACAAACATTTGGTCCGACTAGGGAATCGAGCCCGCGACCTCAGCACAGCAGTCGCATGCGCACCATCGAGGCAGTCTAAGTAGTCAGTAAGTCCGTTATAGGTGTGTATGTTCTGGTCAGATCTTGTAATTAATCACTTTTTTATGTATCCCATAACTAAAGCTATCAGTATCGTAAACATCAACATTTGATGGTATGTTAATCCACCTTTCGTAATTTCATTTGTTGCCATGATATAGTTTTGATAAAAGAACATAATAACGAATTTTGACTTCAAATATTTTTTCCGTTTGTACGTTATTTTATGTTTTCAAATATAAATAATTATCTAAATAAAATAAAACTATATACCTAACCGACACAATCATGTAGAACCTATCGGTATTTTCTTATAAAATCAGTAATGTTTGCTAAAAACTATAAAAAAATAAAGGGCCCCTTTTAATCCCTAACATCTGAATGTAGTCTATTTCTCACCGATACATACTTGAGTTCCTGAGTATGTAAGTCTAAATACTTTAAATACTGCTACTTTAAGTATCCAAGTATTATTAGAAGTCACTCATTATTCCGAGCACTTATACCTAGACTGTTGAATTCTGGCATAAAAGAGGAGGTCTAGATGCTTATTAACTTATACATTCAGCTAAAACACAAATTTTAATTATCTTACTATTATCTTTTACTGCGAGTACTTTTTAGCTACCTATACAATTAACGACTTGGCATTAATTAAAAAGGTCAGTGCATTCACATGCCATGATAGTTGCACAACTTTTGTAACACCACAGGTACCTTTAGTTCCTTCTGCAGCAGTCACAAATTCATAGACACAGCAGTCTCCATATTAATTGACATGATCTCGACGAATGTGAACCGTAAAGTGACAGTGGTAGAGTTTATTTTCGACTGTCATAGATTCACATCCCTAATACTGTCTCCTTATCGCGGGTGGTAATATAAACTGAGAAGCCACTGTGAAATTCCCTACTATAAGTCCCATGCAAGATACAAACCCGTTTATACAGAGAAGCAGTTGTGAATTCTAAAGTAAGAATAAAATAGAAATATTAATTACAAAATAGAGGATTTACGAGTATCATGTTTACATTTGTAGCGAAAAAAATTGACAAATAAAATAGAACAAGAATGTGCCAATTTTCGTTATTTTTAGCTCTCTGTTGCAACAATTTATTGTTCCACCATGTTTCATATCTGGCACATAAATTATTTTCTAGTATGATCATAAATATAGCTATAAAGTCTTAAAAGTGATTTATTATCAAAATTCCAATTCTGATTAAATTTGTATGAAATAGTGACTGTTCAGCTGCGATTAGCAATCGTTAAGAAGATTACGCTGTCAAAAGTCAAGTTTCAAAATAAAATTAATGTAACAATTTATTTATACCTTGTTAAATAAACACTCATTACATTAGGTCTTTTCACATATTACCGGTGGATCAAAATCACATAATGAATAATTTTAAATAATTATATTTAAATTGCGGTATACGTTAAGTTTTTGTGTAATTTAATCAAACTATTCCCGTTGAAGGTTACGTTTAAACAATGCAAGTACTCTTTAAAAAAAATGATTTTGTTTACAATATTTTCGTAGGTATTCCTAATTATACCTATTTTAAAACTGTTTAATAAATAAGATTTTTGACATGCTGCCCTCCTGTCTATAACAGCAATCGAATAATACCAACATCTAACAGGCAGGTCAGCGTAAGGTAACTCAGGGATCGAATGCTATTTTTGATTAAATAATTAACTGAACTGAACATTAAATAATTCTAAATAATCAAAAGACCAACAAAGAAAAAATACTTTTATGGTTAATAATAAAGATTTATATCTTTCGTTTGGTTACAAAACTATTCACGGACAAAGCATGTTTTTCTGCTAAATAGGATTCCATGAAGTATTGGTAAAACTTTTATGTTAAGTAATAATACAGACGATGTGAGCAAATTACGTATTATTCACGCTAAATCTATAAGTCTTTTCATACGTACTTTTACGGGTTGCTTTAAGAAATCAATGCAAAACTTTGATCCCAAACATATCAAAGGAACAAGGAAATCTTACATTAGTTTGATACAGGGTTGTCAAAAACTGGTTACTCGGCAAATATGTAAGAAAAACAGAAATGTTTCCTTGGTGTACGAAAGGTGACGTATATATCCGTGTGGTGGAAGGATTAAGAATGCAGAGTGTCACCACCTCTATTCATCCCGTGGGTGTCGTAAGAGCCGACTACGAGAGCAAACTACGCATAACAACAGCAGTGCAAATAGAAGGAAACCTTGAAATAAACCCTATACCAACCCGTCTGGCCAGCGTGGTATAGTGGGCTAAAACCTCCTTCTCTAGGAGACGTCTATGTCCAAAAGTGGACTATTAAAGGCAGTTGATGATGATGATGATTAATGTCTTATTTTAAAATAGCCTTATCCTCAGGAGTTTGAAACAATTATAATAAGTATAGTCTTACCTCTTCTAAACAGCTACAATGGTATTGTTCATTCAGCCATATTAAGAACCTACTGATATTACACTATACCAGAGGTAGGTAATCTTTACTATAACCTTATTTTTAAACTTTTTTCTTTAACCATCAGCAAGTGATTTTTAAGTTTTTTTGTATAGTCATTAAATAATTAACACTTACCACTGACTACTAATTCTTGAATACTGTTCTGATCTAGAGTAAGGCGGGATAATGATGTTTAGCTTTAAAGTCGTATCGTCATCTGTAGTACATAAAATGATAATATCTGGTGTCAATTTACCGTTTACCAGTAACCATATGGTTTGTTCTTGGTATTGTTATATCTCATATGTTACAACCCTAAGAAAACCAGCGTTAAGGAGCCGCCTAATAAAGTAAGTTTACACCAGAGCGTGGTATAATCCTATGTGAGTAACGATGCCAGCTCGCTGCACCTCATTAATTTGGCTCCAGCCCACGGATTTGTACAATGACCATTGTTTATATCAACGACTTCAGTAAGTTAAATAGAGAAAGAATGGAAAGGGCAAAGTTCTGCTATATATTGTTGGTAGGAAATGTTTCTTTTGATGAGATTGCTCTATAATACAAGATAAAAGCTATTTGTCCTAACGAAGTTTGAAGACGATTCGTGTACCCTAATATCAGGGATATTTTTTAAGTCTCATTTTGCATTAATATTACTAGGATTCCTACTATTATTAGGATTCCTATAATATCAAGAGGGTAACACAAATTTAAATACCATAAAATCAAGAGTACTTTGCAGTAGGTAGGTTCGGCACTAGTTATTTCATAGTGTAATTAAATTTAACGATCGTGTTTGGTTTTTTTTTTTAGTAAATACAATTTTATTCTTATTGTTGAAAAATTCTTATGACAGCAACAGGACACGGCGCTTCTTCTGACTGCTTAAGATTAAACAAATATCTAAATGATTAAGTACCACAAAGTCTCTACCAACTATGTAAGGCCAGTGAGTATACTTTATTGAGTTTGCTACTTGATTTTTATTTTGTTATTTTATTATTTTATTTTTATCAGCATCAGCAGCCTTTACTAGACATGGACAGATGATGGACATAGGCCTCTCCTTACAAAGGAGGTTTTGCCACGCTGGCCAGACAGGTTGGTATAGGGTTTGAGTCAAGATTTTCTTCTCTTTGCAGTGCTTTTGTCCTGCGTAGTTTGCTCCCTTAGGTGGTCACTCCGGATTCTTAATCTGTCACCACACCGATACCATAAAATATACAAATTCATCATGTGATTTTGAACAACAAATTGAAAATCGAACACAAACAAAAGACAAGGAGTAACCTATCAACAGATAGTACAGATTATTGATACTCGTAACAACAAGAACATTATATTATGCTACCGTCTTTATCAACATGCGGTAGCCGCACGCCCACGCTCTTGCGCGTTCTTACGCTGATAACAAAACTTGTTTGACATTATAAATATGTAAGAATACGTTTGACAGACAGATATGATCTTTTTTTTTTGTGTCTGGAACTTTATATCTGTTCACTTGTACCGATATCATTTCGGAAAGATATCCTTTTCCTTCTTACCTATAATAAAAAGCCTTTTTATTAATTTATCGAAGCTACCACAAATTTTTATTTTAAAACGTTATAGGATTTTCAAAAAATAAATCCAATCACATTTAAACTCAAACCCTTTTTAAAGTGATATCTTAACTGCATATATTTAAATTGGTAATTTGGGACAAAAGTAAGTGAATGCAATTTAATAATATAAATACATATTGCAACAACCTTTATAAGTTGTCAATAAAGTGGCCAACATTAATAAAGTCTGAGTGAGAATCTTATATTATCGGATGTGACTAATTACAGAATGTTGGACACGATGCGTAAAAATTATAATTTTATTGAAATCCCATGTTATGTTAATAAACGTTGTGTCAATAAACGCGGGTGAAAGAGCGGTGTTCGACCAGTACCATATACCTTTTTTTTTTTTCCGTGCGGAAATCCCCCCGGATACCACCTATCGGTGGCATGTCGGACTCGAACCGACTAAAACCGCACCGTCTCGGGTACTAATAGCCGGGAACCAGATATACGCCATCCGTGCAGTCAAATAAGTGCAATCGTATGTGTAAAAAACATTGTAATTTGACGGTTAAACTATTAATCTATTTATTTTTAAATCAGTAACTCAGGATACACTCGGAATATCCCAGCGTTTTTCTTTAGTAAGATCCTCAGTGTTATGTTTTTCGTTTACAATGTGTATATTCTTACAATATTTTCTAAAGTATTTTTTTTTGTTTTATAAGACCACTCCTGCACTAGGAATCCTGTGTCACGGGGACCTAACGAACATACATGAAACGGATACTCAGAACGACAATTTGGATCGAACCAACAACACTCAGCGTAATAGGAAATAGCGTGGCGACCGCTAAAACCACTCTAAAAGAGGATTTTAAATAGACAACCTCAGTATACTTAAAATTTGTCAGTACTGAAAGTATGAAATCGTTGTTCGATCTATACTATCTGTACTAATCTATCTATACTAATCTATACTAATGAAACTTTAGAAGTTTTTTTTTACCAATGCTTCTGCTAGGGTGACCATATACCTACCTAAGCCTACTTAGACCAAAAGCATATTATATAAGTATACTTTATAGCTACATAATCTCTTATATAGCATTTCCTCATATTGGAAGTTATGTAAGAAATGTTCAAAATTATATTTTCCTCTGCAGGGCAGATGTATTCCTGGTTTCATTTTTGTACATAGATATGAATTTCTATGACGTACGAGTGAAAAAGTGCATCCAACCTATCTTTATGAAAAAAAAACAACTGTATTAATGACTGAGAGCTAGAGCAACCGACATCGCACGGAGCAGTGGGCCGGTCATGTCTCCAGGTGGACTGATGGTGGACAGGTGGACCTGGAGCCGACAAGTGCTAGAGTGGAGACCGCGATTAGGCAAACCGTGCACCACGATGGACCGACGACTAGAGGAAAAGGACTGGCTGTGGATGGATGCGGATTGCCCAAGACCGGAATGATTTGCGCTCCGCGGGGAAGGCCTTCATTCAGTAGTAGACGGCAGTAGGCTGATGATGATGATTAATACATGTCCTGTTATATGTTACCTGTCTAAAACATTAATGTAAAATGTTAACATTGTAGTAATCATCACGGCTGTAAATGGAATACTAAAAAGAATAAGAATGTTTCTGAAGAATACATTTAAATGTACGTATGCTGCTACTTATTAATTTATATTAAATTTGTAAACCTATACCTATATTATGAAATTATATAAAAATCAAGATCAATAGACCATATCAATTGTTGATTAAAATTAAGTCCATAAAAATTATTACTAAATTATACTAAATTAAGGCCATAAAAATGGTTTTCTGTTAGATCTACACAGTTTTTTTTTTCTTTCAACAACGACATCAAAGGACTATCGAAAATTTCATAAAATGAGACTTACACTTTGGCGATTAAAAATATCTAGAAATAAGAATGAAGGTTTTTACCTGTAAATATGTATACCACACATATGTTTAGATACGTTAATTAGATCTGGATCTCTTAATCTATAAATGCTTTATTATTTACCAAGTTCGTCAATCGGCAAAGCACTGTGTCCATACGTCTGTGACAACAATTGAGGCGGTCTGTCGATACGTGGCATCTCCGGGGAAATTACCGCTTCCTGCCCGCACTGTGCCCTGTCGTAACATAGTTGGAAACACCGTTTGTACACACGCCGTTAAAACCAAATTGTGGTGGGACGATATTTACGAAGGGCCGAACGTACGATGCCGAACTCATGCGACAGATTTTGCAACATATTTTCGTTCCTACATTAAGTTCTAATGTTAGTGAAACAACATTCAATAAAATTCTTACAAATAGGTACCTATTTTAAAATTATATGATATGGTGGTTTGTAGTTCAATATCACACAAATAACAAACAGTTATATTGATCTAAACAGCATCATTTATTAGTAATCTATGAACATAAAACACGAAATATAAAAAGAAATGAATACATAAAATAAGAAACTTGATCTTGTTATACTGGCCACAAATTGGCTGAAACTACGTCATAAAAGCTAACAACATCCAACACAAACAAATACGCAATTAATAGAGACGCAAAAGCTATTTCTACCCGCACTAAACTAATAAATAATTCGAACTTGTAGAGTGAAAACTCAACCGAATAAAACTGCAGCTAATTTTTAGGATCGAACGAATATATTTCAGCCGTCCAGCCGCCTACAGTTAGGGAAGGTAGTTGTAAAAAATGCAGCCAGTCGCAATCCCGGTTTATCCGAACGCAAATAAATCTGTCAATTTCACTCAGCCTCCCTTCGACTGTGCATTGGTTAGGTCTCTGTTCTTGTGTTATATTACGTGTACTTATTTAATAAAATGATGTTATGAACCGTTTTATAAATTTGAAACATCTTAACTTATATAGGTAACTTAATAACTTAAAATATAATATAAAAATTCTTATTCTTAAACTGAAGACTTAATATTTAATTAGGTGAAAAATCAGGTAAACTTCAAATACTTTAATCTACTTTTAGTCACGAATATTTGAGGGATGCAACAGAGACCATGGTCACGAGGTACGAGGATCTCCATAAATACATATGTATCATGCTAATGTTGTATTATTGTTCTTGGTACAGCTGAATAATAATAATAATAAAATCTAATTACAACAAAGGCAAAAACCATAAGACAACTTAAACTACCGTTCAACAAAATCTTAATTAATTTATTCTTTACTACGAGCTCTTAATAAATTTTCATAAATATATATCTGAAGAAAATTAATCTACGTTATTTTAAATGAAAACCAAGTATCGAAATGATAGTAAACTAAAATCCAATGTGATCAAAATCAGCCTAGGACACAGAAATTACAAAATCTAGCCACTATATAAGTAAACAGATAGAAGATAAGTTAAATACAATACAAAAAGCTAAGCTTACAACGAACAAAAGCAACAAAACTAGAAATATGTATATTGACAGAGCGTCTATCGCATACAGACAGAGCAATACGCAGCCCCTCGCGACGAGATCGAACTCATTCATCTACCGGTACCTTCACTACATATCTACATAAATCGTATAACCAATGGATAGAATGTAATATGGTTTTGTTTAGCTACTATCCTTGTACTTGGTAGGATTGTTATATCTACCCTGCAAATCTCATTTGAAATATTTATGGTACCGTTCTTTATTTTAATTGAATACGGTTATAGCTTGAAATTAAAGCTTGGAATCAAAAATATATATTTGGAAGAATTTTTGACATAGAAATATCAATTGTATCTGTTTATATGATTGTGTACTTTCATAAAAAATACTATCAATATAATCCCGTCCTCAGAATGAAGAGTGCTTGTATAAAAGGTAGCTTTTTACAAAGTTGGATGAATAAATAGCAGCTCTGTAGTTTAATTTAGCTTCGCACCATTCATTTTGCATTATTTACCTTCACTCGCAAGCTGAGGTGTGCCTGCTAATCGAGCGTATACTACCGTCATCTGAGTGGCTATATAATATGTAATAAGGAAGTCAGATAATAATAACAACACTAGTACGCATATGCAAGCTATTGTTATTACATAGTAGTATGGATATATATCAGTCGTCAGGAAACGAATTAACGAATATATTATACAAATATACACGTACATATGTATTTATTGTTCACATTTTTCTATACAAGTAACTTAGCAAGCGAGGACCTGGTGGTAATTGGTTAGCGTTGTCTATAGGGTGCTACCGATTAAGTTCGTAATTACTCGAACTGAAAAATATTCTTGTTTATGCTGCCTAACCAAAATCTTCTGCAAGGTTTGATGTATCTCTACTATTTTTGACTTCAAACATTTTCTTTTCTAGTTACGTCAAAAGAGGTTAATATAAAACTTAAGTGATAAATTATTATGTTATCTCACCGGTAATATACGAATAATACATTTGTACGGTAACATAACATAGCGACGTTATGTTTTATGTATGTATTAACTTTTCATGTTTACCAAAAAAAGATTTATGTGGGCTGTTCGGAATTATCATAATGGGATTGAATAATATGAAAGCCAATTGGGTCTGCGATCCGAATTCATATAATTTTTCCAACCGTTGTCCGGGTATTCATGATGGAACCGATTGCTTCCCTATTTCCTGTATCGATATTTTATTGCATGCAATATTTCTGTGCGATGAGGCGACTGCCGCCCGACCGATTGGATATCGAGATCGAGTATCGAATATACCAATATTTGATTACTTACAGATTTTATCTTTTGTGTTTCTAGTTTTGGTTCATGAGATATTTTTATAAAACTAGGTATTTTCATGTACACGTATTTATTTATATATTAACTTACAAGTAAATTAACAGATTTAGTCCGTGTGGTGACGGATTAAGAATACGGAATGTCACCACCCCTATTCATCCCGTGGGTGTCGTAAGAGCCAACTAAGGTAGCAAAGTACCCAGGACAACAGTACTGCAAAGAGAAGAAAAACAAACAAAACAATTTAAACAAACCCTTTTTTTTTTTTTTTTTTTAACGTGTGGAAATCCCCTCGGACCGTCACCCCTCCGGGGTTTGCGGCGGGGTGGTGTGTCGGACTCGGACCGACTAAAACCACACGGTGTGCCACTCTGCGCCTGTAACAGGAGGGATCCGGGAACAGCTGTTGTTAAGACATCCGGACCCCTCCTAGCGCCAGCCCGCTCCTGGTGCGGGCTCCGTCTCGATATTTTCCTCTCTTTTTAGGCGACGTCCGGCACACGCGGACGCCGCCCCCTCGCGGCTGGCCAAACTAATGCGGGTGGAGGGGAAACCCACCCCGTCCACCCGCGGCCACACTCAGGGCGGCATGAGGCTGTGGTAGGCGGGCCTCCGCCGCCCGGTTCGCCGGCGGCGGATCGGGTCCGAGTGGAGGTCGTCCTCCCGGGCCCTCTCCGCCGCCTCCTTCCGCGAGATTACTACCTCGCAGAAGGTTGCGACCGCGGTAAAACAACTGTCGCTACCGGCCATGGAGCGTACTACGGCCGGTAGCGAGAGATCCACTCCGATGACTGCAGGGCCCGGCGCTGCGCCGCCCATGCGGGGCAGACCGCCAGCGTGTGCTGGGCCGAGTCCTCACTGCAGTCGCAGTGGTGGCAGGCGGGACTCAGTTCCCTCCTAGCGACCGTGTGCAGGTACTTTCCGAAGCAACCGTGCCCGGAAAGCACCTGCGTCAGTCGGAAGGAAAGGGTCCCGTGCTGCCGCCCTGCCCACTCGGCGATGACCGGCTGGAGAGCCTCCACGGCGGCGAAGCCAGCGCGTGGAGTCTCCAGCCGGAACGACCAACGAGTCATCGTGGCTCGGCGAGCGGCTTCGCGCCACTCGCGCACATCCTCGGGCGGAGGGCGAAATCCGCTCTCCGCCCGGGAGTCAGCCACTCGCCGATAAACTTCGGCGAGCACTTCCGCCTCCAAATCCCACGGGGGAGTTCCGGCCAACGCGCATGCCACCTCCGTAGAAACGGTGCGGTAACCGCGTATGGCTCTGACCGCCATTACCCTCTGAGGGCGCCAGAGGCGTACCCTATTCTGGGCGGTCAGAGCCGCCGCCCACACCGGTGCACCGTACAGCGCCATTGACCGGACAACCCCCGTGTACAGCCGTCTTGTCGCGACGCTGGGTCCACCCATATTGGGCAAAAGTCGCCCTAGGGCAGACGCAGCGCCGACCAGCTTTGGAGCAAGCTGTCGGAAGTGCTCGTCGAAGAGCCACCTCCCGTCGAGGATCAGGCCCAGATATTTCATCTGGGCCCGAACCGGTACGAGGACCGAGTTGACCACGATTGAGGCGCCAGGGGGTGGACCACGACGGGCCCATGAAATAACAGGGCCTCCGTCTTATCTAGGGCCACCCGTAAGCCCAGCGCCTCAATGCGCCCGACCACCAGGGAGACTCCCCCTGTGGCCAGGCGCGCCGCCTCTTGGAAGTTTGCCCCCCGGGCTGTCACGAGGGTATCGTCTGCGTAACAGATTACACCCAGCCCGGGGGGGAAATCGGCGCGAAGGGCCCAGTCGTACCCTATGTTCCACAAGAGGGGTCCAAGAACAGACCCCTGTGGAACACCGCACGACATGGGCCGACTCCTCAAATTACCTTCTCGGTCCTCGTACACGACGGTACGCTCCTCTAAATAGTCTGCCACCAGCCGCCTCAGGTACTTTGGCACCCCATGATAGTGGAGTGCTTCCCTGATGCAGCTGAATGGCAGACTATTGAATGCGTTGGCGATGTCCAATGACACCGCCAACAGCACGCCGCCACAGCTCACAGCCTCTTCGGTCACGGCCCTCAGGCGCAACACGGCGTCGACTGTCGAACGCCCCGCCCGAAAACCAAATTGGGCGTCCGACAGATCGGGGCCCACCTCGCAGAGGTGCCGGACGATGCGGGCAGAAAGAACCCTCTCAAACAATTTGCCCGCCTCGTCCAGCAGCACGATGGGCCTATAGGCCGCGACCGAATCGGCAGGCCGTCCCGGCTTCCTCAATAGGACCAGCTTCCCGCTCTTCCAGCACTCAGGGAAGCGTCCCGACGCCAAGCTAGCGTCGAACACCTCCCCGAGGCGGTCTGCCAAGTGGTTGAGGGCCAGGGCCAGCACTCGGGCCGGTACCCCGTCTGGCCCAGGGGCGGTGTTCTTGGAACGGATCCGTAGAACAGCCGCCCCTACCTCCGAATCCCGGACGGGCGGAACATTTTCCTCCCCGTGCTCCCCGTCGTCTCCGGCCAAGTAGGCCATCGCCGGGGGAGTGTGTTCCGCTCGTTGCGGGAAAAGGCCCTCAACCACTTCTCGCAGGAAGCTGGGCTGGAGAGTCTCCGTAAGGGGGGGGGCCCGACGCGCGGAGCTTTTGTCGCACCGCGCGGTAAGGGCGACCCCAGGGGTCACGATTAAGACCCTCCAGCATCTCCTGTCTTTTTTCTTCTTTGGCGCGGCTAATGGCCAGCTTCAGAGTTTTCCGCGCCCGTCGGTACTCCTCATGAAGCCGGTCCTCCTCACCGTCTCCACGGTGACGCCGCCGACTGCGCGTGTAGGACCTCCGGGCACGTGTACAGGCCGCACGGAGGTCCGCCAGCTCCTGGGACCACCAGTAGACCTCCTTCCTTGGAGGCCGACGACCTCGAACGCGGGGCATGGCCGCATCGCATACATGCGTAATCGCATCGCGAAAGCGGCCAGCCCCCACGTCGACCTCCTCGGTCGGAGCCTGAGGAGACAGCCACGAGTGAATTATGGCTGCCTCCTCTAGTAGGTCCCGGTTCAGCCTGGCAACAGCCCACCGCGGAAAGCGGGATAAACGCCGCGCCACGTGACCCCTACTGGAGTCCTGGGTCCGGGAGAGCTCAAATCGGATATACAGGTGATCCGAGAGCGTCTCAACCTCTTCCAGGACACACCAGTTCCTTACTCATGCGGCGAGGGCAGGGGTAGCGAACGAAAGGTCCACTATCGACCCCCCCTGCTGTCGCACGCACGTGTTGGTGGAGCCTCTGTTTAGAAGACAGAGGCCCACCGAGGCCGCCCACTCCTCTACGGCCTCGCCCCTGGCGTCCGTCCTGGGGGAACCCCACGCAATGGACTTTGCGTTGAAGTCCCCCAGCACAAGGACGTGCCCAGACGCTAGTCGCCGTATCGAGGTCTCCAAGCTGGTTAGGAAAACCTCGAAGTCGTTCAAACTCCGGTTGGGGGAGAAATAGACACCATATATGGTGATCCCCCCCCCACTCGACGGCAACATATCCAGTGCCCTTGTCTCTTAGCGACAAGGGCGGGGAATGAGCCGTCGTGGAACCGACGACTGCCACGGAGCCGTCCCAGTCACCCATCCAGTTTGGACGGGGAGGGACAGAATAGGGCTCCGCGACTACGGCAACACCTATCGACCACTGTGCCATGGTTTGCAGGAAGAGATCCTGCGCCGCGGCACAGTGGTTCAGGTTCGTCTGGACCAGGAGGTTGGAGACTTGATCCATTACTGGATCGTCTCTACAACCTCCTCCATGGGCGACGACGTCGACGCACGAACGTAAAGAGTCCCCGCAGTTTCTCGGCAAATGTGTCCGCCGTCTTAGCGCCTTCAGCCCCAGGGAACTCGAGGACTCGAGCTCCCGTCTGGGCGAGGCGCATTTTGACCCCCACCGTTCCAAAATCGTTGGCGAGGCTGTCCCGGGCCTTTTTGAAGACGGCCGCGTAGGACAGCCCGCCGTCCGCCGCCTCCGGGGACACGGTCACCACTACAGCCGCGGTTTTGGGCGGCTGCAGCTTCCGCGGCCTCTTTGTGGAGGCCGTTGCCACCGGTGGCGAAGGCTGGGCTTGGGCTGCTTTTTTGGCAGCCTTTTTGGCCCGCCTTCGGGACTTCTTGGAGCCCCTCGCCTCCTGCCAACCCTCGTTGGAGGGGGCAGGTGCGGAGGGGCCCGGCAGGGGTGTCGGAGTGGGGAGCGGAGGGAATGCCACTCCGCTCCTCGGCGCCGTTTTAGGCCCCGTCTTGGCCGGCGCCTGGGGATGTGCCTTGGCCGGCGCCTTAGCCGGTGCCTTGGCCGGCGCCTGGGCCGGTGCCTTGGCCCCCCTCCTCGGCTTTTGGGGAGCCGATGGAGTCGGGGCAGACGCCGCCGCCGCGTAGGAGACGCGGCCTCCCACTACGGGGAGCGCGGTCGGAGCGGCGGCCTTAGGCCGCTGTGTCGACGCGAGCGGGGGGCGCCCAACCGGCGCAGGGGGCAGTCTCTCCTCCAGGCCAGCCAGGCGTCCGTCCAGCATATTCCCAACTGCGATGAGGATTTCTCGCAGTTGGGAGTCAAATGCCCCTGAGTTGGTAGTAGGGGCAGGCTGGGACGCGGACGGGGCTTCCCGCTCGGGGAGGTTCGCCTGGAAGCGGGCGAACTGAGCGCTCAGCTCGTTCACCCGCTCGGTCAGCCTCTCGTTGGCCACCTGCAGGCGAGACACATCGCCCACTAGGCTCTCCACGACCTCCGACAAGGCGGAGGAGGAGTCCTTAAGGGCCCTCACAAACGAGCCCTTAAGGTTCACGGACTTGGTGGCCACCTTGTCGATGACGGCCACCGCCGCTTTCGCCCTCTCCTGCACGGACACGGGAGCCTGGGGGGCATTTCCCCCCACCGGCTCCCGAACCTTGAGCAGGAGATCCGCGATCTCCTCCTCCGCTACGGCCTCGCCGTCCACCCGTACGTTCCTGTACGACTCCGCGTTGGAGAACGCGGAGCCTGACGGGATCGCGACCGAGGCCGGTTTGCGCGCCCTCCCTCGGCGGCTGCTTGCCACCTTTGGTGGCATCATTTCGCCGGACGTGTCGGTTTCCACGTCCCCTGAGCGTCCGCGTTTCCGGCTGTCGCTCCGCTCCGCTTCCATGGCCTCCGCGCCATCCGATGAAGCGGCGGATCCGGAACGCAGCCGATCCGATGCTCTTCGGCTCCCAGAGACCAGCGTCAGACTGACTTCTGGGAGCCCCATCGAGATAGGCGTCCCCGACGCCACCTCACCCTCAGTGGACGACCCATCCGCTCCACTGTTCTGTTTCTCCTTCCTTCCTTCGTTTTTTTCGTTTCCGTTAGACTTGCCTTCTGGTTGTTGGTTGATTTCCGATCGTTTTCTTTTGTGTTTGAGTTCCTTGAAATTTTATCCATTAGAAATCCCCCGAGTGGTGGAGAACTAAAGGTCCCCCTGGGCAGAGATTCCCCCATTACCCGGGCAAGCGTAAGTTTTTATACTCCAACCGAGGGGTCCGCAGGTACCTCGGCTTGGAGTGCGCTCGCCGACTGAACTTCCCATCAGCCAGCGCGTGGAGTCTCCAGCCGGAACGACCAACGAGCCATCGTGGCTCGGCGAGCGGCTTCGCGCCACTCGCGCACGTCTTCAGGCGGAGGGCGAAATCCGCTCTCCGCCCGGGAGTCAGCCACTCGCCGATAAACTTCGGCGAGCACTTCCGCCTCCAAATCCCACGGGGGAGTTCCGGCCAACGCGCACCTCCGTCGAAACGGCGCGGTAACCGCATATGGCTCTGACTGCCATTACCCTCTGAGGGCGCCAGAGGCGTGCCCTATTCTGGGCGGTCAGAGCCGCCGCCCACACCGGTGCACCGTATAGTGCCATTGACCGGACAACCCCCGTGTACAGCCGTCTTGTCGCGACGCTGGGTCCACCCAAATTGGGCAAAAGTCGCCCTAGGGCAGACGCAGCGCCGACCAGCTTTCAAGCAAGCTGTCGGAAGTGCTCGTCGAAGAGGATCAGGCCCAGATATTTCATCTGGGCCCGAACCGGTACGAGGACCGAGTTGACCACGATTGAGGCGCCAGGGGGTGGACCACGACGGGGCCCATGAAATAACAGGGCCTCCGTCTTATCTAGGGCCACACGTAAGCCCAGCGCCTCAATGCGCCCGACCACCAGGGAGACTCCCCTTGTGGCCAGGCGCGCCGCCTCTTGGAAGTTCGCCCCCCGGGCTGTCACCAGAGTGTCATCAGCGTAACAAATTACACCTAGCCCGGGGGGGAAATCGGCTCGAAGGGCCCAGTCGTACCCTATGTTCCACAAGAGGGGTCCAAGAACAGACCCCTGTGGAACACCGCACGACATGGGCCGACACCTCGAATTACCCTCTCGGTCCTCGTACACGACGGTACGCTCCTCTAAATAGTCTGCCACTAGCCGCCTCAGGTACTTTGGCACCCCATGATAGTGGAGTGCTTCCCTGATGCAGCTGAATGGCAGACTATTGAATGCGTTGGCGATGTCCAATGACACCGCCAACAGCACGCCGCCACAGCTCACGGCCTCTTCGGTCACGGCCCTCAGGCGCAACACAGCGTCGACTGTCGAACGCCCCGCCCGAAAACCAAATTGGCCGTCAGAGAGAACCCTCTCAAACAATTTACCCGCCTCGTCCAGCAGCACGATGGGCCTGTAGGCCGCGACCGAATCGGCAGGCCGTCCCGGCTTCCAATTTAAACAAACCCTATACCAACCCGTCTAGCCAGCGTGGTATAGTAGGCCAAAACTTTATTTCTAAGGAGAGGCCTATTCCAGCAGTGGACTGTTATAGGCTGTTGATGATGGTGATGATGATGATGAAATTAACAGATTTTACTTGAGAGATTATAGATTACATTTGCTTAAACATTCTAAACATTTGAGTTCCATTTTTCATAATCTCAACTGTCAAGCTTTGTAATTGTATAAATTTTATAAGATTTTTCACGCGGATCCGCCCTCGTATATTATCGGTTATCGCGGTAAAAAGTAGTCTATAACACTTAGCGATAACATACCTTTCTAACGGTTTTAAAATCGGATCAGTAGTAACGGAGATTACCCCGAACATAAAAAATCATAATTAATATTATTTTAACGGGAATTAACGCGATCTCTTATTTAGGGTATTACATACCTCTGGTTTGCCTGACATTTCGACCAGGTTGCACCGGCCGTGGTCACAGGCTGACTCTGAGTCATGAATAAGAGATCGCGTTCATTCCCGTTAAAATAATATGAATTATCATGGAACGAGAAAGTTTAAAAGTTTAAAAAATCATAAACTTTACCTCTTTATAATAGATATAGCACTATTAATAATAATATACCTTTACATATGTGATCACAAACGCTTACAATTTATACATTTTTGATACTTTTCTTAGGGCAATAAAGATTTACATATACAAGTATAGATAAGATATAACATGCATATAATATCATATCTTAAAACGTCTAATAACATGTAACTGGAGATTGCCAAATATATTATTCTGATACGTCACACAGAGCAAAAATATACAAATAAACCTTATCTTAACTACCGCCATACTTTGTGACACTCAGGAAGGCGTACAATACTTTCCATACAAAGTAGCAATCACCTTTTTCCCCCTTTTACTCGAGTTAGCGAAATAATGCAAAGTTCCCGTGTAGCTGAAAAAGTTTACGTTTTTCGTACAAAATTTATTGGCTATAAAGAGTGACGTTCGAACCACGGAAGCATAAAAGATGCTCAAAGGGTCAACTCACGGGAATAGACTTAACTTGCTAAATAGATCTGTGTCACAACGCGATAGTTTTGTTTGTTGTAATATAAACTTTTCTTATTATTACCTTATTATGATCTTCTTTCTGTAGTAAACGACACGAAACGTGTAATAGAAACTTTGCTAAATGTTTAACAACGAAACTTTAACAAGGAATTTCTGCCCCTTTGTCCTTTGGGAATACAACTAAATAGAAAAGTTTTATGAAATTTATCTAACCAACGTTTCATTTTGTTCTGAAAATTGTGAATAAGCAATGAAATTGAAATATTTAGCATGTTATTATATTTAAATATATTTATTATTAAAAAAGACAACTCCTGCTAGGAATATCGCAATTTGTGAATCACAAAAAGTGTCGTCCTATGTGGGGATCGAACCAACAACACTCAGAGTAGTACGAAGCGGCGTGGCGACCGCTTTAACCACTAAGCCATCCGTGAAGTCAAATTATTTGTTAACTACAATTCTGGGGGGTGAGGAGGAGGGGGAGATGACAGCTCTAGTTGCAATTGTCCATGGACGGCGGTAGTCCTCATCAGGTGACTACTCTAAGGGTAGTTACCCTAGGACTACTTTAGGGCCACGCGAATGTCCACTCGTTTGCCCTCTTAAGTAGATCATTTCCTTTTTGTAAATTATCACTGTATAATTAAAAACATAAAATAAACGAAATCTAGAAGAACAACAGCAAATAACCGTTACTCTTGTAAAATGTACCAATATCACAATTAACATGTCATAATAATTTTAACTGAAACAGGTCCCAGTCCAATTATTTAATAACGGACCGTAAAAACACATTGCTACACATTAAAAATACAAAAAAGCATCATATATTTCCAAGGAAGCCGCCTGCCATCGAAACACAAGGATATTTATATTATGTTCTCTGTTAACATGCAAACCAGCGGACGGTAAATAGAATTGGGAGCTTTTAATTCTGTGAGCATTAAGGGTTAAATCCACCACCAGTTGCGACCAGACGGTTGTTGGCACAGATCCAAATTATTTTAAAAGAAACCCGGTAACGATCTCATTTCATAGGATCACGGAATATTACTGTTTGCATTTTTTACATTTTGTACCGAATATTCGAAAATGGAATGTCTTTGCTGTATTTCTTTGGTTCTTCTATAAACAAGTCATTATACAAAGTGGAACAGTTCTTAATTTAAAAATACATAGCATTTTAGGTTTCTTTTTAATGGAAAAAGTTATAAAAAGAAGGTTTCATTATAATATTTTCATGAAACCCGGTATTCTGTAAAATACATTATGATAGAATTTAAAATTAAGCTTCAAAGTCGAACATAATATCAAAACAAATACTAAGTGAAAATTAATAAGCACTTTACAAATATAAACAAAGGGGAATAGCGGCGAAATGAAAAAAGTTATCTACATATTTGCATACTAAACTTCTTTTTTTACGAGTTGAATTATATAGATATACACTACTTTTGCACGCGGCTCCGGCTCTTATTTCGGTTATCGTTCAATTGGTGAAATAATTTTTTAAATCAGTTTAGTGGTTTAGGCGTGAAAGCGTAACAAACAAACTCACTTTTAAATTCACAATATAAGTATGGATTGGATTTATATTATTGCAAGCAAAAGCAAATAGTAGCGAAATAATGAAAGGCGTCAATAAACTAGTTTTAATCAATTAAAACATTATCTGCTTTGATTTTTGTCAAAACTCCAGGGTTTTGCTACTGGACTCAGATGCATTACTGCATTATTGTTCATAAAGGTTACTTCTTAATTTGGAAGAAAGGTATTGCCTTTCGAAAATGTATTGTTTTACCTTCCAAGCTGAACTGTACAACGGATTAAACACTTGGACGGGAAGTACTTCCGATATTAGCCCGACTTCCGAAGTATAGACAGAGCAAAGCGTTGTTTATTAATAAGTACCATCTAGTGTCCTTACATTAATAAATCAACATTCATTGCATATTCATTGTAATGACTTGACATTTTGAGTACATGATACAATTTTTTTTTTGCATATTCATTGTAATGACTTGACATTTTGAGTACATGATACAATTTTTTTTCTGATCTGTCTAGTACTTGTTACAAGATAAACAGTATTTCTTAAGGATGTCTAAGTATCAAACAGTTACAAAACTAGTAGGTTATTTTGGGAATATGGTTCTATATGGTTCCATTTCTTCATTACCACAGTGCGTTATGGTCGTTTGACATGATAGCCACGACACAAATTACGCTATATCGTCTGTGATTTCCCCAACTTGCCATGAACATTTGAATATATTTTTTTTTTTTTTCTAGCAGCTCCAACAAGGCATTTTGTATTGTACTGTCATTAATCGGTTTGTTAAGAATAGAATGTAATGTTTCTACATTACACATTACATTTAAATAAAGAGTCTGGACGAACACTATTCACCAACGTAAGATGTATGCAAACCGGAAATAACTCTATGATTTTTTCAGTTACAACAAAATAGGTACAAACTAAAATTTCGATTTACATTTATCAGATTGAGAGACACGAACTAGGTTATTAGAAAAATAAATGGTAAAGTTTTTTAGAAAGCTGAGGGAATTTGGGCAAATCAAAAAGTACTTTTTTATTTTTCAGCGTCTGGGGGGTTAGATAGTGAAAAATAACAAGCGAGGCCTGGTCTCAACATAAACACGAGTTTTGCATAATATATGTATATCTCTAGAACTACAATATAAGCAGAAGCAATTGCACACTGTCAGGTTTAGCAGCAATAGATTTTAGCACTATGATTAAACCTAACAGTGAACTAACGGGTTCTCACCTTTAAGTGACGACATGTTTATTGCTAGATACTTCTTACTAAAGAGTTAAATTCGTGAGTTACACATTGTTAGCACTTCGTACAAATGGCTAGAGACTACAGCAAACATTTAGCACATTACGTTCACATATTGTACTTATACCATTTGTTAAAGTAATGTTGGAGAAATTATCCCGTCCCAGTTTATCTCACTCATTATGGTAAACACGGTCTGAGCGATATAATTACGAGGTAATTTATTATTGCGGTATCACAAAACACGCCATCCATTACAATTAAGAAATTTTTATTTGAAGTTTCCACGCGAACTTATTAATTTGAAAAATGTTTCAATCTTTTGTTTCCTTTTCTTCATGTTTGATTATGTTTTTTAAAAGGTTTTAAATACCTACATATGTGATCATCATCGTTTCAGTCATAGGACGTCTACTGCTGGAAATACAATAACTTCAAATAGAACGGTTAAAATTTGCGTACATCTACCCGGCATACATGAGTATAATATTTTTGCACAACGAACACTATGTGAAATTCTTTGAAATTGTGATATCCACTAAGTAAATAGTATCTACCTAAAATCATAAATGCGAAAGTAACTCTGTCTGCCTATAACGCTTTTACGGCTAAATTGTAATTAAATTTAGCATGGAGATACTTTGATTTTTGAGGAGGGACAGGCTACTTTTTACCACATAGGTACACGCGGCCGGAGCCGTGGGCAAAAGCTAGTGTAGTATCCATATTTGCACAAACACTTTTGTCTGTAAAGTACAAAATGGGTAATACCTACACTAATAAGTTCGTTCAAAAACATCATAATGTATTATACATTTTTTTAAACCTACCTTTAGAACACAGAACTTGTGTGTAAATTTACATACACACAAAAAATTATTACAAGTCCGTTAAGATTTTTTCGCAATTGTAGCTAAATCTAATCTAAGGATTCGTATTTGTGCTATGAGTTGTCTTTTTCAATGTACGAGTATGAATGATACCTTATCTTTTGTCTTGTTCTGAACACATCTTGTCAATTGACCGTTACAAAACAGGACGTGACATTGCATCAACTTTTACCTTAAGTAGGGGTTAAGTACCGTACGAAACTTTGGTTTAAATAAAAGTACCATAATAATCTTAAAAAGATAGGACATAACAGTATTTACTGTTAGCATATTATTGCTGCCCCAATAGGGTGCAATAACTTTTTAATTTTCCCTTTTCATAATGTAATATAATTATGTTCGTAACTATGTGGTTTGCCTGACATTTCAATCAGGTTGCAATGATCCTAGGCTCAGTGGTGCACGCCTTCCTTCGTATAATCTGTAAGGTAAGGTATAATCTAAAAGGAGACTTTTGATCCATTCGTATCTTTTACCATGACGCCATTTACCATTAGGGTTTTCTTTTTCGTAAGCAAAGTGAAGGGTCCCTCTTGCGGTGTTTATTGGCGAAGCAAGATTTATTTTGCCACTGAATTCATGGTGTTACTAATAATAACAAATGTAAGTGAAGTTGCAACCATAAAATATAAAAATAACAATACGAGAATATCAGTGTTTTATTTTCCTAGAACAGTAACAAGCGACAAGACAGCCAACGACGGCAATAGTGGAGTTGCTGTTCTTTGTTTTCTAGGATATAAAACGAAAGTTTCTTCTTTACTTTGGACGTAATGCCTGATCATATAAAACCAATATTCATTTATTGAATGCTAAAATGAACGTTGTGTAGAATTGGTAAAGAATTAATAAAAATTATTTTGAAGTGTGGTTTCTTCAATTTTCCTTATTAAGTCTTGTTTCAATAAAGACTTATGACGTAGCTTTATAGGAATTCAAAATCACACAGAATAAAAACAAAAGAGTACGCAATGATCCTTCAATAATAAAAAAAAATCCCCAAAATAATAATTATAATACCAATTATAATAAAAAATAATACCTTGTGGGCGCGATACCAATACCAAGTATGTAATTCGCAATGTGTTAGGTACTTGGGTTCGCTTCATCTTGTAACTCAACAAGCAATGTAAACAAAACGTTCACAAACCGCTTAGTGTGCGAAAGCCACAAAATTGACTGACTGGCTCGAAGATATGATTAATGGCTTTCACTATAGAGTATGAAACTCTGGCTTTTTGCAAGCGCATGTTGTTTAACGCCAGCTTGCGAGATAGTGTTATCATGTTTACGGCTGAAGTGGTCTGATTTTTGATAGTTAATTTAGAATGTAAAATTTAATATCCGACTGCATAAGAGTGAATCGACACAGTAAGTAAGTAAGTCTAGTAAACCAATGGTATATGTAGTGTCATAAAAATTTTCATCGCACATATATTTTTCTTCTTATATGTTTTCGAAAATTTACATGTGTGCTCTCACCACCTATTATAACTTCTGGTTAATATTTCGCGTTAAGTTTGATACTAATCGTAACTTTTACGTTTTTTATAAACTCAATTTCACTAAAAGCTTATAGAACTTCTTTAGATATTTCAATACTGGAATTACCAAAAACTAATATTCAAAGTAGAAACACACGAAACGTATAGATAAAATCTTATTTCCGTTATAAATACCCAACTTTTACATAAGATAGCACTTTGGTTGAACTTATACATAAAGTACACCTTACCGAATATTTCGTTCTTAGTGTTACCGGATTCTTTAAGGCACTGACGTTAATATTATTCATATTTATTTCACTGGGTTCCGTGTCTTTACGCAGTCACGTCACGACTTGAACTTTTTCAATAAAACACCCCAAGAGATAGGAACGTTTGGAAGTGTGGTCACGCACCGCACCAAGCGATTTTATAACTTTATCACAGTTATGCACCGATACCTGCTTCTGTTGAGTTGGAGAGCGAGCGGGCGAAGATTTTTACATTGAAATTACTTCATTACTGGCTATCGATACCGTCGGTTTCTTTTGATATTTGGTAGAGTAGTTGGTTTATATGTCTCGGATATAAATATTATATTGTATCCAATCATCTTGAGAATCTAACTTTAGCTACTATTCCACCTGACTCAGTTAATATTCTATACGTGATCGAATCAGCACTGCCTGCTAGCTGTTCTATTTTTATAGATAAATACCATAGATTCAAGGAAGATTTTATTAGCAGAGAAAGGTACTACTATCTACTGATTATGCAGTATTTAAGACAAATATACCAGAACACTGAAATAATTAATCTTGGCAGTTTCATTTTATAAACATCTGAAGAGTACTATTTATCTGGTTCGGTACCGGAGCTGTTATTTTGCAGTCCCCTATCAAATTATGAAGAAGATAATAGTGTACTAATCGAGCCTAATGAAAATTGGATTGGATTCATAAATAAATAATATCGTTTACTGTTTAAGCAAGTGGTAAATGAGATTAACGAAAATGGTACAGGATTGTACACGAATAAATTTAATATATTATATATTGCACTGATTTATGTGTTTTAGAACTACCAACAGTCATTATGCTTGTTGGTTGAAACAAAGAAACTAGTTATTATTTTTATTAAGTACAAAATGGTATTTAAGTTTTACATGGTCCCAATTATAAGTTTTTTTATTAAATGATTTTTATATTCTTTAATTTTCTGGTCATAATATATCATTTAGAAAGATAGGCAGACAGATTTTGTAAAAAATGAAAATATAAAGGAATGTCACTAACACAATGTTTTTCAAACTAATATTAAATCCAGTTTCTGGTATGAATTTTGGAATACAAAATAAATGTGACTACAAAAAAAACTAAGGGCAATTGAAATATGGAAATACGAGTATATTCGAAAACAATATATCGCCATCGTTCCACACGGCAAATCTTCATCCTCATTACCTGGATAGTTGGCGCTCCACTACTGTGTGATACTTTTTGCCCCGCACAACCAATCTGTGGAACGGGTTATCTTTGCGGTATTTCCGGACCGATACGACCTTTAAACCTTCAAGAAAAGAGCGTACTCCTTCCTATAGGGCTGGCGACGCGTTTGTGACTCCTGAGTTGCAGACGTTCATGGGCGCCGATGGTCACTTTCCATCAGGTGATCCGTCTGCTCGTCTGCCCCCTCTGACATAAAAAAAAACGAATTAAAGCAATTTGGGCAATCACTCAGGTAATATTTCATCACCAATCGTTAACATCCACACATAAATAGACACATTTATTCATCACAAATGCTCATTAAAGCAGAAATTATAACAACCATTCATCTTGTACAGCTTCCTTGAAGTGAATGCATTCCGCCTGTCAACATAGTGACAGGAAAATCGTCTTCAAAGACACTCTGCCACACCCACAAGCTAGCTAAGATCACCGGTTAATATTTATAAGTGCAATAACGCCTTAATATCTATTCATAAGTGAAAATTATTATGCTAATAGTGGCAAGAGGGCGGGTGGTACATTCAACGCAGCCGACCAGAGCCTTAATTGCTGGTCCACAGCTAATATATTGCTGTGATGGTAGACACTGCTTTATGTCGCGTTTATGATTAAGTAATTTCTATGAGATTAATGTATTAATAGAGGTATGTCATAGAATATTAAATAATTCTTATTTAGTTCGTACGCTTAGCTCTAGATTGATCTTATATCAATACTTTTTTAGAAATTGTAACTTTCTTTCTGAAGTTTTTTTAACTCTTGGGATTTTCAGTTTTAATCGTGATCCTAACTTTCCTTTCACCTGTATTGATATCAATGTCTTATTCTTACGGATATTTAAGTAATTCAGTTTTAACTAAGAATTTGTCATAATGTGGCTTTAACTAAATACAAAGAGTTTAGTAGGCGAGTACAAATTGAAGTACAGAAAGTCATTTAGAGATAGTATACTGGATGTAGTCTACTGGTTGAATAGGTCTATTCTTAGAAAGGAGGTTTTGGCCTACTATGTCATGCTGGCCAGACGGGTGGAAATAGGGTTTGTTTCAAGGTTTCCCTCTCTTTGCAGTGCTGTTGTCCTGCGTAGTTAGCTCTTTTAGTCGGCTTTTACGACGACGGATGAATAGTGATGGTGACACTCCGTATTCTCAATCTGTCAGCCCACGGATAATTTGTTTCAATTTGCTATAACATTCTGTATTTCGATAAACCCTACTAAAGTAAAGTAACTATATACTTACTTCAGTTCAAGCGTCGCGTCGCGTCGAATATTGCCATTCCAGCGAAAGTTAAACAGCAATTTTCAAGAACTACATATCACTTCTGATAGTTTATCGTGCTACTTATATTTTATTTTACAATAATTATAGTTGATTATAATTTTTCGCTACTGTTATGGTTACATTTGTGGTAAAGACAAATAATCTCTGAATGACTCCGTTCTGATAACTTCTGCTTAAAAAAATATATTTTATGTCTGATTTGCTAAATTTTTCCACCCTTTTTATCCCCCTTTTTTTTCCTAGCGGAAATCCCCTCGGATACCACCTATCGGTGGCATGTCGGACTCGAATCGACTAAAACCGCACGTCGTCTCGGGTACTAACAGCTGGGGAACCAGTTATACCCTAGAAAGGAAGTCCCTGGTACCCCGACATACTTCGGGCCATCTACAGACGAGTAGACGACCCCCCCGTGTGGGAACCCCATGTTCTCTCTGCTCCCTGAAAGCGAGCGCGCTTCGAAACGCGCTCGCCGCCACCCGGGTGACAGATGGCCTCACCTGTCACCCCCAGGCCTGCGCTTATGGAAGACGGAGGTTCCGTTCCCGGGCCTGGCGGGCCGGGAGAGTTCTAAACCTCTCCCGGTCCCGCTCCGCCGTCTCCTTCGCGAGCATAACTTGCTCGCAGAAGGAGACGGCAGAGTTCCTCGCACTCTCGCTCCGCACGATAGCCGCAATCAGGCTATCGAGCGAGAGAACTCCCACTCCGATGGCCGCCACGAGGTCTCGCCTCTGCTCAACCCACGCCGGGCACTCTGCCAGCGTGTGGAGAGCCGTGTCCACGGTCTGGCCATCGCAGTGGTGGCACTTAGGCGTTGGCTCCTTGCGGATCAGACACAGGTGATCCCCGAAACATCCTTTCCCAGTGATCACCTGCGTCAGTCGGTATGAGAGGGTCCCGTGACGCCTCTCGAGCCAATCATCCATAACGGGTCTTACCGCTGCGATGACGGCGTGCCCGGCGCTCGGTTGCCCGAGTCGTTCCCTCCACTCCCCTATGATGACCTGGTGGAGTTGGGATTTCCGGTCATCGATTTCTCGAATCTCGGGACACCGACCCAACTCCCGCGCCTCCTTGCGCCACTGATACAGAGCCACAAGGGCTCTCGCCTTCAGGTCCCACGGTGGAGTTCCGGCCAGGAGACTCGCCGCCTCAAAGGAGATAGTGCGGTACCATCTTATGATCCTGATGGCCAGCACTCGCTGCGGTCGTCGCAGTATCGCGACGTTGCTGGCCTTCAGGGCCCCCGCCCATACTGGGCACCCGTAAAGAGCCATGGACCGCACAAACCCCGAGTAGAGTCTCCTGCAAGAGTCATCGGGTCCCTTCATGTTGGGCAACAGCCGCGCCAACGCACTTGGGGACCAGACCTCGGAAATGATATCCGAAGTCCCATCAGCCATCGAGTACGAGCCCCAGATACCTGATCGAGGGCTCAATGCCGATGCGAGTGCCTCCTACCGTGAGGCTAGATCCCTCAGGTGGCTTTCTCCGAAGCTCGTGGAAGAACAGGGCCTCGGACTTGTGCAGAGTCACCTCGAGACCCAGCCGTCGGATTCTCTCAACGACCATTTTTATCCCCCTGGCTACTCTCTGCCTCTTTAGAGCAACGAAGATAAATACTTTATAGTAATCTTAGTAGCGATAAAGAAACACAAAATTATTATAAAATACAAATATGTATTTAATACAAACACAATAACGTTGTCTAATACTAAAGTAAATACCTTACGAAATACAAATGTGATGCTTTATTTTATTGGCGACAAATAACTTTGATATTTAGAGAATAATTCACGAGAACCCGTCACTGGATAACGATTTTTGCAAAGCGCTATTCATCACATGATTAAAGAGCAAACATAAATATTGTTTCCGTATTAACCCCCATACATACGTCATCATTCGGGCAATGGTTATTAAATATTCATTTTCCTAAACAACATCACAAAAAGCAGGAACATGTATGTTGACGTTTCAATGATTTGTTACGCTTGTTGTTTACTTTTATTAAGTCATTTTATTTTATTCGACTAATGGAATACGGGTATTACTTTTTTTATTCAGTATGTAATGGCGGAGCAAATTATTATGACCAATGTATTTTTTTAAATAATAGTTTCACACATCTCACACACGGCCGCCTGGTCCTAAACCAGGTAGAGCCTGTACTTTATTGACCAGACTGCTCAAAACATACATTTATATGCCTCAATACATACATATTATAGACAAATTAATGTTATAATGAATATTTTATCTATGTATATTATACCTGGATTAGATTTCTCGTTCTTTACAATTTTAATATAAATAATGTCAGTTTTTCTATTTATCTTTGCACCTACCGCATCATGTTTCTACATCACCCGAAGGTTGACTGGGAGAGAATGCCCTGCGCCTTAAGTCCGCCTGTGAATAACTTGTGCATTAAAATGATCGTGTTCATCAGGCAATATTTGTCCTTGGTGAGAATCGAACACACGACCTCTGATTAGGCAGTCAGAATCACAAACCACTGAACCAACAGGCCAGTCAATTGCATGTAAACTATCATAATCGTATTTTCATGAATTATTTTAATCGGTTGGGATTTTATAAATCACAGTTAAATCGTTAATCAAGTTAAATCAGAAAAAGAGAAGTGTTTGCAACGAAGAGCTACATTGGGCACACTGTGGGCTTAAACGATGACTGAAGCTGAGTATGATATGACTCTGAATAAACAATGAATTTATTTCTTTATATTAAATGTCAATATTCGAGTAACAAAATGTCTGAACGGTAGTTCTAATACATTATAAATTCGCGCCAGCTCTTGAATAAATTTAAAGGCATGAGTACCAAATAAAGATATCATTAAAAGTGATTTCATAATATCTAAACTATACAAAATGTACGGTGGAACAAATCCTTTGTATATCAATACATCATTAACTTCAAGCAACATTGTAAAGCAGTAGTTTGGCGATCAATAGTAAGTTAATGTTTTAATGACTAATAAATTTTACCATTAATGTAAATAAAGACTGGTTCTAAGTTGTCCGACTAAAAGTGCTAAATTCCACGGTGACCATTGGTAGATATAATAATTATTAAAATATACAACATTGGCTTTGCTAATCACAGTTTAAACTGATATCTGGTACAACACTAATGCTAAGTCTAGGATATCAAAGTCAGCCGTGGCGCCGCCGCCCACGGTCTTGTCGCGACGGCCGCGGCCCGCGCAATTGCAGGCCTTTTTACCGTATATACTATATGTATATACACAGGTACTACTTACAGCGCCTGGGAAGAAACTTTGCAACCTGCTGCGCGTGGGACGACACTTAATAGCCTTTTAATTTTCAACACGCGCCCATCAATGCAATAGATAGTAATGGTCCGTAATACTACACTTGCTTATCCATCGATCGTTTCACATGTTATTTTTGTTGAAACATACTAAAAAGACTAAAAAGACATAAATTGGTTCTCATAGTTTTGAAGACTTCGAGAGAACCACTCGCCATTTGTGAACAGTCTATTAAACTTTACAAAGGAAGTATTTATTTTTTGCCAGAAAGACTTTTAAAGCAAAGAATGAGAAATGCGTGTGCAAATGTTTTGTTCTAATTTTGATAAAACTGAAACAAAAAATATGACATAGTATATACCTAAAAACACAAAGGAATTGATTGATACTTAATTACATACCTAATAATATTCTGCAACATATTATTCATCGTTTTCTAGATTTAAATGCAGCACATCTTGTACTATGCTTCCTACGTTGATCGCGGATATATATAATTATGGACTCTTTTTAAATATATTATTTACTTACAGCATAACTGTATATTTAATGAGCTATTTCAGCGAGTGAAACAAATTTATTTTATTTTACTCACTAGAAAATGATTAGAAGACGTTTTGTTTAAAACAACATAGCCACTAGAAAGTTACCTTTTAAGAAAAAAACATTGATTCACTCAAATACGTTCAGGCAAGGGAAAGCAGTCAGTGAAAATCAAATAAAATTTTGAAATCGAGAATAATAAATATACGTAACATACATTTCTGACCACAAGATTTAATATCCGAAGCGACAATAATTATTGTTGTCAACACGTTTGCACAGTTCCCAATAACAGCATTCCTTTGACAATAGAATACCTAATTATTCCTTTAAGGGTTATTTTATTACGGGTGTATAATGAATTATTACCTTGACGATTGAACATTTAACCGCTTAGTGGATAGTCTAAATATAAACAGGGATCGTATTCTATCTAAATAGCGCACATTAAATATCGGTTGCTCTGCTAAATCACGTTGACGTACGTGATTAATCTTCAGAGTAAAATGCTTGTCGTTAGACGGGCAATAAAGAGATAACAAAATAAATCAAACTGCTATAAATATGGGCGGGATGAACGATCAGTCCTAGAACTGTCCAATTCGATAAAAATTTACGGAACTTTTTATGGAACTTGATTCAACTAAACGTGGGATAAATAAACATAAAAGTGCTGCAGTTATAAATTGAGTTTATTGTTTTATGGAAACCGGTTAAGGCTTGAGATATATGATAACTGTTTATGACGAGTCCTATTATATTAAATTCAATGCAATCTAAAGGTCAATTTAGGTGAATCGTAAACGAAACCGTATTGTCGCTCTGAATAACTAATCAATAGAAAGTTTGTCGATGAATTGGCAAAATATAGTAGCTGGTTACGTTTTGATTGAACGATAACATTTAAAATCAAACTAACATTGAACATAGTCAAAGATGAATCACAAGTATAATCACACAACACACAATGGAACCAAGAAAATATAAATAACCTTTTTAGGATTTGAAGCAAAAAATCTTTTTCTAACCATGGGAGAGCCTTGCTTCAGCACAAGTAGGCATGCTCGACCGGAGTGAAACTACGGCCTCACAGAAAACCGGTGTGAAAATAAATAGCCCACTGCTGGACATAGGCCTCTTCTTAGAATGGAGGTTTTAGCCTACTATATATATAAGTTTTCCTTCTCCTTGCAGGGCTGTTGTCCTGCGTAGTTTGGTCCTTTAGTTGGCATTTGCGACACCCACCAGATGCATTGGGGTGGTGCCACTTCATATTCTTAATCCGTCTCCACACGGCAAGCTTACCGGAGGGAGGTTACAGGAGCCCAAACCTTCCGTGTTCCCATGGGGAGGGACTCGAAGCGTGGCAACTTGTGACTCTTGAGTTCCAGGTGTCTATTCCTGGCGGTAGTTACTTATTATCAAGTGAACCGTCTGCTTGTTTCCCCTTTAATATCATAAAAAAACCTACAATTTATTGTTGACAGATACAGACAAGAAGCTGAATAAATTACCTGGATAGTTGGCGCTCCACTATTGTGCGCTTTTCAAGACACTATTTGCCCCGCATAACCAATTTGTGGAACGGGTTATCGTCTGCGGTATTTCCGGACCGATATCAAACCTTCAAGAAAAGAGCGTACTCCTTCCTAAAAGGGCAGCAACGCGTTTGTGACTCCTGAGTTTCAGACGTTCATGGGCGGCGATAGTCACTTTCCATCAGGTGACCCATCTGCTCGTCTGCCCCATCTAACATTTAAAAAAAAAAGTGCTTTGCACTTCCAATGAAAAGGTACTTACTAGTGATAGATGTGAATACTCGTTGATGGATTTAAAAAAAATTACTTATACACATAGAAATACCCAATAGCATTCTATTAGAAACGAAGGAACACTAAAAGTAAAAAAAAACGGAAGGGAAAAAGAAGAATATGCATAGTGAACAAATTTAATATTAAAGAGAAGAGTTTGAGAAACTCAAATGGTACGTTAAGGCTGTAAGACACAATAAAACAATTCAATGTGTATGCTGTCTTCAGTTATTATAAACCATATTTCAGGAGTGGGGCTACAGAGCAAAAGTGCAATATCCGACTAGGGCCATAACTGTCAACGGTGGAATGAATCACTGTGATATAAATTGTAGGTTGGACAGCACCGTGCTCCAACACCGTGCCGTCCCGATTTTATTTTATTGCTATCAATGTGGGAGAAATGCTAAACTGTCTATTTGTTTAGTTATATTATTGTGTGATAACTACCACCTGTCAACTGGTTAGTTCTTAGGCATGTTTATGCTATAACTGGTGGTAAATTCTGCTGTAAAGTAATACTATACATAGTTCTCCGGCCTAAGTATTGGCTTATTTATATTGACCTACGAGTAAGTATAAGAATCTTGACACTGTTTAATTATTTAGGAATGTATCAATCGTTATCAATAAACCATTATAGCTAAGGAGTTTTTGTTCTGGATATGAGATCTTCAGAGCTTCTGTAAAATATTCAGACAATATACAGTTAAAAATATCTCTTCTACTTGCTCTAGGGGTTTCTATGTATAATATAAATGCCTGTATAAAAAAATCTATTTGTCTATCTATCAGTTCATAATCATATCTTACTCTTATCAACCGACTTAGTGTCTTCTATTTTACATAGAAATATAAACACAACTAGAATCTTTGGATTCACGAGTTTAAATAATTACGAACGGTCATGCATTTAAAGTGTTTGACCTTAAAATTGTTACCCTTAAATTGAAGCAGGATCAGTGTTCGCAGCTTTTATTCTTAAAAAAACAAAAACAACAGCTTCTCAGAAAGAGCTTGCAGCAATCTGATCCAATATTCATTCTTCCAATACCATAATAAAGAAATTTTTATAAAAAGCGATTGACGTGCATGACTTGCATCAATTTGCGCATCTTTAAAAACTTTTTATGTGAACACACAGTTCGGAAATTAAACAAACATAGTCGACGACAGGAAGCGGATCACAAACAAGCGTGACGCTGTCATTGCGCGCAGCTGAGATGATGGATCTAAAATGGCGTCCGAAGATTATCTTGACAGGAGCACACTTTCTAATAGCGTATGTGCAAACAATGATTAATTATGGTGTGCTAGGTCAGGATAAGACATGGTTTAAATTGTTTCCAGGTAACAATATGTTCTAAATCATACTTTGCTACTTTTTAAATCGTTTAAACTTATCAACTCTGTCGTATCATGTAGAAATTCTTCTTTTATTAATTACTTCTGAATAAGGCCTTCACAAATCATAAGTTACACGAACAGTATTGGTATTATTAGTTGTATCAGATGTTCCAAATATATTATTTATTATTATTTGTGTTTCATAATCAGAATTTTAATATGTTAACTAAAAATAGAAATGTTATAATTTGTAAATAATAATTTAAAGACCCCTTGTTTAAACCTATAGAGCCTGCTATAGAGAACCTATAAAACTTATAGATAAAAAAAACAACTAGCCCACACCACATTTTCACTTAAGAAATAGCCTGAGTTAAATTAATCCCAAGCATTATTGTCTTCTATGTAATCCACAATTGAGTAATAGGCTTTCCGACATAATTGCGGATTTAAATTTGTTAAGTCTTGAATATTATTTGGGATTTTATTATAAAATCGGATAGATTGACCTCGAAACATGTGTAAACAAACAGACAACATACAAACAGATAAACAAGTGTTTATCTTTTGAAGCCTAGAGGCAGGTACTACAAGTTTATTTATATTTTTGGTATTTATAGAATGTATATCACTTCTTTTCAAAAACCTATCCTTATTTTTATGAACATATATAACATTTTCATATTTATATATATCTTTAAATTTCTGACTCAATGAACAACGATTGCCTAAATTATAAATTGCTCGAATCGCTCTCTTTTGCAGTACAAAAATAGTTTGAATGTCGACAGCATTCCCCCACAGTAGAATACCGTACGACATTACGCTATGAAAATAACTGAAGTAAACAAATCGTGCTGTATGAACATCAGTCAAGTCTCGAATTTTTCTTACTGCGTATACTGCTGAACTGAGCCTATTAGCTTCTATAGCACATATTGATAAATTCTCGAATAGACTCATCTATTCGAGAATTTTTCAATATGTGCTATATAAGCTAATAAGCTTCTTTAATAACGCGCACATTAAAATGTGTTGTGAGGACGTAGTGCAGCTATGTTCTCTGAACATTAAATATAGTTTTTTTTTCTATGTGTTCCTTCTAGGCAATAAAACAATTCTTTGTTACCGATATCGCGTGCCAAAACTACTTAATAACACTAGAAGAAGTAAAGGATTACAAATAAACCTAACGATATCATGATATAAAATTTAGAATATTCAAAAGCTACTAAGAACATCAATCATGACTCCAAATTTTTTTTTTTTAAATACAGCAGCTTCAATAAATCACACAAAAATAGGTCAATTTCTCAAATAACATAAAACAATCGTCCCAATCCGGTATCAAAGGTAAACGGAGATCAGCTTATTACTGTTTTTAGATCTATCTATTCCGGGTATGGGACCACCCACAATCTGTAGACTGTTATTTTAGGTTCGTACGTAATTGAGTTGTTGCAACCGTGGCGAACGACGACCCTAGCGACACGCATAATGCGATGTTTTACATGAATCAGATGGCGGCCATTAGCAATGACACTGAAAATTTACAGGAAATTAGGTTGATAAAAATAGAATAAGGGTGTAGTATACAGTTGGTTATTTTGTAGTTGTGCAGGGTCCAGGAACCATATTCTTTTCTGTTTTTTTTGAAATGATATAAAGGGACAAACATAAGGGAACGCCATCACCCATGCACACCTGCAACTCTAGAGTTACAACTCCTTTGAATCTTTCGTATAGAACTTCGTAAAAGAACTAGTCTGGGTGGAGTTATATGTTCATACTTAAGTTTTATATTAAATATATCCCTTTTTTTTCTCATCTTCTGCCGATTTGTCCATTCAAAGGTTGTCTGTAAGAGATTGCTTTTAACAATAAGGCCGCCAATAACAAATTTTAGGCAGCTTATTCTAAAGGTCTCTTTTTTTTTGATCTAAGTAATATATGTTCAGTAAATAAAATAAAATAATGTGGCTTTGTAATTCATGGTGTTCTAGAAAAAAAACGATTTAATCTTTACTAATATTATAAAGCTGTAGAGTTTGTTCAGTTGATTGCGGTAATCTCAACACTCATGAACTGGTTGGAATTGGCTATTTAATTACTACACTATTGAAAAATGTTGTAAAAGTGGGGAAAATTGATTCCTTTGAGAGACACATACGAAGTTAGGTGGTATAGTATAAAATAGTTTCGGACGTCGGTCGTTAGAAATTATCATTTTTATACATTATAATTTCTATAAGAAACATGTTATCAAATCATTTTAATAAAACCCAATCAATTGTGAATACGTCTCTATACCTAAGAAAAACTTGAGATTGAAATTCTGAGAAAAAGCCCTAGGCAAAGAAACAAACTTTATTCGTTTCTCGAAATCCTTTTCAGATAAGTTTCACAAATATCCTTTTATCTATCTTATACTCATAGACGACATATGTAGGTCCTTCTAACGCCATAAAACCAAACATTTCGCTGGGATAATGGCTTAAGCCTTCCTTTATTTCCTCCCCTAAACGAAACTGACGTGTATTGTACGAAATGATTAATAACACGTCATAATGATAGGAGGCTTTTTTGTAGCGTATGATGATTTGTCCTGTGACATTCTTTTGATATGATGTAGGTCGAATAGAAAATTGCAACCGTCATTGTTTATTTTAACATATTTGGTTTCGTGTGATACTGCTATTATGTTATAAAACAGCAAATGTCATTAATTTTTTACAACAGACGTGTTACCATCAGGTAACACGCTAAATGACTACTGACTACTAAAGAAAAATACACTTTTTTTTTAACGAACCTACCTAGATGTCTTAATACTCGTACAACATAACAATCGTGACGTCACAGACTTTTACTCTGAAAACATTATGTCTACGGCCGTCACCTATATATTTATTTCAACTGGTGTACAATAAAATGTATTCCATTCAATTTACTTTCAGACTCGATAGATTAGTAGGCTATTTTTCATTTATTGAATTCTTATAGATAACCTATTACTTCTTACTCCGTGTCTCTGTCCATGAGGTGACGGATTGAGAATACTGAGTGTCGCTGTGTGTCGTGTGAGTTATCCTGTGGGTGTCGTAAGAGCATACTAAGGAAGAAAACTACGCAGGACAAATACCACTACAAAGAGAAGGAAAACTTGACACAAACCCTTAATCAACCTTGTATAGCAGGCAAAAACCTCCTTTCTAAGGAGAGGCCTATGTCCAGCAGTGAACTATTTAAGGCTGGTGATGATACTTCTCTTTCATTCACTTTAGAAAACAAGACTTGAGCTTTTAAATTTATATAACAAAACCATATGATTGAGAGTAACTAACATACATTTTGCATTATCACATACAAGTGTGTATGAAAAAATCGGATTTGCAGAAGACGCTAATACAAAAGGGTATATTTTTTGTTCAAGCTTATGTTTTTTTTTCTGATTGAATATGACCCAAAATTTTCTTAGATACTAGCCACCCTCGCTTATCAGTTTTTTTTACCTTGGTACAGGGTCAATGATAATTCCAGCCGGCCATCGTCGAGTGGATAGGGCGAGAGCACGGGACCCTTTCCTTCCGACTAACGCAGGTCCTTTCCGGGCACGGCTGATTCGGAAAGTACCTGCACTCGGTCGCGAGGATTGAATTGAGTCCCGCCTGTCGCCACTGCGATTGCAGAGAGGACTAGGCTCAGCACACGCTGGCAATTTGCCCCGCTTGGGTGTCGGGTCCTCACTGCAGTCCTCGGAGGAGATCTCTCGCTACCGGCCGTCATATACTCCATGGCCGGTAGTGATAGTTGTTTTAGCGCGGTCGCATCGTTCTGCGAAGACGTCATCTCGCAGAAGGAGGCGACGAACCGGGCAGCGGAGGCGCACTTACCAGCGCCTCATGCCACCCTGAGTGTGGCCGCGGGTGGACGGGACTGGTATTTTCCTCCACCCGCCAAAACGGCCAGCCGCCAGGAAGAGCCCTCCTATTAAAGGCGCACCGTCACCCCGCCGCAAAACCCCTGGGGATGACAGCCCAAGAGGGTTTTCACACGTAAATAAAAGAGTCAATGATAATATCGTCAACAATATCGCTACACTTGTTATAAGGTAGATGGCCTCTTTATATTCAAGGAACTATCGGAGTGACCGTGACTGCTTAGGATTGGGATAGCAGTATTCTATTAATTATTGGTCAGACTGGGATCCAAGAGATTAAGAGCAGTCCTCACCTACTATATTTTGATCCATTAGTTCTGTTGGCAGTCTGTGTAAATATATTTGCTCTCACAGAGCGATGACACGGGATGTTTGATTTATACGAATTGACGAGATTTCTAAGTGCTACTTGTTGAGCTTGTTTAGTTTATTTGTTTGCTACTATTGTAGTGTAGTGTTATGTTATTATTTGTATATACATAACTGAAAAAAACTTTTAAAGCCCTATTTATTTATCAGTAGGTTTTTCAAAGAAACGTTCCCCTTTGAGTTAAACACGTCTTTGGATACCCTCAAAACTAGTCTTGCTTATAGATGATAATTTTCTTTCCACCACTTAATTCACTAATGCAAGAAGTACATGGTAAATGCATTTCTTTGTTATATTGTAGATCACATTCGAAAATCCTTAGTAAGTATTTTAATATAACCTTGACAAATAAATACTCGTATCTACATGAAATAAAATTAAAGCATATTTTGTTATTTAGCTAATGATCTTTTTCATTTTACGCCACTTGGCAATGACATGGCAATGATAACTTGGACTTGAACAGACTGTCGTGTCTACAAATAATACTATTACTTCTCTGTACATTTTTTAAAACAGTCGAATTTCGACGCCGGGTTTCAACAAAGTATTTCTTTTTTTATTAAATATCTTTAACACAGTCTTACACACGTACCGTACGCATCCGACTTAGAATACAAATGACCTGATTTTTTGGTAAACATCGGTTGATTAAACAACCGCCCGAAAGTACAATAATAAAGTTGAAATACTTCCTTTTGGAACATTGTTTCTAAGAAAATTGTGCCGATATTAATCGTTGATATGGCTTCACATTATGACCCAGATTTAGTAGAGAAATAGAACTAAAAAGACTGTTCTAGAAAGAAGCTATGAATAGTTTATGATGTAAGATGTTTTTATCAATCATATCCAACTGAATATGACTAAAAAGTCTTTAAATATATAGACAATGTATATTAATTGGTAACTCATTTCATACTTAGCAATAAACGCCTTATAAAACACGGATTGATAAGTGTATAACTATCCTAGTTATGCACTTATTGTATATGGTAGTATAGCACAATAGTGTGAATATTTAAGGACTTTTTGTATATAGTTCACTTTACAAAGTGAGGACCCCACTAAATAATTGTTTATTTATTTATTTATTAGGTTAACTCACAGCACATATATGTAACATTAATGGTAAAATCTAAGTAATAAGGTTATGATATACATGCCACTTACGAGCTAACACAGTATTCTCAGTTTAGACAACATATTAACAAATCACATTGATATATAGGTATTACAAACTTAACACTGTTGGTCTTCTCAGTTTTTATTTCCGGGTTTGCCAAGTGATTCCCATTTTTTTCCACGAAACTGGTTTATACGAATTATGTCGATTAGGTATAATGTTAGACAATAATAATTTATGAAAAAATAACAATTCAATATCAATTCAAACGTTTAAAGTTATAAAAACAATTCAGAATATATCATTCCGTAAACAGTTAGAAGATCTTCTTGTAGGTAGACAATTTTGTTTACATACCACCCGACAGGAGTTATATTATTGAGATGTGTGAAACATATAGTAATGTACGATGCATTGTAAAACTATTATCTTAAATCGTATTCCTATTTTATCCCTTTGAATTTTCCCTCCTTTTTAAAGGAATGTACACGATAAACTTTACAAAAGCGTATAGCTATGGCATATCACGGCAACATGATATAGTTGTTACAAACTTGGCTATTCAACTGTAACAGTTTATAAGACATTGTTAATAAAAGTAAATAACATTTCTATCCACGAGTACTGCAAAAATTAATGTTCATTGCGTTAAAGGCAAGCGCTAAGCTTTTACGAATAGAACAAACTGCGCTGTTAAGGAGCTCGTTCGATTTTCATTGCCACTTTGCCCGAAGTGACTATGCTCTCAACTAACACAATCATTTCGATAGTTTAAGTGCTATCTCTTTTTATATACCTACGATAGAAGAGGATGGAGATGTTTCGAGCTGAGAAGCAGTGAGGTATAGAATATATAGTTGCATTTAGCTCACGTGTTCACTCCGCTCCTTGGTAGCTGGGTGTTTTATTGACTCAATCATGGTGATACTATGAGCTTGCACTGCGTTGTACCCATGGGTAAAGTGCTAAGACACGGTTACGTGCACGTCCATATATTTTTTCCTCGTAGTAACTAGAGCGTAGCGGGATATATGAGAGCGGTATTTCAGTCAGGTTTAACCCGTATTGTAACAATATTGTACGGTATTAAAACAAACACCCCTATACAGTATGCGTGTAACCCCCTGTATTTACCTGGCTATATTCTAAATGATAATCATAAAGCACACATAGAGTTCTAGCATAGGTAATGATAGCCTTGTTTGCTAACACTGCATATATTGGTTTTCTTATTTTTCACAGTTCTGATTTTTGACACAGTCTCAAAAAAAAAGTAATAACAGAAAGACAAGCTTCTTAAATTCAATTCAATTCTTTAATTTTTTAAATGTATTAATTAAAGGTACATTACAAAATTTCCAACACATTTTCCATTTAACTCATGACATGCAAATCACTAATTTACATTACAACAATTACAGTATATTACAAATACAATAAAATACAAAATTACCAACTAATAATAAAATACCTAACTTAAATTACCTATTAATTATACATTTATTACGATAGATCAATCATCAGACCAATAAATAACTCTATAATATTATTTGAATTTATAATTTAAATATTCGTTAACAGAGTAGAAACATCTGTCCACAAGCCATCTGAACAGTTTTATCTTGAACTTTTTAATAGGTTAGTGTCTGACAGCTTCGCGTAAGTGATCGTAGATGCGCACTGACATTGCATAACTATTCCGACTACATATATCGGTTTTTATTGGTGGAAGCGGATATCGTTATTGAATTTATACATATCTTTCTTCAAAATAAATGAGTAAATGTTATTTATAACAAAAATACATGTTTCATATATGTAAAGAGATGGTAAAGTCAACAATAGGGTAGATGACTGTCAAGTCAAATCAGTGTCTTTTTTTAAACGTCAAAACGCTGGACGCGGTACATTTTTGTATGAGATACTATTTCGTGACGTCATACCTAGTTATTGTCAAATCATTTATATTTAACGTTGATTTCAAGATATCAAATTAATAAAAAAATCAAATTGACAAAGGAGGACAATTCAGCCTCTACTTTGAGATGTTAGATATAATGATACAGGCGAAATAATTTATTTTAAACCTAGGAATCTACCCTATTAAAGTTTATGGAACAGAGGCTTACAGGTTATCCAGGGTGCTACGTTGCAAATTGCTTTAACACATTGGTTTTGAGCAATAAATGTTTTATTAATATTTACCGAGTTGCTCCAAAGCACTATGCCATATCTGAGTTTAAATACCACAAATGCATGATAGGCCTCAAGTGCTGTTTGTTTGTTGGCAATCTTTGTTAGTCTCCATGAAGCAGAAACAAATCTATTAATTTTATTGCATATGTTGTCTACATGTGTTTTCCAATTACATGTATGATCTAACGTTATACCAAGAAAAGAAATTTTATTAGTTTCAAATAAAGTTTCACCATTATAATTTACATTTAGCTCAATCTTTTAACCTACTCTGTTAAGAAATTGTATAATATATATATTTGGTGTTTGCAATATTGACACTTAAAATATTATGAGTTAACCAGTGGATTACTTTACTAACAGTGTCATTGAGTAAATTATTGTAATTTGATTTAAAGTTTTCAGAAGAAAGTAAAGTTTATAGAAGAAAAAGAAGCAGGGCGAGTATAACTATATTAACATTTCTTTCCAGCTTTTAAGATAAATCAACATTGACCAAAGTTTACTTAACGGGCTTGTTTTAATCCTAAGCCTAGTTTGAAATACGTATTGAGATATTTATATAAAATCCGTGCCCGCTATTTCTGCGGCTATGTTAACAATACAAGACAAGATGTTTCCGTCAACATAATTGAGCCGACATGAATTACTTTATTGATATTAAGATTTATTTATGAATACGTCGGCAAGTGATAAAACGACATTTCACCCGACCGGTGTGTTTGTTTGTCGACAGATTTCTGCGAATGACTGCAATTAATTATGACCGATGTCGGTCGTCCGCGGGCGTCCGTAGCGCGTCTTTTGTTTTTGCTCACCATTTGTAGAACAATGCAGCGCGACTTTTATCTCGTAACAAATAAACAAAAACTCGTGTTGACTTTTTGCTGGTCTCATTCGTGCCTCGCTTTGTGCCCCATTCCATTGCGAAATTTTATCAAGCCCGTAACGAAGCGGTAGTGGAGTTAAACGAATTTCACCAAACAGAATATTTTAAACGTCCCGTAAAATACCAAAATACGCTCAAGTAAACGGAGGGAACAGTGGAAATACTTTCCAAATAGTATTATTGAGATGAGAAATTGTAGTTTCTGTTTAGGCTGTCAATTTAAATAATAAAAAGATAACCTACATTAATTCAAATATCACACTATTTACAACGTGGGATTGACTCATTACTTTGTAGTCTTCTTATTAGAACGTTATTTATAGTGATGCTCTAATGGAAAGATCAAACGCACTCGGCAGTTAATTTAATGTCTCAGTGTAAACGGGCACTGAGGCCCGTTGGATATAATTAGAGGCATCGGTAAAGCCTCACTATGCATTGCTTGCTGCCACCGCCCGACCGCCCGCCCGCCGGTTGTATTTTGATCTCGTTGACATTTATTATATCACCGACATCGGCAGTTCAAACGCATACCTACTTTGCATGAATATCTAACTATGTATTTTGAACTTTAACAAGTGCGTGAGCATTGATGTTGAGATTGACGTGATATATGCGTGTAACCTACGTCAGAGATGAGACATCAGTATTGTAATAAACTAGAAAATGTTATAGTTCATTGTGATAATTTATTCCTTGTGGCATTATTAAAGTGAACTTTAAGCGTTCATTTCTGAGAATCATTGTATAGGAAATATTGAGAGTTGCAAATTGCAACCACCGAACTTATTTTATATGTCAGAGAAGGAAGTCAAGTTGTCAGCAGGCGCCTCGCGAAGCTGTGTAAGGCGGTGTGATGTCGAGACGAGGCAGCGAGGCGGTACGAGGGCGCGAGCTCTCATCAACTTTAACGAGCCATTACCGCCGAGCCGCCACGCTCAGCGGCTCAGCGCTAGAGGGGGATTTGTGTAATTTTCGGAACTCGCATAACGTGTAATTATTTCAGGAGGGGGCGTCAATAACGTAACCACAACACATTCATATGCGTCCAGACTTGAAATTTCGACGCCTATTAAAGTAGACCACTGCATGTTTATGTATGAACGTCCCCCACGATAATTTTGATGAAACCAGGTAACAAAATTTAATAATTTGCATAAAATATACGGTTTCCTCAACAGATAATCTTTGAAACAGTTTTTTTACCTGAATAAAGTAAAATAAGGTTGTATACGATGTCGTTATGAATAAGAATGGTAGCTAATGAGCCAATTTATGGAGACAACTGGCAGTCGCGTGAGTTATTATCGACGCAAAAGCGAAGACAGTGTAGAACGCTCACTGAAATGGAACGTAACACCCCGCTGAAATAATTCACTGCGGATTCGACACGGACATTCTCAGTTGCATCGCCGTGGGCGAATGCAAACTTGTCCTGAGACGACGACAGTTCTTGTTGCGACTACTGTGGCTATTTCTAAACCGTATCACGTCTCGCTCGTCGACCGGATCGCCTCAACGACCAACGCTTTGATGTCGCATTCTCTTTTTGCAAAACCACATTTCAGTAGCTACTGAATGCTTTCGGGAAATATATCTTGAGACTAACATTTCGATCACCAAATTCTTTGTTGCCATATTTTGTTTTCAGATAATACAATGCTTCAAGATTCTGGTCCATGATCATTAATGCTTATTGATAGGCAGGTGAGCTTTTTCAGTTCTTTTTATGAAACCGTATTGTCCATACAATAGCATTCTTAAAGCACAAATGTACAACTAATGATCAGAACTTGAGTCACGATAGTAAACTGAAATGGACAGTATTTTTCATTTTATCTTGGTTTTGTGATATGAGTTGTTAGAATTTTCTGTATTTTTACATTTTGAAACGTCTATTTTCTTCTTAGAAGATGGCCTCTACAGAAAGCTAAATGAGTGAGTGATATAGGTGTCCATTTCCCTTTGTTTTTATTGTTCAGTAAATGTATGTACCTCTATGTATTCGTATCTACTTACTAATTCACTGTCGTTTACGTTTGCGTTCGATTCTTGAAGACACGTCTCATTTAAAAGTGCCTTAAAAATTCTCACAACAATATTATTTATTTATAAAGTATGTTATCTATTATTAACAACAGGATTTGAAAATCGATAAATATGTAGGCTGTGTATAAAAAAGTTATGGCTGCATCTTCATTGTATAAAACAACATCGATAAATTGTAGTAAAATTGTTCTGCAAAATTTTTATATGGTGAATATTCTTCCGATATAGATAAACAACTAGCTAGATGGATAGATCTTATTCGAATATTGAACAAGGTCTTCTTTGCTTTTTTGAAACGTGTATTACCTTCAATTTTATTTGGAATTACGTACGTGTTACGATTTATGTTTCCTTAATTGAACGTCGCTGGTCATACATAGCAATTCTCAGGGTACGGTTTTCGGATCAATTTTCTATAAACACCACTTGCACATAAAATCAGAGAGGTCATTAACCTCCGGAGAATATTAATACGTAGTCGATATTAAGATCATAACTGAGTACTTCGTAATATTCTAAAATGACTGTTTATTTCGCAATTTGTAGACGATAAACATTGAGGGGGTAAATGCAGTTTATATTCAGCCTTGCCAATGTGGTAACTGATAATAGAATGCCGTAAAACTCGGTCCGATGTGGGCGTTGTAGATAACAGCCAGTTCACTGTATCTCTTAAAGCGGTAATTTGTTAGAGCTCTTACTACGACTCACTATTGATAACGGAATAAAAAGCTATCGGCACTTTCAAGATCGAGTGTGTGAATCAGCTGGACGTGGTATATTTGTTCACTATCTTTACACACAAACATACTCGTGAATCGTTTTATTTAATTGATCCGGTATTTTGATGATTACTTTATTACAAAGTAAGCACTCAACTATGTGGCCGTAAAAAAGTAATACCTCAATTCTTACTTGAACAGTACTAATCAACTGAAATCCAAGTTAAAAATAAACTTAGTTGCTGCAAAAATAGTACAAGGAACAATATAGTCATCCCATGGATACTGCAGACGCTCTTTAAAGTGTAATAGATGTCTTTACCATCCAAAACTTCTGCTCCAACTAAATTATCCTGATTGTGAAATGAGATCCATTCAAAAAAGTACTGGCCAGAAGTAATACTTGCGTAGTACTGTTTATGTAACTAATGAAGGTGAATCACGCGTATATAAATCAATTGTTCCAACTATCGACAGATTAGGGATTATTTTGTCACCTGTTTTGTCTCACCTCTTTCAATAGGAAACACGAATTATTGTAAGTAATAACCTAAATAAAATAATTGCAACTGACCAATTTCATTTTCTTTCTTTTCTGTTGTACACATATGAATTTAAAAAAAAACAACTATCTAAAAACTTTTGTTTTCATAATGTTAGTATGTGTGTAATGTTTTTGTAATATATGTACATTTTCTTTTGTATATCTTGCTGTTGTAAGTTTAGGCTAGAATATTCCCGTTGCCATAAATTTGCAACGGGAACGTTGCCATAAATTTGAATCAAACATAAAAACAAAACTGGAATACAAAGGGAAATCAGAGAGGAGTTGATAATACTCTGCACAATAAAGCAAGGTTCCTTTTACTATAAAGATCCACATCCTCACGCGACGGGATCGTCAGTGACAGCTATGTGAACATCAACCTATGTTTTATTACTTCTGAAGGGAATAAACGAAATAAAAGGGGAAAAATACTTTGGAACCATTAAACATAGGCTATGAATGTCTTTAGACAAATTAAAAACGATGTGATTTATTACGGTAGCCTTTTTATTGCGACAGTAGCATTTTACACGCTACACTCCGCACTGTTAAAATGTATTCTGACCAAAAATATACAAATGTTTTGATACAACAGTCTACTCAACAGAGCGATACGATTTCGGACAAAATATTGTAGTCCAAGGTAAGAGTGTATTGTTATTTTGGTAGTCAATCAGTTTTTTATCTATCTAGATATTTGGGCACACACTAAAGAAGCATCCTGTAACCGTTTCTCCTTGTTTGTTTTTCCTTGATGGAAAAACGGTCACTGGCAGTGTAAATAATGGTAACAGTACCGGGCGTCACACGTCCCGGGCGTGTATGGTGTTGTTACTAAACACCCTGAAAAATTAAGGTATAGGTAAAGAACTTTATAAGTAAATACCTCTTTTGAGTATTTACACCCTTTAATTTTTGTACGTAGTGTAACGTGTCAACACCTTTGAAACGTATGGCGTTCTGGTACGTGAGCAGGTTTCTGAATGCTATATTCTGTTTATATTTTGAAATGTATAATTGTTAAGAATAGAATGAAGACTTGAAATTTTGCCATTTTGCCCAAGATAATTGGACAAAAATCTCTTCTTATAAATTAATAGCTAATATTGCACATTTTGCGTATTTGTTAATCTCCTAATAACATACACCAAGACTTCACTCACTAAGCTACGATAGTTCTTGTACAGAGAGTGCTACAGGAACTGCAATAAAATCGATGTAATAACGCTTCAAATGCGGTTTACTGCAAACGGCTATGGGATAAATGTTTTTTGGTAATCTGATAATATCAAGGTCGGATTTCCATTTATCCAGATTTATCCATTTGACCCAAATTCGTAAACACTCTTTCATTATTTTGTATTTAATGACGTTAGTAATCAAACATTTTCTTTCCGTCTGATGAAAAAGCTGGTATAAGAAGTTCTTGCCCTTGGATTTCCTCGTGTAATAAAATTATTATTATAAAGCAGTTTTGTAAATACATGCAGCTGTTAGACGAATGATTTCTTACTTACCTAATTATATTTTTTATATCATATTTATTTTAGATCTCTATCTCTTAAATACTTACAAACCCACTGGTAATGCTTATGTGTTACCAACCCTATACCCTTTGGAGTTTCAATATCTCCATATTAATAAGTTAAATAGAAGAGTGCATCAATAGCTCAATTTTGATATAGTCTGCATTCAAAATATTGTTTTCAGTTTCATGTTTATTTTTAATACATTACATAAATATTCTGAGGTTAAGCTGTCTATTTAACGCGTGAATTAAAATAAATTCTTGTGTATGAATATTTACAAGTACAATTGGAAGCTAGTATATGTCCCGAGTGATGGAGAAGCGGTAACGGGACCCATAAATACACAAAACACCTGTAGGGAAACTTATGTGGCGTCAACCCTATATGGCCCCTATGGAGTTTTACCACTTTCATCTTCACTTTTAACTATAAGTTAAAGTAATATAAGGTTACGTTATTTCATTACAGACACGTAAAATATTCATAAATGTTTGTAACCTCCTTTCTACGAAGAGGCTTACGTAAAGCATTGTACTATCAAAGGCTGTTGATGGTGATGATGATGTTTGAAACTACAGGTGATTTCTTCATGAATTAATTTATGTGTTTGTTCTTACCTATATATACTGAGGCTAACTTCCTGATAGCAGTATTAGAATATAGTAACAGATACTCGTATTTCACAAACTATATTTTGAATCTAAATAATTGAAATAAAAATATTACTGTTTTAGACTCTTTTATACTCGTGTGGAGTGGGATATACTGGAATCGAACCCGCACTAGACGAGCGAATTAGGCTGGAATCGAACTCGCACTAGCGAAGTGAAGTGGGTTAGAAGCGAACTTGCACTCGTGAAGCGAAGTGGTAAGTGGTAACTCGTAAGAAAAACCCAACCTCATATTTCGAGCGATTTGAGAATGTAAATTTGTAGCACACAAACTTTTTCCTCCGAGTATTTTTTTCAAACTAGGTTGGGATCGGCTTTAAGTATACTACTACGACTGTACTTCGATTTTTACGTGGAGCGACTGTCTCAGACCTCCACAGCCCAAGTAAGCGATATCTGTAAAAAGCCTGAGGTTGGATTTTTGTTGCTCCAATTAAAGGTTACGATTGCCACAGATGTTCGAATTGTAACCGGGACCGAAGGCACGGAGGTGTCTCAATGTGCTGAGAATGGTCACCCATCTATAGACTGACCTGGCTAGGATTACTTAACTTTGCAATGTGCTAACCTACTCAGTTAGCACTTAGCCATGAGCCCTTGTCGCACGCTAACATAAACCCAAAATAGTAGCATGGAACCAACCCAATGCGGCAGCCGTTTCATTTGATGTAGTTAATTAAATGGGTTATTAAAAGGGGTATCAGGTACTGGTAATTTATACAGAAACCATCCTGCAATATATTAGTGCAGTTTATTAAAGGGACCCGAAACTAAATTAAGGTTACAGGAGCCAGGTGACACTAACAACACAGACCTATCATATTGTACTCCTCGATTACCGGCTACGGTGGCAACAACCTTAAAGTCAAGGTTTTAAGTGTCCATAACATCAAAACATATCGTTGTTTAAATCACCTTTGTTAATTTTGTTTGAATACTTACGTGAACAGTAAAATTAAGTTTTTATGGAGCAGTAGTTTACATCAATTTTATATTAGATTCACCTTATTCCAAAAGAAAATCATCCTACAAAATTTTATCGTACACTACTGCATAATTTTTTTAAAGATGGTAATGATCATGATAGCTATAGTCAATAGGGCCATAAGTAAGCCAAGATTAGATGTGCAAATCAGTAGTGGGTCCGATAAAATGACTGTGTAACTGACGTTGGATCCGTAAATCGATTTTCGTAAATGACATCTCAAGGCTAAGGGGCGTTCATTATTTACGTGAACGGTTTTCGGCGATTTTTTGACCCCCTGTTGAGATGTCGTGAGATTTGATTCAACCAATCTCCCTTCCCCCTCCAATCTCACTTGAGTTTTAAAAAAATGTGTTTTTAGTGTAAAGGCGGTGTAAAGGCTGGCGGTAGCGCATAAACAAACGACGGACTATTGTGCAACTTCGCGGCACTCGCAATACCATGATAAATATTATTGTATAAGAGAGAAGATTCGTCTCGACCCCCTCCCTGAACGTCTCACGTAATTAATGGAAGCTCCCTAAGTGTATCTGTATTTGTGGTACCTTCATCTTTACATAATCTTTGCGTTATCTTATTTTTATTGGTGAGGCTTTGTCTATTTTTATCTTGGCCTGGGTATAAAGTACGTGTAATAAGTATTAAAAAAGCAACTACAATTTAAAAAATCTTTAATATCGACGCATCGATATCGATGATCTGATGATCATTCACGTAATAACAGCTTATCGCCGTTACTATCGTTGCGTATATTAAAAGCACTACAGACTTTAACCTGTCATTAATTCAGTTAAATTGCCGCTCTTTCATTTATGAGCGATCCTTGGGGAAATTACTCTATAAAAGTAAATGGACGCTTTAGTTAATGATGAATTTTCATTTAGTGAGAATCCTGCTTTTTGGCCTTACTATTGTCTTTTTTTTATTGTCTAATATAAAATTCATACATGCAGAAGTTTATCTATTGTATACAACACAAACCCTCTAGAGTTAATTTTATTTCATAACTATTTGCACAAGTACCTGCATCATCATCAGCCTATCGCAGTCCACTGCTGGACATAGGCCTCTCCCATTGCACGTCACTTAGATCGATTTTGGGCTTCTCGCATCCAGCTCCTGACAGCCATCTTGCGCAAATCGTCACTCCGCCTGGCCTGTGGGCGTCCTACAATACGTTTGCCGAGACGAGGTCTCCACTCAAGAACTCGTTTTCCCCAACGGTTGTCGGTTCTGCTGTACATGGATCGGAGTAAGGCATTCTCATCAGGCGACCGATTGTGGGATGCTGAGAAAAAATGAGGAGAACGATAATCAGTTTAACAAAAGTAACATTAGGTCTTTTGTAGTTTTTCAACTCCAATATAAAACTTTACCAAACGATTGTTAAGTGATAATCCAGCTGCTGACTTCATCATCGGACCATCATTACATAATCTCGACTACCAAATCTATCAATCGAATCGAAATATCTAATAATTAATAAAATAATTGAAATAACTGTTGCACCATTCTCACATACAGTTGTGAAAAATCTGCAACTTAAAATATTTAAAGCATATGAACGGTTACTAAATTAAGAGATGGTAATCAAAAACCACAAGTCTGTCTGTTCACTTTCGTGTTTCTTTCTGCCGGTCATTTGGCTTTTTGTCACTCGATTTAAATTATTTATTTATAGCAAAAAGAAATTGGCCTAAATTCGTAATAACTAAAACATTTCCGATGACAACTCCGTGAATCATGTCTATTTTTTTCTTTGGAACAAATAAGTCTCATCTCATCATACACACATTGTAGTTCATATAATTTACACAACAACATACCGACTTACGATTGCAACCTAATATGTTATCCAACCCCTACCTTAACCTGATAGTGCTTAACCTCTATCGTGTACACTAGAGTTCTCTACGTATCAATTGAGTTTGATGATAATACTACGATCGAGTTACAGACAACCCTAGCTCGAAATAAGCCCGAGACACAGTAACAAAGGAAAAGCGGATGTCACTAGATTAAATTCTACTTCTATTAAGTTAATCGTTATTAATAGATTATTTATCGGGCTTTAAGAAACATTTAAACAATGATGTTTGCAGTACATTATTAAATATATTGTTTACTACCCGGTACCCGCGACTTTGTTTGCGTGGAATTTGAAAGGCGCTGCCTTAGTGGTGTAGTATGTTCCGCGACTGCAGTCCAAGTGGCCTAGGGTGCGATTCCCAGACCGGGCAAAATTTTACAGGGTTTTTCTAAGACGAAAGATATCCTGAGTTACTCTTTATATAGACAGCTACCTGGTGGTAAAATATTGTCAAAATCAGACAGACAGACAAAAAAATTATAACTGGTTTTCAATATTTGAATAACCGTGTGAGCATGAAAAAACTCTTTTTTTTTACATTACAGACACTTCAATATTATTTATTTGTACAGATCTAAATATTAATTCGTGAAGAGATTTCTTTGCACATATTGTATATATTAAATCAATGTTTTTAAAATATTGTAAACTTTTCAATTCTTATATGAAACTGAAAGAGAATAGAAAAATGAAAATGAAAAGAGACTCCTACATGTAGCTGAAAATGCGAAATTTGACATGCATGTGTATAGTAATTATAATCGACAAGATAAGGAATGAAGACATTAGCAGGACAGGAGTCGGGAATAGTGCCAGTGGGAAAAAAATAAAGTGCTATAGATTTTCGAGGTAAATACATGTGATTCGAAAAGTAAAAACGAAATATGGTGAAAAAAATTTCATACATGAAAGTAAAATGAATAAGCTGCGTGAAAGAGAATATGCCTAGAAAGCAAGTCGCAGTCCCCGACGAACACTATGGTAATCGCTATTACGATAGAATCGGGTTTATTAGATATTCGTTATCTACACACCCTATTACAAGCATTGAATTTTTTTTATGATCGGGCGATGAATACTTTTGGATTTATCCATTCAATAATGATCTTTATGTTTTTGTTCAACGTATAACATAAGTGAAAAATTTACACGATCAATAACGCAAAAACCTATTACCAAATCTCAAAAGTCAACATTTTAGAGTAAGCGGCTGTTACCATATTGTTCGAGGGAAAAATGACAGAATCAGAATCAGAATTTATACATAGGTACCGAAATGGTTATAACACCTAAAAATGATCATCGAATAAGCATGTAATTTATGTTTACCGTAATATTAAAGTCAGTTATATCATCGAAAACGATTGCAATGTCATTTTACGAATATAAAGTATATTCATATTTACCATGGAACAATATCATAATGAACGATTACTACAGCAACACCGATTTGTGATTACAGTCGAACACTATCGTAAAGTTAGTTTGCATTAATTTTTTCCATAGCTTATTTCAGTAATGGACATTTTCACAATTTTCTTACTGATAAAGAAAATTTATGATAAAAATTTAGTAAAAATCTAGTGCAAAAAAATATTTCCTTATTTTTGATAAAATAATCTTCTTTTTAGTCTTGATAGTATTCAAGATATTCAGTTTTTATTTGCTCCTGTAAAATTGTTATTTTCCTATTACGATTTTGTTCGTCGGGGACTGTGAAGTGCACTGAGCAGTTAACCAATAAATTATACCTACAGTAGAATGAAAGAAAAAAACATGTTGTGCCGACTCCAAATAAATTTATGAAGAAAAGAATGTGATTATAATAATTATTACGCGAAATTTAGTTATCGACTGGCCTGTTGGTCTAGTGGTTAGTGACCCTGACTGCTACGCTAGCGGTCGTGGGTTCGATTCCCACCCAGAACAAATAATTGTGTGATGAGCATGGTCATTTTTTCAGTGTCTGGGTGTACTTTATCTATAAGATAGTAGTAATAATTTCATAAGTTAATAGTATTTAGAAATATATAAGTATGTTTATCAGCAGTCTGGTTAGAATACCACAGGCTCTGCCTAGTTCGGAATCAGACGGCCGTGTGTGAAATGTGTGATAATATTATATAATATCATTAATATGGTGGCCATACATGATATGGCCAACGTGGTATAGAAGGCCAAACCTCCTTTCTAAGTCCAGTAGTGGGCTATTAAACTGTTGATGATGATGATTATGATGAAATAAATACTACTGAATAATAACTGAATGTAACAAAAGTGTTAATAAAAATATAAAAGCAATAAAATCCAGCTTTGTAACAACAAAATGGGCTGTTCATTTTAAATTATTGTATATTGCTATATTTATCCTGAAATCTTGATCTTTAGTTAGTCACTATTTAATGCCACCAAATAAAAAGCAAAGAGCGCCGTGTATTTTGAAATTTTATTTTCAAATCGCTATTACACCATTAACATGTCAAGGTTCCTGCTAAGGAATCCCGTGAAAGACAAGGGGAGGTGAAGCCACGTTGTTACCGTGAATTTTGTAATTAAACGCCTCGTCTAATTGTGACCTTCGACCGACGGCGACGCTTCACGCTCTGCTACACTTTCAGGATTAAGCTAGCTGCTTTGTTACAGATGAGGACGCTTCCAGTATGTCCAGAGTATATTGAGAAGAGTATATTGATTAAACGAGAACCATACCTTTCAAATTGTATCTTGTTTTAGGTACACTGCTTAAGTTGGTATAATTTTTAATACCGCATCGAATGTAGCATGCATGAAGTTTTACTGAGATACAGTAGGTAAAGCGTTGCCATTACTGTAATTTTTATACAAATAAAGTGTTACGACATTATGTTGTAAGTAATTTTTAATAAATCATTAAATTGGGTTTCTTGTTAAAAGAAATGAGAGTTTAAATAATTGCGATGGATTGTGTGTTTTTGATTTCTTTTGTTATTAAAATTATTTTTAATAGCATTGGTCGTGAAAATTATTTTATATTCATCGGCTTTTTTTTTTTCATGTGTAAAAGGGCAAACAAACAGACGAGTCACCTAATGGGAAGAGTCACAAGTGCGTTGCCTTCCTTTCCAGCCATGCCTTGTAGTCCTAGTAGTCGACAAGTTTGTGGTCAGAGGACACGTGATGTTGCCTCCATTAGGGTCCACTTGTCACGTCAAACCAGACGGAACACTTTCCATTGTCTATAATGCATATTTAGTGCCGCATTAATAGAAGGCTTTTAGTTGTTTGTATAAGATAATAAAAATGAATTGTGTGGTTTGGTTGCCGTATGGTGACGGATTATGAATACGGAGTGTCACCACCCCTATTCATCCCGTAGGTGTTGTAAGAGCCGACTAAGGGAGCAAACATCGCAGGACAACAGCGCTGCAAAGAGAAGGAAAACTTGAAACAAACTCTATACCAACCCGTCTGTCGAGCGTGGTATAGTAGAAATGTAGTTGGTATAGTATTCTAAAGAAAGGCCTGTGTCCAGCAGTGGACTATTAAAGGCTGTTGATTGCACCTCACTCACTCCCTGACACGAAACAAAACAATTGCTAAACACCGGTATTTTGTGAGGCCGTGGAATCACTCCGGTCGGCCGACCCATTTGTGCCGAAGTATGGCATTCCCACGGTGCTTTTTTCTAAATGCCCTAAATATTTTTTTATAGACCTGGCTAAATGCTTACGTGATCCGTAATATTTAGTTAGCATTCAATGTTAGTACTTATTAGTTTTGAGTTAAAACATTATTTTTGTGTATTATAGCTTTTATTAAAATTTGATTACTCTTATTAGAATTTTCCTGAAAGTCGCGCCTTGTATTTTTTCTTTTTTTTCGCAAAGAACGTAGGAACTAACAATAATTATAATCGTGTAATAAAATTTATACATATAATTGTAAACGAGATGTGTCTAGTACATCACGCAAAAACTCTTGATCGTCTGTGTGGGATATAACAGATAACCTTATGAATGTATGAATTTTATAGTAGATAATTTAAAAAAACTAAAATTCCTCTAAGTAGTATTGTTGTGGTTTAAATTCGCAAGTATTTAAACAAACGATCAAGCTACTAGCTACAACAGTAGTTTGAGAAGTTGTGAATCTTTTCACGCGACAGCAATAAGTCAAACTAAACGCTTCTAGTTTCAAGTGGCCTTAGTCTTGGTCGTCCTTCTATTTTGCCAGATAGTTTTAATCTTCGAACGTTTAAGAGTCGTAGATTTTTCATGAAAATATGGGTACCAAATTTGTCTTCAGCATCTCTTTCCATTAGATGTATTTTAAGAAGAACAGATATTCTTGTTTTCAATCTAGAAATATAAGACTCACGATCTAATGTCAAAAGGCCATATTAAAATAATGGCATGCAAGATTTTTGTATGTACGATTGATAGAAACCAGTATTTTCAAACAAAGTCATTTTATTCTTCATTACACAGATAATACCTTGCATTCCAACCAAACCATATTACCATACAACTGAGCACGATTAAAGATAGTATAAGGTAAAATGACGGCGTTTATGTAAATTGTTTCCGCCAGGATTTCACCAAGATTTATGGGTTACCGTCAAGAACAATTAAATTTAGACCACAACTCGCGCTTCTGTATAAATTAACTTGTTTTAGTCACGAAACCGTTTTGAGTTCTACTCCCACTTCTGAGAACAAGTGGTAGAACAAGCAGCGCTCTGTCTAAGTTAGCTGCGTTTGTTCTTTTTAACCACTGAACAAGTATAAAAGTTTGAAACAATACAAACATTGCTATATCTACATAACAATTCTTAATACAATGGGCCTCAATTATAACATTTAATTGCAAAATTACCTTAATATTAAAATGTAATGAATTAATTTTCGGGACTATTTTGATTGGTAGCTAGTCATTTTTATTTAACCGTAGACCTGATGTTCTGAAACATTGTGATAGATACTTAGGGCCCATACTAAGACTCTACCTAAAGGCTAAATCTTCTTGAATCCTAAAACTAACTCACAGTTTTAGGGGGAAATAATCCTATAAGGGTGCCCGCTTTAGGATCACTGCATTATCCGTATGTCTCTCTATGCTTATGTAAACACCCTCGTCTTCTACTGACAAGGGTTTTTTCTTAAATTCCTTAACTCATATTGAAAGTTTAATCACAGTCATACAACCCAATTATCTGAATCTCTCTGAAATCGAATTACATGTCTACCGCAAGGCACTAAGTCAAAATCTACTTATGTCCTAATATCTGCCATCAACATAATAAAAACTTTCGAAATAACTCGAAATCATCGTTTTCGTATGTAGCGTATTCGTCAAAATTGGAGGACAACGTGATAAATAACAAAATATGTTAAAGTATTTATCCCACACTATGATTTGACCTGCTATTATTTATAATATATTATCCTTGGCATTTTTTTGACACATCTCACATTTCGCACACACGGTTGTCTGATCACAAATTAAACAGAGTCTGTACTATGTTACCCAGACTGCTAGTAAACATATTTATATATTTTTAAATACACACATATTACAAATAATCACACTCAGATATAAAACAAATGATCGTGCTCGTCACACAATTATTTGTCCAAGGTGGGAATTGAATCCACGACCTCTGGCTTAGCAGTTTTTTTTTATGCCATAAGGGGGCAAACAAGCGGACGGGTCACCTAATGGTAAGCAGTTGCACCGCCGCCCATGGACACCTGCAACTCAAAAGTCTCAAGTGCGTTGCCGCCCTTGGATTCCCTCCTGCTCGAGTCAGCGGGAGGGGGGATTTGGGCTCCGGTAACCTCACTCACTCAGTGAAAGGCAACGAAAGAATTGCTTAACACCGGTTTTCTGTAAGGCCGTGGTATCACTCCGGTCGAGCCGGCCCATTCGTACCGAAGCATGGCTTTCCTTTCACTAACCACTGAACCAACAGGCCCGTAATGGTATATAAACATTATAAGTATAGTAATGTTTAATCTCATGAGCAAATATGCAGTGAAACCAACCACAATAAAACTAAGCAAATTTTGAACACCAATTCCTTTCAGAACGACTATATTACACATGTGTATATTAGATAAAATCTCCTACAATATCCTCTTCACCATCAATAAAATACATAAGGACGTGCATTTACACAGGTCACTGCAAAATTTAGTAGAAAGCGGGAAGGTGACTTGCACCCCAGGGCATAGAGAGTGCTCGAATACCTGTCCGGTTGCTTTTATTGGTTTTAAGTATTAAGTTTTCATGTAAGGCTAATGGATTAGTGCAGTAAAGTGGGGATATAGCTATCCCTATGATATCTTAGTACGTTAAAGAATACTACTGATTGAAATGGTTAGGTAATACAGTTCTTATTGCAAGAAAAATCACATTGAAAAATTTGTATATTGCGTAACAATTATAATATCAAATATTTTAAAGAGAAAACATGCTAAATACAGATTTACAATTTTCTAACAAAATGTATTCAAATTAGATTTAAATGAGTAACGGTAGGACGCTATGCAATTTCCAACCCAAGCTTATATCCGATCAACATCTTATGATAAATATTTTCCCCATAGAAATGTTCCCGATGCCGATATGTATTGTATTAACATAAATTATACTTACAGATTAATTTCAGATCTAAGTTTCCTTGGAATACTTGCCTCCGTGATATATTAATAAGCAATAAGTTTGTTGAAAACATAAATGGTTTATTTTGTAAATTATGCAATTTACTGTAAAAGGCGGGGCGTGTGATGGCAGATGCTGATTAAAGTAATGAAAACCTCGAATTTGTAAATGGCACAAATTATGGGTTTGGTTGATTATTTGGTCAGTTACATTACAGTACACTTTTGTTCCAAGTTAAATGTAAAACTTTATGTACATTTTTATGTTACACCAAGTATCCTCCGAGAAAGTTTTGATTTAATGATATTATATTGTTAATACCGTAATTAGAACACATACAATTGTTTGCGAATTTCGAATAGTCTGCAATCCTTAAGGCTCTTTGTAGTAAAAAAAAGACTATTAGTTATATTGTTACCAAATACTTTTAATTATAACCTATTAAGACACCTGTTTATTATTTATTTTATTATTCTTTAGTGAGAAACTATCTTATAAAGTTACGTTTCAATATGTGCCATGAACTTACCTATAGCCATATTAAATTACCCAACAATATCCGCAATTGGTAAGTATTCGTTTCAGACATTGCGTGAAAACACTATTATAATTAAAGAAAAATAATATGTCATTTAAAGTCTTGTATATTAAGGCTAGGGTTAGATACCTATTGTTTTAGCTTGTTGGGTAGTTTTCACAAGCGAAAAGTTTCGTTAATATTAGTGCGGAAATACATTTTTTTTAACGTATACGCTGTCTGCTAAGATTAATGTTTGGGTTAAACTATTAAAAAAAAGTTTCATATTGGTAATAAATCGGGTTTTTACCCAGAATCAATTGATCGAAGTTCAGACAAATAAGCCACTAGGCTATGACCGCCAAATAAATTTAATTTGAACTGCAAATGTGATAGTCCGAAATGTAAAAATAGCGCATACTTGCTTTCATTTTATTATGTATTAAAAATGTTGATGTTGTAACTTAACACTTGTATGGATAACGGACACTTTTCTAAGAAAACTGCCATTTTGTTATTACAAAGTGCCAACAATAGGTGATCGAATTAACAATGCAGTCATAAAATAATTTCTATAGGCAGTTTCCTGTCTGTCTGCTTGGGAGGTAAAAGTAAGCTTAAATATTATATTTATAGGTAATTGTAGAATTTTGTATACTCTTCAATGGTCCTAATGGTCATACTATTTTCCTTTTCAAGCTTTCTAAATATTTTATTTTCTATTGTACTTACATCTTTATAGGTAGAATTTAAGAACACATTGCCTATCACTAGGCAACCAGTAATAATGAAAAATATACATACATTCTTCTAATATCGCAATATAATACTATTATAGAGTTGTGTGAATTTGCTGTATTTCTTTTAGGAACTCTTAAACTTAGGAAATAATAATTAAAGTTGATTGCTGTCAAAAAACGCAACCCATTTTAGCTGAATTTCATACCCAAATATATAATCATATTCTGTCTAAGAGTGTAGTCATACCAGTCTTCTGGTGTGACCACACTATTCACTTACAAGAAGATTGGCCCATAAATATATATACCTAAGGTTTTCAGATTGAGATATCAAATTTTCAACATCGTCGTTATTTTTGTTCCGTGTTTATTTTTGTATGGAATACTAAAATTAAAAACAATATATATTTTAAAGTTCTTAATGAAGTATGCACCCAAGTGTAGTATAAAATATCTTCTTATGTAAATACTTCTCCGCAAATGACTATAAAACCGGTAATAAATTACTTTATACTTGTATAATTTTTATTATGCATGTGACATTTTTATTCTTCTGCACGCGTTTCTATGAAACATAAAAAATTACGACGATTTTATTGTGTGTGACGGACGTACACACCATAAACGAACAGAAACATCAGACGTTCGAAGTCCCCCTGTATATCCACCAGCTTGTAACTTGTCCAGCACGAAGCGCCAGACACTGTCACATTAAGCAACATAATTTAAGTTCATTTCATTTTAATTTATGTAACTCTGCAAAAAGATTACTGTATTTATATACGCTTGCATTGTGGTTTTATGGGCAGGCGCTAGGTGGTCCGGTTATTTAAATGAAAACTGTTCCCGGATTTCTTGTTTCAGGCGAAGTATAGTGCACCGTGTGGTTTTAGTTAATTCGATTCCGACACACCGTCTTACCGAAAACCAAGATATGGTGAGGGCCCAAGGGGTTTCCATATGTACAAAAAAAAGGTTTTCAAAAAAAAAACAGCCATATTCTTTACACCAGTGAACGGTTAGTATTATGATTACGACATTATCAGTCTTTATTTTCTATTCATTTATCAAAACCATTCTTGCTATCGTGTTTAAAGACCGTACAATATTTTGACGTTAGTTTAACTTGTAATATGATAGTAAAAATCTATTGGATTCAATCTGCCGGACATTTAATCAATAAAAGATAACATATCGGCGGAGTGAATGACCAGACTAACCTATATATTCCAAACATTATTTACTTTGCGTTTATCAGATTTATAGCAAGCAAGTCGAGTGACATTAATATGAATACGTTACATAAATATACAGAGTTGTATTTTATTAAGACTAACTGTGAGTGTTTTCGTTTTATTCCTCTTGCTTTCTTTATCATTATTGTAGTAAACAAATTGATGACGACCTAAAATGGCATGCAATTTCTGTAGGATAGTAAAAAAGTGTTCAAGGATAGTTATGATTGGTTACGGTTAATCTGCGCCACTTGATTTCATGTACCAGCTAAGTATAAAAAATAGCATAATCGATCTTGGGCTCCCTCCTATTTATGAGAGCAGTATAGTACAGTTAAATTGCTTCGATTCCAACGCACTACAACAACCCACCAGAGCTTTTTGAATGGTGATTGAAACTGTTCTATGGGGCTTAACACAAAGAGAAAACTGTACCTTAGCAGAAGTTGGTGAAAATTGTGTGCACATCTAGACTTTAAAAAATGTCTAGCTATCTGTCTCAGAGATATTTTTCACCACAATTTATTATCTTTTTTATTCATGAACATTTCTGTTAGTTCTAGTTACACAGTTACAAAAACTTAAAAGAAAACAAAAAAAAAATACAATTTAGTAGTTTTTTTAGTTAGATTACAAAGACGCAGAACGTTAATACAATATTCAGTTAATCAAGCAAAATACCTTCTACGTATAAGTGCTTTATTTAATTTGATGTCAGATCCAATCAGTCGGTTAGTTAATGTATAATAGATTGGTCCCTAAACCTAAGCGACCAAGGTAATCTCCTAAGTGATGGTAAGGTATAAACGCCTGAATTATGTAACGTTTAACTGCGGTTGCCGATCAGAACAAGTTATTTGCCGTAGTTGAAATATCCCTTTCTCCGTAAATATGTAGAATTCACCACTTATGGGATTATCTCGTCCATCTGTCCCTTCTCCGTTTTACTGGGCATTGCAAGTTGTGATTCAATACAGTTATATAAGATAATAATAATTAATCATGTACTTACAATGATAAAAAAGTTATCGGTTTTAGAAATCATTGGGCTCTAATAAAAAGTAGGTTTATATTTTCAGTCCATCAAATAATCATAAACCATATGTCTATAATCTAAACTCTTTCCTTGTATGAATCCAATCTAGCAATCAAAACATGTTTATTGATTCAAATAGAAATACAATCAATGCCGGATTAAAAAAAGACTCAGAAAGAGAACCTTAACCTTATCATCATCATCAACAACCTTTACTAGTCCACTGCTGGACATAGGCCTCTCCTTAGAAACGAGGTAACCTTATAAAGGGCAGAAAATAAATATACGTTTAGATAAAAAAAAAAAATTAAAGTGAGTACTGTGTCGATTGTAATTATTTTGGACAGTCGCTATATTTATACGCGATGTTTGAAGCAACTACAGGATATTCTTTGGGTGGGTATTCCAATAACATTTATACTAAGTACTACTTAATCATTATATCATAAGATTTTTTCTTTGAAGAATTTTCAGTTTACCTTTAAAAATTATATCCTTTTGGTGTACAGTTTTCTTAAAGTTTTTAAAATTAAAACAACAGAATTTAATTATCGTGTCAAAAGAGAAGTTTACCTGTTTATAGTATTAAATATTATAGTTGAGTTAATGTTGAAACCAAGAAGAAAATAGTAAAATGTTATAAGTAATTTCAATTGACTGCACGGATGACTGCACGGACGGCGTAGTGGTTCAAGCGGTCAACTCGCCACTTCCTACGACGCTGAGTGTTGTGGGTTCGGTTTCCACAAGGAACAATAGTTTGTATTCTCTACGAATTGTTTTTCTGAGTGTTGGTGTTCTTTGTGTCAGTTTCATAAATGTTTGTCTTTAAAAAAAAGAAAGAGATATTCTGCATTGTACGTATAAATATAGGCACTAGCACTTAAACCATGCGGGCTTTGATAGGCTAAGTTATAACCAGTTGTTAAAATGTTTAATAGGCCTCATGAAATAAAGTTTGTCGTCTGTTTTAATTTAGTTTCAATAAAAATAAAAATAAGCTAATTTTCAAAGTACACGAAACTCAATTACAAATATAAAGTTGTACGTAAGAAAAAAACTTGCATGCAATTAACTTTAGTTATTGTCGCAAAAAGTAAGTAAAAACATCATAAGAAAATATTTATTTACCATAATTTATCGAAGTTGCAGATACAACATAACTATACAAAAATAAAACACAAATAATATAATTGCAATCGTATCCTTCGTCGTTACCCAAAAACCGCTGATAAAGGAAAAGCTCTTTCGGCACCGAAAAGGTAGCAATAAACGTGGCCGATACGTAAGCAGGACAGGAATAAATTGGGCTCAAAGATTTATTGCCAAATGCTCTTAACCCGAAACCTTTCGTCTTTTCAATTGAAATAGTGCTTTTTCTTATCGAAGTATATCTTGAACTGTGTAAACCAAATCTCATTTATTTTATTATATTTATTATCCTAGTTACTCTACAGCTGAGTTTTCAGTTTCCTGATCAAAAAAAATTATTAAAAACAAACTTTACAAATTCATTGAATTAATCTAGAACACCTGTTGTATATTGGTACTATTATTACATTCCCTTACAATTACATCATTTACTCTTACAAGATAAATTGATATTGTTAAATTTATAACTGGCGGTTTACATTAAATCAGCCACAGTAGAACAAGTAGTATACAGCAAAATTTACATTAAGATGCTTTACGATTAAACAAAGACTTGTTATCCGTGTTTTTTAGTCGTAGTTTTTATTTTTTTCTTATTTTTTTCTTTATTATTTTCCTTTCTTCTCCTATTCCTTATTACTCCGTGTGGTGACGGATTAAGAATACAGAGTGTCACCACCCCTATTTATCCCGTGGGTGTCATAGAAGCCAACTAAGGGAGTAAACTACGCAGACAATACCAATAACAAACCCCATACCAACCCGTCCGGCCAGTGTGGTATGGTAGTCCAAAACCTCCTTTCTAACAAGAGGCCTATGCCCAGCAGTGGATTAATAAAGGCTGTTTATGATTGATGACTCTTTATTATTTATGACGTCTGTTTTGTGTGTAGACATCGGCCAATTAAATTATTACAAGATGTCAGCTTCTGAGAACATAGTTGAATATATTAATCTACACCTATTATAGTTTTTACCTAGTTAAGCCTACGAAACGATTTACTTTTTCAATTTTTATTAGGGAAAACTTTTCATTGACAAACTGTTAAACCGTTGGTAAACTCTTGGCGTTGGTTTTCCAAACAATAAATAAATATAGTTTGAAAGTTACTTTTTAGCTACTCAATTATATTATGTAAAAGTTATAAGTACAATATTCTATGCAAGACAAATATTCTTGGGATTAGATTCTTTAAATTTGAAGCCTACTACATTTTTCCAAATTTATTTAAATAGTCATTTAGATAGGTTGAAGTCGAAAGACGTCACAGACTTGATAAATTGGTATTGACTGTATTTTTCATTCTTTTTTTTTCACAACTGCTAGACTTTCTGCATTGGAGAGAGCTCTACATTTATTTTGAAATTCAATTCAAGGAAAAACAGCTGTTATATTTACTGCTCAAAGATACTAATACTATACAAATACATCCTCATCTCCATCTCAACTGAGGTTATGTAAAAACAAGAAAGGAGTTAAATATGAACATTTGGATTATAACCACAAATCTCACACACGGACGTCTGATTCCAAACTAGGCAGAGCCTGTGCTATGGTAACCAGACGCTGATAAACATACTTATATATTTTCAAATACATATATATTTTACATAAATTACAGCCAGACGCAGAACAAATCTAGTCATCACACAATATTTGTCCTGGGTGGGAATCGAACCCACGACCTCCGACTTAGCAGTCAAGGTCACTAACCTTTAGACCAACAGTCCTGTCGAGTAAATTCAGTTTGGTAGGACCTTAGGTTTTTATAGGAATCATACATCAATAATTCAGAAATAAAATACTCGTTCTCATATAAACTTGCTATATTTCAAATTTTTATTTCGGTACATTCGGACTGGGTCTGAAAATATTCTTATACAGATCAAAATGTCTTGTCTCTTACCTACGTTATGTGAGGGATTAAAAATTTAAAAATTCGGGAGAAAATTAGATAATTACACTAGGGTTACATTTACTTCTAATACACAAATTTAATATAAATATCACAGTCAAAGATTATACAACTAATACTCTAATAAATCCTAAATGTATATGGCAGTGAAATGCAGGGCTTCAAAAATATGAGTATGTATACATTTACAGTTAAGTATCAACCTCATGTTGCGGCATATCGGTAAAAAAGTTTAGCTTATAAGAAATGAGTCTTGAAATACACATGAACAATAGTATTACAGTTAAGTAATTTCCACGAAAAGTATTACGTTTGGTAAATATTTTGAAAATAAATTTAATCAAAAGCATACAAAGTTCTATATGTAATGTAATAGTGCATTCATTTACTAGAACCGTTAATAAACAAACCTACGCTAACTCTGAGTCATTAGATAGTACATTTAAATGTAAATTCATTAAGTGTTCTTCTAATGTTTGTGCGAGTTGAATAACATTTATTGCAATATGTGTATGTGTATAGTAGTTTGAACACGTGTCTTTCAATCCTCTGGCAGTTATGAATGTCAAAACTAGTCCTATTTACTGTGACTAGAATATAGATTAGGAATAAATAACGAGATACAAATATCAAAAGTACGGTATCTACACATACAAGCACTACTACGGCAATCTACAACGGTTATGTTTTGCCCGACGTTAAGTTAAATATTGTCTACCTAACACTAATGCCATCGATTCGGTTCCAATTGTTCAAATTTGAACATACCTAAAACTTTATAACTTATTCATAGAATTTGAAAAGATAATGTTGATTATTGCTTTGATTTCACTCATCCTGCTATTTTCTTAAGTATTCGGTGTCCCATACATGTTTTTATTTTCTGGACTCTGTAAAAATACATTAAATTTAAATGTCTGCATTGTCCAGTACAACAACTGATAGTAAAGGGGGGTTAAATTGTAAACAAGTTCAAATTACCTCATACGGCGGTGGCGGTAATATATCACACAGATTTATTTGACAGCCCTGTTCCGACCTCGCTACATTCGAATGTCTGCTCGTCTGAATGGGAATTTTGAAACTGTTCTCTCTCCCTAACCAGTGCCACTGTGGATAGTCGTATTCTAAATCAGTCGCAGGGCAAACTTTGCTTTTGTCCTGTCTACTCCTTGATCCGGACCTATTTGTATGACAAGAGGCACAGTCGTCCTCCAAAACATTAATCTCATTATGTGCGTTCTCGTGTCTCGGCTCTCTGTAGTCTTTAGTTGATCTACTAGACGTACTATGACAACACGTCGAACATTCACCATTCGAGTATTGAATACTTCCATTACACGATCTAACAATGCTGTTGTTATGGGATCGTCTTTCCGAACAGTTCCTCGGGTCTCCTATTTCGTTATTGTCCTGTGAGGAAATTGATATTTATTGTTATACATACAGATATGTTTATAGGTATTTGATATATGATAAGGATGAGTTGTGCAAATTCGTCGTAATCTAGAGTCAACAGTGTACTTCTCGAAAAGCTTATCGGGGCATACCTTGAAATTGAGTTCTGTGTAAATGGCGCTGGAGGCATACGGTTCCGGTGGGCCACGTCGAATTCTGTCGACGCTCGACATGTCTAATCCTTGAATGGAATTCTGAGGTAGACTGTATTCCGGTTCAACACTTAGGATGCTCGTTGATTGCCCACCTAAGATACAGTAGGCTCCGTTAGACGATATCATTTACAGTGTCAATTTCTAAATAGGCATTAAATATATTAAATATTTCAATGGGCATGCACGTATCTCGCCGGCCTCCCACTTGAATGTTAATTCAATGTAGGTTGTAGATGAGAGATTTACGAACAGAAATGCCCACAATGATCACATTTCAACGTGTACATTCTGCTTTGATACAATTGAATTTATACCGTGAGAAATATGTCACTAATTCTCAATAAGTAAACACTCGATTATCGGAATAGATAAGGTTTGATACTAACCATGTAGAAGACTTTGGTGACAGCTGCTCATATCTAAAGTGGGATCATTTGGAGCAGCGAATACTGGCCGATCCCTTAACCAAATAGTGTCTTTATTCAATAAACATTGTTGCGCCGTGACAATTGCTTGACCTACAATGAAGATCAATGTTTCAATTACGTACTTAAGATGTATCATAAATACAATAAACAAGAATGTCGTAGATAAATTACCACTGGATTTCTTTCTCTGAATGTTGTTTCGTCGCTTTATATAGTATATGCTGAACACGCCGATTGCGATCACTGAGAATAGCGTTAGACCAAGAGCTAGCAACCAAGTTTCTTGAAATATGTGCGGTATGTTTGTGTCTTTTGGCGGTTCTGTCCTGGATGACAAATGGTATCTAGTTTAGAGACGTAATTTAACGAGAGAGTTATATAATTAGATATCAAAGACACTTTACTACTGACATACGTCCATACAGGAGAAGAAATTAGTTCTGCTATAAGATGAAACTTTAATATTCCAAGACTACATGAAATGATAGACCGCAGGGTTTGTAGTAATTATTATCTTGTTTCGAGAGATTAACACAAAATTTACTGGTAATACAATATGCTAAGAGAGCAACTGTTCTTTGTATTGAAACTTTGAAAATAGCGCTGTAAAACCAAAATATGGGGAAATTATATCGTAAGCAGACCAAATAAGATTTGAATTGTATTCAGTACAAGATATGTAATTATAATCAATTTACTACCAGTTCCAAATTATAAATGTTATTTAGCTTACTATTTTGGTACTAATTTAATAACTAAATTAGTCAGCAATTTAATTTAATACTTACTGTACGTAATGTCTTTGAGAATGTGTTGGTAGCATGTGTATATGGGCAGGTGCGCTAAAGGGTCCGTGACCACGGCGCGTGACAGCAGCGGCCCGAGCGCTGTACCGTCCTCCCGCGCGCAAAGAGCTCGCCGCTGCTGCTCGCGTACGAGCGCCAAGAGACATCTGACCCACTACTCGACCTCCAGTACTTCCACCCACGCGTATTTCAATCTGCATTTACGAGAAGTTCTTAGTCGATTTGCAGTTGTGTCAACATTCTTGACCGCACAACAGCAAATATGTTCGCATTAAATAAACACACGAGTCATGCCAGCGAACACTTTAAATTGCAACAGCCATCTGGTCACCACTAAGTGTTTAAATAATACATTATGCTTATTTTAAAATGCCTACTCAGTCCAAACACTTCCAACAATTTTCTTCGACTAAGTACATCTGCGACACAACATCAGTCACAAAAAAACTTAAAAAATAAAGAGTCTTTTGCTTAAATAACAACGAGAAATTTTAATACCTAAAGTGAGATTAATCATCGTTCTAAATAATAATTTTTAATACTCTGCACAACTAATAAATATACCAGTATTAAAACAATAATCACCAAATATCCAGTGAGTTCTCCATTCCACGTGCTTACAGGTGGTGGTTCCCAACGTATCCATGCCGACGTTGCATTTATCACACCAGCCGTCACGCTCTGGGGCGGCGCTGAGGGTACTAAAAGATCATCAAGCCATAAAGTACGTAACCATATTATTATCAATTAAACAGAAAAATAATGGAATTGTATACCATACACAAGGGTCGGAAGATATTATAATGATAGAAGCTGTATTTAATAGAAGAACTTTGAAGTTACTTACCATCTTCATCTGTGTATCCTGACATTAAATTGGAAGGTTTCCCTAACAGCATCTTATAAAACGGCATTAAAAATATATCATATTGTGTGAAAGCCATCAAGCCCGTAAGAATATAACTCGATGAACCACTGTTGTCGACATTCATTAGTGACCCGTTTGAGCACAAAACAGCATCAGAATGAGGCTTTAATATCGTAATTTCCTCATCAGTCACGTTGCGCCAATTCAGTGTAGTGCCATTGTACCAAATTTTGACACCTTCTAAGTATTCATTGTAGTCGGTTAACACCTATAAAAATCAACATTTAACATTTAACTATTTCATAAAACGAATCTCTAAATGTTAGTAAAAGTAAGAATCTAAATATGTATGTGTAGTCTTAATATATTCAATCTTCTTAGTTTATTTATTTACACTTATCCTTCCAAAAATGTAGGATTGATTAGAAAAGTTGTATTTGATATTTTTTATTATATTGATATGTTCATTAAAAGTTGCACAGATATATCTCAACAATTATATTAAGGATAGAGATCAGAATTCATTATGCTAAGTGGCACAGAAGAGAAAATACGAACTACATATCAGTAATATTCCTGCAAAAAGATATTTACTATTACTTACATCCCAAACAACTTTCAAAGAGGTAGAAGACAAAGCTTCTACCCTTCTCAAAACTAACACATTTTGTTGCAAATATTTTCTCGCTTGAACTAATTCGTATTGCGTCATGTGCGCGTCGCGTTCATACTCTACATTATATTCATGATCCAAAGAAGGCTCTTTTAGTTCATTGTTTCCTTTTTTTAGCACTTTGAGATAAGCCTCTTGCATAATACTGCCAGCTGCGTTGACAGCTGTGCAAATCACTCTCCCGCTGTGTTCCGCCCTGGCCCCATCCAAATATAATAGGCTGGAATTACTTTTCGTACATTCTGGGAAAAGTAAAGAATCTCGGGTTCCTTCAAGAATCCAAAATGTCGTCGGTGTGGGCAACCCTTTAGCTTCACATGGAATAGAAACCACATCGCCCTCCCATGCGGTCAGATTGGACGGTATCTGCGTGAAGTGCGGTAAGGCTAAAACAGATGGCCGTATTAAAATAGAACAAACATTTGTTAGGATTATTGCTGCAATAAAATTGATTCAAATAGAGACTGTCTTACAGTAAACTGTGAGTGTAGCGCTTGTGATACTGGTGCCGGCGTGGCTGTCCGCTCTGCAGGAATAGACGCCTGCGTCAGTTGCAGACACATGTTCTAACCGTAATAGCCCGCGGATTATACTGGCATGTGATGGTAAAGTGCCGTCTTCTTTGACCCATGTTATTTTAACGCTCGCTTCATAACTCTATAAAGCAAAAGAAATAGTTAAAAGTCACAGTTTTTGAAGTATAATTTCTTTGGTAGATGGTCGTTGTAGTATACCTGACAATTAAATTCAACAGTTTGTCCAACTAGTGCGGTGATGTTGCTGGGCTTTACAACAAAGTGCGGGCGCCTCTGTACAATAAGCGCAGCAGCACGCGACTGTCTCTCTCCGGCAATATTCGACGCTACACATCTAAACAGACCGCTGTCTGTTGGTAACGTTTCTAAGATCTTTAAGTTGCCTATATCTGTTACTGTTACCCTGAAATAAGATAGCTATTTAATACGAATCATAGGTACATATTTCCTATTCATATGTTTAGTTTGGAGGCATAAAGAATAAATATGTACATTGATTATTAATTTATATTTAAATTATCAGTGTTAAGTTACTTAAAGTTTTGTAAAATAAATTAAAGAAGAAGATATAGATGGAGCCCTGGTATTGCGAGTTTATATATACAGTGACGACCAATCAGACTAGCTATCTACTTGTTTGCACCCTTAGTAACAAAAAAACATTCAAATTCACGTAGTTCCATGTTTTCTCACCTGCCATTGACTTCAACATCATATACATGACCATCTTTGAGCCAATGGATAGAAGGTTCAGGGACACCTCGAGGTGGTGAGCATTCCATTAGAGCTGGCTCTCCAGCTGCCACATGAACATCTCGAGGTTCTATCCTGAACTCATCACGAAGAACTGTAAAGAAGAGCCTTTCAGGAAAGTCACCATAAACAGAGCACCTCAATGTTAGTAGAGGTGCATATATTTATAAACATAATTGTACAAAAATAATAGCATAAAAATAGAGTTATTCCAAATAAATAATATATTATTCTGTGCAAGAGTTATTCCAAATTTAATAAAAAACTGTTATAAAGTCAGATAACACAAACTCTATTCAGAATCTATTCTGAATTTAAACTGTAAATTACACCAGTAGGTACATACATACCACATTAATTCTAAAGTGGTAAGGGTCCCTACACACTACAATAAACATTACTATGCAAATGATATACCCATGAACAGTAATCTTTAACTCACCGGCTACATTCAGTGAAGCGTTGTGACTGATGGCCTCGCCAGCTATGTTGCGTGCCACGCACCAGTATATGCCTTCATCGCTCTCCTTTTTGCCACGGTTGACTCTGTAGATAAAAGACTTCTGTCAACTAATATGAAAAGTTCAGGAAGAATTCAATCTTTGTGGCTTCGTACCCTTACTACAATAATTCTTTGAACCTTGGTGTTTTTTATTACTCAATTCAAAGTCAAGAGTTTTTTGATGAAAATGGTCAAACAATACAAATTCATTTAATAATGCATATTATATATTACACAGACATATTTTGCATTTGTACTATCAACCGTTTGAATGTTTCCTTCTGCTTGTACCTTCATGTACCATGTGTACATGATAACGATCATATCTTAAGTATTATTTTGCAGAAAAGTTGTGTATTAAACAAACACAAAAAAACATAACTAAATTATTAACTTTAAATAATAAATATATAAAGTGTACTACGGTATATACTTAGTAGTAATGTAAATAGTAATAATGTAAAGCCCCTAAATTTAGAAAATAGTGTAATAGTTTTACCTAAAAAGAATAACAACTGTTCTACTAATAATACTTATTTTGATATTCTATAAGCAATTATCTATTACAGTAATAATAAAGAGTACAATAATAATAAAGCTAACGTTCTATTTCAGCTTTTACCGCCTTTTATTGACTCTAGTTCACTCTCGGGACGCAAATCTTATGTTAGTGGGACAATTGTCTTAGTGTTTTATTTGTTATTTCGCGTGTTTCTACCGTCCAGGGAGTTTCCTGACCTAAATGTTGCAAGAAATGTATTATCCTTTCGAGACGATGTATCTTTGTAACCATTTGTAAAGACAACACACAAGACTTTCATAAAACAAGACTAGTATAAACGAATTTTCGTCATTAAACCTAAGCATAATTTGTAATAGTGAATATGTTAACAAAAAACAATACAGTCGAATTGAGAACCTCCTCCTTCTTTTGAAGTCGGTTAATAAAACTTGGAAAATGACTAATATGGGAGTTAACGTAAAGGTATTGTATAGGTATTTTAAAATTTGTTATTACTACTTTGTAACTACTATGTACATATTATTATTATGTCGTTTATTTCAATTTACACTGATCTTGTGTACAAAATTTGTGTGTAACAATGATTTATTTATTACTTTAACACACGTCGATTTACAAAATATGACACATTTTTTAAATAAAAATAAAACTATATGATGATTATTTAACATTAATGTTTCAAAAATAGTATGTGGTTTTCAGATTGTGTAACTGCATCGATGGTTTAGGAAGACCTACATGAAACTACTAATTATAGTATTAGTACAGTACCTACCTTAAGAATAAAAGTCCGTCCTCCAACAACACTCTGTGTCCATCATCAGCGGGTGGCAGTAGAGATCCATCTTTGTACCATTGCACAAATGGCTTGGGTCGGCCTTCGACAACGCATCTCAGGGTGGCAGGCTCACTGCGACCTGACACTGTGTTTGATGGGTGCTCCTTGATACGCGGTGCTCTGTTCTGTGCTATGGGTAAAAAGAGTTCAAATTAGTTAGTGGTTTAAGCGGCCACCACGCCGCCGCTTCCTACTGCGTTGAGTGTTGTGGGTTCTATCCCCACATGATACACCAATTTGTGTGATCCACAAACTGTTGTTCTGAGTCTGGGTGTTCTATGTGTCCGTTTCATGTATGTTTGTAAAGTTCCCCTGCAACACAGGATATATATTCCTAATGCGGGAGTTGTTTTAAATTGTTTTTTTAATTAATAAATAATAATAAAAAAATCGGATGTTAAATATGATTTTCATACATTCATGTATTTCTTGTGATAAAGCTTGAATAAAGTTACCGAACGTCAGCGATACACTATGTACATCGTGTGTTTAATTCATCAAAGCATTCGTTAGTACCTCACGACCTCGGTTATGCAAACTAATTCCTATTAAAATTAAACGTGCCAAGTACATAAAATATTTTATAAAAGTAAACATGGCGTGCGTGACCAAGCAACACAGTTTAAAAAGTAGGTATGAGTTATTATATTACATATTAATTTAAATTTCTAATTATTTATGAAATACACGCATAAGTCTAAAAGGCATTTAAAATAATCTCTATAATGTCACTGGAGCGATTACTTGACTGACTCGCGACAGCATAAACTTAGGTCATTCAGTAAAAGTAACTTTAAAAATAGTGAACATTAAACTTTACTTTCGATATTTTTTGAGAGTACGAAACATCGAGGGGTATCTAATGCCAAAATAGCCATGGTGTACATAGAGTAATGCTCTAAGATATTGTATGATAGTATAATCTTGTATCGATGGTTCAATATTTCGTAAAGTATGTCGTACTTCGTCCGTGTGGTGACGGATTAAGAATACAAAGTGTCACCACCCCTATTCATCCCGTGGGTGTCGTAAGAGCCGACTAAGGAAGCAAACTACGCAGGACAACAGCACTGCAGAGAGAAGGAAAACTGGACACAAACCCTATACCAACCCGTCTGGCCAGCATGATGTAGTAGGCCAAAACCTCCTTTCTAAGGAGAGGCCTGTGTCCAGCAGTGGACTAGTAAAGGCTGTTGATGATGATGGTGTACATCTGCCATTATAGAAGGGAATAAATAATCTTCATCAAGTATCGGAGAGGAGTTTTAAAGTAATAGCTAAGTAGAATTGTATGCAACATTTCTAAATAGGTATTCATAATTGGGCATTAAATACCCGAGCTTAGCACACATTCCGTACCTGCTCACTGTAGTTATTCTTTCCTACCATTAATCTAAATTGCAAATAAGATAGATATAGATATTTGTATCTTAAATCTAGATTACTTACTCGGAATAAACTGTTAACAGAGTAACCTTATTTTTCGAGAAAATTCTATATAATTAAAATTTACTGCTTACTCCTTCACGCCTTACACATAACAGATAATTGTGCAATTCATCCAAATAAAAGTTCATGAAATTCATTACAAGGAATACCTGAATGGATTCAGAAAAACTAGATTACCAAGCACGTATAATGTAACTGTGTATGAGTTAAATATTATTTGTATAGTATATCTAAAGATTGTTCCAAAACTCAGTCTTAGAATATCTGCATTCGTGATCAGTGTTGTATAATATGGTAAATCCATGTAATCTCGACGACGCGTACCGTACACATCCCATCAGTTCCCACGGGTATCGTGAGATTAGGAGATTATATCAAGGAGATTGGGCAGCAATATATATAATGTATTGAAATTTAGAACAATACCTATACCTATCGTATTTTAACATGTTCAGTTTTTTACAAACAAATTAGTCCGCAATTGCTTCAAATAAATAAAATACAAATTACACGTTAAACTCAAAATGTACCAGAAGCATAATGGTTTTGCAGTTTGTTACTAACATGATCCAATAGCTCTACGCAACAATAGGTTCCTTTGGTATTACAATAAAACCATTTTTACATAGAATATTATACTTTTTTCTGTGCCGGATATATAATCTTATATATAAAATTCTCGTGTCACAATGTTCGTTCCCGTACTCCTCCGAAACGGCTTGACCGATTCTCATGAAATTTTGTGTGCACATCGGGTAGGTCTGAGAATCGGCCAACATCTATTTTTCATACCCCTAAATGGTAAGGGTGACCCATCCCTATTTTTTTTTGTTTTGCAATTCAACGTTTGCCGGGTCAGCTAGTATGATATAAAATGAAATGATAATATTATTGTTTGTTTTTTTAATTTTGTACCTCCGTACACTATTCAGCAATGAGTCTCTCTTACTTAAATGCGCAACCTATTTACATACTTACACCTTAACATTAATACCTCCTACAGGTATCTCTAAACAGCTTAGATACACGTCTGCCGCCACGGTGATGTTATTAAGTACCTAATATCAAGCGCTTGACTTCATATACGTTACGTAGATACGTATATGAAGTACAAGATTCATGTCAGCCACTGAATTAAAATATATAAATATGACATTGGAGGCGAATCGACTCAGTGCACAAATCGAACAATCTTCACGCTTACGTCAATCAGTCTTAGTTGATTGACCGCTACAAACATCAAGACCCCTTCGTCTTCGGAGAACGTGTTAAGATGTCGGTTCCGGTTGTCTATTCTATGATCGTCATTTACTGAAGTCAGAAGCTTAAAAAAATATGGCAAGTGTTCTGACCTCTGCGATTCGAATGAGCGTATTTGATTTTATAGTTTAGTACTCTCAAGGTTATTTAAACAAGAGTTAAAATTTAATTGTAGTATTCCTTGATGTGCCAATGACTATAATTTTCTTAAAGAATTGGGATTGCAGCGATAACGCAACGATTCTGTACATAACAGAACCGAAAGGATTCTCAAAATTATAAGTCAGAAATAAGAAACCATGACATGCCTTCAGGATTTTAGTATTTCAGTCAATAAGATATTTATCTCAACTTCCTAAAGTATTATGTGGCACAAAGTATTGTGTGTAAGGAGATTATGACGTTTCACACGGAAATAATTAACTAACAGTGTACAAAAATCTGTGTGACATTAAGTAAGCTTTACTCAAGTTCGTTAGTAATAGATACATTTCGTTTAAAAACTTTTATGTCTGCTTTTCACACACTCTGTGCTTCAATCAGTAGCTTTAAAAATAGTGATAAGCACTTTTACCACAGCAAGCATCTGTCCCATGATAATATGTATATCAAGTTCTGGAATCTTCTTGAGACGATACTTGGATCCAGTCGTTTCAAACAACTTCGAGTATTTTTTTAATACAGAACATTCTATATATAGCTGAAGATTTATATAGCTGATGAAGCTAGTACCTACCTATACGACAATTGCACTTAAGGCTAGTTTTTTAGTAAATAGTAACTTAGAAATAAAGTCAAAATATAACCGATTCCTATTTTCATTCTACAATACTTTAATATTCATATAGCTATTACTGAAACCATCTGAAACTATCGGATTATCCGATCTAATTTGATATTCGTTACCGTATCCATTATTGGTACAATATTATTCAAATATGTGTATTTGATTCTAGAACCGAAATTTCATATTAGTGGCATCCCTGATTTCTGTTGATTTGAGATGTGGACCCTTCAAACGAAATGATGCGACGACAGTATTTTATAGACTTTTCGAATGTTACGAGCGCATAGAAATGGAATTGAACCAGACACCGAGAAGGATTATACCACTCTCAAGAAAATGGTTTCTGTTTTATTATATTATTCAATTACACATCTATCAATCGCATACTAAATGCTCTGCAAGTGCAATATATAAGTTAATTGATATGCTGACAAAACACGCAATTTTTTTTATTAAATAATGTTAACCACTAGTCGTCCCCGATACACACAGTTTTACCAAGTTTTTATTACTACTCTGCTTCCCAGGTCCGTTGCAAAATGTTAAATAGCCTATAAATCTTCTGCAAGAATTAAGTTATAATTTTTTGAATCAGACTTGTTTCGTTCTGGGAAACAAACATTGTCTTAATCTTTATTACATTATTCTGCTTTTGTTTCATTTTAGATACCTACTTAAACTATTGCATTAAAGTGATAATTTAGAACAAGTTCTTAACACATCTTATTTGTAAACCTTTTTTTTGCATTCATGGTAAAGGGATCCAACATTCAAAGTCAACAAACAAACAATATCACATTCATGGTCAACAAATAGAAAATTACTGGTATTTGATTTGAATAGATCAAAAAAGAATTAGTTTTAAACCTCTACAATGTAAACCGCCAAGGTACAGGATAAAAACCTATACTTATACATATTATAAAGTACATCTCACAACTACTTAACTTTTTTTTGAGCTTTGAACTTTACAAACCAAAGCCCCCATTAAACTCCTATTCACCAATAAATATATACTTATTAACTATTTCCAATATCATAGCATTACATTTCATTACTGACTGATAAGCAAAGCGATTGACGCCTCCATTGGAAAGATTCTTTTATTCATGACACGCCGCATCTTTATAAAAAAATAACATATGGATCTCTCAATAACCGTCTCCGCTTGTTCGTTTCAATGCATTTAGATAGACACAGAGATTGTACGACAGTCGAGGTATTGTTATAATTGAGATTTATTTTTTTACTTTTGTCCATTTTCTGATAGGGTTGACTGTTCTAACAAAAGACGAGTACTAAGTGTCACAATTTCCGTCATCTCAGTTACCTAAGCCAAATGATTAATTTTATGTAATTTTATGTACGTTTTAATATTATACTTTAGAAAAGTACTTTATAAAACTTTTAATTAATAACTTTAAAAATACATAAACACTAGTTTCATACGTAGTGTATGGGTTCTAAAACATTATTTTGAGTTGTATTAACCTTTTTCGCTATACCTACATATATTTCATAAATAATATGGCTTTTTATTATTAGATTCTATTTCCGTTTATATTTCCTTAATTTTAAAAGAACTTATGCAAACGGTGTACTTAGAACTTACTCGTTTATGCCCCTCGACCTTAGAAAAGTTGAAGCATTTTTATAATTGAGTAATTTGGCTTTGGAAATTTTATTTTATAATTAATATTAGTCACTACAAAACTAACTTTGTGTACAGGTAGACAGTCAAATGATCATTTTTGTAACTAATCAAATGAAAAGCACACAGTAACCTAGAATATACTACACTAGACTACACTAGTACACAAAATAGACATTACGTTACTCGTTTTTGAGCAACAATAAGACAGTAATTGTTTTATACTTATACAAAAAAAAAATGCTACTCACTCCAGAGCCTAAAATCGCATCTTATATCATGTACATAAATTATTTCAAGCATAATATAATTTACGTTTTTAGTACTCGTAATAGAAGCATGATATTTTATTTTCATTAATTGGTTTTGTAATGTAAAGTATGACACACAAAAATATTTTTATAATGAACATTTTGTTAGTTTGCCAACGAAGGTCGTTCAGCCCTAAGCCCTGCCAGTCGCAGGCGCAATGTCGGTAGTTGTCCTTTATTAATACTTGTCACTGTCATTGATAACGCACCACAATATAACTATCTGACATGTTTGTCTTTTTGTTGCACAGTGTGGGTGCACGATTGTAATAAACAGATTAATTTATTTATACTTTTTTATCAGCCACAGTCTGATACAAGTAATGAGATTATATAAAAAGACTTTATTAAGGACTTTTACTCTTGTTTTGTTTTGATCCTGATCATGTACAACTACTTTAATGTGGTGGCGTGTCTTTCATTTTGCTTTAGATCTGATTATTTGCTTTTACTTTGAAACTAGATGGCGTTGTGTGTTAGATGTCCGAAATATTATTATTATAAAAGATCAGCTAAATCCGATCTCTGGGTAAGTATTAGTCAAATCGGAATTATCTTTGTTGAAATTAAAACAGTTGCAATTAAAATTACACATTAGAACGTAGTTTTATTATAGTTTCATGATCTGAAGAAGTATTCAAGAGAAGTATATGATACACAGTAGGATATTAATACCAATTTAAAGTCACATTGAGTATATGAACGCGAACATTATTTGAGGGTTTTATACAGCAAAATATTCCAAAAAGAAGATTTTTTTCGTTGAACACGATTCTGCTAATAATAAACACTGCATATTGTGTTACAAAGTTGGCGGTACATTGTAACGTAAAAACAAAACACAAGGTTTTGTGAAATACTATTACTTTGTAACGAATTAACAAATATATTTTTAGTTTTTAAATGACACTCTTTGGAACATGACTCCTATTTTGTCTGAGTAGGAAAAACATGCTTTGGCATAAATGGGCGGGTTCGACCGCAGTGATATTACAGCCTCACAAAAAAACGCTGCTGAGCATTTCTTTCATTGCTTTTACACCAAGTGAATAAAGTTAAAGAAGGTCCAACAACTGGGAGTGTTACCTCTAATCTTTAAAACTCCAAGCACTCCGCCGCTCATGTACACATGCAGCTCAAAAAAGACAACGCACTTGTGTTTTTTGAGCTGTATGTGTACATCGGTTTTCACTTAAATATACACTGAATGTTACAAATAGTCCACAATTATATCATAAACACTCGTACCTACTATGTATACTATTACTGGACACCATATTTTATGTCCAAAAAGATAAAGTTTAAAGTTTAAAAGTCAGACTAATTTACACTTTAATGCGTAGACGTAGAACATACTTTAAAGTCAAGTCAAATCAAAGTATCTACTAGTTTTATCGAATCAATCAACCTTTATATCAGTTGGACACGTGTTGGGTAAGATTTAGTTGACAACACTGTTTTTACGGGTCAATTGGGGTGTAATAGACTCTAACGGGACAGTCGTAAAGATGAGGCCTTAAAAGGAATGGAATTTTAAAAAAGCAAGCCTTAGAGAATGATCAACTAACTTATAATTAGTTTTCCGTTGAGTTGTTTATATTTGTAATTATTTAAATCATCGTCAACATTTTTCAGGTCTTTACCCAATTTTGTAGCAAAATGTTTTGCCTGGTTTCTTTTATAACAGCCTACCTGTCGCCACTTTGATGTGAGACAAAATAAGACTGAGGCGACTGAGCTAAGGTAAATTATACAGAAAGTATCGGGACTGAGATAGAATCCATCCTGAGATTGGAGGAGCCACTAAGACCGGATCAAGTCAACTTATTACTAATATCTTTAAGAAACTAATTTGCACCGTTTTAAATTTTTGAAGTGAAATATCGTTTAAAAAAACAAAATACATGGTGTCAGACCGGCTGTTGGCTTGACGATGCACTCTATGTTATAGTGTACTCGTATTATGTAACATGCATGCGGTGTGGCGACTCGTCTCCATGCGATAGCGACAACAAAATATTATCGTTGTTTCACATCTACCAGACGTCCCGCGACAACATTTATTTATAATTATGATAAATCTAACGACAGCTCTAACGCTAAAATCCATGGAGCCGTTTAGTCTACAGAGCGTGCTAAAAGAAAATACATACATACATGCACTTAAAATATAACCCTACTTCCGGTGCAGTCAGTAGTCGGTCAGCAGGTAAGTCACTATATTACAGTAGAGATGGGGTATACTAAATATACACATTCTTTCAATTTTTAAGTTATTTATTTAAGTAATTCAATTCAAGTATCAATAATTTATAATAAGAAATGAGTGCATAAGCATTGCAAATGTGCATTGCTTGTTGTGCTTGCATGAGTGCATAACATAGGCATTCCTGCAAGTGTGTTTGTTTGTTTTTACGTCCTCAACAGTACAAAAGATACCTATTCATAATAAACACATCACACAAAGTTATTTTTTAATAGAACAAGAAAACTACAAAAAATACTAAACAATAAAGTACTAAAAAGAATTATAGTACCTACCTAGGTAGGTTATGTACCCCGCTAGCAATCATTGCTGCCATGCTGGCGGGTGGGGAGGGCTGGGGCGCAGTTGTCTCTTTCTGTGAAGATTTAATGCTGCAGAAAGAGACCGCTGAACGGGATCGGGAGAGGAATACGGCGGCGATATCAGCCGTCAACGGGGCCGCAGATTAATTTCTGCGGTAGGGGATAGGATGGCGGCCCGATCTTTTCCACTGGGACAGGGCCTGATTAGGCGTGGTGCCGATTTGAGTAGGACTTGAAATCACATGGTCCGGGTCCTCCCAAAGTAGAGCGCCTGAGGCTGCCCGTGGGGGTGGTTTTTAGTAGAATTATTACATAATCATGGCTTCTGAGTGCCCCAGGAGCAGCAGATCCGAATGGATTTTCAACCGCGTCAACAAAAAGAAAAGGTAGGTAATAACCTACCTTTTCTTTTTGTTTCAAAGATTATTCAAAGATCAAATAATCTTTATCACAGCAACAACCTTTAATAGTCTATTGCTGCAAAGGCCTCTCTTTAAAAAAGAGATTTTGGCTTACTATACTTGTACTACGCTGGCCAGGCGGGTTGGTATAGGGTTTGCTTCATTTTTTACTTCTCTTTGATGTGTTGTTGTCCTGTGACTAATAGAGCAAAATACTCCTTTAGTTGGCCCCTAGGACACCCACGGAATGAATAGGGGGATGACACTCCGTATTCTTAATTCGTCACCACAATCTCAATATAATAATCTTTATAAATCTTGTAAAGGAACGATTTTTTATATAGCAAAAAGTTTTATTTTCGGTTTGTACACATTTCAGTGCCCAGATGCCCAATTTTTATTACAGGTGCACTTATTTTTAATTCTGTAACTCAACCCTAACACTGCTACTACAACACTAACTTGATATCTATTTTAAAAAGTATGTTGCACATCTGTGTTTTGGCTACAACAAATTGATATGCATTCTAAATTTTATCGCAATCGGTGCAGTATATTCGAAACAAATTGGGCGTAACAAACAATAACACTTTAGTACTAGTGTTAACTATTTACATCAGAACCTCTTGTCAGACATGAGATATCCACTGTTGCACCTAAACCCTTACTAAACAAAGAGGAACTAAGTATACTTAGTTATCCTATTTAACATAAACCTATCCGTAGCTCTTAGAAAAAATATTATAAAATTGCCATATTAGTTTTAAGGTTGTTCGTGATTATTTATTAATTCATATTGGATTTCTTTCTAAGGAGAGGCCTATGTCCAGCAGCAGACTGCTATAGGGTGTTGATGATTGATAATTGGACTTTTTTTTTTATTACACTCACACATAAATTGATATAACGGGTTATCCAAATTTCAATAATAACAAATATAGCTAAATATAACAAGGTATAAAAAAAACTAATCATGAATAAAGAAAATAATGAGAAACTGTGTACAGAAAAGGGGGTATAAACCTATTCGTAGATAGTTAAAGTGCAAAGACAAAGAACCTACAGACCACTCCCTAAAAATAATAAATTAGACACAGTAGTCAAAAATTTACATCTTCAAATTGAAAGTTTAAGTTAAACGACCATTTCTAATTTTAGAAAATCTCACTTTATAATTAGTCAAGGTGCTATTAAATAACCAGAAGATTTTATGTTGTGCATAATCTATTCTATACAAATAAATAAAATTGAAGTATCTGTTTATAATGTCAAATTAATATGTTATTTTCATGCTCTCACAGTTATTTGCACGATACGATACCTATGCCTAAAAACCAGTTTAAGTATTTTTTGTCTGTCTGTCTGTTTGTTACGGGTAATTTTTTCACCGATTTTGTTTATATTTTACTACCGGGTACCTGTTTATATAAGGAGTAACTTAGGCTATAACATTTTGCCAGGTCCTGGAATCGAACCAATTAAGGCAGCGCTTTACAAATCCCACGCGAACAAAGTCACGGGCACCAGCTGGTTTAAAATAAGAACATAACGGAAAATAAAAACTAGTTACATATCTTAACCGATGCGTTCGATTTTTAATTTATTAGTGACATTTTAATACCCATTAAATACGTTTAAATAAATACAATTAAGTTAATTACCTTCCCTACAAAGATTTACAAAAATATTTATACTTCATGAATATTTAATTCCCATAATTAAATGGGTAACTCAAATATAATTAAACTAATTACAATCTATTTGGTATTCCATGCTCATTAATTTTATTGTGAGCTGTCTAAAAGTTCCCACTAGTAAAGCTGTGAGGTCAAAACTTTAGTGAACCGTTTCGTTACTCTCTTAACTGGCCGTAAACGTTAATTAAAGTGGCCTTAAAAAGAAAAAAAATGTTGTACATTGTTTTGTATCAGCTACCGTACCACGGAACTACATTTTATTAATTGGACTTGGTAGGTACTTTAATTACTGCATGGTATACCGATCAGATAAGAATGTTTGGCTCCCGTTGTGTAAATTGAAAAATAGGATACGGTAGAACACTTAGGGTCAATAAAATGTCGGGTATTTTAAGTGCATCATAGCTTTATTGGGATCTATAACAACCCTGTTTATAGTAATAAAGGAATTTATGCTGCCTCTCAGAATATGTTGTAAGTAAATTGTTGATAAAATTTAATGTGTTTAATATTTATGACTTGAGTAATAAAAGTGCAATACTTTAATCTGCTAAGATTCTTTATAACTTAAATGGCATTACTAGTCATAACACTAAACTACAAATATAAAACACTGAATCAGATTATTTTAACTTAAAATATACTTTTTGAGTTTGGTTAAACATAGAACGACTAAGGCATACCAAAAAAACAATAACACAAATTCAATACTGAAATTTAAAAAAATACAAAAAAAAAGTAGTTACCATTGGTTCCATTCAGTCCAATGAGAAGTAAATGCACAAATACAAGAAACACAAATTGGTTCCTTCCATTTACGGTGGTATCGCACTCATTAACACCAACATCCACCATACTGCCACAAAATTATACTTTATTTTCACACCATCGATAATTTACATGTTTACAATTTCACTATAGAGTACACTGTTTATTTTTTTCACTAGCATACCGTAATCTACATTCATTCAAAATGTCATATTCGAATTTCAAAAAGTTCGGCAAACAAAGTCGGCATCGCGGTCGGAGCTCGATGCGAACGCCGCTACACGACCTGTCGGTTACGAGTCTTGCGTCGTACTATCGCTTCTCCCTCCCTCATCTCTATTTACTCTGTCCCAAATGGGGGGATTCTGGCGCCTCAATCGTTCCAAACTTTATGTAACTCTATTATGTAGCTAAAACTCATTATCACTTGATTTGGATGACACAGAAGTCACAGTCGCAGGGTTTTGTAGTAGTAAGCAACTTACACAAACATTGACACAATTCTAAGTTGTTCTTGCGTGAGTACTTAGCACTTGGAAAGTTTTTACGATCTGCTAAACAACCTTACTTACTGTTCCAGATTTGGGCAGTCTGAGCTTTTATTTTCACCTTATCTAGTACGGCATAAGAATTACACTTCATAAACGGTAATCATTTTCGAAACGTGTTCGTTAGCAAGTTGACTGCACGGATGGTGTAGTGGTTTAAGCGGTCGCCACGCCTCTTCTTACTACGCTGAGTGTTATGGGTCCGATCCCCACATTTGACGATACTTTGTGTGATCCACAAATTGTTGTTCTGAGTCTGGGTTTTCTATGTGTCCGTTTGATGTATGTTTGTAAAGTCCCCTGCGACACAGGATACATTCCTAATGCGGGAGTTGTATTTTTTTTTTAAAGTAATCAAATTTAAAAAAGTACCCGTTAAAAGAGCCTCTTTTTCTAAAAAGAAAACAATGAAATAAGAAGCTAACGAATTAAAATTTTCGGCTCAAATATTCTGCTGTCGGGACGAACTTCGAACTGGTAGAGTTTACTAGAATACACTATACGTAATTTAATTAGGTAACATACATACGTATAAAGTAGTTTTTATTAAAAAATATGTATAAGAATGGAATGTAATACAAACGTTTGCTTTTAAACATACTAACGTTTAAAAATGAACGTCTGGATAGTAAAAATATCACTTTATGTGCTTACGTAGGCAATCTTAAGTTTAACCTTGAGAAGCTTAGTCCTTTCCTTTAAAATATAATAAGAATAACAAAGCAGCAAAAAATTGAATAGTACAAAAATATTAAAGCAACTAAGGGGTTTGGGTTTGGTTTTGAAAATCAATGTGTGTCTAATCGATCAAAAATCCTCAGATATTAAATTTCTATACATACCAACAACAAAAGCGAACCCATAATCTTTACTAAGTTTTTATCCAAACAAACCCCAGGATCGAAACTTTTAAGGCCCTTTCAAAAACGAAAGGAAATAAAATACAGCTTATTTCATTTGACGCATTTGTCGAGTTAGCGCATGCGCACCGGGCGGGCACCGACAAAGCCATAGGGTTTGAATAAAAAACGTTCTAATTTCAAACCGGTCGCCCCTCCGCCGCACGCGCTCCTGCGCATCCCTTCGCCCATTATTATGCTGAAGAGGTCATCCACAGTTCGCACAATACAACCCATACATGGACGAACTGCTAATAGGCGAGGCTGGCCGCTCTTAAATCCTTTTTAATTTATTTCAAATTAAATTATGGAGCGAAAGGTATTGAACGTCTATAATAGTAACGTCTATTCCAAGGTTAAATAGCTACAAATAATAATTTTATTATTATTTAAGATAGCCTTTGTGCAAATTGTGTATTGATTCGAGCCCACACAAGTGACTTTAATAAAGCCAATAATTCGGTAATAACTGTCATGACTGCTGGTAATTCGAATGGCGGCAGAAAATCCATTCATTATTGTGACTAAACTTATGTTTTCGACGTAAATTATAAATAATTATGGCCAGCCCACACTTCCCTATGGCCACTAGACATAGAAAGTGTAATTACCCTGCAATCATAACTGATTAATTATTTTGGAATCTATTAAATGGCCTTGGATTGTTCTCATAATGTGATATGAATAATACATTTTAATATCACATTATGAGAACATTCAATGATGGTGACCATGGAGGTCAGAAAGCCTTATTAGACGGGGTCCTCCGAACATATTTATAATGTCATCATCATCAGCCTTTAATAGTCCACTGCTAAACATAGGCCCCTCCTCTGAAAGAATTATCAGAACTATTCTCCTCAGTATTTGTCTATAACGGTATAGATAATTACTGGTGAATATATATTATATATATATATGTATATAAATATATGTATAGAAATATAAATATATATATATATTCATCATCATCAACAGCCTTTAATAGTCCACTGCTGGACATAGGCCTCCCCTTAGAAAGGAGGTTTTGGCGTACTATACCACGCTGGCCAATTATATATATATATATTGCTTCACAATAATTCCTTCATCAGGTATAATTACATCGAAATACAAAGGTATACAATAAAGGCATAAAATATAAAGGCACACTTAGGTTAGGTTACTCACACGCGGCTGTAGATGTAGGCTTACTTGCAGAACGCGGCGAAGTCAGAATTAGTTTGACACCACCAATGGTTCCTTCGGTCTTGCTCACCCAAAAGTGAACATTGTTAAAGTAAACATAATTTTCAAAAACTAAGAGTTTTATATATTATTTATAATAGTTAGAAAAGAATAGTACAATTGAACCATGAACCTGAAGTGAGCTTGCGACATAACAACATAAACCACTATTAAGCAGAATTCAGGTTTGCTTTTGCTTGGTTATTGCAACACCGTTGCTCATATTTCAAGAATATATCTTACGCATGCTCCAATTATGTACTATGACTTTTTAAATAAGAGATAATTTGAAAGTCAAAAAATTTGGGATAATTTTTAATACTTTTATTTTAGGACTATTTTTATACATAACTACCGATGAATTGTTTGCAACATTTACTTTTCACGTTGACTTTATTTTTAGTACACAGTAATAATGAATAATTAATAGTTCATTCATAATTATTATTAATGACCATCAACAATTCTAGGTAATGCAATGATGATGTAATCTGTACCTCTCTGTACCTCTGGAAGCATTATCTGTAAGACATAAAACATGTCAGAATCTTTTTTCTCATAAGCGCCTGCCATTCTGGTTGATATAAAATGATCGAAAGATAATGTCGCCATATCGCAACGAGATTCAAAATAAACTGTGACATGACGGGCGTAATGGTGCAGACTTAACGATCTCTTTAATTAAGGGGTGCCTGCTAATTGGCTAGGGCCTGATACTCTGAACGATATCGACACCGTCACTGGTGCTGATACAATTTACTGCACTGGGAGGCCAGACGTTTTTAATAGGTATGAGGAGAGGCGGCTAAATTGCACTAGCTCTGAGCGCAGTAGTTACTGGCCTCTTTACCTGTATAATATAGTGTAAAACTTCGTGTTAAAGACACTTAAAAATATATACCAATCAATGTCATTTCAGTTCTAATCACATGTAAAATTATGTTGATCTAGTCGGTCTCATCCAGGTCAAAACTTGTGTGGGGAGCATGTTCATTTGTTCTGTGTCTGGGTGTAATTTATCTCTAATATGTATCAGCATTCTGTTTACGATAGGCGCTGCCAAGGTTTTTGCGTTAGATGGATGTGTGCAAGATGTGTCTAGTTATTATTATTACTATATTAACTAGAAAATTGGAACAGTCTACTTAAGTTTTTTTGTAAACTTATGTGAGTTTTGTAATTCAGAACACGCAGTTGCATACTAGAAAGAATAAGAACATTACTTTATTTATTTTTAAGGTTCATTACCTCAAAAGGTAAAACAGAAACCCTTATAAGATCACTTTCTTGTCCGTCTGTCCGTGTGTCACCAGCGATTTTCTCAGGAACGGGTAAACCTAGCATGTTGAAATTTATTCCTGATGCTGAGGTCTATGATCCCTATTAGGTATATAAAAATCAAGGTCCTGAGTCAACACGATAAAAAGATATGGGCAAATTTCGATTTGTAAGTACCAAAATTGTAAGAACCAAAATTTACCTTAATGTTCCATTTTTTTTTCATTTTCTCTTTACTTGTGCTGTAAGACCTTACTTTTAACCAAAATTGAAAATTCTAGGTCAACCAAAGGAATAATTCCGAAAAATAAAAAAAGTTGAAAATTAAGATACTACTACTATACTAGGTACTTACAAATTTTCGCGAAAATCTACGTAAAATCTGGGTAGGTACGGAACCCTCGGTGCACGAGTTCGGCGCGTACCTGACCAGTTTTTTGTATTCTGTAATAACTACCAATTTAAATACGTATAATTTACTATTCTCATATTATTATCTAATGTGACTATATATAGTAGGTACACATATTACAGAATATAAATCTAAGCTTTTATCGTACTGCCTTGCACTTAAAGATCTGATGTTATTCTAAAATATATCCAATAGAAATTTTATTTAAGTAGTGATCCTATACTTCCCTTGAAGAAAGGTTATACGTTTAAATAAAAAAATAGAAAAGAGTTCATTTCTAAACACAACAAGCATGACACAAATACTATAATACAAACATTTATATGACAACAATGGAACTTGATTTCAAAAATTTACATCAATTTATAGGAAATATAAAATATAACAATGATAGTGGGCGAGGTTTTATCGCAAGACACAGTATACAAACCATCTTGGTGTATTTTTTTTACTCTATCATTGAAACAAGAAGTAAGTTTAGTGCATTCGTAATCAGTGAGGAAAACAGTAGCCATACGGATGTCGCCTACGAGCTACGTGCGTGCACTGACAATGAATGCAAAGTGTCTACACAATATTGAACTCTGAAACTACAAGAAAACTACTCTTTTCCCATAAAATTCTCAGTCAAATGGAGGTGCGAGAGATTTTTTTTTCTAGTGATAATATTTTTACTGCCTGCCAGCTCAAATCCATAAGAACAACCACATTTGCATAATGTAAGCAGTATTGTAGTCGTTATATTAAAACTTTTTGTTGTTTATCAGCCTAATTCCACATTGTTGGTGGCATATAAATTGGCTTTTTTATTTAGACAGACACATCATTCTCAGTCGCTACATTTCAATTTGCATGCATGACCAATTAAGCTGATTATGTTTAATAAAAATGTATTCACCGTTAGTATGTTTAGGCAATAATTAATAATTGATATGATCTGAAACTGCGAAAGCAAAAACTTTGATTACTATCGCAAATATTTAAGCTCAGTAGCAAGCAAAAACCCAATAAATAAGTTAATATTTAAATATTTTTCATCAGAAATGAACTTGCAAATTAAAACATGAATATTCTATTTTTATTTATTTAAATTGGTGTTGCTTCAATGGATAAAAATTGGTCAGGTGTAGGTATGTATTAAAAATTTCCGATCTTGAATATATAAATTTATAGCGTTTAATGTTGTTGTATAATATTTGCGTCGCTGTGAAAGGTACAAATCAAAAATTACCGAATTAAAAATCAGGTAAAAAGGTCAAAAGGAGATCTACACTATTCATACAAATGGCAGCAACGAAATCAGTTCTGAACGATGAGTAAAAAAATGTTGGCATGTAATAAAATGAGCGCTTGTAATAATTACAAAAGTACTTAGAAATCTGTTCCAAGGAAAAACAATACTACAAATGTCATCAGCAATAGTTCTGAAGTCAAAGGAGTACCTATCTAAAAATATGCAATGCGTGCAACAGCAACGAACTATAAAAATATATAAAGATGCAATCCAATCTATTTTATTCTACTTTGCGTAACGAATCGTAACCAAAGAAACCAAATGAAAACAACGCTCTATTCCAGCAATTCTTTGTACTCATTCTCGGCACAGGGCCATCTTTGTAGTACATTGTATACGGGGACGTTAAAAATTATCTCTTTGTGTGAATTCTGAGAACGTCTAAAGGTGCTACGAACGTTACTCTTCAATCGACCGCAGTGCTAACACTAAAATACTGTACTACAAAACAAACACTCCATGTCATATGTCTCTCTTATGATCCCGAGAAAGATAAATTAAGTCTTTCGCGGAATTAAAAAAATCATCAACATAGAAACTTGTGGTAATAAAACATCCTGTTTGCAACATTAAAATAAGCTTTAAAGGACATAAATAGTTGATGTCAATAATAAATGGCTTATAGAATTAATAGCTATGTGTACTAGGAGAAAATAAGACAAGAGTGTTTGTATTTTATTCTTAGCATGTCTACAGTGTAACGACTAAAACGCAAGAAATGTATTATTTATTCTTCAGTTTGTTGTTGTTTTCTATATAAACCTTAAACATACGTCAGTTATGTCCAATACTTCGTTACCTATTGATTTAATGCTAATAAAAAATAAAGATTACAACAACATTACCACGTAGACTTGCAATGTTAATTCTTTATATACATAAAATCCTTTTGCGATATTTTAGCCTTCAGATGCACCTTTTAATAATATCATTGCCAATCTTATTCATATTTCAGATAAGGTTTTTCTCTTTTAGCTAATGAAGAATAAATGAAACACAAAACAGTTGTCAGTGTCATTCCTGATCAGTAAATGTATCAAACAATATGGTAAACAGGAAATCTAAAATTGGAGTTCCGTATTTCAAAGCACATAAATAACGAACCAGTTTTTGCCGGGATTATCTTGTTCCACCCAGACAATTTCGAGATCAAAAGATAACTCAAAAAACGCTGCGTTCGAACCGCCCAAGTGCGAACGTCGGCTTTACCCGAACGACACCAATTGATTGATGAGCAGACAACTGCCGCGTTTTGCATTCAGCTATTTACGGGTATTTCCTTCGCTTAACCCGTCTAAACGCTGATTAATGGCGACCACCGCTGTCTATTACGCGAGGTGGCTGCCTGGATGTTCGCTTCACTTGAACTGTTAGGAGTACCTTAAAGGAACGTATTTAAGGATACGTCAAGACAATTTAAAGGTTACTTTCTTGTTTGCATTTTACATTAATTTGTAGATTTTTTTATTTAAAACATATTTATTAAACAAAAATATTAAATAAATTATAACATACGGACATATTAATAAATATGTCCGTGTGGTGACGGATTAAGAATACAGAGTGTCACCAACCCCAATCATCCCGTGGGTGTCGTAAGAGGCGACTAAGGGAGTGAAATACGCAGGACAACAGCACTGCAGAGAGAAGAAAAACTTGACACAAACCCTATTCCAACCCGCCTGGCCAGCGTGGTATAGTAGGCCAAAACCTCCTTTCTAAGGAGAGGCCTATGTCCAGCAGTGGAAGTCGTTAAAGGCTGTTGATGATGATGTGATTAAATAAAGAACAAAGTAATGTAACTGTTTATTCTCATAATAAGCAAGCGCTAAATTGTGAAGTTACTTTCATACAGTTCCGATATTCCTATAAATTGGAGTAGATATAATATAGAAAATTGTACGATTGTATCAGGTTTCTGCACCAACAGTAAATAAATGAATGCATGTCAGTAGTCTGGGATTTGACCCTGAAAGAAATTTGAAAGATTAACCACACCCACTGCAAGCAGTTTACCGAACTAATAAGTGTATTTGGCTATAAAAAAATCATGAAATGTATGAGTTCTGAAAACCAAAATTTTACCTTGATACAAATAATTTCTATACATTAAACTTCATTATTTGATGAACATTCATGAACATTTATGAATATTAATGAACATTAATAACACTAAAATAATTTAGGTTCAAACCGATGTTGGTCAGTTGGCAGAATTAGGTAACAAAACTTTTGTTTGTTTAAAAAAACTCTTAAATTATGGAAGAATAGTTTAGAATAGCAATATAATCTTAGCTCGCATAACTAGTTCTCACAATATATTGCATAACTACAAGGTTATCGGATAACGTCGTTTTGTAATTAACAATAACAATTATTAGACTACATAACCATTACAAAATTATAAACGTAAATTCCCTACACATTCAAATGAGAACTAGCAATAACCACCTTTAATTCTTATGTAATAAACTGGTATTATAATAATTATTTTACTACCTAATAGAATAACTTGGACAAACGGCAGTATTATACTATAAAGGTAGTTTCTAACATTCATCCATAGAACTAACTAGCTGAGACCCGCGGTGTTACCCGCGTTTGTTGTTATAACCCCGGGCAACGCCGCGGGGCGAAATTAGTCTAAAAAAAGTAGCCTAAGTTAGTCCTCATGACATCAGCTATCTGCCAGAGAAAGTCCTGTCGAAATCGGTCCAGCCGTTCCAGAGATTACCCGGAACAAACAGACAGACAGACAAAAATTGAAAAAAATGTTATTTTGGCATATGTACCGTGTAAACATACATATGCTTTAGTAAAAAGCGGTTATTTTAATATTACAAACAGACACTCCAATTTTATTTAATTGTATAGATGAAATGGTCATTGGCAGTTTGAGAGCTCAGTTTGTGTGTTACCTATTGATCTTCTATTAATCTTCGACTGGCCTGTTGGCCTAGCGCTAAGTGACTTTGACTGCTTTTGCAGGGGTCGTGGGTTCGATTTCCACCCAAGACAAATAATTGTCTGATGAGCAGGATGTTCTGTGTCTGGTTCTTTTATCTATAATCTGTCACTTAATATACAGGTAACCCGCCCTATACCTTTAAAAAGTTATTTTAAAAAAGGTAGTATATGTAAGTTTTAATTTTAATTGCTTATAATAATTATAGCGAGTGTAGAGTGGTGCCCGGCGTCTGCGCCTACGCAGCACTGTCTGACATGGGTCGAACATAATTTGCAACCTGCTAATAGCTATCGTGGCACTGCACGCTCTGGTGTACCTGTACAAGTAATAAACTTCGAGGAGCAGTCAATATTACATACTCGTATATTATAAGCTAAACTCGCTTGCCACAAGTGCAATCATACGATTTTTTTTAAACGGTCGATATTTAACGAGATCGGAAATTAAATTTTATGTACCTATTCCATCTTGTATGACAAGATGATGAGGATGTTTTCATATATAATATGTCACACTGAAATTAAATACTTCATGTAATTAATGAATAGCTTCAAAATGTTTAAAATTTAAGTTTAACTTCTGAACTGATAAATAGAAGACTTGCGGTACAAAATATCATAGACCTATATGTGTTTTTGTTCCTTTAGTCTCTGATCTACTTTCTTTTTAGGCTCAATAATTAATAGGCGGATGGATTGGATGGACCATAATATTCGAGATTCAATTAAATACAAACTATTTACGAATGTATGTTACGTACTGTTTTTACCCACTCACAAAATAGCATACCATCCAAAACGAACATTATTATAAATAAACATTAATAACCCGATGAAACTGATGTATTAGACCGCTATGTTTTTAATACCACTCCAAGCTCGTACCTACTTCGCTAGTCGCCTATCTAGAATTCGATTAGTGCGCTACATGGATGAACGTAATCAAACACTCTTGCGCCTCGTAAACTACTCTTCTATGACATGTGGTGCAATAAATGTTGTTTTAAGGTTTTGATCAGTATCTGTTTTGTTAATCTGCTTTTTATTAATACTAGACATTAAGTTCTTTTTAAGAAATATACCTTGAACAGCTGTTTAGTACTTAGCTTATATAGAGAATAAGAATCTAACAATTAAAACAAAGTTGAAAATGTTAAATTATATATTAAAGTTTCCTAATTTTGAATTTTTAAAAGAAAGGCTTGCCAGTATCATTTTTGTTTGTACTACAAATACGAAGATTTGGCTGTTTGTTTTATTCTAAATGCAAATAACTTTATTATTTTTCTGCATGCAATAAAAAATGCTCTATGACACATATACTTCAATACTTTAATATACTTTTGTATTTAACAATGCAAATTGATTCAGTAACTAAAAGAACCATAGCTAAATATATTTACACCATATCACTTTTGATTCTGAACTTGTCCTTCTTATATGAAAATTGACTTTTTGAAGGTCACTCAGCAGCTTCTTGTTGCGAAACGGATGTTAGACTAACAGAAGGATGGTCCAGTTCTGGATGTGTTTCGCAGCCACGAGTTTTTATTCGGCCAAAGATTTTTTTTCTTATAACTTGCCTATCAAAATTATTAAATGAAGGTGAAATTGATAATTTCTGAGTATTCGCGCTTTGCGCTTCTTTCTGAGATATTCCAATTTGCGCTCTTTGATGGGTAACATACAACAGATATCATTATTATTATTATTATAGTTACATTACCCTTTTTTTTTCCGTGCGGAAATCCCCTCGGATACCACCTGTCGGTGGCATGTCGGACTCGAACCGACTAAAACCGCACGCCGTCGCCGGGTACTAATAGCCGAGGAACCAGGTATACCCTAGAAAGGAATTCCCTGGTGCCCCGACATACCTCGGGTCATCTACAGACGAGTAGACGACCCCCCCCCGTGTGGGAACCCCATGTTCCCTGTGCTCCCTGGAAGCGAGCGCGCTTCGCAACGCGCTCGCCGCCACCCCGGCCTGCTTCTGCTAGGGTGACAGATGGCCTCACCTGTCACCCCCAGGCCTGCGCTATGGAGGACGGAGGTCGTTCTGCGACCTCCGGCGCCTGAGTCGCCTGCGGTACCTGGCCCGTTCCCGGGCCTGGCGGGCCGGGAGAGTCCTAAACCTCTCCCGGTCCCGTTCCGCCGTCTCCTTCGCGAGCAAAACTTGCTCGCAGAAGGAGACGGCAGAGTTACACGCACTCTCGCTCCGCACGATAGCCGCAATCAGGCTATCGAGCGAGAGAACTCCCACTCCGATGGCCGCCACGAGGTCTCGCCTCTGCTCAACCCACGCCGGGCACTGTGCCAGCGTGTGGAGAGCCGTGTCCACGGTCTGGCCATCGCAGTGGTGGCACTCAGGCGTTGGCTCCTTGCGGATCAGACACAGGTGATCCCCGAAACATCCCTTCCCAGTGATCACCTGCGTCAATCGGTATGAGAGGGTCCCATGACGCCTCTCGAGCCAATCCTCCATAACGGGTCTTACCGCCGCGATGACGGCGTGCCCGGCGCTCGGTTGCCCGAGTCGTTCCCTCCACTCCCCTATGATGACCTGGCGGAGGTACATTACCCTGACTCAAAATTTTTAAATGAAATCTGTAACAGAAAACATTTCTCATTATTTAAAGAAGAGGTTTGGGCTATATAACCGACAATTACTATTAGGTAACGGTATCATCACCATAGTACAAGTTGTTAATACCTAAAAGTTCAAAAAGTTTAAATAATACTTACTGCTACAAGTTTAAAATTGTGTGACAATTCTTTACAAAGCATTCATTAAATTATTTTTGATAAACACATGACAATAAAAGTTATTGGAGTTGAGAAGTTAGTTACATACAATAACATTGTTAAGGCAAAAAAATGTTTAATGTTTAATTAAATTTTAAAATTAGAATCGCTAATTTCTTAACATTCGTACCAAACACAAAAACAGCGTGGGCCGCTCTAAAGCCGATACCGTCCTTTCGCATCGTAACTTAACGCGATTGTACTTTAATTTTAGTTATTTAAGCGCCAGCAACATGTTCTTCATGTAATTGATCATTAAACTTGTTCAAGTACTTATTTACTATAGTATAATCATAAATACATCTAACATTTTGTTAAAGAAGTTTTGCTATGCATTTTAGAGTTTACGATTTGTCATTCATGAATTAACTCGTAATTTTATGGTATTTAATGTATAGTTTACTTCTGTTAAGCAATTTAGGGATTTAATGCTTGATTGAGATTAGGATCGAGTAATAATTTATATACTTGTAAAGAACATCAGAATAACACCTTAAGAGTATCTTTATTATATTTATATTATATTTTGATATTTATATGTATGTGTATCTAGTACCTATACATATATTAGTAGGATTTTTCAGTCCCATCCTTACCTGTCAGTATCATCAGCCTATCGCAGTCCACTGCTGTACATAGGCCTCTCCCATTGCACGCCACTTAGATCGATTTTGGGCTTCTTTCCTTTCAGTATAAGTATGTTTAAATCTCAGAAGAGTCTCAGCAAAATCTAGGGTTTGTTTGGTCGTCAGGAGCTGTCGGAAAGAAAGATGACTTTTTAATGTTTTGTATTTTTTTAATTTACTAGTTCTATAATTGTCTTTAAAAAAAACATTATAAACGATCCACACATAGCTTATTATTCTACGGTTTTTTTTATATTTTGCATACCTATACATTTTTAATAAACCATACAGAATCAAAAAGCTGTGCGAGGTTAAGTTCCAAAATATCGCTAGTTAAAATGCTATTGATATTGGTGAGACTACCACTTGTATATTTTACAAGTGACTTCGGAACTGACAGGATAATAAGTTATGCTTTAAGTCTTTAACAGGTTGTTATTGTATAAGTATGTACTGATTTAAATCTAGATACATTTTTTTTATAAGATACAGTCATACGGTATAAAGGACAATGGCAGGTCCCCATACATAATTTTATTTGAACTGAAATGTTAGCGTTGAAATATCAAAAAATCCTTAACACTTGAGAATTTATTCTTGACCATTCTCATATCAAAATTACTTGCGAAAGAAGTCTAGGAAAAAAGATATTGGATTTTAAATGTTTCGAGGTTAAGTACTAACATATTGTTAATGTTTTGTTTGAAACTAGATGGCGTTGTGTGTCAGATAGCCGAAAATATTATTTTCATTATTATTACAGTATATGAAATAAAAAAAAATAAAAGCATAACATCTATTCGAGTTTAACACTAAATTAAACAAAAATAAAATAACAAACGTAGTGAGTCCGGAACTTGACAGGATCTAAACCACAGATTAAGAGATATGTACTAAACGACGACGTATCGACAATTTGAAAATATCGATGTATATCTATTTATGTGCCGTTATCAATGACAATGTATTTTTCTCATCACACTGTGTAGTGGAAAATAACGTAACTATATTCTATTTCTTTAGTGTGTTTAAAATTGTTTAAAGAGAGTCAAAAATTTTTTAAATCATTTCTAATTATGTTGATTCAGTCACAAGTGAAGACGTGGGCAGAAGCAAATTCATAATCATAATAGTGAACCTTCGGTAAATATTTCAGCCAAAGCTATAAGAATCGATTATCGATAAATTGTCCATAATATAATATTGCCACCACGCATCCCTAGTCAGTTATACGTGATGGCGAATCTGACATTACGTACTTAGGTCAAATAAAATCTTCAAAAATATCTTATCTTTTATAAGACTTATACAACTCATGGTGGTGTAATGATAAATAATAGAAATTTTTTTGATTAAGTTTACTGTGACTCGATTTTTTAAACGCTTAAGTTTTAGGTAAATATGTTTCTGCCATTGTTCTTTGTAACAACAGAATAACGATGCATTTTTGCTATTGATACCTAATATTAGGGCTTCTTAAAATATCCGCTTTCTCAATTACAATGTATAATAATTTATCATCAAGTTATTGTATGGAAAAATTAAAAATAGTCAAACCATTTCAAGTTGGGTTTGAATTTCTTGCTGTTTTGCACTTAAAGAAATACAATTTCTCTGAAAGCATATTGTACTTTTCAAGAGCACACAATATAAAACGAAATCAAATAAAACAGCCGTCTTTGTTGCCAACCGTATATTTCAGCAGACCAACTTCCTATACTATAATGAAAAGAAACAAAGACTATCCGAGACACTCGCTTCACTTTCCTTGCGAATAAAGTCGTCTAAAAATACGTCGACTCGACAAGTCGGAGGTGTTTTTTATGAGACTCAAGTGCAGACGTACTAAAACTTGTTCGCAAGTTTAAAGCTTTATTTTAATTTTCCTTGCACATGCTAGCAAGTTTTCCCCAAGAAAAAATGTAGTACTTCGCACGTGCGCAAAATAAATTGACATTCTTAATGGTGACGCTATTAAAATGAACCAGCATAAGGCTGCTTTCTTTATTGTAAATACGCTGCAATGTTAACAAGAATAACCTTATAAAACTTTTATACTCTCGATTGGGAACTGTTATCATTAAACTGTATGTTGTAGGACCCGTGAAGAAACTCTACAATTCAACTAGAAACACATCTCGGATGGCCTCTGACCACGATTATCCTTGTATTAAATATTCATAATTTTGATCCTATTCTTAGGCCTACCAAAGGTTTTTTTAGTCAATCTTAGGTTTCCTGTTTGGTTTACGATTTCTTGGCTGGGTAATTTATACATCGTGTACTTATCCAGTGAAATAAATACCGGTATAAATGTATAAACATATACAAGAGATTTACCATTAAATAAATAAAAAACGAGTGAATTTAACTCATTTCAATTTCATCATCAGCCTTTAAAACTCCACTTCTGGACATAGGCCTCTTCTTAGAGGTTTTAGCGTACTATACCACGCTGGCCAAACGGGATGGTATAGGGTTTGTTTTGTTTTCCTTCTCTTTGCACTGCGTTATCCTGCTGTTGAGAGTTTGCTGCCTTAGGCGGGTCTTAAGACACCCACGGGATGAATAGGGGTGACGTTCCGTATTCTTGATTTGTCACCACACGGACAATTCATAGGACATTTCAATTAATTTCGAGATAATCAACAAGTAAGTAACGTGATGTAAGAATTGTTACACCTATTCTCAAATGCATACATCGAGTCTTTGATATTGTATCTCCTCCGTCATCATCATCAGCCGAGCGTTAATCCCGGTTGCGTCCGGTGACGCCCGGTTTCCGCTTTCCGACTCATTCTCCTCCACTTGATATTGTATCTCCTCCGTATTTAGTAAAATATAATTTCAATATTATAAATTAATTTTATTAAAATATATATATATAATTATTTTTATACAAAAACAGGAATGTAAGGTGGGCCTTATTTTTTTCCGATAAAGCAACATTGTCAAAAATCCACTTCTTTTATTGTCAATGAAGTACTTTGAGATTAAATTAAATGTCTTGTTTTACGAGTCTACTTATCTGGAGTGATGAATAAGAATTACTTTCGAGCTCTATATAAAAAAAGATTTCCCCCCATTTATATTTTACGGCTTCATTACTGAAGGCTTACGAATTTCCGAATCACCCATAAACTTGTAGGTAGTATCTAACGTCTAACTTGATGTTCAGTTTTCTGTAATTTTATTCAATTTGCTTTGAATAAGAACAGTTAGTCTATCGGTGTTGTCACAATGATAGTAATTAATTGTAAATGTCAGATATATTGCCGATATTTCAATTTTTAATAAATGTTTTACGATAACAAGTTGTAACAAATTGACTGGTATAAGGTTGTTGTGAATAAATTATACGATCTTTTGAATCAGTAAAAAAATTAAAAAGCTCGTTAGTTTGATTTCAACTTTTAATGTAATAAATAATGATTGAGAATTCACGTCTGTCTAACTGATTTTTGAATAAAATTAACACCAATATCTCTATCTAAGGAAGTTATAAATAGAAAACAGAATTATATCATTTATTTGTATAAGCATATCAAACATATGCTGTGGAAAGTAGTGTGCTTATTATCCAGATTAGGTAAAGGCATAAAAACAAGAAAAATCTTTCATAATCACACCGACAGATATGTGTTAAAAGGACTTGATATTGCATACTATAACGTGATCCGAGAGTGTGTAGTGCGAATTTTAACTTTCTTTAACTTTGTTTATTAACTGTATAATTAGAATACCATCATAGATGACTCTGACATGATACTCTCATTATAGTTTTTGCATAAGAATAACAGCTTCTTCCTGAAACCGTTTATGACATCAAGAACAAAAAATTAGTAACCAAGAAATAAATTAAAAAAACACTTTTATAGCAATATTTGGAATAGAAATGTTGTATAAAAATGACTATGGGTACCTAACATCCGTTGACATCATCAGTATCTATCTGGACAAATTTTATCGAAAATGGCTCGAACGACTACGAGAAATGGATGGTACGGCTGGGCCTTTTCACTCTTTTGCTCGACGTGGCTTAGGGGATAAGGACATTTTCCTTAGTTCTAGAATACTTGATAAAGCATTTCTATTTGAATTATCTGGACTAAACCAGCTAGAGTGTACAATTGTTGCATTATCCCAAAAGTTATATTACAAAACGTTATGCGGAATTCCAAATCACTTGAATACTTCAAAGTACTTAAAAGTTGGATTGAACATTTTAAACTCAAATATACGAGCGAGCAAGATAAATAAAAGCTTCTAAAAACTCGCTCTAAGCATCGCTGTTTTATTTGTGGGTTGGGTAGTCGAAGCTTTATAGAGGTGGGAAAGCATTATATAATATATAAATGCATGAACATGCACCAACTAATAAATCTCTTAACTCAAAAGATAACAATTGTAAAGCTTAAGAATAAACTGTTTACAAATTCTAAATGTTGCATTCTGTATTGCATGTATGGTAGTATATTCTATCCAAGTATTTATGCTGCGTAACTCTAATACTAACGATGTGTGACTATATTCCTCCTTTTGTCGACGTTGAACTGCTTTGGTACCTACTAAATACTTATCTATACACATGTCACCCATTGTACTCCGTAGTTAGGAAACAATGGAAGTCCACACGAGACGGAAAGAGTAAGGAACTATTTATTGCCTCTGAATATGGACTTGTATGCGAAACGCGGGCGCCTCATGCAAGATATTGTGGCACAAAATGTTACACTAAACTATTTCAACAATTTAACAAAATCGTATAGCTTGGTTTAACAATGTAGGAAGTAATGCCAAACTTAGTGGAATGAAATTTTAAATTTTATTACTGTTTCAAAGAGATGCAGTAAAAACTGCGATTGGTCGTAGATTTAAATTCGTTTCAACTCGAGTCACGGATTACTCTTGAAAGGAGAGTTAGCATTTTCAAATGCACATTCAAATATCTGCTGTAAAACACTTTACTAATAAAATATCTCTTTTACGTTCTATATTTAAAGTGATGAATTAAATCATGTTTTCGGTCATGTCGTTGACTAGAAGTGTATGATTTTGTTATGTAAAATTAAGGCCTTTTTCTATTATAAGTACTCGTATATAAAAATAATAAGTATAAGATATTAGTACCGTAGATATAAGTTAGCAATATTTTATCAAAAAAAGATTTGAAATGAGCTCACCATAAATAAAGTAAAATCAATTTTTTGTCAGTGCACACATATCATCAAAATAGATACAATTATTTACAATCTTAACTGTTTAAAGCAACGTGCATTATATTTACCATTTTTTACTAAATCGAATGAGGTTAAAATAAATAAACTAGTCTCCATTCGCTCAATTTCTTCACACAATATTCTCATAGTAACAAAGAATAATAAATGTAAATCGTAGCAAAAACTCTAGACCCAAGACTTTTATCAAAAGTAGTGTATTCTATGTAGACCGGTACTTATGGAGCAGTTTGAATATTATGCAGTCAGTCCAGTCGGCTACTGCATCCCCAGTAGTAACATGAAAAACGGTTTTTGCTAGGGAAAGTTTCCCCGTCCGCAATATCCCGACTAAGCCGGATTTGCAACTCACTCCCGTTTCTTCGTACTTTTCTTTTTAATTAAAACACTTTTATATACACTAGAGATTTTTAAAATTGAAGTTAATTGAAGTGATACTACGAGTTAGTTGGACGCAGGTAGCTCCTAGGATTAATTTTGGATTACATTTTTTTATACAAACAGTAAAGTAAATATTAAACTTTGAACTATTTCTTATCGTCATGAAAATGTTAAATAATAACTATAGATAGTAGAGGCTGTACGTTTAATGCATGCCTTGCCGGTGACTATCAGACGTGCGCAATTCGTAACCACCTTCAAGACTATGCTATATGAGCATTATCTGTCTCTAATGGTTGGAAATTAGCGTATATATATATTAACGTATGTGTGTATAGTATTTATGTATAAATATAGATTAGTAGGATTTATGTATGATAAATATTTCATATCTTATTTATTTATCACCAGTGCAAAATGAATCCAGTCCATCCAGTCAGGCCGCCCTTTGTTCATTACATCTGTTGTTAATTACTTTATAAAGTCTGTAAAACCGTGGTGTACAAATAAAGTATTTATCTATCTATCTATCTATAGATTTTCGAGATACATTTAACTTACCTAGTGTAATAATGTTTAATTTACCCGTGATTAGGTAGTTTAATGTATACTATTTGTTTCTTTCTTAGGAATCTGATGTGTGTGATGTGATGTGATGTGATGTGATGTCATAAGGGTTTGATTTTTCTTACTTTTTCAATGTTTTGGGATTCAAAGGTGAATCCTACACGTAGGTAACTATAATATCTGCACTTCAAACATCTAATTGTTAATAAACTTGATTTTTTTCGGTAACTGATTAATGGTAGACAAGGGGGTAGAAAAAAAAACTTTCCTCAATTTTGTTAGACTCAACTATTCCCAACTGTCTATATTTTAGAAATATAATATTGAATATTTGGGACATCTGTCATACAATGCCCTCTAGTTTCAAACTAAGCAGAGCTTGTACTATGAAAACTGTTGAAAATACAAATATTTATCCTAACCCAATTTACAACATTGTAATTACGCTAGAAATATTTATCAAGCATCCCTTGAATTCCTATTGCGGGTATACGAAGTCAGCGAGGAAACTCTTCTGAGACAAAACATGTGAAAAATATTCTCTGAATCTTTGTATTAGAAATACCGGTGAAACACAAAGAAAGACAAATAGGATTTTTGGTAAAGAAAAACATTGTTTCAAACTTTTTTTCTCATCAGTCTTGGGCGACACTTTCTAAAAGTCCTTTCTGTCATGGTCCTCAACATATGTATGTATGTCTTGCAGGATTTTGCGGGTTTTACTTTGTAAATATTCGGGTAGTCCAAATGAAGAGGGTTAAGCATGGAGGTTTTATGGGCGATTAATCATATGGTATTAACCCTTGTACGACCCGGTAGATGTGAATAAGTACCTGCATATGTAAAGCCTTTTCCCAGGTAATTTTTCTTGTGTTTGTGTTTATAGTCAGTTCCAACATATTTTTTCTTTATATTACCTATCCTAGCTCTAACCAAAAAAAAACAATACAACTATATTTATGTCTCGCTCATTAAGTGTTGTGGGTTCGATTCCCACGTGGGAAAACATGTTCGATCCACTAATTGTTGTTCTGAGTCTAGGTGTTTTAGTGTCCGTTTCTCGAATGTTTGTGAAGTCCCCCGCCACACAGGATATATTCCTAGTGCAGCATTTATTTTTAAACTGTTGTGTTAAAATCCAGAAATTATTAACTTTATTAAATGACACACGGACAGACGGACAAGAAAGTGATCTTATAAGTGTTCCTTTTTTACCTTTTGAGGTACGGAACCCTAAAAACGACATTAATACAGAAATCTGATGTTATTTTAAACCACAAATTATTATTTAAATGTGCTAATCTCAAGTTAACTTCTGATTCTGATGGTTAAAGTTGCTAAATATTGAGATTTAACGCATAGTAAATGGATTTCATGGAAAATACGACGTGTTATACTCGTATAAGGCGTGTGTGGGCCACACCCACAAAACAGCTTTTTCAACAGCCGACGTCGAAAAAACGTTCGACTGAAATAAACGTATTCACACGTTTGAGTTTTTATTTCGTTTCCTCTTTTTGTGGTGTTTGAGTTTAAGTGCTTTGCAGAATCACAAGCGGAGGTCTTTTTATTTTGCCCCATCAGCTCTTATTACCTGCCTTGCGTATGAAGCTTAGATCACTAACCAGGTGATAATATAATAAATCTAGCATATTGCACACGTTACAGTAAATGATCAATAACTTCTGCACCAAAAGTTTACAAATTATCAAAATATTTTTTTGCAATCTTCTGCCTACTTACAAATTTTAATAAATAATTGTCTCCTGGCAACTTGTATTTTATTTTACACTTTATAACTTAATTGAATAAGAAATTTTCTGACAAAAAGATTCGAAGTGTACTTTTTTCCACATTCAGATGAGAAAAATAATTCTCTATTTCAGAGTTACTCAATACAAGGAATTGTAGGTACGTAAAATGAACATTCATTGTTTGGCGACACAAAACCGAGTACCGCGAAAAAATATTCGAATCCATATCTCCGTTCGTTTATAAAAAAAAACCCTCACATAGCATTCCTTTTTCATTACAAAACCAATTTATTTCCTACAAAGACGTATTCAATAGCTTTTGTTATTTCGACAGAATTGATTCGTATTTTATTCGATTCGAGAATTCTTATCACATGACGACGATAGGCAATATTAGCGATCGTTCTTAAGATGTAAGGTTGCCACGCGTCGGTTTCTCGTGGACCACCGTCCTCGTTAATAATTTATTTTAAGAAAATACTGGAGACACGACAACTCCTTGAGAACTGTAGTGTAAGAAATAATTGATGAGATTACCAATAGGAATGTCGCCTCCAAATTAAAATGGGTACATTACCATGTGAACCTCGAACCAAAACGAAATTTTGCTGAAAGCCTTAACTGCAGTGCCAGTAATAAGTCACTCTCAGTACTAATCTATTAAATAGTTTTTAATATAACAAAATTCGTCAAAGTCAACGGAGATTTTAATTACATAAGATCTATGAATTCTTCACCGACTATACCCTATATATTTAATGGAATTCAAATCATAATGTATATTTTATTACAGTAATGTATATCTTAATATTTCACTGTATGCGCTGTATTTTTATTGATTGAAGCTTGTACGGTAACCCTGGATGTATTTTTTATTGACCTGTGTCAGGTGGTCATTTTACGACTATGATATCGGCGATCGTGATCAAATTTGTTATGTTTTTATTGTATTTTTTTCACATTTATCTTTCTTTCTACTAAGAAAAATATAAGACCATGTCATTTTGTACTTTTCTGATGGGTTTGTGTACTGTAATATATCATTTGACCTCTTTCGTATGAATGACTGATGAATGATGAAATGAGTATTTGATCAGGGTTGTGTAGGAGCTCTCATGAAGATATAAAGTGATTTGTGCTAGAGTTATAATCATCATCATCATCTTTATCAACAGACTTACTAAATTCACTCGCTGGACATAGGCCTCTCCTTAAAAAGGAGGCTTTGGCCTCCTATACCACGCTGGCCAAACGGTTAGTATAGGGTTAATTTGAAGTTTTCCTTCTCTTTGCAGTGCTCTTGTCCTGCCTAGTTTTGATCACTTAGTCGGCTTTTACGACACCCATGGAGGTAATAGGGGTGGTGACCACCACGCCCATCCACGCTGCCACCAGCATTTTATTTCAATATTTAGTGTTCAATACAAACTTTAGTAGAAATACGGAAAATGTGCAGGTGAATAAAGAGACTTTTAGTGTGGATGTGAATTTCTAATTTTGAAATGTTTACTTTGATAGCCCTGGACACATGGCCCATTGGCATGGTAGCAGTAAGGTCGTAACTTGAACTCGAGTCTCGGTCACAATGAGTCCTCGCATTTGTTGAAACGGTAATGGGTTACGGGTGTAGTTTGAGTACAAGTTGAAAATATATGGCCGATTTGGCTAGGAAAGATATTTTAATGCGGGACGCGCCTTTGCATTTGAGGTTGTTATTTTCGTATTTTCCTGTTAGTGAAAAGACGGAAACGGTGTTGTTTTTCTGCCTATCAAAAATGAGCAAGAGTAGACAAATTTTTTTTTTGTCTTAAATGATAAAAATAGTTAGTTAACAAATATTACCGATAGAAAATGAGAAAAACAAATATAAAACACATTCTATGTACACTACTGTTCAGTGGTTTCTTTTTATCAATACAAAAAGATGACAAGTCTGCCAGCTTTAAGTAAGGTATATCGTTTTAGTAAGGTATATAGCGTAATAATTTATAAAGCTTAAAAACATCCGTCTAGTCGTTGTTTATTACATACAGTTTCGGAATACTCGATTGTTTTGAATGTTTAATATAAACGTTTATAAAAAAAGAAATATACTTAACAGATTTTGATTGACAATTTAGCTATCGGTAATCCATACTCCATACTAATATTATAAATGTGAAAGTGTGTCTGTCTGTCTGTCTGTCTGTCTCTTGTCTCTTCAGGCCTAAATCGCTGAACCGATTTAGATGAAATTTTGAAATAGAGATAGTTCGAGTCCCAGGGAAGGACATAGAATAGTTTTTATCTAACGAAATTATCCTTTAAAGAGGTGAAAAAGGTTGAAAATTTGTATGCGAAATCAATAACCGCTGAACCGATTTAGATGAAATGTGGTGTAAAGATAGCTTGATTCTTCTTTTTACCGCTATAACAAGATAAACCAAGTAAGTAAGTTCCCGTCTGTTTATTATGTTGGCTTAAAAAATGCCTACCTTGAATTGTCATTTCATATAAATCTATAGATGTATTATTTTGATTAAGAACACTTTGTTATATGTATAAAGGCAACAATATAATATAAATACAACAATAAAGAACATTGACGATCAATTCAGTAACTGAAATAAAAAAGAGTACACAAGAACATCTTTCTGTGTTAAGCTTAAAAGGAAAAGTCTTCAAGCTAGACATATCTGCACCCTAAATCTGGTTTCCATCGACTTTATTAAGTAAGAAAATAAGAATTTCTCGCACGTAGTACGAAAGTTAGGACAAATAACAAATGAGACGTGGAAAAATCGTCCAAATATGTGAGGCGAGTTGATTTTCCCCAAGAGCTTTCTTTCTCCTCATACATTAATATGTAACATAGGTTGGATGTTTCATATTGATAGCAGCGATTTATTCTTATGTGAAATATTATTTGAAAAATACGCGTCCTCTAGTGAAACTATTTCGGGCACTATTTTTCTTTAAATAGACTTTTGTACAGATGTTAAAAATATTATTGACGTCCGGTTTTTGTAAAATATTCCTTTTGGGGACAGTGTCGTAATCGTTTAGTCTTAGACTCGCGGTAGTATGCTTTTAAAAAGGGCTCCCCATAATGCACACGAGACCAATACCTTTTACAAGTAGACTTTTCTACTACCTGGTACTCATTCGCGTGGAGTTTGTAAAGGGCCGCCGTACGAAAATAAATGCAAATGTTTATAGGCTTCGAATTACTTTATTAATAGTAAGTGTATGTATACTTTGAATCACTAAGGATGCGGGAGTGGGCTTCCCAAATATCCTATACCGGGCAAAAGTTTTCAAAAGTAAGACGCGTTATGGAGGATTGGCTCGATAGGAGACACGGGACCCTCTGATATTGGCTGGTATTGGTATTGGTTGTGGGCTTCGGTTTCCGCATTTGTAATAACCTTGGCGCTGAGTAACATCGCGGAAAGGCACAGAAAGGTGTCCTTCGGCTGCCGAAGGATGCTTTGGTATGAAGCAGCATGCCATAGCATACCGCGTCATGTAATGGCATCTCGAAAAAAGCCCAGCCACTCAATAGGTTCGGCACTGACTGACGACGCGGCACGGTACGGCTCGGTAAAGGATTTTATTTCTGATCAAGTTCTTTTTATCCATATTTCAATGTGTTTAGAATTCATTTTATTTTATTTTTACCTTTTCGATATAACTACACCGCGCCACGTCTTAGTATATGACAGGAAAAACTAATTGAAATAAGGTTTAAGCCGGATGTGTGTTGTCGGCAAATGGGGTGCAGCCTGGGCTAGGCGCGTGGGCAAAGGAGGAAGCACGCGCGTCTTGACTCACACTGAGTGTCCTTCATGTTCTCCACAAATTATGTACCCAAAATTGTTTATGCTTCAATATATCAGTTTGTGTTTTTCTCTCTTCATCTTTAGCAAGAACTTGAAGTCGGTTAAAAATAGTCTAAGTTACGCCTTATATAGACAGCTGCCTGGAAGTAAAATATTATCAAAATTGGTCCAGTTTCCTTTAAAAGATTACTCGGTACAAACAGACAGACAAAACAAATTTTTAACTGGTTTTCAGGCATAGGTATCGTGCAAATAACCGTGTGAGCATGAAAAAACATATTATTTTGACATTACAAACAGACACTTCAATTTTATTTATTTGTATAGATTTGAATTTATAATAGTATAAGTATATACGAGTATATTATAAGACTGCACGGATGGCTTAGTGGTTTAAGGGGTCGCCACGCTGCTTACTACTGCGCTGAGTGTTGTGGGTCCGATCCGATCACATGAGACGACACTTTGTGTGATCCACAAATTGTTGTTCTGAGTCTGGGTGTTCTTTGTGTCCGTTTTATGTATGTTTGTAAAGTCTCCCGCGACTAAAGATGTATTCGCCATGCGGGAGTTGTCTTTTTAAAAAAGAAAGAAAGAAATATGGTTCAACATTACAAATATATGTAAACAAATCGTCTAAGTTAAAAAATTCAATTTTTAATTATAGTATATTATTAACAAAGATTTATTTACGAGGTAACAAGAGATTGAACGAAGAACGTTCAGAATAAAATGTGTATATTTTTCTTAATACTTCTCTGATCAACAAAAACTAAAGACATATTTTTCTCACTGTTTTCGCTGACAAACTTGTAGTTTATATATTATTTTATATATTATTATAGTTTATTCATAAATAATTTAACATAAATTTAAACCCAAATTATATGCATTACATTAAAATGTATAAATCGATACCAAAAGTAAGCTACACGCGGAATATGATCATACCTATTTATCGATGATGCTCCATGTAATTGATAGGTCAGTTTAATATACCCTTGGGTTGTATCAATTTACTGGTAGCAGAAGGAGCGGAACCCCGACCATCCCTGGGGTACCAAACGATATTTATGGTACCCCAGCGACGTTAATTTCCAGTTCTGTTTTCTAATCGAAATAAATGAAACTGTAACTCATGTTATGTGTGATTTGACATAAATTAAAAATATCATATTATGATTTTCAGATGATTAGACGAGTTTGTGTGTAAATTCAAAGAGTCCAGACTAAAACACAAAACTTTGAATTTAATCATAGTGCCTAGCAAGTATTGTATGTTAAAAGCTACGAAAATTTTATTTTTTACCGACCCTAAATAAAAGAGGTTCTCTCTCAATTTGGCTGTGTTTTTGTGTATTTCAGAACTAAGTCAGTTTTGAACTGATGTGATAAATCTTTTTTTATTAGAGGGCACATAGTTGGACTCATTAAATTTTGAAAAATGTACCACCCCTAATAGTGGAAAATTGAGGAATGAAGAAATCAGTTTACTACAATGCTCATGACGTAGGCGTATTGAAGTCCATCATACTTTTAAAAGTTTAATCTAAGGCACAGGTTTGAACGCAATGCAATGATATTTCGAAACCAAGGAAAGAAAAAAAGAAAGATGTGTATGTTTATTATTCAAATTTTCAATTCAATCAAATTCAAATAACTGCATTAAATATTTACTATAAGTATTAGAAACTTTAATTCGATTTAAGTTTCTCAAAGTCCACTCAAAATCATGGACGTGGGCAAATTACCCCCCCAAACCAATTCCTGGAGCCATTTCAAATTGGCTGACGTACATAAAAAGCTGAATATCCATATTTTATGACACCAAATTAACATACAAGGCGTGGGATTGCCAGCATGACGAGAGGAAACTTTAATATATTTTTATGAAAGGCGTTTTCGCGCGGAAAACGTAAATGATTAATGGCCGACCCTTCATCCAAGATCCGCTGCCGTCCGAGCTAATTCAGGAAAGTTTTTTGTGAAATTCGCCTTTTTATTAATTAAGCCGTCTGTTTCATATAAAACGCTGCAATACTTGAGTAATATTTTAAATTATTCTAATTAACTTAGAACATTAACGTCAAATTTATACAAAATCTCAATTTTAGATAAAGAATTTATATTACTAACAAAAATGTAAATGAAAAATATAAGCTTTTGTCTAAATTTCTTATTCTTAATTTGTGTTTTGTATTTGTGTATTTCTTTAAATATTCAGCTTTTGCCTCTTTCAACAGAAAATCTTGTATCTGTAATAATATAACCCATAAAAAGGTTACTTTAATTGAAAATATTTTTAATTAGTCTAGATCATTTGTATGCGTATAAGATTAATTTTAAAATTATGTCTTGATGCAATGGAATTAATTGGTCTGATCTGACTTTATTGCAGACTTCGTGTTACATCTTAGTTTTCATAGAAAAATTAAAGCGTATTACTTATTTAGCTTACCTTACTTATCTTATGTTTACTTTTTTCCCATAAAATGAAATTAAAAATATTATTGAAAAAAAATATTATTAGTTCTCATCATTGAAGGAAAAAATCTCTGGCCAGAAATCTCTCGAAACTGTCAGTTCTGTTCGTAAAAGAACTGACAACTCTTTGAGCAAGAGAAGCCACAACACTTGTTTTCCTTGGAGACGGTGGTTGTTACTTCCTGCTCTGTTGTTTCGCGTTACAGTAATTCGATACTTTGGACATTTTTAGTGCAGAATAAATTTTGTCGGCCGACTGTGTTGTCGTTCAATCGTACAAATGACTTTTCATTTTCTTTTAATGTAGATCTCCTATAGGGTCGTCAGAAGTGGTTGTCTTGAGACGTCCGAGTTTAATGCTTTTCCCAACAATAGTCATATTTTTTTCTAAATCTAATGGACTATTTAATTAATATATTAAAAGTTCCATCATAATAATGGGCTAAAAGCTAGCGCCCTAAGTACTCGCATTGTACAGTACGTAATTATTATTCGTATTAGATTTATAGTATATCGCAATCACAGACAATCATTGTCGTATTACGTGAACTAAATAGCACACAGCTCAGGTAGATACAATCGTAAACAACTCGATGCAGATCCTATTTATAAATTATACGAATGCAATGTAACAAATGGTATATCCTTTTTATGTCGTATGAAATCGAATCAAACATCGAATTGGATTTTGAATTACAACTACGGATAAACAACCATTTAATAATTTCGTGTGACACAGATATGCATTTATGTTCGGTTTATGTACACGTCTCTATTTTACTTTGTAGTGAAATGTTTAGTTCAACCGACTGTTATTAATTGAGTTATGTTTGTTTTAGTCGTTGTTGGAATACTGACGTTAACAAAATGGTTAATTCGTAGAAATGCAATCATTGATATTAATCTAGAGTCATAATATAAAACCAAGTTATCATAAATAACTATAAAAACTAAGCATTAGATTGCCTACTTAACTTTTTTATGATTGAAGAAACCTTTGGATCTGTGACTGAATTGTATCCAATGATTTCGTACCAAGGGTAACTATGAATCCTATCCAGATTTTCTTTTGAGTTTTTTTTAATGGTCTCAGTCCAAAAATACAAAACTAATATTAACTATTACTAATATTTTATTACTATATATTTGTCGAAAATGTAACCAAAACCACAGATAAACCTTGTGATAAACTTGTGTAACGAGGAGGACCGGTGTTTTTTTACGTTTAAATTCAATGTTAAAATATCTTAGTTTTCCTTAAACTTGACCGCTTTAATTGTACAAAAAAACAAAATGTTCAAGGGAAATTTCTTAGACCATAAGGAAACGTATACCATTGACTATCAATGAAACCATAAGAAGTGTATTCCTTATTTTCATAGTTTTGTTGGGGGATGTTTTATATTTTTTGAATATTTGGATTTCTATTGGGCGCTCCTTTGCTCCTTTGCTTTTGACACTCCATGGCTGTAACGTACTATAGCCATGGAGTGTCCAACTATTTTTAATACTTTTAAAGTTTATACCATTAATATCACCTGTAAAATCTGTGTTCGATTCTATTTTCGTTTCTACCCCGAAGAATCGATCAAGTAGGTATCATTTAATTTTACTTAGAAACGGTTTTGGTTTCAACATACGGTGTCTAGACATGGCTGTTTAGCATCCAAGCCCTAAGTTCTCATAATAAAATTTATATTACTTACTCATCATGCCGCTGGCAAATTGATAAATGAGCTGTATATCAAACATCTCCTTCTGAGTAATCACTTGAGATCAGACCGTAATGGCACATTGCCGCTACCCAGCTGCCGTTTTGCCGTGAAATCATCGAAATTGTATCCCACGGGCATAAATCTGATCTTTTCTTGTATAATCTTTTAAATTTCAATAAAGATGAAACGTGAATACTTAATAGCCATTTTAGATTGGCGTACCTATGTACGCAGAACCTCCTTCTTTTTTTAATTCGGTAAAAAATTGAATAATATCTACCGTTTGTGTACTTGTTGGCATACATTAAATCGTTTAAGTAATTTTATTTATTCAGAAGAAAATTATAACACAGTTATACTTAAAAAAATGGAAAAAAATTACAGTACTGATTTTCAGTTGTTCAAAACGTAAAAATATTTACAGTTTAGACATTTTTGTATAAAATTCACATTTATATTTTTAACTGAATGATTTATTTTTAATATCTACGAGAATTTGATATGTGATGTAGAGAGTGGCTCTGTCAGGTCATCTTCACTTTTCCGCAATAAAATAATAGCTGCACGACATTTTTTTATGAAATCATCATTATCAAAAATCAGAACATGATGAAATATAATCATGTTGGTTCATTAATCAAATCTGTTTCTTTTTTATATTTTTCATTCGGCCAACAACATCAATAAAACCTTTTGTTATGGCATAAGGGGAAAATAAGGAGACGGGTAAAGGTCAGTGACAATCTTAGCCCATGGACACCTTCAACTCAAAGTCAGCAGTGGGGAGTGGGAAATGGAGGCTCTGTTAGCCTCATTCACTATTTAAAGGGCTACAAAAGGATTGCTAAACACCGGTTTTCTGTGAGGCCTTAGTACCAGGCCCAGCACTCGACCCATCCCATATGAGCGGCCTTATCAATTTAATATTATTTTATTACCTTTGCCATTTCTTACCCATTTTTTATTAAAATATGTTCAATTTGATCGAGAAATCGATAACAGAGTTTGACGTCATGGCCAGCCAGTGACGAAAGGATAAGATTAACGGAACATCTGAGTAATGGCTTTTGAGAAAGGGAATTATAAGTGTGACATTTGACTTAAAGTTTCCTGGGAATTTCATAAGTTCTTAGACTTTAACAACTAACACCACATTTAATGTATTGGTATTATACTAGTGATGATTTTACCTTGAATCCTTTGAATTTCGTTTGTAGATTGCACGCTACAACTATTGTTGTTTCTCATTGCTAATAGTTTAATATTCCCCCATAAATACAATACAAGTATTTAAATGAAGATAATCGCTTTTATGTGGCATTGTACTCGTACTGAGACGAAAATATCTTGAACATTCAGTTACCGTCTCGATTACAAAATAGCTACATATTTAAATGAAATACTGGTATGAGTATGCAGATTAACGAAACTATATAGGTATCTAAAATAGTAATTATATTCGAAATGATTCTAGTCTAGGCAATAAGTTAGTGATATAGGAAGATTTGTTTATTTATTTTACAACTTCATGCGCTTATGTCCAGCCTACCTTTAGGTGGAGTAGAAATCTTGTAGGGTAGGTGCACCGAGGTTACAATTGTAATCACTCATTATATTTTTTTTTATCAATAAACATATAAAACTAAACAAAATTTACATACCTGTTTATAATCTAAAGAGTTTGTTTCGTTGTTATTTGTTTTATTGACTTATAATGAATAGAGACTATTCACTCCTTCGTCATATTAGCACAATTACTTCCAATGAATATTAAAACGTTTTATCCATTTGCTCTTTTCCTCTTCAAAGAAAGAAAAAAAAAAAGATTTTTTGAGCTCTGGAAATACAAGATAAGGAAGTGAAAGCTCGAGTGATTTAATTAACAATAATGATTTGATTTAATTCATGTTTTACTTTAATTTCCCATTTTTATCGTTCATTTTTAAGTATGTAGAACTTAACAATTATCAAAAAGATTTTAAATAAATACCACGTTAAAACGGCCGCGTGGGTTTTTACATGTCATTTCGACATAAAACGTCTAGACGCAAAAAAGCCGCATTTTACACTCTTGGCACCCATATGGGCTATCACGATCGATATCAGTTTGCAATAGACGATTTGCTTCTGAAAAAAGACACTAGAGAATCAAATAAAAAAGAACTAGGGAAGTCGATAAGACCACTGCGAGCCCTCGTTATCTCGGGTCATAAATTACTCCAACACCCTCAGGGGTGCAGGTAGGTGCCTCCCGAGTGGGATCCTTCGAAACGCCATGAAGGTTCCGGGAAATGAAGTGACTACGTGATCCAATTGCGATTTAAGGTGCATTCGATTTATGTGTGTTTTTAGTAGTCACGCGACATTCGTCTTCAGACATTTGATGGGTTATTTATTTCGGCTCGTTATATAACTATAAAACAAGAAAATTAACTTCACGTACTGGAATCGGTCGGTACCGCTGACAGAATTTGCTAATTAAACCTAAACGACCACAGTTTTTGAGTGAGTACACACTCACTCAAAAAATCTTGTCGTATAAAAGAAAAACACTAAAATAAATGCATAACTGAAACTAAATTTGTACAAAAAAATTAAATGATACAGAGATGTATCGATTGGCAGTGTTTTCGTTTCAACCAAAAAATATAAAAGTGATTCGCTTTTGCAAAAAATCTCCTTTAGGAAGTGTAAAGAGTTAAATATGAAGTCTCAAAATCAACATGAGTGTCCTTTCGAACGTCTTTCAAGGCTGATCAAGTAAATGTAGTCAATTGAAACTAAAATGTATCAATGAAAATAAAACTTTGCTAATAATGTTCTAATTAAATAAAACTATATTTGAATCATTACTCTGCCCAGCAGGTTAGTACCTTTAATAGATTTGATGTATTGCGAAATATTATAAACCATGTCATCATCATCAACTCAGCAGTATAGGTAAGAATCAGTTACTTACCATCCAATGTTTTTTTATATATTTGTTTCTTTTAAGTTTTCATTGGTAAGAATTATAAGAAGAAAAGATCTATTTTTTATGATACGAACACAATATGCGGAAATAGGATAACACCTAAAGTAAGGCAATAAATCCGACAGTTCCAACGTCCGCCCGCCACCGCATCTGACAGCCTAATACATATTGATACAATATTGGTGGAAACGTTATAAACACTTTCTATTTTAGAGACCAATATTCAAAGCTATCACCTCTATGATATCGAGTATAAGATTCAATTTTCGGTAACAATTCGCTCCACAGCGGATCATTGTACTGTTGTTTAGTTTGAGTTTTGACAAATGTCTGCAGGTGACGTGCCCGCGGTTTGCCGTCGCGGATGCGTTTGACATATTGCTTTGATAGCGGTTTTGTGCATATATGGCTATCATAAATTATACATATGTTATAACAAAAGGTCGGATATTTCTACCACGAATATTGCTATATAAAATATTGTATAAAACTTACAAATTTATTAAGTTTGGATACACAAAACTGAACTTAGTTTAATAAAGCTACAATATATTATTTTAATCTAAAAGGTTAGTGTTCTTTTTAGTTTTGATTGGACGATAATTATTTGCACCACCCGGAGTTCAACATATTTTATCTGTTGTATTCCTCTTTAATTAAGATGTAGATTATATGTATTTATTTATATTACCCGACTGACTAGGATTAGTTCTTTTTTTTGTTACTGACTTATTAAGTAATACTTACTACTGTTATAATCTTGATAAAAGCTACACTCGAATGTACATGTAAGTCAAAAATCAATCGTGAATATTGATGATCGTGTATCTCATTTAATACCAAGTGCCATTAACATTAATAAGCCAATTACTGAAATGAATGGAGCAAAATTCCTCCCTTCCCCTCCGTGGGGCTGTCGCGCCGGGACACCATTTATTTTTACACGCCTAATGAGAACTGACAATGGCTTCAAAGCACGTCTGATATCGATCCACTTTTGCAATTAAACTTCAGGGACTTCAAAATAATATCCAAACGTTATGGAATATACCTTTTTAGATATAAGCTATATGCTTATACCTAAAAAGGTATAGTCTATAATAAAATAAATAAATAATGTTAAACTTACTTAAAGTCGTGCATCAAAAATTAAGACTATACCTAAAAAGGTATAGTCTATAATAAAATAAATAAATAATGTTAAACTTACTTAAAGTCGTGCATCAAAAATTAAGACTATACCTAAAAAGGTATAGTCTATAATAAAATAAATAAATAATGTTAAACTTACTTAAAGTCGTGCATCAAAAATTAAGACTATACCTAAAAAGGTATAGTCTATAATAAAATAAATAAATAATGTTAAACTTACTTAAAGTCGTGCATCAAAAATTAAGACTATACCTAAAAAGGTATAGTCTATGATAAAATAAATAAATAATGTTAAACTTACTTAAAGTCGTGCATCAAAAATTAAAAATAGTTAATTTTTGACATAGAGGATAGCACCGATACGCTTCTCTTCGGTTTAACACCTCCATGTTCGGTCGTAGATATTATATACTTATTCGTAAAAATACAAATTGTCGAAATAGTTTTATTGCTATTCAAAATATTCGCCGTGATGATCGATGCACTTTTGCATACGTTAGAATCAATTTTCGTAGCACTTTTTCCATTCTGATTGTGGTATCTCCAAAACGTGCATCGTCCAGTCAACGTTTTTCTAGCCGTGCAGAGGCTGTTGATGCGTTTAATCAACAGCCTCTTCACGGCTAGAAACACGTTGACTACGTAATTTATTATTTACGGTTGGGAATAAATAGAAGTCGTTGGGGACCAAGTCAGGGCCGTACGGTGCATGACTCGTTAATTCGATCTTTTGATCTTCCAAATACTGAGTTGTTTCGGCCAATGTGTGGCAGCTAGCATTGTCATGATTAAGAAGAATTCTGCGTTGTCAGTTATTCTTTCTTATTTCTTCAAAGACTTCTGGCAAACAAATGGTCGTGTACCATTCGGAATTAGCCGTTTTACTATCCTCTAGTGGCACTGTTGCCAAATGTCCATTTATACCAAAAAATACGGGACCATTTGCTTTAAAGTTTTTTTTTGAACGAATGACATTTGTTGGGTTTGGAACACCCAAATCTTGTAACACCCAAAACTGTTGATTGTTGTTTAGTATCAGGATCATACGCATATACTCAAGATTCATCACCTGTGTAGATATTATAGACAGCTTTTGACGTACCCTGATTGTACTTTTGTAGCATTTTTTAACACCAATCGACACGAGCCCGTTTTTGGTCAATTCTCAAGTTGTACAGAATCCAACGTAAACAATTTTTTGTTATAACATTTTATATTATCCTCGTCATACGAGTAGTTATTCCCAGAGACGCCTCAATCTCGCGATATGTAACATTTCGCACATCATCAATATTTTGAGGTGCAACAACCGATTTAGGTGACCTTCAATAAATTCGTCCATGAGCACTGACCGCCCTCGATTAAACTCACTAAACCAGTAATACACAGTTGTTTTTATGGTACTTCGTCCCCAAAAGTCGAAGTGAGTTGATCGATGCAATGTTTTTGAGTTAGCTCTCGCCAAAAATCGTAATAAATCATTTCACGAAAATTTTCACGATTTAATTTATAGTGATAAAGACACGCAATTTTCAAAATGACTCTACAAAGGATAAACAAATGACAGCTACATGAAAAAAATTGTATTTTTCAGCCAAAGAGTTCCATGTTTCAATGTTATAATTACTTTTTTAATATTGTTCTGTTACATGGCCAGTTCCGGATACATAAATAGCAGCCCTCGTACAAGAAATAAAACTGCATAAAATATGTTTTGATGAAACATGTCATTAAATACGAAATCAAACATTCGTTCTGTAATCAAATCCTGACTCCTAACATTTGCTTTCTAGGAAGGTTAAAGTTTGAGGAGGACTTGACGTATTTCTTTCATTATTATCTTCTGTTATTTTCTTCACTAATATCTCAGATATATGTATGGTTAAATAAGTGTATTTGCTTTTATATGTGAGGTAAATGAACATTATAGGTGTAATACAATTAATTATTTGTGTCACATAAAACTATCAATTAATCATAACAATATTATAAGAGGAAAACTTTGCCAATTACGATTTTATATGAAACATTATCGGGCCATTGAATCCGTTTGAAGGTCCCCTTCGATAAATTACACAGTTCGTATTTCATAGAATCGATAAAACACCGACATTAATTTTAGGTGCTGAAACTTTTCATTATAACAGTAAGATTATATGAGCCTTGTCATGGTTTCAATTTGTTGTGATTTTTTTCTAAATGTATTTAAAAAAAAAGTTTTTCCGACAGTTCTTTTCAACAGATTTGTATTTTTAAATGAATGGTATTGTATCTCCGCATTTGAAATTATCTTAATTTCAACCTTTCCAAATAATATCCAAACACAAACGTGAACACAGGAGGCAGTCGTCTTCTATGTTTCTCAAGTTTTCATACCTGCATGCTTCGACTTGAAATCTGTAAATGCTTTCGCCCCGCAAGGCTGTGTGCCCACATTGTTTCTTCTACATATCAATGGTATGTTACAAACTAATAGCAAATAGAAGCTTGGTGTGCTGAATAGAACGAGGCAGTATTTCACTAAGGCCCACCGCCTCCAACTCTTTAACGTGTAAGTCCGGCCGCATATAGAATACTACAGGGGCACCCCAGGACCAGCTTCTCCCTCTGGACCGTATCCAACGAAGCGAATCGAATCTTCGATAGCCAATAGATCTATGGCCAGCTCTATCTCTTGTTATGTAGAGATGTAGCTTCAACCTGCATTCTCTTATATAATATCTAGACCCGGCTAACACCGGCTGCAAACTTTCCGCCATCGTTCCACACGGAAAAAATTTCACAACTAACCCGTGACCTTTGGCACGCTTCAATTGGTTGAGTTGAAAGCTAGATATAAACATTTACATTACTGTGAATCTAGTTAAAGAGGCATTCAGATTATTAATTGTTAGAAAATGTGTGAAATCAATTTACATTTGATGATTGTTATGCCAATTGTTATTTTTAATCAATTTGGAAAGGGATTATTAACACAATGCTAAACAATGCAGGTCCTCATATTATTATTATTGTAGTTATGAGTTCATAACATTTATAAAACAAAGTATTATTCTTGGTGTAGTGTTATTTTATTTCAACATGCTTACATCAATGAGTAAATTTATTGTACTATAAGAAAGACCAATAAATAGACTGACTGAAACATAAAAAAAATAACAAAACAATTATGCCGAACAATTACGGCAAAGTCAAGTTGAATTGAACAATATTACATATTATTTTATTTATATATATAAAATAATATACGATATATTATTATACATGTATATTATATATTATTTTATATATATATATATATATAAAATAATATATTATATATTATTATACATGTATTATATATACATACATTATGATACATATATCATAAAATACAAGCACTAAATATACCACTAAAACTGTTAAATACCTCCGCGACAGATCAGTCGTTAACGGCGAATTTAATTTGATTAATATCTACCGCTATCGGTCAGGTCGGCATTCACATGCCATTCATAAGGGATAATAAGGAGGTACTATCGGGCAGGATACTATACATTGGTATTGTGTACGATACAATATTTAAAAAAAAATGAGGTGATGTAGATTTTAGAAAGAACTAAACTTAAAAAAAGAATTCATGCTCAAGCATGCTCCAATGCCTATTTGATTTGCCAGATTTTTTATTCGCTCTATCAGTATTCAGTTTTACCACTCAAAATAATTGATACTCTAAAATGTTCATCTTATGGAAAGTGACTACGTTAAATGGTTTAATTAAATTAATTTTGAGTTCTTGCTTCATTAGAACAAAATGGTTTTGCATGAATCTCGAATAGACAAATAGATGCAAAGAATTCTGTTCTCCAATTCAATAATACAATTTAGTTGATGAAGACTTGGATCTTTGAGTTTATTTCGGTGTTTCTTTTATTTTTCTCCACAATGTATACGATTATACTCCACAATATTAAGATTTTTGTAATATCAATGTAAAGTGATTTTTTATTTTTCACACTTTAAGATGAAATTAAACATTTTAATCTGGCCCTGACCCTGCCTTTAGGATTTCTTGGAATAAATCCTATCTCACGTTCTATCTCCTAAAATCGTTTCATTATATTTCTTCAATCGAAGTTATTTTACACACAACAATCAATAAATCAATTTTTAAAGTTGGTAATTATTTTAGTTTCAATAATAATAAAAACTCAGAATAAAGGTTCTGCTACTGATAATAATAAAAAAATATATGCTAATACTAATACATATTCTTTATATACATATAATAGCTTTATGTTTTTTGTTAATACGTCACCATTTTTTGTCGACACAGTAGCAACTAGCATAAATTTACGGGTTGACCGATTACGTAAATAAGTTATCCCAAAAAGCAATATCCCGAAAATATTCGGGGAAAAAATAATAATCTGTCAAAGAAATAGTTTGCGAGCCCTTGTGGGGCCCTATGTGTGACATAGGTCGGAAATAATTGGATTACCACGATGATCAAATTAGGAATCTGTTATATTTTCCGCTTGCCTGCGAATGTTACAATATCCAATCTTCGGAGATAATTACGTACCGGCTTCGGTCGTAATTCAATAACACACGGGCAGAGTTTAACCTGAATAAATATTGTTTTACGAGCCAAACACGGGTGAATATATGTACTATGTGTAAAAATAGTATATGAATTGAGGTATAGATAAGCACTTGATATTTTATATATCGTACTTTAATACCACGATGATGACAAAACTCTTTATGACAGTAGCCTATCCGATAGCAATCAGTCATCTTGTCTTTGAACCACACACAAATGTACCTGTTACCAAATCTTTCAATAAAATGAATGAAAATGGAATGGCTGCATTTTCCAAGATAGAGTGAAGAACAAAAAATACATGTTTTTAAATTAAAGAAAACATTTTCAACGTGGACCAAAACTATCTAATCACTACTAGTACTTAAGACTTAAAAAAATATTATACTCGTTTACATTTCATCCCACATTTATATTTTAGAGCCTCAATTAGTTAAACAAAAAAAACCTATTATTCATTTAGTTTCTAAACAAAGTAGAAAGCCAGAGCACGTTTAAGTCAGTGTAATAACATTAAACGCAAGTAAAACAACTCTTCAGAAGAAGAAAAACAAATTCCTATACAAGAAATATTCAGAAAAAAACAGAAGCGGTTACATAGCATGTAACGCACTTAATCCACAATTAAATTCTAATTCCATTAAAACGCTTATTACCCTTACATGGTTTTGACATGAAACCATATCTCTTTATCTTTACCCTTTAGTGTCGTATAATTTATATGGGCCGTAAACCACACTTATCAGTGGGTACACAATTCTTCGTAAAATCCAAACGTTTCCACTGATACCGCTTTTAAAGTGATATAAGGTGATTGTTTGCGTTAGTAAGATTTAGACAACGTACTTATTCAAATTGTGCCTTTGAATATAAACATTATAAATTTACCTAAATCATGACGTCAAACCCTTTTTGACGTCATGATTTAAATTTATAACATTTCATCAAGGCGTCACGAAACTTCTTACTTACAATATCGTCTATTCTAACATCCCTTTTTTAATTTTAAAAATCACATCACAATAACATAATTTAATAGTCCCCTTCTAGACATACACCTCTCCTTAGGAAGGAGGTTTTGCCTACTAAACCACGTAGGCCAGAGAGGTTGCTATAGGGTTCGCGTCAAGTTTACGACAGAGAGAACGTGGATGATGTTCCGCCCGTCCGGGGTTCGGAGGTAGGGGCGGCTGTTCTACGGATCCGTTCCAAGAACACCGCCCTTGGGCCAGACGGTATACCGGCCGGAGTACTGGCCCTAGCCCTTCACCACATGGCAGACCGCCTCAGGGAGATGTTTGACGCTAGCTTGGTGTCCGGACGTTTTCCTGAGTGCTGGAAGAGCGGGAGACTGGTCCTATTGAGGAAGCCGGGACGGCCTGCCGATTCTATAAATTGTTTGAGAGGGTGCTCTCTGTCTGCATCGTCCGCCACCTCTACGAGGTGGGCCCCGACCTGTCGGACGCCCAATTCGGTTTTCGAGTGGGGCGTTCGACGGTGGGCGCTGTACTACGCCTGAGGGCCGTGACCGAAGAGATAAGCGAGTGGCCTGAGGCCGATCGCCGAGCCACGATGGCTCGTTGGTCATCCCGGCTGGAGGCTCTACGTGCTGGCTTTGCCGCCGTGGAGGCGCTCCAGCCGGTAATCGTCGAGTGGGCAGGGCGGCAGTACGGGACCCTTTCCTTCCGGCTGACGCAGGTTTTTTCCGGGCATGGCTGCTTCGGGAAATACCTGCACTCGGTCGCTAGGAGGGAATTGAGTCCCGCCTGTCACCACTGCGATTGCAGTGAGGACTCGGCTCAGCATACGCTATCAATTTGCCTGGCTTGGGCGCCGCAGCGCCGGGTCCTCGTTGCAGTCATCGGGGGGGATCATACGCTCCATGGCCGGTAGTGACAGATGGCGGCGGAGAGGGCCCGGGAGGACAGCCTCCACTCGGACCCAATCCGTCGCCGGCGAACCGCGCGGCGGAAGCGCGCTTAACACCGCCTCATGCCGCCCTAAGTGTGGCCGCGGGTGGACAGGGCGGGTTTTCCCCCCACCCGCCATAACGGCGAGCCGCGAGGAGGCGACGTCCGGCACACGCGCTAGGAGGGGTCCATAGGTCCTAATAACAGCAGTTCCCGGATCCCTCCTATTACAGGCGCGAATGGCACACCGTGTGGTTTTAGTCGGTCCGATTCCGACACACCACCCCTCCGTAAACCCCGGTGGGGTGACGGCCCGAGGGGTTTCCACACGTAAAAAAAAAAAAAAAAGGGTTCGTGTCAAGTTTGTGTCAAAAAGAACATAGGACTTATATTAACTTCTGTTTTAATAGTATATAGTGTTTAGCTGCCAAACATCTAAGTAATTTTCTCCATCCAGGTCATCCCCGGACGATCTTTCCTAGGTAAGTAGGATTCCGAGGCTCCTTAAAATATATTAACATGGCCCTATAGCAACAGAGCAGAATTCAAGTTAGATTAGACCAGAATCCTAAGGAAATCGACGTATAATTTTCATTCAGTACTGCTTATAGTAGTTAAGTAGTTAATCAATAGTTCATTGTAACGAAAACCTGTTCAATCATATATAAACTAAATAAAAATATATGACGCTTGTTTGACATAAATTCCTAAGATTTATTTAAACAAGGCAAACATTATAAAATATTCAAATCAGTCATACCTGTAGAACAAGACAAGTTAACTGACTTAAAAGATGCAAAGACGTAAAATCATAAGTAAATCTGTCAGAAAGCCTTAGCGAAACGATAAACTTCTATTATAAAGAGCTTCTCGAAGAAATTTACGACGTTGCCCACACTGCCCCACCCCAACTAATCCATACTTATTAAGGATAATGGGGAACCAATGAACAACTTTTCGTCCTTTATCTCAAGCCATAAATATCGACTATCACGCGTCGCCGGTAGCCCAAGGTGTCGAAAGTCCAATTTAATAGTCTCTTTATTACGTTTCTAATAATAATTGCAAATATCGGACACTGCTGAAAACATATTTGTGTTACGTTATACAATTAAAAATGCATCTAGAATTCTAACTTCATTACGTGATGTAAAGTCAAGTTTATTAATATTGTACTATGTATGTGTGTACGTTTGGACTAACCTAAACAACAACTGAAATAATTTTTGTTTTTGACATTTGTATTTTATTTGAATTTGAAATTGCTTATAAAATACTGTAAATAAAATATTTCGCTAGAAGTAAACATGAATACTGCTCTTTAAAGGGTAGTAGTGATATATAAATTAATTATATCCATGAATTAAGTATTAACAAATTTAAGTCTTTAGTAAAGCTAAAACTATGTGAAAAGGCTTACTACAGATTATTTAGACGACAAATTTGCTTGGGATTGATGCTGCGCACTCCTACATTTACGTAGACATCTTTGTTGTTAAGTTTGAAAGTGATGGACATTTAATTTTTTTTTTTTTGGTGTATTTCGTATTTTGTTTTCGTATTTTATTTTTCGTTGACTTTGAATTGTATAGTATTTTTTTATTTTTTGTGTAAGTATGTAAATGTGAGTACAGTGTAGGCTTGTAATGTTAATTCATATTTTATTTTCTTTCTGGTGGTTTTGAGTGTTTCCACGGCCTACCCAAATGTCCTGCTGGCGGTAGTGTCATGCTTCGGTTCGTTGATCTTGACCAATATCGGTTAGGCTACACGATGGCTGGAGCCTGTATGCCGTCTGTATGGACAGGCTGACTCAAAACTATGGTCCTTTCCTCAAAAGGCCTATCCAGACCCTATACTGTACTCGTACAGTTTTATTTAACTTTGTTTACGGACTTAAAAAAAAAAGATACCTCTGTGGTTTGTTTCGGCGTTTCTTCCCAGAGTGAGTCTTAGGAAATGCCGGCTCCTTCTAGCTATAAAGTCCGACTTGTAAAAATATCTGAAAAGATTTACTTACAGAAAATAAATATCATATCATATAGAGATTGGTGGGCACACGGCGTATGTCAAAAACGTTTTATTTGTTGAATACTTTATACAAGCACACGTAACACTACGAGCACAATCACTTTTATAGAAACAATAACTGATTTCAAAATATTCATTATAAAAATTAAGGGAATGATGTAATAAAAAGTTTCTGTTCGTTCACATGTTTTCACTTGCGATTAAATACTTCATTCTTCAAATTATATTATTGCACTTGAGATTTCTTTTTTTTAAGTCAGACAAGTAGGACAAGACATTGATGTGGTTAAAGACAAAAAAACAACTTAAGCTTTAAAGAATAAAAAAATTGCGATATGAATTCTAAACTTGGACAAAAAATATTAGTATTATAGGTAGTATTAATAATAATAATAATAATAAAAAACTTAATAAAAGCAATAAACACTTATGCGATACCTATATTAACCTACTCCTTTGGAATCATAAAATGGACTAAAACAGACATCAATAACATACAAATAGCAACAAGAACTATTCTCACTAAACACAATTGTCTACACCCAAAATCTGCCATAGAAAGAGTGACAGTCAAAAGACAGCATGGAGGAAGGGGCCTTATCGACATATTTACCTTATGGAACACACAAATATCAAAATTACGATCATTTTTCTTCGAAAAAGCTAACAGTAGTCAAATCCATAAAGCAATAGTTAGTAATGATCTGAACCACACACCACTAAATCTAACCCAAGAGACAGAAATAGGTAACATAGAAAATAACTCTGAAATCTGTAAAATAGAACAATGGAAAAAGAAAGCACTCCATGGCCGACATCCCCAAGACCTTGAACAACCGCATATAGACAAGTTAGCATCAAACAAATGGCTCACTCTTGGATCCCTATTTCCGGAAACTGAAGGATTCATCATAGCAATCCAAGATCAAATCATCAACACTAAAAACTATAAAAAACATATTATCAAAGATCCTACAGCAACAGACGATAGGTGTAGAAAATGTCACAACCAAGCAGAAACAATTCAACATATCACTGGGGCATGCGCTAATCTTGCACAAACAGACTACACACATAGACACAATCAAATTGCAAATATCATACATCAAAGACTAGCACTGAAACACGAACTCATCCCGGACACACGTACACCATATTACAAATATATCCCTAAAGCAGTTTTGGAAAACAACACTCATAAAATATACTATGACCGTGCAATACTAACCGATAGAACGATACATTACAACCGCCCCGATATAACCGTCCAAGACAAAATAAATAAAACTACTTACCTGATCGATATAGCTGTTCCAAATACTCACAACCTACAAAAAACAATAGCAGAAAAAATACACAAATATGCAGACCTTAAGGATGAAGTTTTAAGAATCTGGAAACAACAAAAAGTATACATTGTCCCTATAGTATTGTCCACGACTGGTATTATTCCGAAACATATACATTCTAGTTTAAAACTCATTGATCTGAAACCCAATACCTACATGATTCTTCAAAAAACTGCTATACTAAACACTTGCAGAATCGTAAGAAAATTTCTGCAAATAGATGAACAAATACACAATGCAATAGACGAATAGACATAATAAACTTCACCCAAGAACCCGTGGCATTTACTTGACTTTGTCCGTAAATGTCACAAAATACTACCAGCGAAAGCTGAGAAAGAACAAATTTAACAGAATAATAATAATAAATCTTTATTTCGGAATAGTTTCCATATAATGTTTATGATATTTCTTCATTTTGGTTACATTACTTATGTAGCTATCTGTAACCATTTTTTAAACATGGAACTGTTACATACCCTGTCAGCAAGTTCCTTAATTATAGTGTTCCTACACGAACCAATCCGGGCCATAAACGCCGCGATTCGGCTTCTTTGGATGGCATTAAACGTGTTCAGTCTTGCCTCTACAAACATTGTGGAGGCGCTACAGAAAGGTGCTAACCCCATAAGGTGCCTATAGATATTATTGTACTGAACACGAATGCCATCCAAAGACCTCTTCGTATATGCAGTCCAGAGTTGACACGTGTAGAAATTCTGACAGTATGCTCTGAACAGGTGCACTTTAGTCTGTACATTGGCATTAAAAAATCTCCTGGCAATCATATTGCCAACGACTGAGAGTGCTCGACGCTGTCGATCGATATCAGCGTCATCTCTCATGTCTGACGTGAGTATGTGACCAAGGTACTTGAACCTCTCCACCATGTTAACTATCTGTCCTCCTAACCACACCGGAGGCACGTTCTGACAGTATTGTAATCGTAACATTTAAAATATATCAATAAATATATTTAAGGCAAATCCAATGTCTCACTCCTGAACCAATCATCAGACAATAGTCCCAAGCCTAATCTGTGGGCCTAATTAAGACGAATCCCTTAACCTCAACCTCGTAGTACTTGTAGCTACTGAAGGTTATTCATTGCCTGAATCCATCAATAGGTGAGCTCTACTAATATATTTACAAACAAAATATATTTGATAAAACAATAAGAAGTAGGTTTGAATTTACTTGTCCCATTTCCATGTTAGTTTCAATTTATATTACGATTTAATGTTTTTGTGTCCCTAGTAAGGTCGGTAATTACAAACTTCGTCACTGCTGTTAGGAAATGTATACTAAAGTTGTTACCGACTAGTTGGATTTTAGTACTGTAAAATTTATTTGTTTGGGTTCCATTTCTAAGTGCTTTTGTCACTTTATTATAGGCAATCTCGCTATCGTTATAATATTATTTCGTTCTTGATTTAATGTCAAAATTTAGTTAGTGGAATTTATGAATGGGGAACATAGAGCCATATCAGAATTATAAAATATGTAGTTTATAACATAAAAGAAATAAATATTGCCTATTAAATAATCATAACTTTAAATTTTAAATGATATTAAAAAAAAGTTGTAGACTGTTACAACGATTTGTATATTATATATTAGTATATTTGAACACAATTATTCAGAATTAGACTATTTTCTATAAAAGAGTCCTACAAATCTAAGGCCATTCCACTTTAATCGAAGTTTATAGAACTTCAGTACGCTAAAAGAATATATAAATAAACAATAACAAAAGATATAAAAATAAATAAGTTTGACTAGACTCTACCTACACCAATACCACTCAACTCATCAACATTATCTCAGCACTGTCCATAAACATATACATATATATCTCCTATTAACATATATTTTGATCGTTTAATCTATCCCCTAAGACTATACGTTTCAATAACATATGAGAACGGCTTTAGCATGACCACCAAAACCAATCCACTCCGTCTTACTAGCTACGCCTTGATTTTAGTTACTCCACTAGGAATGTCGTAAAGCCTTCCACGATAAGATACATGTGTATTACCTACTTGGTTAACTGGGCCGTATCATTTAGTTGCCAATATATGGTACATGGAAGCATAATTTATGAGTGATCAGAACCGTCAGTGTATTTAGTTATTAGCCAAACTGTTACCGAAATATTGCCAATTTATGTTATCAATAGCAAGAGAGAAGATTTTATTTATATCATCAACAGCCTTCAATAGTGCACTGCTAGACATTAGCCTCTCCTTAGAAAGGAGGTTTCGGCCTACTATATAACATATAAATAAATATTTCAATACCACACCTATCAAATAAAATATGTATTGCCTTCTTTGCTTATACTTTTTGAAATGTTCTTTTTATTAGTTAATTAAAAAAAATCCCTGTGAAATATTGTAACATCGATGTACTACATGTTACTAATGTAATTAGAGAAACCCTAAAACTATCATATGTTTGTTTATATTTAATTCAATTTTTGTATGTAACATTGCTTATATTTTTATGAAATGGTCATTTACCCGAAATGAACACTTGATGGTAAGTGAGTGTCGCCATCCTTGGACAGTTAAGAGGCGGGTTATTTCATATATTTATTTATCGTTGCATACTGACTTGAAAATATAATTCAAAGCATAAATCATTTAATGTACAGGTACTTAAATAATTATGTTCATCGTGCCGTGATGGTCAATGCAACCCGGTCAATTCTCTTAATTCCGCGCTTTAATTCTCGTAAATATAATTAATTACTATGGAACGCGATAGTTGAAAGTTTTGTAGAGAAACTTATTCAAAAAATGCTTTAAACAAAACTTCTATGCATTTTCGTGGTTTTCAGGAAAAACAACCTTACTAAAAGTTGGATACGGCGCCGACTAAAGCCTTCACAACAGTTCCTACCTATACTTATACCTATAAACTTGCATTATCTGTAGGAAACAACATCATAGCCATAATATATACACTGAATAAACCCTAACATGTTTCAGCTTATTCGGAAGAGAATACACGAGACATATTGTCACTCCCTCGCCTCCAGAGGCTTGTGGCGCTAATAGCGAAATAGTGTCGCCCCGAAGCCTGTCACTTATCATTTGCGGCTAATGGAATATTTATAGGAAGCTTATTACGTTCATGTTTGGTGACGTCACATTTTACATCTCATACGTATCAGTGGCCTGAGTGTTTGAATCATTCATCATTTATAACACCAGAGATAGCCTGATGATAGAAATAATTAATATTTCAAAATTTTATATTTTATTTTATTTATTTGTTGTATGAATTTATTATCTATCTGTTTAATAAATAAACTTCCTATATAACTTGAACTCTCCTGGTGTTCCATGACGTTTATTATATATTATGTAATTAATACGTAATTTATACTCTTCGCGTCTCGCGTCTTAATTTTCATAATAAGTTTGCGTTTGTGTGCGTATCGCCACAAATACATATTCAAACGAGTCCCTCATCTAGAGGTTAACTACACGGGTTGCACATATTTTTCTAAATATATGTAATAACCAGTAAGAATCTATCATTATGTGATGAGGCTGCGGACTGTACCTACAACGGCTTAAAAGTTTTCTACCTTATTACAAAAATCAAGATATTTGTTAGATTATATTTTAGGTACTTTATTTGCTGCAATGTTGCGTAAGCGTTGCCAGGGATACATCAAAAGACATGCATGTTATATTCAAATTGAGAGGTACCCAACTATTATTCAGTTAAAAATGTTCCTGAGAAATTTAAAAATTGATTCTAAACATGCGAACCTGCAGGCAAAGTAAGCAGGGTGTATTAAATATTATTTTAATATATTATATTATTATTTTTTCGGACATAACACGACGCTATCTACATAGTTTCAAAGTAAGCAGGAGCTTTCATAGTACATGAAATCTGGTTTGACTGATAGAATACTTTTATACTTTTTTGTAAGTACCTACATATAACACATAAAACACGCCCAAACTCTAAAACAAATATTTGCAGATCATACATACATTTCTTCTGACCTGGGAATCGAATACGAGACATCAGCACAGCAGTCGCATACGATAATACTGCACCACCGAGGCAGTCAAAAGTATCTATGTTTATTATTATTATTTTACACATTTGTTTGTTATGGTTATTAATCGTCGCTTGTAATGAAAGCCAACATCACAAAGTTATTAATCATGACAACTTTCCCTAGACACCGTTACCAACTAATTATTGTCGGTAGAGCTTCCGTACGATGACCACCAATTTGCGGCAGCACATAACGTTTTATTTGAAACGTACAAGGGTTAGTATTTATTATTGTTTACGTACGCGATGGCCTCCGGGCACAATTCCGTTGAATTATGTCCTGGTCACCCCAGCGTCGAGCGCAGGTGGACCAACCACACGAGGTCTCAATTTATTGCTAATTTTATTAGTATAGCGGTTCCTGTAAATTTTACTGTTTTGTTCCTAAATATTCCTGCGGTCATTGGCGCTTATGGCGATAACAACATAAACATGTTTTTTTCTGTTTAAATTTATTTCCCCGTAACCGACCGTAATAGGCATGATGAAAATAAGTAAGTATAGAATTTTGCACGTGAACTATATTTGAAATAATCTCTCCATACAAAAAACTGCCCAAAACGATTTGACACATCTAAACAAAAACACAATCTCGTATGGTCCGGCAACAGTGTAATGGTTTCGCTAATAACAGTACAAACTATACAGATCAAAGTATTTTGAAATAATTTATGTCGACTCTGGCTCTGGTGTAAAACAAATATGCTTTAAATAAAAAAAAACCGGTCAGGTTCGAGTCGAACTTGTGCGCCGATGGTTCCGTACCTACCCACATTTTACGTAGATTTTCGCGACAATTTGTAAGTACCAAAATTTATCTTAATTTTCAACTTTTTATTTTTTGGAATTATTCCCTTATTTGTGCTGCAAGACGCTTCTTTTTACAAAATTTCATGATTCTAGGTCAACGGGAACTATCATTGGGTTTTCGACCCAAAACCTATAGGGCACTTCTGGTTGACCTAGAATTGTCTATCTTTTTATCGTGTTGATTCAGGGTCTTGGTTTTTATAGACCTAATAGGGACCATATGTAGACCTCAGTATCTGGTATAAATTTCAACTTGCTAGGTCTACCCGTTCCTGAGAAAATCGGTGGTGACACACGGACAGACGGACAGACGGGCAAGAAAGTGATCTTATGAGGGTTCCTTTTATACCTTTTCAGGTACGGAACCCTAATATACTCAAAAATGTACTAAATTTAGACCGATAACATGAATCAATAAACTATAAACAGATGATATATAATTCACGCCGGCTTGACACTAATACCCTAACATGATCCCTTTGTACATAATACGATAAAACACTCTATTTTACTATGCTAATCATAATCCATTTGTCCTTTCAAACACATTCACCACCGTTAAAGTCCATACAGTCCCTCCTATTTTAACAACCAATATCCATAAAGCTTAATGTAGCCAAGATAACAGTCATGTCTTCACAAACATCCGCTCTTTACCCAAGTCATTTGCAAAGCAAAAGCTTTCACCTTCTATTTTCCTTAAACCCTTTGCATGGTCAGCAAAACAAACCGCCTAGTATCAACGGTCAAAAGTATTAAATTCTTATATTTTATTTGGATAATTTTACATGGAAAAGTATACTAATCAAATGAAAAAACTTAACGTACTTTGCCCCTTTTAGTCTTACGACACCCACGCCACGGGTTGAATAGAGGCATTCTAAGATACGAGTACTATAAGATTTTTGTTATAATTTGTAATTTTTTATGAAGACTTTTGGTCTTCTTTTGTCCGGTGATTTGCCAGGTCATGCAAGTTTTTTAAGCGAGTTTATTTTTTGTTTTACAGAAGCGCACTTTGATGATTTTTCCTGTTAACCGTACTTCCGATTCACCTGCACTTTGACACAAAATAAAAGTTCCAACACGTCAGTTATATCGAACTATTGTTGAACATAATGCGTGAGCTTCTTATTAATAGAATATACTCCATTTATTGCAATGAATTGAATTTCACTTAAACCATAAAAAGTAACCATAAAAAGTTTTAACTTCTTACAAGACGATAGTAGGTATTCGAACTTTGTATTTTTTACAAGAATCTACTTATTGTGAGATCAAGAATTGCTATTGGTTGTGTGTCCGGTCTATTTCTACGAAGTCAGTTATCTATTATTGGCCCCATAAACCAGCGTAGTATTTGACAAGCCCCTCTTATTGCGGGTCTTAAGTTTGGTCTTTAGTTATCTTGTGACAAAGATAGTAATAATTGTAATTCTAAATATTTTATTAATAACAAAACTACTGTCTAGCATTTGACTACAATTTCATGTCTGACATATCATTTATTCAAATATTTTATTCATATTGAACCGTTTCTGAGATAGTATAATACAAATAGTAAAATGTCATATCTTGTTAAAAAGTATTATAGTTGGGCACGAGGAGTCTTCGAAATTGTTATTAGTGTCAGATAATTTATACAGGAACGTAAAGAAAATGTATCTTAACCATTTGTCAAGTAAAGTAGTGGTAGACTTTGGCATCGTTATAACGATGGGAAAGGGCCTCATTTATGGTAACTGTTTCCAAGTTTCCGCTGACAAAGAAAAAGTGGCAGGGACCCTTTTCTTTACAAAGGATTTGGGTCATCGGTTATTTCTATTGGGAAAAGATTCAGGTAAAAGTTACGTATTGTTGTTGGAATAAGTAACATTTCTTTCTTTGAATACCTTTGTTTTTGTAAAACTTTCTTCACTGAATTATTAAGTTCCGACTTCAATGGGCCTTTAATATAATAAATTGTAATAAACTATTATTCATCCTTTAATTTTCCATGTTGAAGTTTCTTTTTTAAGGTTTAAGGGGCCAAACGAGCAGATGGGTCACCTGATGGTAAGCAACTACCGCCGCTCATGGACACCTGCAACTCAAAAGTCACAAGTGCGTTGCTGCCCTTGGAGTTCCTCCCGCTCGAGTCAGCGGGAGGGGGGATTTGGGTTCCGGTAACCTCATTCACTCAGTGAAAGGCATCGAAAGAATTGCTTAACACCGGTTTTCTGTGAGGCCGTGGTATCACTCCGGTCAAGCCTGCCCATTCGTGCCGCAGCATGGCTCTCCCACGGTAGATTTTTTTTATTAAATTTAAATAATTTCAACTTTCCGTAGAACCAATTCAAAGAAGAAATTATCATCAAAATGGGTTCAAGTGACAAGAATACAAATACATACATAAATACAAATTTTAATCGAATTGAGAACCTAAGAGTTGATTTTTGAAATCGGTTACAACTGATTGGCTTTGTTGATTGAATGACTTTCTTGTAAGAGCTTAATTATGTCCTAGATAAACTAAATAGTTTAAAATAATTATTAAAGGTATAATATTTATAAAATTTAAAAATTACGTCCTAAATAATTTAATTTATATAACGCAAATACAATCTGAAATTTATTTGTTATGAAGATTTCTGTTACACAATATCTTAAACACATTACGGCTATACTGAATAATTATGTAAATTCTAATTGCAGTGGCTTAGAACACCAAAATTTACGACTTCATTAATACAGAGCAAACACAGGTAAATGGAAGATATTACTCTAATAATATCCAGGAGCTCAGTGCTTTTACTTAAGCATGGAGCATAAAATCGTAAACACAAAAGCCGTGTTTGTATAACGCATTATTAACTTGGCTTTCTTAGAGACGAGATGTTCCCGAGGATTATTACAAGTCTAGCAATAAAGGGGAAATGACACCTGCTAAATATTAAAACGGGAACGAATAAACTGAATGTTATGTTTGTCACGAAACGTGCTCGGTGCTTTATGAATTTCTTTATATGTATAACCTTTAGCTTAAAGGACAGCAACTGGAAGAAATGATGATGAGGAACGTACGTAAGTAGGGTTGATGTATTACGTCATTTACAAATGTGAAATAAATATTCTATATGAAATACTTTTGTATTCCTAGAAGATAGTCTGTTTAAAAATTTGTATCACTTTCTTAATACAGACTGTGAACGTGTAGTAAAAGTTCCATTTTCTAACTTTTGAAAATATTTCAAAAGTATTATCAAAACATTGTACCTAATTTTCCAAACCTTCCCTACTAAAAAGGTGCACCCCTTTTTAGTATGGTAGGTTTGGAATGAATTAGTTTGCATAGGAAATATTTTATAAAATAAATTAAAATTTTAAATTCATTATAATTTTCTCTATTAAAAATAAAAAAAATACAACTATTTTTTTTACTTTTTAAATCTACCCATAAGTGATTACATGGGGTTGTTATAAAATCGGGTTCTGAATTTATGTAACTAATGCAGCAACATAGAGCTTGTGGCTTGGGTAGATGATTTCTATTAAGACATTTTAAAAATTCATTCAATAAGTTCATAAAATAGTTTCTGAGTGAGAATGAGTTTATCTAAAAATTGTTATAATTCTTACATCAAAAATGACGAAGTTAAACTTAACAACTTTCTTCTCTCATTACAGCTTCTTGAGGAATGGATTTCCAAGAATCCCTTCTTGATGCAAATTTAAGTCATTTAAAAGACTTTTGAGCAAAATTTCATTATTCTAGACCAAGGGATTTAATTTCCTTAATATTTTCTAAACGGCGTTGTACAATTTTCCCTCATTTCTGAATCACGCAAGCGACTTTTGTACTTAGGGCATACTGAAAGTTTCTGGATTCTGATAAATAAGACTAGATATAAGACTTACGATATAGTTATTGTTTTCAAAGTATATTCCCTCGCAATTACTTAATTTTGTCATTCGCAGAAACCACTGTACAAAGCAATTAGACCAGTCTTTCTTAGGGGCCTCTTTAATGGCTTCATAGAAAGCGTTCACCGCCGTAATTTTTGGAAACAAAACGAAGTCGCAGGGCGTGAGGTCCGGGTCATCAATTCCACATTTGAAGCCTTTAAATAGGCGTCTGTTATCTTAGCGGAATGTGAGGATACGTTACCTAGTGAAGGAGGACATTGCTTCGTGGACGCTTTTCACGAACTTTTCCAAGATTCTGGTGGCAAGAAGCCTGGTGATTCTGGGAAGCAAGTGTTGACGTACCAATCTGCAGTCCCTGTACTTTGATTTTCAAGTGATACTATAGTGAAATGTCCTGATTTGCAGAAAAAAGAAGCAACCATTGTTAACCAATGCTTCGACTTTTCTTAACTCAAAGCTTCAAAAGCAAAGACCCACTCTGCCGACTGACTTTTTCTTTCGGGTCTAAAGCAGTACACCCAGGTTTCGTCACCTGTCAGGATATTATAGAGAGCCAATGACTATTTTCCGTCAAACTTTTTTATCATTTTACGGCAACAATGACCACGCAGTCGTTTCTAATCCTCCGTTAAGACATGCGGTATCCATGGAGTGCAAAGCTTCTGAACCTTCAGATGCATGCATGTATGTAAAATGTTTTGCATTTGGCTCATTCCAATGCCTAACAAAGCACGAATTTGCTGGCAAGTAATTTTTTGTCAAATTAATTAAGTTGTCGTACGGTGTCAATATTAGAGTCTGTAACCGCAGTCGCCGGCCGACCTTCACGTACCTCGTCATGGAGATGATCACGTCCACGTCAAAATTCTTCAAACCACGAGTATACAGAGCTGCGACATGGTACTTCATCACCAAATGCCAATTAAAGTCTCTCGAAGCTCTATTGTTGACTTAAGCCATAACGAAAATCATAAAAAATCATTGAACGAAAACGTTCACTCGTTAAATTCATTTTAATAGCGCGACAAAATTTTCGATTGGACGTCACAATAAAAAAACAAATGACATTCTTGCAAATTAAAAAGTAACATGTTCCCAAAAGAGTTCCATTTTCGAATTAGATACTAGTTTTTTCATTCTTTTATTGTAAGTGGCCAGGTCCAGAGACTTTCAGTATGCCCCATGTACACAATTTAGATAGGCTAATCAGTATGTTGGTATCCTTTCCGTTCCGTTAGTTCTTGTGCTTTTGCTTTCTATGCGATTTGTTGTCGATTAATTGGTTTGATTCGATTCGTGATCAGTCAGTAAATCGGTCAGTCAGTTAATTTGTATCTTATTTCATACATCTGCCTTTAATCTTGATTCAGTGTGAAGTCGCGGGTAAAAGCTAGTATTCTTATAAAATATTACTAATATATCCGTTTGATCCGTTTGAAAAATGAAATTCTAACCAATCTAATTAAGGTTTTTTTTAATAACTTTATTAATCTTACACGTCTCAAACACGGCTGTCTGATCCAAAACTAGGCAGAGCCTGTACTGTGGTAACCAGACAGCTGATAAACATACTTATATATTTCTAAATAGATAAATATCATAGATAAATTACACCCAGACACAAAACAAATCATCGTGCTGATCACACAATTATTTGTCCTGGGCGGGAATCGAACCCACGACCTCCGGCTTAGCAGTCAGGGCTACCACTAGACCAACAGGCCCGTCAGACTTAATCATCATCATCATCAACAGACTTCAATAGTCCGCTGATGGACATAGGCCTCTTCTTAGAAAGGAGCCCTATTATACCATGCTGGCCAGACGGGTTGGTATAGGGTTTGTGTCAAGTTTTCCTTCTCTTTGCAGTGCTGTTGTCATTTGCTCCCTTAGACGGCTCTTACGACACCTACGGGATGGATATGAGTGGTGACACTCCGTATTCTTAATCCGTCACCACACGGATAATATAATTAATCAAACGTTGTCAATCTCTTAAATTCATCTGCATTTAAAAAAGAAATCAAGGACGGACATTTTCAAATATTTCATAATAATTTAAACTTACGCTTCATTTTTCTTAATATTTCAGAATTTAGAGAATCACTCCGAGTTGCAGCGAGGTGAAAGAGAAAATTACACCTCACTTCCGAGACTTTCCAAGATTGGATTGAAATTGAATGGTCTTGGGAAATGAATAATATAATAAAAAATGAAAAAGTCGCGTTGCTCAGTAATGAGAACAAGAATACTTCGATAACTATTTGTACTGAATGATGAATTCATATCAAGATAATGGGCCAGAGTTCACAGCGGTTTTATGAGGATTTGTAAATAAAACAAGAAATGCTGAGACAGTAAATCGTCGATGTTAATGAGAATGCAGTTTTAGTTTTATTTTGGAGATATTGAACTTTTATTTATCTTGATGTACATGAATTTAACTACTCACTCTAGCTTTTCTGGTTTATGTGAGTTTTTTATATATACTACATTCCGAATCGTCTATCCTTTCAAAGCTGAATAAGAAAAATAAAGACTTAAAATTTTAAAGAAATTAAATATTTCCTGTTTGTCCATCTCTTTATTGACTTTTCACCTGAAGTCACTCTGAATGGTATACATACCACGGGTGTTGGAATACACACATTTGTCAAAAGGTACATTGCAATTCCAATACACTGAATAAGAAAGTGAAATACATTAAAATAATAATAAAAAATAAGAGTTTCAACTCATGTAGGAAAGCTTTAAGACTTCAATCGCATTCGTTTCGTATCTTATACCCTAAAAATGATCTTTAAAACATTACATTGACGAATGTGATGATTTAGTGACTGCTGAGATAGAAGTTGCGGGTTCGATTCGCACCCAGGATAAGTAATTATGTGATGCGCTGATTATCAACACTCATCATATAAATATTTTGTTCGGTGTATGGGTATAATATCTTTTATAGTGACTTTTTCATTCCTCTGGGTAATTTAATTTTAAAATACTTTTGTGCTTTAAAAACGAATGAGTTTTTGTAAACTGTAAGGTGCTACGAAAGCTCTGGCTACATTAACCGTTAACCATGTTACGTGATTTATTATTAGGAAAATAGAATTAAGTCATACTAAAAAGTAGATATATTGTATCTACATATAAGATTTCTATGACTTTTTTCTGATTAATAATTATGTGTTTCATATCCTCTTGATGTGTTCAGTATATAAATATGATGAAGGTCATTTCTATTCTATTATATTCACAGCAAACCGAAAAGACGTTTTCTATTTTAAAACTGACTTTAACTTTTCATTTCGAGTATGAGTTTCTCATAACACTCAAAACATTAGCAAAAATAAATGTCCGTTCCATACTCTCCATATCATCGAAATGTTAGAGGATTGTTTCATGTTTAAATAGGAGGTCCGATTTTTTTAAACTTTAGAAGTATGCTCTATGCAAGTTCTATTGTATTAATGTAAGTAATAATAAATAATTTTGATGTGAAACATTTTTTAAAGTGATCCGACATTAAATTTGAAAATGTTATGATACGGTTTAAAACACTCGTATGCTATTATTAGGTCCACGAATAATCTGGATGCAATAATAAATGTTATCGCATCCTACGCAATATACCCCATGGTGTATATGGTGTATACTCACAATCAATAATTTAAATACTCCTGCAATTTCAACGTCGACTTTACAGAAAGAGAATTACCGTCTTAAATCATTTGAAGTATTAATCAGAGTACAAGCAGTGACCCACTGACCTACATTATAATATTAATAAATATTCAGAAGAAAGGCTCTACCATTTTCAATTTCCTTTAATAATCTTTAAGATTTTAACAATTTGTAATAACGTGAATCCCAAACCATGGGCACAGTTCTTGTCTAATACGCGCGTATTCTCCAAAGCACGTCATAAAGTGGAAATTGCCTTCCTAGTTGAATTCATCTCGACGCCGTCGGGGACTGGGGCACCTACCCTAATAACATTGCAGTTTCCTGGAAAATTTTAGTGTATTCTGGACCAACGAAGCGGAATAAAGTCGGCAGCTTGTTTCCGAGATAGAAACTGTACTACAAACTGCAATAGGAATTTACACTCGCTTCGCAAAGATCTCAATCCAATGCGTATCGGATTTAGTTACCTGGTGAAAATAATTTCCAAAGCAAGCAATGGAAATAATAATAATAATAATAATAATAATAATAATAAAAATAGCTAACAGGTAACTGATGTAGGTAAGTGTTGCTAAACTAGCAACACTTACCTACATCAGTCGGAATTTCTTCACATTTTCGAAATAAACAAGTTTTCTATACATTTACAATCCCGTACAATAATTAAAAGCTATTAAACTGTAATAAAATGGATCCTTTTTATAAAAATACAACACAAAACCGTTTAAAATAAATAATATACATAGATATATGTTTATAGTAAGACATGACGTTTAACGTCATGTCAAAATACAAATAAATATTCATAATGAAAGAAATTCGACTGGAAAATGTTAACCCGAGCTAGATCCAGAGCACTGACAACATCCCCGGACTCGTCGCTCCGCTCCGTCTTGCCGTCCCCGGAAGCTACAACAGAAGTTCCGGCCGTGGCTGAGGCGTCGAGCTCGACTTCAAGCGACGAGTTTTTCTCTCCGCCGACGTCGCCAACACCTGTACGTCGGCAGGGGAGAGGCCGGCCACCGTCCAGCTTGGGATCCCGAGGACTACTGACCTCGAACAGGGTCCCCGCTACCGGTGGTGATGTGCGCCGCATGAAGTGGACAAAGTCTATTAATGAAAATGTCATGCGGGCATATTATCGGGCTACAGAGGTGGGAACGAACCTTACTGCGTACCGTGTTCGACTAGTCTCTTTGTTTCAGGAGCTTGAACCAACTGTCAACGTATCAGCACAACGATTGTCGGATCAAGTACGAGCTATACAGCGCTGTCATCTGCTGGATGATGCAGTACTTGAGAGGATACGCTCTGACATACGGAATAGCTTAATTATCCCTTCTTCGTCACACACTGTGGATTCGGTAGCCAACAGCACACCTCAGTTGGCATCATATACTGATGATATTGATGAACTAGTGGAAAGTGAAGTTATATCCGTAAGTACCCAATACAATGATAGGATAAGGAGTGCTTTGGAGGATGCGATTCTGGAATACCGATATTTAAATTGCAATGATAGGCCCCGGTTATTCCGTTTGCCCATTCATAAACGAAATTTAGCGCTGGTGGGTGCCCTGGATTCGTTATTGCCTGAATATTTAGATAATAGCGAAGATCTTAGTGATACACATTCTATTCTATATTGTGCGGCTATTGCAGTTTGTCGAGTAGCTGGTGTTAAAATAGCTAACAATGTCGCTACTACTCGACCTAAATCTACTGTACCAGCTTGGCAGTATAGAGTTGAGCGTCGTATTGCTGAGACCAGGACACTCATCGGGAAGCTTATTAGCTACCGATCAGGGAATACACGGCCGAGAGTGATGCGCTTTGTGAAACAGGCATTCTTGGGGACTACCGTTAGTCCTCAGCAGTACATGTCATGTGTCACAGAGCGCATAGACTTTCTAAAGCAGAAAATTTATGCATGGGCAAATAGGATAAGACGGTATAAAAAACGAATAGATCGGTATAATCAGAATCGGATGTTCCAAAGAAATGAGAAGTGGGTGTACCGGAAATGGGAGGAACCGGATCCATGTGTGGGTGATAGGCATTTGCCAGATGAAAATGTCACAAATACATTTTGGCGTAACATCTGGTCGGTGCCTGTCACTCATATAGAAGGTGATTGGTTGCAGGATGTCAAACGCTCATGTGAGTCAATAACACCTATGGAACCTGTTAAAATTGATAAAGATGATGTAAGTTGTGCAGTTCGTTCATTACCGAACTGGAAATCACCTGGTCCAGACGGATTGCACAACTTTTGGCTTAAGTGGTTCCGAAGCTCACATGCGCGTTTGGCATCTCAATTCCAGGCAGCTTTGGATTCGGGTTCATTACCCCAATTTTTAACCACTGGCATAACCCACTTACTCTATAAGTCTGGTAGTGTCATGGATCCCAAAAATTTTAGACCTATTACATGTTTACCTACCATGTATAAACTTCTAACATCTATTCTGAGACTCAAAATTACTTTACATATTAATAATAATTCGATTATGTCAGTTTCTCAGAATGGATGTAGAAGTGGGACCCGTGGCACTAAAGACCTCCTTATCATAGACATGACCATTAGCCAACAGGTACGTCGTAATCGTAAGAGTTTGGCGACGTGTTGGATAGATTATAAGAAGGCTTATGACTCGGTTCCACACACATGGCTTTTGAGGGTGCTGGAGTTGTATAAAATTGATACAACTCTGTGCACTTTCTTGAAGTCATGTATGGGGCAATGGAGAACAGCACTTCGCTATCCAGGATGTCGGCAGACGGCGATACACGATGTACTAATAAAGATCGAGCGGGGTATATTTCAAGGTGATAGTCTAAGTCCCTTGTGGTTTTGTCTGGCTTTGAACCCTCTTAGCACTTTATTAGAGGGTTCAGGGTTAGGCTATAGGTTGCAGAAAGATGATAAAGTTATATCTCACCTTCTTTATATGGATGATTTGAAACTGTTAGCCTCCAACAAATTACAATTGACAAAGTTACTAAAGGTGACGGAAAACTTTAGTAATTCTATCAAAATGGAATTTGGTGTAGACAAGTGTGCAGTCATGTATGTAAAGAAGGGTGTGATAGTTGAATCTGAAGGAATAGAGCTTTCAGATTCAACAAAACTCAGATCTCTGTCTGCCACTGAAACTTACAAGTATCTGGGTATATCACAGTCGTTGGGAATACCAGAATCTAACATGAAACAAACATTGCAGGAACGCTTTTTTGGCCGCTTGAAAAAAGTACTTAAAAGTCTTTTATCAGGGGGCAACAAGGTGCGAGCCTGCAATGGTTGGGTCATGCCGGTTCTGATGTATTCCTTTGGTATACTTAGATGGACTCAGACCGAATTAGATGCCCTTGACAGGAAAGTCCGTACACTGCTGACTGCATCCCGAATGCACCACCCATGTTCATCAGTTATGAGATTGTATATCCCGCGAAAGCTTGGGGGTCGCGGACTATTAAATATCAAGACCCTACATAATCGCGAGATATGCAATCTCAGAGAATATTTTCTACATACCGACGTGGGAGTGCATCGCAATGTAGTTGCAGTGGATACCGGCTTCACCCCGCTCGCTCTGGCTAAAGAGAATTGGCGCAGACCTGTAGTACTTAGTGTTAATGATCGCAGGGAAGTATGGAAGGGCAAAGAGCTCCATGGTCGGTTTTATCGGGCCCTAAACGGGTCCGATATAGATTTAAAAGCATCTACGACTTGGCTACGGTATGGTGACCTCTTCGGAGAAACTGAAGGTTTTGTTTGTGCGATTATGGACGAAGTTATCATGACGAATAACTATCGGAAATATATCCTGAAAGATGGTACGGTTGACATCTGTCGGGCATGCCACCGTCCTGGCGAATCAATCAGGCATATTATTTCTGGTTGTTCTCGTCTTGCTAATGGAGAATATTTGCACAGGCACAACCAAGTAGCCAGGATCGTACACCAACAGCTTGCCCTTAAATACCATCTTGTGAATCTAGAGGTGCCATACTATAGGTATGTGCCCGACCCAGTTCTCGAGAATGGTCGGGCCACGTTGTATTGGGATCGATCTATTATCACAGACAGGACTATTGTTGCCAATAAGCCTGATATTGTGCTGATAGATCGATTAGAGCGCCGCGCAATGATTGTTGATATCGCCGTTCCTCATGACGAGAATCTTGTGAAAGTTGAAAAAGAAAAACAAATTAAATATTTGGATTTATCTCACGAGATTGTCGATATGTGGAATGTTGATTCAGTGATCATTGTTCCGATAGTCGTATCTGCTCACGGATTGATAGCCAAGAGCCTCGACCAACACCTTAAGAGGCTCACGTTGGATGGCTGGATCAAGGGTCTGATGCAGAAGGCAGTCCTCCTTGACACGGCTCGTATAGTGAGGAGGTTCCTATCTTTGGAGTCCTAACCACCGGTGTCTTGGTCCCTGTACCCGATGTCGGTGGTCTACTATTTTTTATATTTTTAAATGTATTTTGTTATAATTTTTTATAAAGTGTATGTTTAAAAATGTAAATAATATGTATATAAAGTAAATAAAGAGAATAATAATAATAACTTCACACATCTCACACACGGCCGTCTGATCCCAAACTAGGCAGAGCCTGTACTATGGTAACCAGACTGCTGATAAACATACTTATATATTTTTAAATACATACATATTAAATTAAAATGAACATTTAAATGAAATTGAAGTTTAGAAATTTTCTTTTGCTGTTGAATTAGTAGATGTATAAGAATACTCTCATCTTGATAGAGAGTTACTTTATCCTATAAACTACAAGAGGCGAGATCGAAATGGTTTAGGATAAATAAAAGATATCCACCTGACGGATAAGATTCCAAGGTTTGTAGGAATGGTAAATATTTCAAAGAGGCGTTGGTCAAGGAGAGAATTACGAACTTTTGTACACTACAGTACAGTAAACTACAGCCATGAAAATATTATTTTAAGACAAAACACACTGTATCCGGAACACCTCCTTACGATACTCATACCTCGTACTCTATAATATATGTACTCGTTTGTGCAGCATTTACGATGGCACAAATATTTAGTACTAGCTTTTGCCCGCGTCTCCGCCCACTTGTATGTCGGTTATCGCGTTAAAAGTAGCCTATGTTACTCGCTGATAATGTAGATTTCTTTTAGTGCAAGAATTTTTAAAATTGGTGTAGTGGTTTAGGCGTGAATGCGTAACAAACAAACTCACTTTTACATTTAAAACTAGCTGACCCGGCAAAGTTGTTTTGCCATATATATTATTTCTAGTAAATATTGAAAAAAAAATTTAGGGTTGGGTCACCCTTGTCATTTAGGGGTATGAAAAATAGATGTTGGCCGATTCTCAGACCTACCCGATGTGCACACAAAATTTCATAAAAATCGGTCCAGCCGTTTCGAAGGAGTATGGTAACTAAAATTGTGACACGAGAATTTTATATATAAAATATCAGTATGGATCTAGTATTGTAAAAAATTTCATTACTTATAATTGCAAGCGTTTTATATCAATATTAAATATCAATAGATCATGGGTAACCGAACTGCGTATTACTACAAAATAACGCAACAAGAAAAAATAATTTTAAAAACATACTCATGAAGTTTACTTTAAGATCTAAGTTCATTTAAAAAGGTAATTTCTATTTTTACCGTATTTACCTACGAAATATTATTATGTCGTAGGGAAAAACTTACAAAAACCCAATCAATTTTTCTAGAAGGAATAAAACACAATGATACTAAACTAAGCACTGCCTGCACTATGGATATACATACTCGTACATAAATAGTGCTCAAAGTTAAAGGAAAAGTTGATTTATTTTATAAAAAAAATACCGAAATCGTCTTTTATGTAAGCTAAAAAAATTGACAAAACTGATTTTTGCCTATGTGTTTGTGCCTATCTATGACTTGAAAGTCATAGATCAACACACACATAGGCAAAAATCAGTTTTGTCATTTTTTTGCAGAATATTGCTATTTAACTTCTATCTACATGCTTAATCTTAAATTTTATTAAAATATATGGATATCGTCTTATGACTCATTGACACTGTTACATAACACTCACTTTTTAAGTAATGATTATCAATAATATGTTTTATATATTTTTAATTTAATATTTGAAAATTGATAATGAAGGGCCTACGACCTGCAGTTTAATTAAGAATACTTAATCTTTCAATTCCCGTTTCCATTACTTACAGAGACAAAACGGATGGTGATATCTCAACTGTTTAATTACCTTAATTAACAGAAGCCATTGTAATAATAAGCAATAATAATATGTCAAAAGGTTTCAAGCATTTAACTAAAGCCTATTTCGATTTATAATTTGGAGAACAATAAATTTGATTTTACGTCATCGAAATATTGCTTATAGTGAATATCTAAAACTTTATATGTACAAAAAACCGCGTCAACGCTAAAAATTATTTCTTTTGGCCAGTTACGATGGACAAAAATAACACAATATAAAAGAAATTATGGCCAGTTTTGTTGCAGGAAACTAAGAATGATTTTAACTCATGTTAAAAGAAATTTAATTCACTTTTAAAAGAATATTTCCAATTTCAATGCGCCTATATAATGATGGATGAAAAGAAACTGTAATTCCTTAATTTTCCACCCTAGGAGTTTTTTTTTTCAAATTTGAATGGGACTAAAGAATAAGTATATCCTCACAAGTAAAGAAAAAAAATGCCAGTTTGGGTAATAAATTAGGGAGTTATGAGGTAATAAACTAAAAAAATACAACTGAATTGAGAAAGTCCTGCCATTTTTAAAGTCAGTATAAAAATGACAATTAATATTATGAAGATTTGATATCTGATCAGATAGAACCATGTTCCATAATAACATCATTAGTAATATCTACTAAGCAATCAATTAAACAGCAGCACACTTAGAAGTGAGGCAAAGAGTAATTCATAAAGAGTATGATAAAAGCTCATAAACTAACAATCAACACCCACGTTCAGTACTAACATAGAGTGACGTCACAACTTTTCATAAAGGTAAAAGTTCAAGTGTCGCGACAGGGTGCCGCCAGGGCCTTCAGCGGCAAACACGGAACCCTGCAGCCGCCTTATTAAGAATATATTACTAACGAAATCAGCAGCTATTTATATTATCCATAAAGGAATCGTAACTAATATTATAAATGCGAATATAGGTTTTTTGTTTGTTTTGAAGCGCTTTTACGCTTTAACTAGTACTCGACAGGACAGAATTTTATTATGATTCTTTTATGAAATATTTCACACGTGTTACCAGGGGTACAGAAAATTATTAAGAGTATATTATATTCAGAAAAAACATCCAACTCTTAAATGGCATACGACCATTTAAGGAAATATTTCATTTACATGAAAAGACAGTCGTGGTAAAGCCATGCTTTGGCACAAACGGGCCGGCTCGACAGGGGTTACCACAATAAACTGTTAAGAAATTATTTCGTTACTTTTCACCATGGCACTATTTTTCTATTTACATTACTATGTACCTAACTATTTTTCGATAGGATTTCGTGCCTCGGTAACATTAATAACGATTGATGCGGTTCTTATGATCCCTATAAAATTGGCTTCATAAAACAAAAACTTAATAACCTTTAAAACAATATAAAAACAGATTTTCATTTCTACGTGTAGCCTATTTCGCAGCAACCGAAAAGATAGAAAAGTCTTTTAAAAACACATGCATTGGATATATTTATTTAAATAAGTCCAAAGAATTCTCTCCAAAAAAGTTTGTTCATAAATTTTTGAACACATAGGAAACAATTGCCGCACAAGAAGTCAACTGTGAAAATAAATTGCTTCTAAAACTTTTCAACCGAAAATTAAATTGAATATAGTAAGAGTTCAATTTCATTTTAAAAAGTTACGACTTTCATTCAATACGAGCCCGGTCGTCGTTATACTATAACAGAACATAATTCTGACACGAACAAAAGTTGGTATTTTCCATAAATTTTGTAACTTTTTTAATACGAGAATGAACAATAACATAAATAGGGACATTTGAACGGACATTGGACGTGGCGGCCGGCAGTCCGATCTCATCGGCGCACGTATAATTCAGTTAACCAATGAACCACATGCGGTGCCCGGGGCACACCGGATTGAATTGGGATCAGGAAACGTATACAATGTTCGTGTAAACTCCCGCAGAGTAATAGCATTTGTATTATAAAAAAAACATTTGAGAGTGAACACAAAATTGAAAAAGAACTCACGCACATTCCGTTATTATATAGCTAGTTTCCGTTCAATATATTTTATTATTCAGATCATTGTACATTTTATGCATTTAATATTGAAAGTGCTTGTAAACTTACCAAATTATGTAGCAACGAATCGAATATAAAACCAAACTAGATAAAGATACGAGTATATTGTAACATTAAACTTATTCACAAATAATAGTATCATAGTTAAATCAGTATTCGAAAGCACATAAAATTAGTTTCGAAGGAGTAATGTCTTAATTTCCCTAAAAGTAATAATCAATATCCGATTAGGCAAGCTTACCGTTCGAGCAAGAACATCTCTATAATCGATACCCGACTATGTATCGATTAAGATCTGGCGAAGCTTACATTGCGATTATCATCTCTAGAGTATCGAATATCTACTGGTACTATAGACGAGAATATGACTACATTCGGACGTAATGATCTTGTAGAATTAAAATTCAAATGGAATTCAAAATCTAGAAAACTCGAACATTAAATAGAACACCGTGTCAGCATTCCGTAGGAGATGTTACGGTACATAAAGTAATTTTGTAGTGTTTTTACGACATCGACTGCCGCTCGTTCTACTCGAAGCTCCTAGAATTGTATTGTACAGACATGTTATAAGTTCGAACATCAATGCTGGTACTGACGGCTGCAGCTTGTAGAACGACTCGGCAAATTGTTGTTTCATGCTTTTGTTCCGTAGTGAACACGGCTTTACGGCGGGAATCGGTGAATTTCCCTGGAGTGCACTAAAAAGCTCTCTGTCAGACAACACTCCATCGGTAGTTCGATTCAGAGTTGATACCTCAACGGTTCATGTCAAATATCTACAAATCCGACGCTCAAATAACTTTTGTTTTTTTATGCGAAGGGACCGAACTGCAGCAACAGCGCCCGTTCTAATGTCGATATCAGGATTATTCGTTCAGGTTTTTCCTTTACGTAAAGGGATGTTCACGGAAATGGTCTCATTCCGAAATATTCTCATTACTTGGGTGGAATCTTTTTTACTTTACGACAGATCGCTCCCCTTTTCTCGTTCAGCCAAGTACAAAGTTTGCCCGGCCCTCTCATCGGCTGCGAAAGAAAATGACTAATAAGAAACGCAAATGATAGCAATCTGCTCGAGCTGCTGGATCTTAATTAAACTGGAGATGAAAACTTACATCAAATAAAACTCTAGCCTCAATAGAACGATTGATTCTTTGTCACCTGTCGTAATAAAATATATGATTAAGTTCTTAGGTTAAGTTCGTTACAACCTTATACGAATTCTTTCAACGCGACTATTACACGTAAACATCAAATGAAAGAAAAAAACACCCAATGATTGTTGTAAAACTTTCAAAAGACGTAAAAAGTGTCTACGGACAAAATCGTTTTTTTATCTCCCAAAGCTATAAATATGTCAAACGCCCTCGCACACTCCTCTAGTAATTCTCAACCAACTACTATCCTATAAATCCAAGAGATTGATGTTAGATACCAAATTTATTTACTTAAGCACATTAGTCGTGTAACGTAATATGTCGTAACGCCTATTAATCTACAAAACACGTTATAATTTTAACTAGAAAACGTTAATGGTATCACTCTAGTGTCAACATGACAGATTACTTGAAAATATAGCAAGAAATTAACCAACTCGTTATAAATATCTCATCTACGTCACCAGTTCTTAATTTCTTTTTAAATTTATTGTAAATATTTATTTCGGTTACATTTATGTCTACTTTTTCTCTGATACCTATTAATCATTATTTGTTCCACTACGCTATAGATATCTTAATAAAAATATACTTATTTATGACCACTTAAAACTACTTTATTTTGATGGTAAAAAAATTACTAATATATTGTTTAGATAAACTGTAAATAGCATGTATACATTCACTTCTTTTCTAATGTTCTGATCGATTAAGAAGAAAGATATAAGGGGCATTTATTTTACATTTTGGATTTAGCTGTGACAGGTTTTTAAGACCTTTGTAAATAGTCAAGATGAAATAGCTATTAATTATGGATCTTCCAGGAGCACAATTCAAAATTTCGTAAAAAACATTATTATTATTTTCGTTCATGCGGCGATGGTCACTTTCAAAGTCAAAGGCAAAGTCTCATCTTCCAACTATGAGGACTGCGGTGTAACCTATGATGTATTGCACATTATTTTTAAATCTGTAAGGAACAGAACTTACAGGGAACATTTAGGGGTCTCGAGAGGTATGAATATCAGCCTTTGTGTTCTGGCCAACCCTGTGTCGGTTGAAGCCCGGCAGTTATATAAATTAGTAGAGTTGTGTCTATGTTGGATGTTAACTAATGTATTCGTACTGTCACAGGGCGACGTGGTCGCTCAGTAACAAAGCCCTTTAAAAAAAAAGAAAAAATATATATTATTAATCGTCGCTTAACACAAATAGCGCCCTTTTTAATACAAAATTATATTAAAAGCTATAATAATCGTTACAATATGATAACAATATCAAAATCTTTCTTAAATATTTGTTTGAGTTTTACATTAGTTAATCAAGAACTAAGCACTAATTTTAAATAATTAAGAATGTTATGTGCGAAGTAGAAAGCAGTAGGAGCTATTAATATTTAGTCGTAGGTACTATTTCAACTAAAAAAATCCTTGTTCCCTCTCCCTTCAAAATTCAAACAAGATTATTCACTAACTAAATACAAACATAAAAGATGTGCCAAACAAACTCAATTTTTTTATCCCACTTATTGATTTAACAAGCAGTCCATATGTAGCAGAAACTTTCGACCCTCAAAGCAAAGAAACGCTCTTAGATACCACGTGGGACTAGCCCTAGGAAAGCCATAAAGTGTTTCTCAAACTTACGTATCATATTACAAAATTTTACGTGACTCTAGCGGTGTAACAAATAAAGACAAGTAAGTGTACGTAAGACTAACTACGTAATGTCATAGTAATCTTTTGAAAATAAACAGTAGCTACTACAACAACATTTTCATAAATATGTAATATCTACCCAATTTACGTATTTAATCTTACATTTACAAAACCTGATAAATTTTATCAGGTTTTTGTCCCTTAAATTGCAACGTAAATCATAAGAGTGCGCGGGCAATTTCTCAAGCTCAAAGCACTCTGGATTTCTTTTTGTTTTTTTTCTTCTATATAAACTTCAGCTATATAAATTGTTCATTTGACGGGCCTGTTGGTCTAGTTCTTAGTGACCCTGACTGCTAAGAGCGGAGGTCGTGGGTTCGATTCCCACCCAAGACAAATATTTTAGTGATGAGCATGATCGTTCGTTCTGTATCTGGGTGTAATTTATCTATAATATGTATTTAGAAATATATGAGTATGTTTATGAGCTGTCTGGTTATCATAGTATAGGCTCTGCCTAGTTTGGGATCAGACAGCTGTGTGTGAGACTTGTTAGGTTATTATTTAAATTTTGGAAGTCGATATAATTAAATCCTAACAAATGTTAGTTTTTTCGCTGATCATGAATCAAAACATGTTGACAAACATTGACCCATACCCTATGAGACCCAATGGCCCCATGGGGTTAGCTAATGCGTGGTTCCGCTGCGCATTTTTACTTTTACCACTAATTGGTGCACTCCGGTCATAAAAGCGAAACCCCACGGTCCCTTGGGAGGATCTGATACAGACACGGCTTTTTCAATGTCACTTTATTTGTGCGAAATGAATAGGTACGTTTGTAAATCTGTATGGATTCATTTCATTTTGAGGGTTTAGATTCTAAGCGTAACAAAAAAAGTAATAATTTTAACATATTTTTTTTTTATATCACCTTTCAGCTGCGACGCAATTTGCGTAGTATTTCTCAGAAAGTAAATAACTTTCTATCAAGTTTTGGGCATATTTGCGAATCAAACATTACACAAGGTTACTCTTTGAACCATAGCAGTGATGCATCATGGCGCCAGATTTGTATGTTTTAAAAGCAAATAATAATGAGTAATTTCAAGAAAAAAAGTACAGTAATATATTGTTAGAACAACTGATTATTTTGAATTTTATTTTACCTTAATTCATGCAAACTATACTATAGGAAAAAGGTCAAACGTGAATTAATTGTTTGACTATCATCAAACGTGACGTTTAGACAGTCAACTAGTGTCTATATCACGATATACGACCATATCATTCATTATGAAGTAATCAATTTTAAGATGTGGCTACGGCATTTACATCTCTTCAGTTTAAAATTTTTCACGGGCAGTCGTTCACAAACACCTATAAGGACTATTACTTTTCTATCCAAGATTAATTGTGAATAAAATCTATATACAATCATGTGATACCTCGTATGCTAAATAGATAAGCATTTGGCACCTCATAGCCATTTCTAAATACAATTTCTGACTATAAGTATTTCTCTAGTTATTTTCATACGACAACTGGACTAGCTCAAGCACAGTGTCGAGAGAGAACGAACGACAGGTGCATAAATATATGTGTATTTAAATTTATTATTATAGATTGAACCATAATATATTGTCAAACTCTCTCTAATGCGATCTCTCTATATACAGATTTAAAAACTGTTTGAAGTTCCGAACATACTAAATAATCGATATATGTATATTGCTGCCTTCGGTAAACACGGCATACCCGTATACGATATCAAAACCTCGTATTCAAAATATCTGAATATTAAAAAAAGGTCTGAACTCTACAAAACCACCGGAATCCGCGAAGTCAACAATGGACCTTATTATCCGATGATCCCTGAGCCGTATTGGGTGGGTATCTGCAAAATTTCACGCACCCTTGCAATAATAATACAAGAGCGAGCTCTTATCTACCCTCGTTGCGATCAGACCGACACCAACCTAGAAGCTCCGATAAAAGGGTCCCACTATATCATATTGGCACTTTCGACAGAGGATTTAGTAATATTTCGTACTCCTTAAAGGATAACGGAATCAGCCCTCTCTTCAGAAAGTAGATGATATAAAGGCACTCGAGATCCATTTGTCAGGATCAAAAGTGCAAACTGATACTAAACTTGAATATTCATTACTTGTAGTGAGTTTTGATTTATATCCTTCACACTTTGTACATAACCGCACAAATTCATCGCCAGCCATAACAGTAATATGAAAACAAAACAGCGCTTTAAACGTTTAAGGTGAATTAACAAACAATCGGTTTTGCAAAACTCCTTAGCTAAAGCTCATTATGAATCTGTGTAACCAGTTCCTCATCAAACTGCTGACGTGTAAATGTAAACAAAACAATGACTCGCTAATTCGCAGACGCGCCCCCAGTGAGGTCACGCCGAGGTGTGGCTGTATCCGACCTTAATGAAAGCAATATTGGAGGGAAATGACGTTTCTCTGTAATATATGGTAAAGCAACAGGAATAGGTGTACGCGAGTTCGTCTGGTTCGACCTACATACCTTTGTATAACAGGCAATATTAACTAAGTGATTAATTGTCTGTTTATTCAAACATATTAGCAATGATGTTTCGGCAAAAGTAATAAGTGTATATTGTATATACTTTTTAATTGCAGAGTAAGAGCGGTTTGCTGGACAGTATATTTTTTTGATATTTAAATCATGAGTTTTTCGTGTCTTCTTAAATCTTCTATTACATAAACATATGTATGTATATGCACTGAAAGGAAAAATATTCCTGCATCTTTGTCGTGGCAGTCGAATGCTCAGCCGCACTCCACCAAAAGAGTTATAAATTTATGTAACTTGTACTTGTATTTAGTTATATAATTACATACATTTGTTTAAGGACTTGGACCTCCGCTGTTTCCAGTTCAATTTACGGGCAAAACGTCAGGATCGCACTGTCCTGACATTCTCAATTTATTGCTTACATTCTTCTATCTATGTGCATAAGCGATATCCTTTCCTTCTATTGCCTTCCTTTCTTTTCTATCCTTTCAATACACTTATATTCCTTTCAATAAACTGCCAATGTGTCCTACATCTCAGCGTTGACGTTAATAGGCTTGGTCCCTATTACTTGAATGGAATCGCATTATTTTTGCAGGATTCTATGTTTGTAATTGAAAGTTGCAAAAACTGCTATATTCTATCTATTAAATATTTTAAAAAACTGTATAAAATAATAACTGTGGAATTAATAATAAATGTTTATTTAAACATTTCTTTATACTATATACTATTTAGGGTTAATTTATTTTTTGTTCTAAAATAAACACAGTTTGTATTATGCTGACGTGTATGAGCGTAATTGAAAAACTTTAATGTGATTTTTATTCAAATTTAACGAAATTATGAAATAAAAACAAGAACATCATGTTCGTGGCTATTAATATTTTAGTACCGCAGAGTATACTTTCAGCATAAGCAACTAAAATTAACTGGCACTGGTCAACATACTTATGTTACGTTGTTACATGGTATTATTGGATTTTGTAGCATAAAATCAGTTATAAGAGAACACATGACATGAAACTATGTATATATAATACTACTACGATGTCTGTGAACCATCTTGTTTGCAAATATTGGTATATAGCTTATTTTCAACATTATGTTGTTGACAAAAGACATGTCATGTTATTAAGCCTTTCATTTACAAAAGTGTAATAATATGCGGTATTGAATATTCATCATTATTGATTTAGAGTTAAGTCCCACACTATGCGACATTTTCGTTAACCTTCTAGGTTCTCCAGTTCTGGAAAATAAACAAAAAAGTTTCTGATCTATTTTTACTCTTAAGTGTGGTCTTTTACTCGGACCTTTTTTGTTCCTTCCTATTCGTTAGTTCTCAACATTCTATTTTTAAACACTTTGAGACATAATTGCTGAGATAGGTCAAAGTACTTTATGCAAATTTAAACGATTGAGGGTCACTTCAAACGTCCCTTTCTGTCCGTTTGGCCAACCTTGATGTCGAAGAAATTCTTTGACTCGAACCGTACTGTTTTAGGTGTGAATCGCATAGATAACACTCGTTTTGTTTTTTTACTGTTGTGTGTCACCAAGCTAATACAAACGTGGTTTCCGTAAAAATTTACATTTAGACATTGCCATAATATGTAAAAAAACTGCCGTATCAGCAAAGTAGCTTACTTCTTCCATAGAAATGGATCAGAGTGAAACTAATGATTCATAAATAGATATTGTGATTTTGTCTTTTAAGATCGCTTCGTATCACTGCACAAAGACATAGTTCTTATTAAAATGATTTAGTAGCATAACGTAAATATGTTATAGACTCTTTACTTCCTAGATCGCGTGTCGCGCCGGTCGACAACCACGCGAAGCTTTATGTCGCGGTTGAAGTATTATACCAATACTTTGCGTGTTCCTCTATTATAATATGATTTTAACAAAGCCGCCAGTAATGCTCACACAATTGATGCCTTTTCAAACACAAACTGGAACGATTAAGGATTACGAACGTTGATACCGCAATCCACTTGTCTGGTATTTGTACTATTTGTGATAAAGTTCTTATAACTGTTTGAGATTAAGTTTGTGTTTATGTATGCGTTATATATTTATTAGTGGTTTGTAATATAGCTCGTTATGTTACATTAAGTCCGGTGTTGATAAGGTAAAGTTTGTGTTGATACGGTGACCCTGACGGCTTTCAAAGTAATAACCGATGAAAGAATAAAGTGTATTAAAAAGGGATCCACGATTGTTTTTATTATGATGATGAATCATGATAAGCTCGACGTTTAAGTTTTGTTGTTTTTTAATTTTTAATGACTGAAATGTAACAATGACTGACCAGAGTGATTGTAGCCTCACAGAAAACCTGTGTTTAGTTATTTCGTTGCTTTTCACAATTCACCGTCTAGTTGTCAGTAGCCCTGACTGCTAAGCCCGAGGTCGTGGGTTCGATTCCCACCCAGGACAAATATTGTGTAATGAGTATGGTCGTTTGTTCTGTGTCTGGGTGTAATTTATCTACAATATGTATGTTTTTAAAAATATATAAGTATGTTTATCAGCAGTAAGTTTACGTTTTGCCCCGCACAACCAATCTGTGGAACGGGTTATCGTCTGCGGTGTTTCCGGAAAGATACGACCTTCGAACCTTCAAGAAAAGAGCGTACTCCTTCCTAAAAGGCCGGCAACGCGTTTGTGACTCCTGAGTTGCAGACGTTCATGGGCGGCGATAGTCACTTTCCATCAGGTGACCCGTCTCCTCGTCTGCCCCCTCTAACATAAAAAAAAAGTCTGGTTACCATAGTTTAGTTTCAGACGGCCACCGGCCGTGTGTGAGATGTGTGAGATATATTATATTTTTAAAAATTGATCGAAGTTACTGTTAAATCTTCTCCTTTAAAGCCCCTACTCCCTAAAATTATGAGACACAAGGAACAGTAACACATCGTGACTCGAGTTGCAGGTATTCTTAGGCGGCGGTACTCAATATCAGGTGATCCATCTGCTAGTAAATATTAATTAAAATTTATCTATACATAAACCATAAAAAACAGTGTTTTATTATTTGAGTGTTGTATTTGAATTAGATATTAAACAATTTCAGAGAAAACAATAGATATACTAACATTGCTTGTTCCATACTGACAAACACGACGGTAAATCACTGCAAAGTAATTAATCTAACACCATAATTCTGCATCTTGTTCGTCGAAGAAGGCTATTGATTTTCTTTATCAGCCTAACTAATTCTTGGTGTGAGGTGAAATATTAGTGTCGCAACATAATTAACGTATAATTTACAGTACTACTCATATCGCAAACATGCTGCTTTACAATTATATTATTTTTCAAGTTAATGCCCATCACGCGACGTCGTAAATATAAATCTTTATTACCGCCATTATTGTTATAAACCAATTAATTATTATGTTGCAATGAAAATAATTAATTACAGTAAACAAAGATAATTATAATTGAAAGACTACATACCAGTATTGAGAGTATGAATACTTTTTTACCAACGATAAAAGTAGCTTATAATGGTAGTTTTAATGCTCTCATAAAATGTTGTGTAAAGTGAATTGTTTTTTGTAATAGATGGCATACGAGGTGACGGGTCACCTGGAGGTAAGTTGACTTGAACTCAAGATACAAGTGCAGCGTCATACTTTGTGTGATCTGCCCCCCAAAAGGGGGGGTTCGGTAACCTTACTCACTAGGTGAATTATAACACGATGGTTTTCTAATGGTGGCACGGATCTCACATTTAGAATTCCTAAACAAGACTCTAGTCCTCCAAAACTGAAACCAACAACAAATATGTAGTTTCATCCATTTCTTAAAAATGCATCATTCAAAATCGTATCCTTTGTTCTATTCTTTTCAAGTCCCATGTTTTTATACAAAATTATAGTTTATTTTATTGGACACCATATCATTAACTTTTGCAACTACCCACACTTAATAATATCCCAAAATAAATTAACTCATTATTATAGCGTGCGTAGACTCTCACCGTCGTTAACATTCTTGCATAAAAATTAACTGTGTTATAAATTAAACTTCTCTATCTTGTACCTATTATGAGAATAAAATTACAAAGGTCGCTTTTATTAAGAAAAATGAGTTATAATGAGTTCACACATTTTATAAGCTCGGTTTTTATGTGTGTTGAAATGTTTTGGAAAGTTTCAACTTTGTTAACATCCACTTATAGAAGCAACAGTTATGTTAAAAAAATATTAAACATTTAGTTATAAATTACCATATGTTCAAACTTATTTAAGTATTTGAAATTGAATTGAAATTTAGATATAGTACGATTATTGAAAAATGTTGACAACCTACGGACTCACGAAGCACGCGCACACACATAAACACAGAATAATATACACACAAAAATTGTCTTCTCAAATTGTAAACTACAGCTGCTGACTTTACTGGCATTCAACTCTAGTAGGTCCTGACCTAAGGCTGGATGAAATAGCATACGTTGTTAAAATACATCTTACTTTAAAAATTAACGCATCGTAAATCATAATAACGGGCAATTCTACCATCTTGCCAACGCACATCGTATCCGTGCACAGATGTGATTGTAAGTAATCACACACAACGCAAATAACAAAAATATTCTGATTATACATTATTTGTTTGAAGTCCACTGTGGAGTTCCACTCGCCCTCGCTCTACATCCCAGGTGGCACCATGTTGTCTAGTGACTCCATCACCTTATGAGATCAATCAATAAATCAATCAGTCATTTAATATCTAAGGTGTCGTTGGACGCAAAGTAAATCATGTGCGGCCGATTAAGGCATGCAAAATGAGTCTTTTAGTAACATTTCCATTAAAAGTATACAAATTACACAACAAAATTTTCAAAATATGTCAAAAGATACAAATACAAGTTAAATAGGGTTTCACAGAAAACAATATAATACAGTTTTCCTTATGTTATTGGTATACGATAACATAAAAAAAAATTATAAATGTAATATAATTTCATAAATTGTCAATATATATATACATAATATTTATAAATTAAATTCAAAGCCACACAATGTTTTATTTTACGCATTTGTCAAGTCTTACTTTATACAATAGTTTCCTTTTCCATTGCTTTTTTCAAATTTTGTCGCTAAGTATTCATCTATTGTATAATATAATAAACCTTATTAACCAACAGGCTCATTAGTTGTGTCTTAAAAATGATATTATTTACAAATTGCATGAGAGATCGTCGAGTCGGTTTTCCTTAAATATTGTTTTTCTTAAAAATCTTAAGTCTCAAAAAGACAAAAATTATTCCTTACAAACATTCCCATTCCATATATGTAGATACAAGGTAATATTAATATATGAAGTGCCAGTGTAAAGTGAGGTTTACAGCTATGAGAAGAGATGAGAAGGTCCCACTACTGGACATTCCACAAGATTATATCCAACGTCTGCTTGTATGCCGTACGAAACATACTCATGACGATGTCACGGAGGCTTTGGCCCCGAGATTTGGCGTAGCGGCGTGATTTGTAAGTGTCCTACGCTCGCCAAATCGCTCTTTCTACTCCTCCATGACTCGTGGACTCCTGGTAGATATCGGATTGTGTCATCATGTGTTTTTAAATAAACGTGTTAAATAAACGATTATGCACTATTAATTACACATTTATAATGCAGTTACTTTATTTAACATCAAACTGTTACAAAATATTTATTGCATTAAATAGTACACTAGTGCAAGGCATAGTGTCACCAATCTATTTGCATATTGTTAAAACATGACATGCTGCGTAACAGTACCTACTTAAATTTAAATGGCTATGATCGTTAATGCATAACCATTCACCGATCGGCCCTCAAACAATGAGTGACGTCCGGAAGCGCAATTAACTATGTATTCGTTGGAAAGAGGAAATATCAATTCGCTGACAGAGGGGATCGGTCGATACGTTTAGTTTAAACGGACAGTTCGCTCAATTATTCCCATATTATATCAAAAGTGATATATTTAAAAGGGTGTACTGTATTTTTATGCATGAATAAGTTATGGTTACAAAATTAGCCAGCTAGGCCACATACCTATTATTAAAATTGTGTGAAAGTTTACGCTTAGAAAATATAAACTTAGCTGGCTCCTTTGGATCGGCTACAAATGTTGTATAAAATCCCCCAACATTAACTTATGTATATCATTAATTAGTAGTTAACATTAATGATATAGATTTTTTAAATACCTTCATAGTTCAATAATATTTTAATAACCATTAAAATTGACGTATTTTTAATTTAATAAAAAAATAGTTCAAGTTCGGATGAAATCATTAAGTGTTCATGTCAATTAGCAAAATGCACATAATAATAATCAAGAGTATGTAAAAAGCTATTTTAAATTAGTAATGTGGCAATAGCGATTATAAAACAGCACAAGTCGAAAAAACTGTGAAGAAAAAATCACACAAAGGAGAAACTCTACTAAGAAAAACTGACATAGTAAATGTCAGGAAACGTCATTCATTAACATATTTTGTAATTAAAAGGTAAAATTCAAGTTACTCACTTTATAGTTTTACGCCAACATTTTGCAAATTTTCAAAAGTACGAAGCTCATTTATTCTCGGATCGAAGCTGTATCCGCCAGTTTATCGGAAGTCACCCGTCTCGTTGTGACAGGCACCGCTCTATTGTGTCCCCTGTTCAATCATGCCAAATTGCAGTCGAAACGTATGCATTTTACTCGGTTTTACATTCCAATGCCGTTTCGATTGAGATACGACTATCGGTAATAGCATCAATCCATAATGACTGTACCGTACATGCACCTACTTATAATTCAGTACCTGTCTTTTTGGTGACGGTTTCATTCACGTGTGACAGTGACCAAATCGATTTCACAATAGATTTTATTTTAATAGCAAAATATATTTAACAATGTATCATTTGAGTTCATATACCCATAACAGCATATCGTATCGATTGAACAGCTATTTAATGACGTGTCGGATATGGGCATGTTGACCTTAATAACCACGTGGACGTATGTTGCATTTGCATATTAAAACTACATTTCCATAAAAATGTTAACCGTTATCCGACTAGTATTTCTACGTTAAATGTAATTCGGAGTATTAACCAAAATTTAAATCCAAAGGGATTTTCGCATTAACTTTAAACGGCGTAATCTTCTTAAGCATATTGAATTTAATCTTACTATAACTTTTAAGAAAATCGTTGCGTATCCAATTTTCTGTCAATATCTCAATCTAACATTTAAAAATAAGCGGTTTTGGGTCGATAATCCGACACAAGACCAATTGAACCGTGTCTCTATTCCTACTTTAGCAATATAAACGAATTTCCAACCTCAGCTCAGTAACTTATAAATTAAAATATTCCCTCGCTTAAAAAGCAAACATTGAAATGCGAATCTCTGAGATCTTTTGCAAACAAACCGGGAGCGCGGGTGATCTCACTAATGAAGTGTTCGCATTTAAAACTCGAGAGAACATCTTGTGCACACTTTTGATAAAATCAAAAAGAATATCGCGTTCCTGTTTGAGTTATTTGTCGTCACATTAAACGTGTGTTCGGCAAAAAGTCGAGGGAGATCAAAGCGATGACGTGGCAGGCTGAAATAACATCCAAGCACACGCACTTGTCAACGGCCAACACACGCAAATCCTGTACTTCAATTGCGAGATTTATGCTACGCAATCTGTGTAGCTGTCTAGATCTGTATATAGATGTGTACAGAGTTGTAATTAAAAGGGATACTTGTTGTATTTTGTTTTCGGTTTCGAGTGAATTGTAGCAATGTTTTTCACAATTAAATTTTTTGAAAGTAGAGTGTTTTTGAAAAGTTGTTGCTCAGAGGTGGAAATGCCACGGGAGAAGAAATTAAAACCGGTCGGTAGGGTATGGTTATGTTTATACGGTTATTTCTTTTTACAACAAAGATAGTTATCAAACACAAAGTGCTTGAGGTCACACTCAATTCTTTAATCATTTTATAAATAAAAAATGTTTATGCATTTGTCTCGGCTAATAAACTTTGCTTACTCCGTATTTATGTGAAAGTTCTGCTATATTGCATTGACGTAATATACATAAACAGAAAAATCAGTGTAGCGCGTTTCGTAATGAAAATTGTTTTGCAAATAGTTTTAGCCATACCAATGTGCAAAGCTTTCATACTTAAAACGCATAAATAACAACTGGGGTATTGTTAGCATAAATATGGAGACAAAGCCTCAAAAAAGGGGTGATTCAATTACTAGTAACAACTTTTTTTATTATCTTTGATCTTTGTTGATTTAAAGAATTTTGTTATAGATAACCTAAACCTTCAGTACATATATAACTTACGAGTCGATGTTTCTGACGATGCAGGTGTGAAACGATCATCCAGATTACCTAATTACAAGTGACTATTACATTTGTAATATGGCCATGTAATACGGCCATGGACATTTGTGACCAGAGACGACATTGCGTAGTCGCCCGCCCTGGGGTGGGGGACGGAAGGATGGATCTTCGGCCATATACTCGGTGAAAGCAACAAAAGAATTGCTTAATAATTAATATAATCATAGTAATATAATCATATAAACAATAGAATGGCAAAGACTCACTAAGATCTTTTAAAAAGATCCGTCAATACTTAACATTCTAGAAATACATTAAAAACACCCAAACTCCGAAACAAGTATTTGCAGATAATACAAACATTTGGTCCGACCCAAGAACTAACTAATAGAGATATATTAAATGTAAGCATACAGGTACTTTAAAATAACAAACTGCATAATTATAATTTCTATTTTCCACTAAGGTTACCTTCAGTCATCTACGTATTGTCTTCACGTGGCCTACCTGTATAATGCAATTTATCATTGAAGATATAAATGAATTAGGTTATTGTTATGCCACAGACATACTTAGAGATTGAGTTAAATAGATGGTCGATTCGACGCTCTTTTTTCTTCAACGTCATTAACCGCAACAGGATTATTACCTGAAAAATAAATCATTCTTTGAAAATAAACAATAATTAAATACTTTTTAGTATTTCATGAGCTTGATTTAAATAATTGAATATTTTAGAACAATTACCAATAGTGAATTTAATTTCTGCAGGATGTGAATAACGCAAAAACCTAAAGAATTAAAAGGAACGAATATTTACCCAGAAATACATACCAAACGTCAAGGTTAAAGTTTGTGTTGACATAGAGGAAACAACCGTCACGTACAGCGATGGATGACAACCTTGTGAGACTAAGCCGAGTATCGGACATCTACGGCGTATCCTTAGATCATCGATATATCTAGACAGACCTGCAAAGTTAGCTACTAAGTTCCTTTCCGCTGTCGATGTGTGTGTCAACCGTATTGCCGGTGTCACTATAAATTTTAGCCCTTTTCTCGTAGTTGTATTATAGTGTGGCGCTGTACCTAGTCATATAGTCATCTGTGTGACCAGGTGCAGCGCCACACCTTTTGGTCATCAAAAGGCGAAACATTTAACTTTAAAAAATAAAGAAAAACCATTAAGTCGAAAAAGCTACATTCATACCGAAAGATCACCCCTTTAAAGATTATGCGTGCCTTGAAAGTGCCGAGTCATTTCGCATTCCTTTACCAACAGTTAGATATCCACATTTATATCACGTTCTATATTTAAATTCTAATATATTCAATCTATATATATATATATATATAAATGTTAAGTTAGTTTGTGTACGCTTCAAAAACTCAAAAAGTTCTGCAAGCACCGATTGAGCTCAAATTTTGACACGATACAGGAACCGCTTCAAAGATTGTTTTTATCTATTTTGACGTGTGTTTTGTTCCTCATTTCTGATCAATTTGCATCCACAATGAGACACAGCGAAGCGTGGTAGGGTACAGCTAGTTTCAAATAAATAGCCTTTTGCTTAATTCAAATTCACTAAATATGCTCGTTACTTTATATTTAAACAGTTTGAGGCGAGACGCTATGATCATGGCATCCGAGAGATATATAAACAACTGAACAACACTTCCCGTGATCAGTAGGCCGGCCTTTTTCTTACACAGAGAATTAGCATTGCCATTCAACGTGGCAATGCTGCCAGTCTTGTAGGCGAGGCGAGGCGAGGTTAGTAGGCGATGATGCGAAGGAATTTTTCGATGCTTATATGTAAATAATGTAAATGTTTTAATTATTTTATATTACTATTATTTTTAATTTATTGATAAAAACTTTTAATAATTTATCAATCAATCAACATAATCTATAACAGTCTACTGCTGGACATAAGCATGTCCTTAGAAAAGAGGTTTGGCCTACTATGCCACGCTGGCCAGACGGGTTGGTATAAGGTTTGTTTCAAGTTTTCTTTCTTTTTGCAGTGCTGTTGCCCTAAAAGCCGACTTTGAGAGCAAACTACACATAGTTTGCTCCCTTAGTTAGACCTTACCACGGGATGAATAGGGGTGGCAGGGGTACAGGAACACTGTATTCTTAATCCGTCACCACACGGACAGTGGACAGTAATATACATAAATAAATGTTTTATTTGAACAGTTATAGCTGTAGTTTTGAAGTATAGTTTGAAATATACAATATTCTGCCCACAAAAATGAATTCCATTCAATCGTAAATCAATCAACATGCATCTTTCAAACGAAACTTTTACGTGAAAAGAAATTTACGCAAGCTGTAGGATGTGGAAATAGTATCAGTTCCTTGTACAATTATTTTATTCTCAAACATGCACTGGGACCGATTTCAAGCGATTCTCGGACCCGGCTAATAGTATCACTTATAGTTTACTGACCCTTCGATGATACCTCATGTAATAAATTCAGCATCTCTTAGGAGTCATATAAGGTTAAAAATAGAATACCGCTTTCAGCGCGATGTGGAGGAACGGTTGTCATATCCCTCCATCACAAAGGGAGGATCCTCCGACGGAACAAGGTAATCATAGCTGGCAGGCCGCGACCCAACGATTGATGTTGAGGAGTTATATAAATCTGTATAAATTATTCATATCGCGATACAGTATTAGAAGTTACTCCGTAGTTTGGTGTTTCTTCGTTAGATGGCACTGTAGTATGTTTTTGTTTCACTGTATGTGGAAGTCGCCTCACTGGACTCGAATATATTTGCATACAATTTAAAGCTATATTTAAAAATAATTAGGTTAATATAATATTCCGAGTATAAGAGCGACCCATAGTGGTACTGCTTATTGAGGTGTTAAATATAACGGAGGAGGTTGCACCTCATTCAAACTATTAAATTCCTAAAAACCTATAGACCTTCTTCAAATGTTCATGTAAGTAAGATATGAGACCTTAAACTATTATAATAAATATGCGCACACGCATAAAGTTGCTATATATTTTATGCTACCTAGCCTAGAACTGTTAAAGAGCCTTCCAAAAAGCGAGTCGGATGTAATTTACGGTGATAAAATGAAGTGAATCGCAATTCTATTGTTAACGAATAAAAATACAACAACATAATAATAGATACTTACCGAACATAATAGAGACAGGTTCTAACACTACCACAACGCTAAAGAACAGTTCATCGTAAATGCTCATAATTCTCATAAACCAGCAGCAATATTTATCTTAGTACAGTAGTGTTCAGTAGTCGGCCCTCAGTCCCTTGCGGCACCAGTTTATTAATGCGTAGACGTCCTAACTCTATGCACAGTCGTCTTGTAGGTGTACAACCAGTAATTATTTTAAATGCAAAGCTCGAAACTCACCGTGTAAGCAGTTAGTCTTAACATTGTGGTTTGAGGATCTATTAAAAGTAAAATGTTTAGAAATGGGTATTCCTTCTGGTTCTTATAAACATAATATATTCTTCCATTACGTGTGACCTATTTCAAAGTTATAGAATGTAGCTTGAATTATCAATATTGTAGGTGATAATATAATATAACCTGTATTCAGCAAATAAAACTCAAAAATTATTATGATTTGGATTAACCAAACAAGTATTAAATGACAATAGAAGCTCAAACTAATCTATAAGTTCTGTTAAAATATCAAAGAAAGATATTTCTAGTCCGCAATATAAAGCTGTCTCGAACGATGTCTAAATGACGTCCGGATTCAGTTTGATTTATCTTTTAAAATTAAGGCCCATATTTTCACACCCACCTATAACCTCAATGTAATTCTGTTTTTGTTGCAGACATATACACTGGAGAGACACGCGAGTTATTAAGTCATATACAGATATAGTTATAGTTAGAACGGGACAAGGTCAGATGATGTGAACATCGATATAATATTTTCCTCACACACGAGACAGTACTACTCGCAGTTCTTACGAGAACACACATAACCTAAAAATGCTTAAACACTATTAAAATGAATTACGGATTAGTTATCGTGTGTGCATTACTTGTGTGCGTTAATCTTAATGAAGGGAAGGACTTCACATTCGGTTCGAGAGCGAACAATTTGTTAATATCCACAAATAAAGTTAAATACAGAAGTCTACCGCTTATTAGAAGGGACAAGGATTATGCTTACAAAGATCCCAAGGAAAGAATTATCAAGGTAAGAAATCTTAAAATATAAACAAATTGAAAATTTTACGTGTATTGACTTTACGTAATTAAGTATTAAATATATAGATACTACATATATTTATAATTTAACATGTCTTTTGGTTGAAGAATAGCGGTATTCTATATTGACGGGCCTGTTGTCCTACTGGTTAATGACCCTAACCGCTAAAGGACAAATAATTATGAGATGAGCATGATCATTTGTTCTGTATCCTATCTATAATACGTATGTATTTAGAAATAAATATGAATGTTTATCACCAGAATGGTTACCATAGTACAGGTTTTTCTTAGTTTAGGATCAGATTGCCGTGGGTGAGATAGTATCAAGGTCTTATTATTCTCTTGCATTTCTTCTAAATCATGCTCCGAATTGAACCGTAATTAATATCTAAAGGTACACCCTGCTCAGCTACACATTTCTATTAGCTACGAAATTTATTTAGTACTTGATTTATTGACAGTACGTTTATTGTTTACATTCGATATAAACCTGCTTAAATTATTACTCTGTAACACTATTTGTGGCTAGCCTGTAACTTAAAACTTAAGCTACAATAATAATACATATTTGAATTTTATTACTCCCACCAAAAATAAATAGGTAAATTAATGTCCGCGACACTGTTCAAGAGCATATATGTGTAGAACTATTCCAAAATAACATGCAAACATTTATCAAATTGTGCGGCATCTAAAAAGAGATTTTTTGCAGTAGAACTGGTCTGTGCCCACTTGGCTTTGATGAAACTTTGATGAACACTCAAAAACCCACACAACGTATGGCGTGTCGCAAATTGCTTCGGAAACGATCTTGCGTGTAAATATTGAATAAACCCACGAAATAATGTATGTTTGTACGTGTTTCGACTGTATGCTAATCTCGAATTGAGAGAAAAGCATAGTGTCAGCTGCCTGCATTCCCGTGAATGCTATAATAAGAGTAAATAATGACATGGCCGTGGGCGCAATGGTAAACGATCTTATTTACGCCACGATACGTTAGACAATATAAATTAAGCGGGCCTATTCAAGTTTATTATTATAGGGAATGACGACTGGTCTCGGGGCATGAGAGTTTACTTCTTGTAAACTTAACTAGACGTCGATGCAATATTATGAACATCATAGATGAAAAATTAAGATGGGGAAGCCATTTTAAAATTAATGTGTACTAATCATTCAAATTATAGAAAAGTTATTGAAGTTTTCAACTTAGTAGTCTAAATCTAAATCCAATAATCAAATTTACTTCAGTGGCTTAACTTTAAAAACTAAATTGATATTTATTGAAATCTTCATCAGTAATCGATACATTACCTTCTAATCCTAGATTGGATCTAATGAATTTATTCATTAGATTTTAAGGGTTTCGGAGCTTTCTTAGTGATTGGTAGCGTTTTCTTAACGTTAATTGTCGACCAGCTTTCGAAGGCGGCTTCGCCTACATGAATTCTAGTCTCGTTATGTTAATTTGTAAATCCAGGACACGAACGTTCCGTGAGGGAAACTTAATGTATATCTATTCAGGGATAAAAATGTGATTGAATGTCTTCATTTTATAGAAAAAAACTTTTTTTTACATTTTTATTTATTTCAATTACCGTTCCACCGGTTCTAAATGATACGCTTACCGACGAATATTATTTCCTATTTCTAACTATCTTTAGCTTTTTCGTGGAAAACGTTTTATGTAAACAACGTTTGTTTATTTTAGTTTATTGTCACAAAAAATAAAGATGTTTTTATTTTACACCATATTTATTGAAATAAATATTTATTTTGGTATATTCTCTTCACCTATGTTCATATTCACTTAAAGAAAATAAAGCTTTTACTAACAAATTATAGAAAAATATTTTCTACTTAGGGACACTTTAGAAGAAGAGTGGTTTAATTTGAAATAGGAAAAAGTTTATATTCTTCAGTTATCGTCTCCGATATTTCCGGACCGATACGACCTTCAAACCTACATGAAAAGAGCGTACTCCTTCGTAAAAGGCAGTGCGCTTCTGACTCCTGAGTTGCAAGAGTTCATGGGCAGCGGTAGTCACATTCCATCAGGTGACCCGTCTGCACGTCTACCCCCTCTTTCATACAAAAAAGAAATAAAAAAATAAGCATCATGTTCAGTCTTTCAGAAGCACAATCAGCTGACATCAAACAATATACAACTTAATGTTAACAGTGCTAGAATTTACAAAAATTGTACTTTGTGCCAGTGATAAAGAACATAACATAGACTTCAGCACTAGTTTAACCGAACTAATAAAATTTGCACTGTTTTGGTATGGTTTACCGCAGTACTAACTTTTTACCCGTCATACTTCAGCATTCCTCAGTATTAGTCAAGAACAACACCCTATACCCTTTTTCGTATCTTGACAACGTGTTTGCAAAATTTCGTGATGATACGTTGAGTATTTCAGGCCTAAAGGCGTAACAAAGAGACAAATCCAAATTTCCATTTAGAACATTAGGTCGGACGGACGCAAAGGCAAGGACGTGACTCTGTAGGTATGAGCATTTCCTCTCCAGGGCAAATCCAAATTTAAACGCAAATGAAATCATTTCTGTTTTAGCTTTGATGTTATGGTATCTGCAATAAATGTTCTACGTCTAGTGAATAACGTTTTATTTGAAACTTGCTTTTCTGTTCTTGCTCGTAGCTTTGTACTCGTAATGTTATATTTTTTATTTCTCGGAAGTAGTACTATTTTTGGGATGGAAAGTACCCTATGTTCGTTTCAATACCCCTTGCAAAATTTATGCAAAACGATTGATTGGTTTAGGCCTAAAAGCTTAACAAACAAGCAAACTCATACTGTCACATATTTATATATTAGTATAGATAACTGGAACTATGACATCATAGTGTTTACGATTGCTATACACGGTGTCGGTGTCATAAAAGGACACGAGGGCATTATTTCATTAAGATGAGCAGTAATGTCCGCTGGAGCAGATTACATCACCGTACTGAGTTCAATTTAAAGCCACCTACATAATTATATCCTCAATTCAAAGTTCAAAAGCTCTAGTATTCTGTTACTACATCTTATTATATCACTTAATAATTTATGAGGTCATATTACTCGGTGCTCAAAACAGACTTTGTATTGCATTTATAGGCTATTGCCTATAAATTCATTCAAAGTTATTATTATGTCATTGACCTATATTTAACCACTTTACTAAAAATATATCAGAATTAAAAGAACATCACCTCAAGAAAATCTTTCAAATGTGTAGACATACTTACTATATATATATAGTAAACATACTTATATATTTCTATATACATACATATTATAGATGAATTCCACCCAGACACAGAACAAATGACATGAGCACAACATCACACAACATTTGTCCTGGATGGGAATCGAACCCACGACCTCTGATTTAGCAGTCAGGGTCACTAACCACTAGACAAACATGCCCGTCAAATATTTCAATGACTTTCTTTTTCCATTCACCTCTATCACTCGTCAGATTATGATAATTCCCTTGCTAGTCATATCTTTTTTACAGTCCAGTCCATCTTTTCTTTGGCCATCTACTCTTATATCCGTCAACTTACACCTATAAAACTTTTTTAACTACATTTTGGTCATCTTTAAGGACGTGCCCATACCAGGATACTGTTTCTCTTCAAGTCTTCAACCATTGGCACTACTTTCATGCTTCCTCTAATGTATTCATTCCTTATCTTGCCAATCCTAGTTATTCCACACCTCCATCTTAACATTCGCATTTCAACTACGTGCAGGCGTCTCTCATCCGTTTTCTTTATTGGCTAATATTCAGATCCATGTAGGACAGCATTTCTGATGGTTTTCTTATCAATTTTTCTTTTCAATTTCAGACTGCTGAAAATCATACTTATATTTTTCTCAATACATACGTATTAGAGATAGGCATAGAAGAATTACACCCTTACACAAAACAAATTTAAATGCTCATCAAAAAATTATTTGTCCTGGATGGGTGACAAAACAAAATTTGATTGCGGTTGATAGAGTCATCAGAAAGATCTTAAGTTCGGTAGAGTCTGCACTATTAAAACCGGACTGCTTATATATTTACTTATACATATATAACTAAACACATACATAATAATATTTTAGTTACACCATAAATTACACCCAGGCAAACAACAATTGATCATACACATCATACAATTATTTATCCAGGGTGGGAATCGTATCTACAATCTCTGGTCTAAGTGTGGTCTCTGGTCACTAGGCTAATACCAAAAGTCAGCAATGTTTTGTGTGCTTTTAGGCAAGGGAAATAAATATGAGGGAAAATGTTGGAGGGTAAGATCTTAAAGGTTAATCTTCACGGATAAAAGTTTGAAGAAAACTTTTCTCCCAGTAATATTTTAGGAAGCTAACCTAATCAAATTTATAACAAATTAAAATATATTGTTTGTGTATAAAACAAAAATATGTACATATTACAATTGATTGCACTATAGCTCAATCTAGAATATAACAGTGATTCTTAATGAAATAAGAATATTCTCAACTAATTAAACAATCAAGCTATCGTATACTGTAGCTTCTTTCACCAAGTCTAAAAAAGTAAAACATTTAGAATGTGTAGTAATACCCATTTTTCTTTTTTTTTTGTTAGATAATATAAGTTAATCTAATCTTATAGCATTCAGATATAAATCTCTATATCTTAGCTTCAGTTATTAATAACTTTGTATTTACAGGGTATCATCGCTCGAGATCTGTCACGAACAGACACGGAGGTGACTATCACTGAAGGTGGAATTGGCGCATCCAACGTCACACTGCACTTTCAAAGTGGAAGAGGGCAGGAGCTCAATTATCTCGTACTGATATTTAGCAATAGTAGGGATATTAATTATAATTTTTGATAGTAAACATTTTTTCTTACTTTGGTATTTTTATGCTGTATACTTAATATAAAATTTAAACCACTTCAAAAAAGCACCTGGATTCCCAGGTGCGTATACGTAACTTTTGTATGACTATTTATTCACTTATTTTATACTTGATACCAACCCGTCTGGCCAGCGTGGTATGCTAGCCTAAAACCTCCTTTCTTTCCTCCATATTGTCCAGTGGACAGTGGACTATTAAAGGCTGTTGATGATTATGATCATAAACTGTACTTACTGTTACACTATTACTTATCACTAGATATAGCCAGTCGAGTTTTGTACCGTTTTTTGAATGTTATGTTTGTTGTTTGGCCAGAGTAACTTTAACTATCATTGTATAGACTTTTGTATTATGTCAGGTCAAAATATATACTGGACGACTATCGCGTACTCGTTTTTATTTATTTTTATAACATTTAGCACATACTATTTAAGAATTTTAACTTGTTGCAATTTTCCTACATATTAATTAATGGTATTCCAAATTTCTTATAACCATGCAGACTGTCTATGCATGTTTGCTTAAAGAATTCTTCTCTAATGCCGATTAATGAGTGAAAATTCCCTTCGGTCTGTCGTCATCGGCTGAAGAGAAATTGTTATAGAACACTGCGAACGTAGATTTTTACAATTTAAATAGTTCATTTTCGTAGAAATAGTTCATGTCACGTTGAGAAAACGAGATTTTACACAAAATATGGTTAAAAACAAAACAAGCTATTGTTATCTTTCCCACTAACAAGCAATCGCGCTATGAATTACCCGCTTCCGCTGGTTTGCTGATTTAGTTACTGGTACTTTATTAGTGTGTTCTTATTAGTGATAATAAACAATTTAAGGCCCATGATCCTTTACGAAAAAAACCTATAAGTGCAAGTCAAACTCATGCGCTGAGCATTCCATGCTAATTTCACTTTGTAGGCAGTTTTTGGAAATAGATTCTCAAAGAATATAGGTACTTCTTCCGAATATACACTGGACAGCAAATAAACCGAGCCACCCGCTACCTAGGCACTCTAATTCGATTTTCTCAAAAACTAAAAAACCTACAATTAACAAAGTTGTACCTACAGAAAGTGCGTTTCATGGTGATTAAAATGAAGGGAAACTCATTGGGTTTAATCAATATTTCAGTGTTTCAATACTCAATACTCAATACTTTATTGCTACCATAATGTAAATTTTACAGTTGGTAAAAACTTAAGCTAGGTATCAATTATGGACCCTGTCGGGCACAGCATAGAAAAAAGGGAGAGAGAGGGGAATGATTATTACTACATTTATTTATAATATATTATTTATATATATTTAATCTGTATAGTCATTATTTTATTTTTATTTAAATATTTAATAATTATTTATTGCACTAAGTTTGTGTTATTTGTTATAAAGGTTATTAGTATTATTGTGATTTATTTTGTTAATTGTTGCAATTGGTTTTGGTCAGGCTTGACTATGGTCTCGTGATGTTTTTTTTTCCTGAAACAAGTGTAGTGTTTTATAATGTTGTTAGATGCATTGTCACGAATTGTTTATTTCATCCATATATTCTTTTACACTGTAATAGCTTTTTCGCAAGAGGAATAGTTTTAACTTATTAATGAAAATGTTATTTTTTTCTCCGTTCTTAATCTTTTCTGGTAGTTTATTATAATTTTTTATAGACATAACTAAGGGGCTTGTAGAATGCATAGTTAGTTGGGAAGTTGGAAGGTTAAGTCTTTTTTTATGTCTTAGTGTGAATTTGATTTTTTTGTCTTCTCTTTTACTATAGTATTATTATATACGGGTGTTTTCGAACAAATTTACTCATTTCCAGAATATAAATACATGGAAGAGTTAGGATTTTGAGGTTCTGGAAATGGGGTTTGCAGGACTCTGTTTCTTTTATATTAGTCAGAATTCTGATTAATTTTTTTTGTAGGGTAAAGGTAGTATGTGCGTGGTGTGTGTGGTGAGCATAGGTAGTTTAAAGTTTCGAATACTGATGGTGATATTTTGGTTAATAACAATGGCACCTTCTTGTCATCGCTGATGTCATTAACAAGAATGAAACATTCGAGTTGTTCTTTGAAAACTTCCCATTTATCTCCGTCGAAAATTTTCAGGTCGCCGTACATGAACATCTTTGTTTTTTGTTTCTCTGGTTTCTTTTCTACTAAATTCTCCTTACTTTTATAATGTTCGCTCAATGTTTTTCGCAAATTCTCTACACTGTCACTGATAAATGAGATATTTTCTTCTTGCAGTAATTGTAGTAATTCACTTTTTGAACATTTATAAATGAAAGTTCTCTTTCCTTCCCTTACTAATTGTAGTCTATCTTTTTGACCTTTTTTATCCAAACTTTCAGTTGGTTCCGAAGCTGACATCAGATTTTATTGCAATGTGCATTGCAATCAATTTATGAAAAGATGGCGTCACGCCGGCCGGCACTTTTATTTTACAATATTTTTTTTTTTTTTTTGATAGTCCTGTTAATTTTTACTATATTTTTCAATAATGGTTCGTCCTCGTCGCCAATGTTATATAATAATAAAACTCAGTATATTATATTTGAACTTTGAACTATTTCCCCAAAGGATTATGCCATAGCTGAAGCAAGAATAAGCGTATGCGTAGTATGTGACAAGAGCAGTAGAAAGGTCTGTCGTCTTCTTAATTTCGCATAAAGCGTATGAAAATGTTGCTATTTTTGATCGATTTTTTTTTTATGTGAGCTTTCCAGGTAATATGAGTATCTATAATTATGCCCAACAAGTTAAATTCCTTAACGACTTGCAGCTGAAGCCCTTCAAAGTTAAAATTTATATTTAATGGTTTCTTTTGGTATGGATGGAAAGGATGTTTATGGATGATGGATGGATGTTTATTAAGGATTTTACAAAGAAGAGTCGTTTTCCAGTCGTGACAATCGTTAGTAATGATAAAGTGAAAAAAAAATTAAAGCCAAAAACAAAGATAAAATCAAAAAAAAGTTTTTGATTAATATTCCGTATTCCCTCCCCTTGCTCGGATAACTGCCAGCATCCTTGTATTCATCGACCTTACGAGCCTGACGATAAAATCTTGAGGAATTGTATTCCACTCCTCTTCAATTGCGATTCGCAGCTCTGGAAGCCTTGTTGGAGCAGGTACCCGGGCTCGAACCCGACGTTTCAGCTCATCCCATAAGTGTTCTATCGGATTCAAGTCCGGGCTTCGAGCTGGCCAGTCCATCGTACGAATGCTGACGTCGCGTAGATACTGGGTCACCACATGAGCAACATGAGGCCGTGCATTGTCATGCATCAATTGCATATCCTGTCCGATATATCCTGCGTAAGGTACCACATGGTCTGCGAGGATTTCAGTAATGTAGCGATGAGAAGTCAGTCCACGTGTACGGCCCGTCGGTTCGATGAAAACTAACGCTGTATGCGCTGTTAACGAAATGCCGCCCCAGACCATTACAGATCCTCCTCCATTAGCAACAGTTTCCTCGATGCAACACTGAGAATAACGTTCTCCAGGGCGACGATATACTCTCTGACGTCGATCACTTCCATGTAGACTCACCCTGGTCTCATCAGTGAAGAGTACATTACTCCACTGCTCTAATGTCAAATCCCTATGCTCTCGAGCAAATTCAAGTCGTGCTCGACGGTGTGCTACCGTTAATGCTGGGCCTGTTGCAGCTCTTTTTGGGCTCAGGTTCCGTTCAGCAAGTCTCCTTCTGACGGTATCTGAACTTATGACCACTTGGCGTCACGTCTGCGTCACGCAGACTTTGTTGGACTTGAACCGCGTTGAGGTGGCGATTTCGCAGAACAGTAAGGTGGATATAACGATCATCTGCTGCTGATGTAGCCCTAGGTCTGCCCGTACCTGGACTTCGATCGAATGCTCCAGTCTCTAGGTATCGTCTGTAAACTCGTTGCACCGAAGATCTGCGACTTCACGTTGCGCAATGCCTGCTTGAAGTAATGCTACAGCTTGAGCTGCTTCCTGAGGTGTTGTATCCATTATTAATTGAAAAAAGTAGCAAAAACACACGCGTCTGAGCAAACGATGGACAAAAACTAAAGAAATGATAAGAAATATCCGACTACCCTCATTGTAGAGAAAAAGAACGATAATTTCAAACTCTGGTGAAAACAGAGCAAATCGTTAGCATTGTGGTTGTTGCTTGATTACAATGTGAGTTGACGGTACTTTCGAATTAATTTTTAGTCATTTTAATCACCATGAAACGCACTTTTTGTAGGTATAACTTTGATAGTTGTAAGTTTTATACTTTTTGAGAAAATCGAATCAGAGTTCCTAGGTAGCGGGTGGCTCGGTTTATTTGCTGACCAGTGTATTTTAAATACAAACTTAACTTTGCAGTTAAAAATTCAGAGTGAATTTTCTTACTGCAAAATATAAGTTTTTAATCGTTTTTTAAACAACTTTGTTTTTGATCTAACAAATTAACTACTTCTGCATTTTTTCGTTGCTTGTGATAAATTTTATTCATTCTGGCACTCATCTTATAGGTTTAAAATTAGCTGCAAAGTATAAATTGATCAAATTATAGAAATTAAATTTCCGAATCCTTCACAAGCTACTAACAAAGAATGATTTTGACAGATAGTAGGACAAGAAAGTAATCCTTTAAGAGTTTATTTTTATAAACGGAACCCTAGGTAACTTTCATTATAAAAATCTAAAGTATTTTGATATTAACATATGAAATTGGTAGTTGTGCAACTACCAATTTCATTAATGTTTTCATTAATGGCTTCCTTAATGTCAAAATGATTAATGTAAGGTCATTCAGCAATTATTATATTAAGTACACTAAATTTGTGGTGTGTGTATAATGGAACATATTATTAGTTCCAACTCTAACTGGTTCACTACTTTACTCATTTATGTTCGTAATGGGGGCAAACAAGGAAATGGATAATAATAATATAATAGATAATAAGATAATAATAAGTTTATTGCATAAAGTAAATACAACAGATCTTACGTGCTAGTCTAATCCGCTATAATTTTTGAATATATGTTTTAGTACTTTGTAAGGCCTTTAACCAGTAGGAGAATTATTTATTTTTCTTTTAAAAAGACAACTCCCGCATTAAGAATATATTATGTGTCGCGGGGGACTTTACAAACATACATGAAACGGACACAAAGAACACCCAGACTCAGAACAAAGATTTGTGGATCACACAAAATGTCGTCCCATGTGGGGTTTGAACCTATACACTCGGCTAGTAGGGAGCGGCGTGGCGACCGCTTAAACCACTACGCCATCCGTGGAGTCAAATTATGTCTAACTTTTCGAATGTTTTCTGGATACATGCATTACACTAAAGTGTAACTAACCCGTCTTTGGCTTAGCAATTCGCAACAGTGGGGAAAAATTAACCATCATATTGACACTGACAAAATTTTAAATGATTACTTATACATTTATCATAAAAGATAAGGAAGGATATATTTCTGAGTATTTTGATATACAAATAGCTGTAAGAGGTTTTCACATTTTTAATAAAGTGGCCATGAATTTTGTTAAACAAGTTTTTTCTATAAAGCAATAAATTTATGTCTAGCGAATAATTTGCCCATAAAACATTGACATTGAATTATTTACGACATCTTAAGATAATAGGTATTTACAGTTAGGGTCATTTCCTAATTAAATGTTGCTTGCACATTAATTTTTTTAAATTAAAAATATTTTTTAATTTGTCTAAACACTGCAACATACCTATATACGAGTATGATTGTATACTTATTTGAAAAGGATTACCCATTGTTTTCTAGAAAGCATTTTTACATAGTCTTCTCCTCTCTTATCTGAGAACATTTCATTTTGATGAATACACACATTTTACACATATATAGCACTAATATATCTATATTTATATTAAGGTTTATATACTCTTTTGGTTGTATACTCTTCAAAAACTCAAAAAGTTCTGCACAAATTGAGCTCCTATTTTGACACAAAATACAAACCGCTTTAAAGATTATTTTTTTTAACAATTTTTCGCAACAGTCTTCTTGCTCATCTCTCATCAATACACCCACAATGTGCCACAACGAAGCGTGGGAGGGTGGTGCAGGGAAATGCGACGGAACGCTCACCGACAGGCACTGGTGCAGTGGCGCGTGCGGCTGGAACAGCCACAGAATGAACGCCAACGCGCTGTCGGTGCTGTTCTGTCTGACCTCGAAGTTTGGGTAGGTAGGGAGGGAGGTCGCGTCACCTACCGACTGACGAAGGTACTTACTGGACATGGTTGCTTCAGTGAGTACCTGAATCATATCGGACGCGAGGAGACGGCACAATGCCAACACTGAGACCTGTCCTCCCAGCAATCATTGCTGCAATACTGGTGGGTGAGGAGGGATGGGGCTCAGTGGTCTCTTTCTGTAAAGCTGTAATGCTCCCATATATGGCTGCCGCGGGCCCCGCCGGCGGCAGCCATATATGGGAGCTCTGGTAGCAGATTGAATGCTGCGGTGGGAGATAGGATGGCGACCTGATTGCATTAAGACGCAATTGGGCCGCCACCGGACAAGTGTATTTCCCCTGGGAAAGAGCCTGATTGGGCATGGTGTCAATTTGGGGAAGACCTGAAATAACATGGTCCGGGTCCTCCCAGAGTAGGGCACCTGAGGCCCGCCCTCGGGGTGGTTTTTATTGGAATCACCACATACTACTGGCTCCTGAGTCCCCGAGGAGCAGGAGATCCGAAGGGATTTTCCACCCCGTCAACAAAAAAAAAGATACAATGTCCATACCTGAATGCGGTTATTGAGCGAGTGTTTAGTATGCAGATATATTTTTATTTATATGTGCAAAATAACTCATGTGTTCAATTCAAAAAGTACTAAATTTGAATTAAATCAATTCTGTCATATAAATATTCTGACATCTAAAAGTTCTGTATAAATATTCATGTTGCCATAAGTGAGTTTTTTTCCTAGTTGCACTAAAAAGTTATCCGAACAAAACTTTGGAATCCGTGGTAATAAAGTATAGTACTTTATATTACATTCTAAACATAAATGAGCAATATATTTGTCATAACATGTTCGTAACAAGTATGATGGTCAATTTCAAGGTCGTAAAGATGTGGTTCATTAAATTGTAAATCTCTAAATTTAAATATGGAACATTAAAATCGACACGATTTTGTTATTGCCCTGAAATTGCTGGACCTCATCCAACTGAAAATCTTAGGTGTTTGTATGGCCATGAAGCAATGACATTAGTAATAACCTAGTAGTATAAAAGCGTCACACTTTTTGATACTAATACAGGTTTGGTTGTAACACAAATAACAATGAAAATAACTTTACACATCTCACACAGCGAAGTCTGTACTATGTAAACATACTTCTATACTTCTAAATACATACTTATTCCAAATAATTAATTACAACCGGACACAGACTAAATGATCGTGCTCATCACACAATTATTTGGCCGGAGTGGGAAGCGAACCCACGACCACAAGACCAACAGGCAAGTCAGACTTGAGACAGAGAAACAGAAAAGAAGACTCCTTTAGAAAAAGGAGTCTTCTTTTCTGTTTCTCTGTTTCTCTTTAAAAAAAAGGTAAAAAAGTTAAACTTCAAATAACGTCAGTGATCCAAAGAAACTGTTTACAGACTATCACGTCTACCTCATAAAAGGTTATTTTATAAGTATTCAACATTATTTGTTTTTTTTATGCCTTACATTAAATAATTAAGACAGAACTAGAGAACAAAATGTAATAAAATTATTTTGTACCATGATACCTTTGAGTGTCGCTTACAATAAAAATACAACAACGCTTAAAGTTTTAATACTATAGTCGATAAGGAAGTAACATCGAATATCAATGCCAGTCAAATGAGTGTTTAAAGGTGAATAGTTATAGTTTTATAACATACGGCTCTTTCAAAGATCATCATAATTTATTTATTTTAAACCTAAATAAAAGCTCAGACCCCATGGGTTGGTCTGTCACTACCACCGGGGTTCACGGTGGGCGGTGAGTCACAATCGAACCGATTCTTCCTAACCTCATGGGCCAGCGCTTAAAATAGAAACGGGATAGAACTTGATCATCTCGTTGATCTTGTTCCCCCGTGCACACCGGCCATAGAGTGTATGATAGCAAGTAACCAAACATCTGACAAGTCAGGGGTAACTGTTTTGTGTGTGACGGGCTCAAAGAAAAGCTCATTTCAACATTATAGTGATCTTCCTCAACTTAGATACGTAACCAATTTAAGCAAGTCCGTATAATAAAAATCTAAGATGCGGTTATGTTCAAAAAAAAAAATCTTCAACTATTTTATTTTTTTTACTTTTAAACATGTCGTTCTATACAAAATTATTGAAAAAGTAATTAATTCAAAGTTTTATACCTACAAACATGTTTATCACAAGTTACGAGATACAACATCCTCCCACAGCGGAACAGCCCCCTCGCACACAAATCAATTTTAGCGAATTGTCAGTGCACACAGGGTATTTAAACTGAGGGTGGGCTAATGGAGACACACGCATTAAACCGAGCCGCGTGCTACGACAACATTGACACAGACCAGGGGGCCTAATTAGTTTAAGCCTGTGGCCGGCGCCCTGGAGATGCATCCATAGATATAAAGTTAAAACAAGAATAGACTCTCCGTAACATGAAGCAGGTACTAACGTAACTATTATAGTATAGGACTTTACCCACAAATTTTAAGCGTAATAAAAGATTAATGATACAATTGTGTTAGCAATACAAGTATACTAGAGATTTGGACCATGTTTTTTTTGGTTAAAGCCTTGTTGGTCGCGTAGCTTCAGTTCCCATTTATATTTGCATATAAAATACAAAACACATGTTCAACAAAAAGTAGCCATTTTGTTTCTTATGCAAATATACTAAACATAAAAAAAAACAACTATTTAATTAAAACAAATGTTTTGCTTTTGCTAGAAAGCTAGTAAGTAGTTATAATGATTATACTACATATTTGCAAATCGATGTATCCCATATGGCTCCCTGTAGTAAAATATCTAGCTAAATACGCATTTCTAGTTTATCATTTTTTTTAAAGCTATTTTTATGAGACGATTCTAGGAAGTGTAAAATGTACAATACGTACGTATTGTCCGGCAGGGGGCCACTGGCGTCTATATTTTATCCAAAGATCAAAAAAGCGTAATAAAAATTAGGGTTTCATCGAATTATTTTCAAATATTACTAATTCAATTCCGTGTCCGTCGGTGGTTTGTCCATTTTACTAATAAATGCTCCGTTAATTAATTCACAACCGCACTGCATTATCGGATCAAATAAATTAAATGAATTAAGTACTTCACTGATAACGAACTGTATCCTGAATGTCTACTTTCAAATGAAATGATAATTTTATTATGTACGGTGAATATAAAAATTTGTATCAATTTAAACAGTAAATAAATTTGCATATTCAAATGGCAATATGTATTAAAGTCGAAACATGAGTAGCGGTAACCCGTAATTTCATAGGCGGTTATGGTCCCTGATAGGCTAGTGAGCCGTTAACCCACATATGTACTATGTATATATACATAAACGGACCAACTCACAAACTCTATGACTTTATGATATTAATTTTACTAATAATTATAGTATCTGATTATTAGTGGGTGATATTCGTGCATAATTAGGTATTTAAGAAGTTTGTTGGCCAACATTGTGTTAGAACTTTACTATTTAATACAACCAAAATTATTTACGATTACCTAACTTACATTTAAGAGTAAATATTTATTAGTTTTTTTTATATAGTTTTAGTATTATATAGTTTTTTCTGCAACAAAGAATAAATATTGAATGCAACTGCAACGGTATATGATTATATGTGGACTTCAAAGAAGTAGGTGGGCATTAATAAACATCGCGTTTACACATTTTAGTTGCGATATAATCTAAAATTAAATGTATTTGTGCAATTGCAAAAAAGCGTCTCACCTAATAACAACATCGTTTACCCGATGTGAGTTTTTGTGATTTAGATAAGTATTAAATCAAATGTAAACAGTTGTGATCGGTAGATTTCGTAAATATCAGGTTTAATATGTATAAAACTAACTTATTTGCATTTCACTGAACAGTTTTCATGCTTACATTTATCATTGTGGATATAATCGCCTATTTCAGCAGGTGGTGATACAAAAATCTAGTTTTTAACTGACTAGTTTCGTAAGACTTCGAAGATTGTAGTACTAACTAGTAAGGATTGTTGACTGCACGGATGGCCTAGTGGTTTAAGCGGTCGCCACGCCGCTTCCTACTGCGCCGAGTGTTGTGGGTTCAAACCCCACATGGAACGACACTTTGTGTGATCCACAAATTGTTGTTCTGAGTCTGGGTGTTCTTTGTGTCCGTTTCATATATGTTTGTAAAGTTCCCCGCGACACAGGAATGTATTCCTACTGCGGGAGTTGTCTTTTAAAAAAAAAAAAAAACAAGAAATTGTTCTAGTCCAATCCGTCCAAGGAAAAAAAAAACGTAAACGATTTAAAAAAGCCTTGATTATAAAAAGCTCATGTAACCGTAGAATGAAATCCCATTAAGAAAAACTTCTAAGCTCTGAATTCTAAACTGTTCATTTTTTATCTGGAAAAACTGGAACACAAATTTATGGTTTTGTGAAAGTAACAAATATGTTAAAAATGTCGTACAATTGTAAAAAACAATATTTTATCTACCTATAAATAAAACAGCGTAATTCTTTTATAACCTATAAATAGTACGTAGACACATGAAACGTGTATAAAAGTCGTACTTAATTAGTACTCTTAGCTACATTCCCGCTTAGTTTTGGGTCCATAATTGTTTTTAAATAAGGTAGATTTCAAAGTGAAATGTATAAAGAAGTTACGATTTATTGAGCATTTCATGCTAAGGACCACACCTGTGATATCTGTGACACTAAATTTTTAAACGACTTTAAAAAAGGAGGAGATTCTCAATTCGTCGAGATCTTTTTTTTTACATTTCTACTGAATGAAAAAGTCAACAATAGAATTTTTTTTGTGTAGGGTATAATATATTTGGTTCGATACGGGCGAGTAAATCTGTAGGCTACACACTGGGGCGTGTTTTCTTTGTGTAAGCAACACAGGGTGGAAGTAATTGGATTTAGATTGTTCGAATTAGACATTTTCTTTGTGGTTTTTGTTTTCATGGGAAATTACTTTTTGATGGGCATCATCAAAATCGAATTTCGTTAAAAACTTGGTCTCACCTTGTTTTCGGGAATTGCAAACCAAACGAGAGAAACGAAACAACGCAACAAAACTTTACTTTTAGGATAAATTTGAATACGCTTAAATTAAACATTTGTTAGCAGTATTGTTTTGGTGTTGGTTAAATTTAACGCCTCTAGAATTGTGACAAAACACCAGCGAGGGCCTCAGGGCTACCGCTTTACCGTTAATGTTCGTAATTATTTACGATGATTAAATTTAAACATAGTTGTTGCGTTTTGTTTTAGAATTAAATTATTATTGCAACCATTATCTGAAAACGTGTAGAATTTCCTGAGAAGAATTTAATATTAGTATTGTGTGTTATTTTATAGGTGTTTTGTGGAATGTTGACGCATTAGTTATTTAATAGCCTGTAACATGGTGTAGGTCCCTGGAATTTAACGCGTGTATTGTGTAGTGCACATGCTAATGCAAAGTTTTAATCAAGCACTTCTAAGTTCAACATAAACACCAGATATTATATTACAGACAGCTCAGATGTTAATCTAGGAAAGTACTCTATTTTATATCAGCACTAAAACGGAATCTATTAAATGATTTCATTTCGCAAATGCACAAAATTATCGACACGAAAGTACTTTTCTAGCAACAGCGAGTAGCATTTTACGTTACCGAATTTTGCAATAATATACCGGTAAGCGGTAGAGCCGGCAAAGAGCGGAGCAGTGAGTGCATTACCGTTGTCTATGTTTTATTTATACCGGGAATTTTACGCGAAAGAGCTTCGCTACATTTCTGTCAAATTTTCATCTCTCGTTTCGAAACCATCCTAAAATGAAAGGGAAAAATGGCTTATTTTAAAACAGATTTCCTTCCCGAAACCTTACTGCAGACTTCTACTTTTTTTAATATTGATGTGCTTTATGTTTTAGGACTGTTATGATTTTACTTCACCATAAAAGTTTGGGTATATAAATACCTATTAATAAATATAATATATTCATATACATACATTTTAATATTTAAGTCTAAATCTAAGAAAAATAATATCCTCTTACCTGTTATTCATATATCAAGACTGCACGGATGGCGGAGTGGTTTAAACGGTCACCTCGCCGCTTTCTACAGCGCTGAGTGTTGTGGGTCCGATCCCCACATGGGACAACACTTCGCGTGATTCACAAATTGTTGTTCTGAGTCTGGGTGTTCCGTTTAATGTATGTTTGTAATGTCCCCCGCGACACAGCATATATTCTACTTTTATTATACACTAGCGATCTGCCCCGGTTTCGCACGGGTGCAACGTAGATACTACCAATTACTATTATAATAAATATATAATTATACTATTATTTATTTTATACTCTCTCCTACATAGATATGTAGTCTCTAGTCCTACATATATTATGTAAATATGTATTGTTTAAAAATTTGTACCTTGTGTGTACCTAAATACGTATTTACGAGTATTATATGTGTTAGTATCGTTTTTACTGCTTGTATATGTATTATAAAAAAAGATAGAAGAATATGATGTTATATCTGTCACAAAATCTTTTTTTTAGTTTCTGTGCATCTACCATGTTATAGCTCGGCATCGCCCTAAGGTCGACTGGTAGAAAATGCCTACGGCATTAAGTCCATCTTTGTTTAAATGTGCATAAAGTATAAATAAAAAATAAGAAAAAATATTCTCACACAGATAAGACTATACCACAGGACATCTTTATAATGCAATATTTATAGACCCGCTCCGCTTTTGCCGGCTGCTGCCGGCCGCGACGGCCACTTGCACCCGCATTTTAATTCTCTGGTATCTAATAAGATATTTACTTAATTTTAACACATATATTATTATGCAGGATGTAAGGGACAATGTAACGAATACTGAAATAGTGTATTCAGACCATCATTCTGAGTCGATAATCATTGGCATTTTCTGCCGTAAAATTAAACTTTTTATGCAATCAGCTGTAGGTATCGCACAAAAGTAATAACTATATGTGTATTCCGTACAAACAGTCCACGTACACTAAAACAAGTTTGCGGCCGGATGGGAGTTGTTTGTGTGTGTGTAGTTTGACCGTATGCCTTATTTATTAATTTGTTTTTGGTGAAATGGTGAAATGTCATGCAAAAAAAGGTAAAATAATTAAAAAAAAATGATTTTTTACTTAGAATCATGGTCTGAATACACTATTTCAGTATTCGTTACGATGCCCCTCACACCCTGTATATTAAATACATGTTTAAACATTAAATGCACAACGTATCTATCGTATTTATTTGGATAAGGAATAATACTATATTGTTCAAAATTGCTTCGTAAATTTCCAATTATTTTTTGTAATGTGTAAAAGAAAAATATGGTTACTGTGGGTTATCCTCAGGAGATAGACATATACCATCGCAGATTTTTTTGATTATTAAGATATACAATTCCGTAGTACATTATTATGATCTTCTCGAAAGGTTTAAACAGCGTTTGCAATGTAATCTACCAAAAACATGTTTTTTATGACTTCACATTCCAAATCTCTGAAATTCTCGGATTTCCTCTACAATAATATAAATGTGTTATACATATAAACCACCTCTTGAATCACTCTCTCTATTGGGGAAAACTGCATTAAAATTCTTTGAGTAGTTTGAAAGATCTAATCATACAACGATACGTAAAGATATTTTATTCTATTTTACTTCTTTTGATTCCCAATCGCCTTACTGCATTATTTTTTCAAAACTAAATTTACATTACGTATATATTTCATTATTGTGTATACAGAGTTATACTAATTTCTTACTGGAATATCATAGTTACAAATCTACTTTGTGGCTTGTTCGAGTTCAAACATTGAGTCAATAATTCTTAAACCGTACGATACGTTTCAACAGTATAGTGTATAGGGCGTAAGGTAATGTTACTGCAGTTTTATCAAATACATGAAATAAAAGTCAAAAAAGACTTTCTGTTCACCGCAGGTTCAGTTGGGTTCGGGTCTTTTCTCTGTTATGAATATTTATTGAAATCTGACTGACAGAGATTAGCGCATTCAAACAAACAAACAAACCAAAAGACACTCCTTAGTATAATAATTGTGACATTTTGTTACATACACTAAAACCTTCCTCAGTAGATACTCAATCTGATAAAATTATGATTATTCAATGACTTATAGTTCTAGAGGCAGCTCGTTAAAACGAACATAAAATCAAATAGCTTTATCAACTTTATTTCTACGCAAGTAAAGCTGAAGACAACTCTGTTACTTTTAGTACGGGTGTTAAAGGGTTCCTCCACAGTATATAGGTCTGCCGTTAACACAGTCGTGTGATCTGTGTAGAAAATATTTTTCATAATTGAAAATAATTCATTGAAATTTTTGTGAACATAATGATGATGATGAAATAGGATCATCATAATATTTTCCTTAACAAAGGAAAGCCTTTGAAAGGAGATTATTGACATTTGCAATCGTGCAAAAGACAATGTGGTTCCATTGCATGCTGTAAGTATTTACAAATACTTGGAATCAGTATCTTTCAGGTCGTTAAGAATGCAATTTAAATAAGATTTTTCACAATATCAGAAACTATAGCATACCTTAATAGTCATCACAGTTTAAACTTTCAAACTTCAGAAAACAATAAATTGTTTGCGAGAAGCACTCCAGACGATTTAATTTTAACTAGTAGTAGTATTTAGTTTTAAGTGAGAACTCCAGATTGCACTCAAAAACCCTCGAACGTTTAATCTGATAGTTGAAAACTCTAGTGTGTGGATAAATCATACAAACAACCTTGTATGATCTGAGAGTGTGTGTGATGGACTAAATGCAACGCATAGGATGCATTTTATTACAACGAACATAGATATTTTTCGGGTGTTTTCTATGTATAATAAATGTATGTAAAAAAGTATATGAGTATTCCATCAAACAATCTAGCTTTCATGGGACAAGCTCTGCTAGGTTTGAAACTAGATGGCGTTGTATGTCAGATTTCCGAAAAAAATATTCTTATTATTTAACTCTGTCTCTCCTACGGTGATCCTTATCTTATCCTTATATAAAGAAGTTATATAAGGTTTCAAGACATTAAGATATTTTGTATTACATCATATCTAAATTCCTAACGACAATTACTTTGAAGGTAACAAATTAGCAACTATCCACAAAGCAGCTAAAACAAGATTGAGTCAACCGTAAATTTTCTATCGTTGCACAGTAAATATATCTAAACAGTAGGTCATTAAAACACGAACACTTCGAATTCACAAACACGATCTCAGCAGACAAAGAAAGAACAATTTATTTCAATTTTTTTTTCAAAAGACGAACTTACAACAACACCAATGCATTTCACAACGCCGGACTTGTCTATTTTGCGTTCAAAGTTTATTGATGTGGGTATTTCTGAGCCATTAATACGTGGACCATAAACTCCGAACCCGCAGCAAAACTACCATGATTTGTAATGATAATCCCATCATTGTATCTCTTCTAGATAATATTACTTTTTCTTAACATTTAAGACTCAACTTCACATTTATAAGTAAGACTCAACATAATACAATAATTATAATACAATATACATTTATCGTTTAGTCATTTTTTGAGCCAAAATTACCACTGTTGCAGAATTCTACTTACCAACCGACACTTATTGATTTAGAGTTTGCATTTAGTGAACATTTAAGTCAGACTTTTCCAATTAAATCTAAGAAATTTTTGGTGAATTTTTAAGTGACACCACACAAGGGAAAATCTTACATAGTCGACGTTCCTTCCTAAGCTTGCACATTTATTTAATATTGTTATGGAGGCGGAAAGTTTTTCGGGAGGTAACCGTTGTTCAGTGTAGTAACCCGCGTATCTGTGCTGTGAAAATAACGTCGAAAGATAAAGCTTTCCTAGTGATGAGTGTTTACATGCCTGTCGATGTGATTGTGAATCTAGCGGATTTCACGGACATACTTAGTTCGGTAAGTGCTATCATAGATAACTGTAGCGTCGATTGTGTTTATATGTTGGGAGATTATAATGCACATCCCACCGAACTGTTTTATAATGAACTTATAAACTTTTGTGCGGATCGGACATGGTCTTGCATAGATATTGATATGTTGGGTTCGTTATCGGAAACATACACATTTTTAAGTGAGTCACACGGTTCTAAACGATGGCTCGACCATTGTCTCGTAACTCAGGCTGCTGTAAAAACAGTTAAGAATGTTTCGGTACTGTATGATGTTCTATGGTCCGACCACTTTCCACTTGTCATAGAATGTAATTTAAATATGTTACCACCAAAAATTTATAATGTTAGGTTTTCTCAAAATACATCCGTATGGGGTGAAAGAAGTGTACAGGAAATAGAAAGGTATCAAAATGAATGTAATTATAGACTGAGACATATAGCTTGCCCACAAGTATTGACTAACTGTTGTGATAAAACTTGTAATGATATTACTCATAGACTTTCAATTGATAAGCTTTGAAGACGTTGTAACTGCGCTAACCGAGGCGGCCAGGGTGGGTCGAGGAAGCAGCAAGCGTATACGAAGGAAGTATATTACAGGATGGAACAAACATGTCGCTGAGGCTCACAGACAGGCTAAACAATCATTTTTGATTTGGAACTGGCATGGTAAACCTACCAGTGGTAAAATTTATATAGATATGTGTGAGACCAGAAAAATATTTAAATCTCGTCTAAAATGGTGTCAGGATCACGAGCGACAAATTAAATTAGATATGCTGGCAGCAAATCATTCAAACAATGATTTCCGCGCTTTCTGGAAAAATACTAACAGACTGAGTTACAAGTCGGGGCTGCCTGTGAGCGTCAGTGGGGTGACAGATCCTAAAGATATTGCTGATCTCTTTAGGGATCATTTCTACGTAAAATCACCATTGGGACCTTCTCGGATGACGATCAGTAGAGAGGCCGACATGGATCCGGGGATTCATTTTGAAGCCCAAGAAATTACCAAATTTATCAATTCTATGACTAAGGGCAAATCTCCCGGCCATGACGGTCTCAGTATAGAGCATCTCCGGTATGGGGGACTCCATCTGCATAGAGTGTTGGCACTGCTGTATTCGTTATGTATGACGCACAGCTATATGCCTGGGGATATGCTGCGCACTGTAGTGGTGCCTATAGTCAAAAATAAAACTGGCGATCTTGCCGATGTTTCGAACTATAGGCCCATATCCTTAGCCACGGTTATTTCTAAGGTGTTTGACGGTTAATATGCAGTTGAATAAACACATCCATCTCCACGATAATCAATTCGGTTTTCGTCCAGGCTTATCAACGGAAAGTGCTATACTGTGTCTTAAGCATACTGTGAACTACTATGCAAAGCGGAACACTTCAGTGTATTGCTGTTTTCTCGACCTGTCTAAGGCATTTGACTTGGTTTCGTACGATATTTTATGGAAGAAGTTGGAAAAATGTGAATTACCGACTCCAATGATAAACACAATTAAATACTGGTATGGTAATACAATTAATAATGTCCGCTGGGCAGGTACTTTATCGCATCCGTATGGGTTGGAATGCGGGGTGAGACAAGGGGGCTTGACCTCACCAACGCTTTTCAACCTGTACGTTAACGAGCTGATCGGTGAACTTAGTAGTGCAAAAGTCGGATGTCATATTGATGACATTTGTATAAACAATGTCAGCTACGCAGACGACATGGCGCTGCTAAGTGCATCGCCATGTGGCCTGCGAAGGCTTGTTCACATATGTGAGAAGTACGCCGAAAGACATGGCCTGGTGTACAATGTTAAGAAAAGCGAGGTCATGGTTTTTGAGGCTAAGGGTGGAGGCCCTAAGGATGTGCCACAGATACTTTTAAATGGGCATCCATTGAAAAGGGTATTTAAGTTTCGATATCTAGGGCATATTTTAACTCCTAGCCTCAAAGACGATGAGGATCTGGAAAGGGAACGGAGGGCGTTGTCGGTGAGAGCGAACATGTTGAGCCGCAGGTTTACACATTAATAAGTATTTTTAATAAGTATTTTTTATTTTCTCTCACACAGAATGACATATCTTGACATATTAAAGTAGATACACAGTTATAGGTGAGTTGAATCTGTGTGAGAGACTGGTATCTGCACTAGGTACACCTGTATTACAGATTACCAGCCTCTCCTGACAATAGATGCGTAAGTGTTATCCTGTAGGTATAACTTGATTAGGTGAGAGCTAAAGCAAAGTGAAGTGAAGGAAAAATGTGTGTGTGTGATGCGTGTGAGTATGGTGTGTGTGTGTGTGTGTGTGTGTGTGTGTGTGTGTGTGTGTGTGTGTGTGTGTGTGTGTGTGTGTGTGTGTGTGTGTGTGTGGGATATGCGTGATTGAACGTGATTTACAAAGGAAATACATGGCACCAATATGTGTAGATACGACTATACTTATACAGAACCAGATATATAGATCCTAGATAATTGTCTATTGCGGGACATATAACAGATTTTCCGGTTCCTCATAACTGAGTGTTTTCAGCCAGTCAGAAATAGCCCTTTTGCAGCGATATTTTGAAAGGCAATAGATGTCTAAAATTGCATTTACCCTGTTATATAAGTACCTGCCCATGAAACCAAAGAATTTACCAGAGAAAGCTGTGGTCCTGCGACAATCACTTTTTTGGACTACTTTATGTTTTAGTCGTTTATTAGTAAGTGATGGGTCGTAAGGTAGCATTGAATGCTGTCTTATGACTATGCTTAGAACGTACAGTACATTGTTCGAATAATGTTAAGATCACACTCTTCAGAGCTTACTGCACGTCTTTCTATACGTGCAGCCTGTGGGCTACATATACTCGAAAAGCATACAACTCCCTCCGTATCCAATACAACAATGCGTTTAGGGTGCTGTTGGGGCTACCCCGCTTCTGTAGTGCGTCCGGGATGTTCGCAGAGGCGCGAGTGGACTGCTTTCACACTATTATGCGAAAACGGTGTGCATCTTTGGTGCGCAGGGTGCGGGCTAGCTCTAATAGCATACTAGCCATGATCACAGAGAGGTTAGATTGCAGGTACATTGGTCACTGCAGCGCCGTCTCTCATGGAGTGCATAAATAAAAATATTAATATTGTAAATTGTCACTACTAACATAGGATAAGTTTTATGTATTACTAACAAGCAATGAGTCATGGTTACTCCAATAAAATGATTATTATTATATTAATATTGCTGATTGCTGTGCTTAGAAAATATGTATATTTAACCAATACATTGCATAAATGTATCGATTTCCTAAAATTCGTTCAACCAAAAGATATGAGGTGAAGTTAACTTACTTATAAGAAAGTTTAAAAAAACTCAAGTGTTTATTTTCCATTTGTTAAAACTAGTTCTAGCAATAAATATCCATCAAAATATTTCTATTGATAACCTACAGAAATGGATATTTTAATATCACAGAGTTCGTTATTACAGACGTCACCGCCGCAACATAACTGTCACTAATTCATTATGTACTATCTTATTCTAATGGAATTCTATAAAAAATTGTTACCGCCATGATTTATTACCATTATCGTGTGCGTCGGCCTTTGTTTTTTTTACGTCGATAAGGAAAGTAATAGGGGAAGCAGCATGTGATTTATTGTACAGGTCACTTAATATTTTTCAATAAACCCCTGTTTATTGGACACGCGCGATAAAAATAAGTAAATTTAAAGAATACAAACAGATTTTTTCTCCTCCCACGTATATACTGACTAATGATTCCTGATTCGGATTTCTTTGTGAATGTACCTTTGAACAATCTGGAGTCCGGTCAATATAAACTACCCGAGGGTTTCAATGAGATAAGCCTATGTGTTCCGAACAAACAAACTAATAAAACTCTTCGTTAAAATATTACTATGATTTGTTGTATAGTTATTGTCGTAGCGATAACGTCTTAGTATCCGTTCATTTTATCTTCAAGCTAAAAATATACGAGCCACACAAGTGGAAATAATAATTCCAATATAATGGGATTCGTGAATCATCTTGAACGGATGTGTCGACGTGCTAAAATCACTGCACATAAAGTCAGATTATGATAATCGTCGACCAAATTGGGCAACTTATGCTACAAAACTGCATAATATATTTAATGTATTCACAGCTGCGCTTAAAATACAAGTAAACAATAGCCTCGAAGGCTGTATTGCAAGACCATGAATCATGAGGACACCCTCACGCTTTCGTATTAAGAATAATTAAAAGACTGGAGAAGCCGTTAGGGGGCTGTCACTTCATGACAATCGGCGATGTCAGAAAAACGCCGTGACTTGTATAGTTATCTACGTATATTCACCCTTCGACTCGAGTAAAGTTTTAAAAAACATTAAAAAGTACAGAGCGATCAAGTATCGAACGAAAAACCCCCATCGCCGCTGTGTCATGTAACACTAGTAATTAAAATGCACGATTCTTGCTTGGGACCGGCTGGAACGTCAGTCAGGCCATAAAACTTGTACGAACACGCCTCCGATGACGCACAGACAGCTTTATAGACACGAGAAAATTCGGGGACGATACTCGACACGAGAAGTATATAAAAAATGAACGTGAATTTTGTTGAACTTTGACTTGCAATTATTTAAGGACCATAGAATTGGGACTAAAAGATGTAAATTAACATGAGTGTTTCTCTAAAAAACTTAGAGTAGTCGTAAGAGGGTCCAGACTTCAGGGCAACAGGCAACAGGCAGGCTAATACTTCTTAATTTAAATGTAGACTGGCAGAGAATACTAATAAATAAAATTTATAAATCTTACAAAGAGTCAGTCCGGTGTACAGAACAGGTTAGCAGTGAAAGGACAGAGAACAGTAATTTATTATAATTAGTTAAAGAATAATTTATTGATGGCTATCTGACACCAGCAATTAATATGTTTGCATTTATTTAAATGATAAATGAACACAAGGAACACTGGATTGTCAACAGTTATTGTAGCTGTAGGCATTGCAGAGGCAGCGTCGCTTATATCTATACATTCAAGTTCCATACAAAGAACAAATACTCAATAAACAATAGATTTTAAAGAATCTCTGAGTCAGTTTATTTGCGCACAACTTTTGTAAGATCATACTCCTCGATATTGAAAAAACTTCATTTCGTCAACATTGTCATTCGTTTGTTCGAATTTTATGCGCTGTCGTGCCGTTCATCCGATCATGATTTTTTTCGTACACATTACGATGGATTGGATGTGGATACGGAGAGCAAAGAATATAGAGTACCTTTAATCAAGAAAGAAAAATGTTTCCGAGGTAAGAAAAAAACATTTTCATGCTAGGGAAGCTGCAGGCTTTTAACATTGCAGTAACCAAATGACCTGATACCACGGCCCCTCAGGAAACCTGTGTTAAGCTATTCTTTCATTACTTTTTTCTGAGGTCCACTGCTGGTGGTCCACCTCAAGTTGCAGCCGTTCATGGGCGGCACAATGACCCGTCTCCCCGTACCATAAAAGCTAATAATTAAAATACGTAGTAAATCAGATTATGGTGTACCAAATCTATTCTAACTGAGGAATAATTTTAACAGGGATGTAAATTTTCGAACTACCTTTCATCTTGCAGTGATTCGAGCCCATTCGTCATTTAAGTTGTGCAAGTAACTTCAATTTGCAAACGAGTTCCTAGCAGGTATGCAAATGTAGAGTGGTTTCACAAATAGATTCATTCTGACAACCTTAGGTTCGGACGTTGTCTTCGTTGTGAGGAACGAACACATGGCGTCATTATGCCGTCTGTTCCACTGATAACTCGTCATTCTCTTACACACACATCCAAACTACGTTTCTATAGTTACAGAACACTTTACAATTGAGAAGAGGCAAATATAAAAATAGGGTTGTTCGATGTAAAATAAATAAGTCAATAGTCGATAAAATGGGGCACATTTTTAATTTGTGTTCATAGAATATTTAACATTTTAAGAAATTCTTTTTAACAATCTTTCATTTTAAAACTTTAACTTTTAATTAATTAAATTGTACATACAAAACAAAGAAATAGATAGATAGATATCTCTATCTATCTATCTATTTCTTTGTTTTGTATGTACAATTTAATTAATTAAAGATAGATTATAGATATATATTGTAGATATCTATCTATCTATTTCTTTGTTTTGTATGTATAATTTAATTTGTTAAAAAATACATTTATGCATAGATGTATTTTTTATAGTGTACAAAAAAATACATCTATGTACTGGGCAATTTTATCTACCATAAAACTAAAAAAATACTATTCGAATTGTTCAGGAAGGAAGTGATTAGATTATACAAATTATATAAGAAAATGTGTTTTGATTATACTTAAGTGTCTGAAATATATTTAAGTAGATAGTATTTATAAACAGAATATACAGTAGGTATATACAGACAATTTTATTTAGGTAACATGTAGTTATGTAAAAATCTTTATTAGTGGAACTATGTAATTCATAAAAGACGTTATCTCAACAAATACTAATTATTGTGGCACGTATGAAGTTAAACGTAGCACGTATAAACTTAAAGTTTAGATAAAACATAACAAATTTGATCTTAATCGTCAGAAAATATAACTGAAAGTTATTTATACAAGTGACTCTTTATATGTTAACTGTACAAGAAACTGTGCAAAACAAACGCACCCATTCAAGAAAGCCGCCTTTAAGTCCGTGGGCGTGCTATACAGGCCCCGCTGACTTACTAAGTGTTTCTCCAAACAACGACAAAACAAAAAATGCACGTTTGCGTAACATTCTACGTGTGAAAGTCCAAATCAGTGTACTGATAACGATAACCCAACGTTACTTCACTTAAAAGGACCGGTGATAAACAGTGAGAACATTTTAAAACTAGATAAAGCATTAAGTACTTGATGCTTTCACTGGGATATTTGTGTTTAAACGCTATCATGTAATAAATTCTTCGTCAGCTATATATATTAACTATGTTTTTTAATACCTCTCGTATTTATTTTTTCGTCGTTAACTAATTTGAGTTTAATATTTTAACAGTCGTAAAAGAGTAGTCAAGAAGCTCATGTTTATTTAAAACTAGTTTTATTGCTGTTTGAGTTTGAATGTAAGGAGCAGACTGTCAATTGAATGCCTTATGGGTGGTATTCCGTTCAACAGATCTTTGAACTTCACGATACATGAATGACGCAACGACTATATTAATAAAGAGCTTTAAGTAGATGTTTTAATATGGACCCTTTGTCTGTGAACAATAAGATGGTATAACTTTAACAAATTCGTTTACGAATGATTGATGTCGTCTAGTCCTAGTTTGACTCATAGTTTAAACTCCAAATATATGTAACTTTTAATGCAAAAGCAACTGTATTATAATTCAAAATGTGATTGAGTATCTATAATTCACTTTAATTAGTGGTGTTTCATTCACTTGTAAGTAAATAATGTATAATATTACATATTAAACTAAAGGAAGTCGAATTTTAACCTGAAGGAAAATTCTCGTAATAAAAGTTCGATCACAATTCAGTTCCGATCAACTCTCGATCTCACAACTGTCATAAAAGGTATTTTCGTAATTGTGACTGAACTTTTATTACGAGAATTTGCCTTCTCAACTATCGTTGCAAAGGCTTTTGTACTATGATAGACCAACAAATATACTGGACTTTTATAGTTTTATGCAGCCGTTTTTAAATAATTTTAGAACGTACCGTGGAACATATTGTTTAAAAGTTTAGTTGGTTCGGTTTAGTTATTTTGTAAAATTCAATTTCTCATACATTTTATCAGAGTTACTACGACATAAGATTAAATAACATAACACTACAAGAAAACTATCCGAACAAGTTATGATACTATGATGTGGTTTTAAGATAACAATACAATTTTACAACTGGTAACTCTTGTCTTAGCAATATAAACAATATTCCCTCACAAACAGCATAATCATTACAATGAAAGATTACAGTAAACACCCTTGCCCATCGTGGGAAAAAACACGCATTTGTCACGGCAAATACACAATGTTACTTACACAACTTTTCATTTTGGACCCCTACACGAACAGACAAAACCCATTAGGTGTGTGATAATGCAAGTTCATCGTGGCACAGGTATTGTTTAGTGTTGCCAACGGAACAAAGGTCCGTAGCCGTCTCATCTACGGCCCTATTACGATCCATTGTTGAGGAAGTATGTACAAAATTAAAATGCAGCATTGTCTGAGCTCGCATGCCAACCTATGGGTTCTATGTTTTACGCGATTGTGTGTAACGCTTACGAAGCTGTTTCGATTTGAATAGTGGGGCATATTAGTTGTTATTAGCTACTTCTGTCGGTTAGTTTATTCGTTCGTTACGAAATTTCATTTTATCCTGTCATCATTCTCTCATCTTATACGTATAAAATAGGAAGACCTTCTATTACCCATGAATAGACTAGCAATCTGAATATGTTTATGTGGGCAAGCACGGATGATAAGTGACTTCCCCCCCACCCGAGAATCAGAAGGAGGGAGGGGTTTTCTTCTCCGGTAACATCACTCACTCGGTGAAAAGCAACGAACAAATTATTTAGAGCGCTTTTCTGTGAGACCGGGGTATCACTCCGGTCGAACCGGCACTTTATGCCGAAGCATCGCTCTCCCATATTTACTATACAATCGATCACTTGTTGCGGTCCACTGCTGATCAAAGGCCTCTTCCAACATGTGCCATAGCCCTCAGTCTTTCACCTTCCGCATTCAATCTACCTTAACTACCTTTTGGAGATATTGAGGCTGGGTCACGAGACAACTCAATACACAACAACGAAGCTTACTAAATACTGCCCAACTGTGTCCGTCTGGTGATTTCTTGCTATTGTTTATACCGAGCTAAAAAGCTTGCCAAGATATTTTTCATGAATAACCTGACCACACCTGCAACTCAAGAATCAGAAATGCATTGGCGTTGTTTGAGATGGCAGTAAGATTTTGTCCCGAAGGTTTGGGTACCGGAGACGACGGTTATATAATACTAAAATAGATACACGTTACATTACCAACCATAGTTATTATAAAGGCTACCTGCTAATTAACTGCAAAAGGAAATAAATCTGAAATGTTAATAAAATAGTTTACAGACTTTAACATTTCTTGTTCAGTAAATATGCGATAAGAAGCAATACACAATTAATTTTTTTAAGAGAAAGAACAGCCGAAGTTACGGTATCATGCAATTTTACTTCAGCCAACTTATAAAATGTGAACTCCCCTCGGCCCTGTACAAGTTTAAATTGCCCTCTTCTTTTTTCACTATCTTACCCTCCACTCACTTTTTCCTATTTAAACTTTTCCATTTTATTTTAAACGCCAACCGATTGTACGGGAACTGTTATCTTTTTAAGTTAGTGCATAAAATAAACGTAGTTAGCATAAAATAATGTGTTGGTATATTTTACTCAGTCTCAACTAAAATTTTATTTTTGGGATTAAGTTTTGACTGTTTAAGAAAATAGAAATGTTGTAACAGTAGACAGTAATTACGAATTTATGTTAGTTAAAGTACGAAATAAATGATGATTTTCATTCATTTGCAAAACATTTCAGACTTTTACTGTTAACGAGTTCGAAAACTTATGTTCTACCGACAAATCTTATGATTTACAAGAGTTCTAACTTTTACCCAAGTATATAATATATAATAAATCCGAGGGATCCGGCTCCCTGATCAATATTTTTATCTTTTTGGTCAAGATTTTAAATTTTTCTTGTTTTGAACATGCTACAATGTTTATATAAACATTATAGACCAGCGAATAATGTTTTTGTGTCTCTGCTCAAAACAAGACTACTTTAACAAAGATGTGTAACTATATTGCTTCGAATAATCAAGAAACTGTGGTCTATTATATACTTGGAGTACATATAGTATAAACACCTGCATATAAGGTAAAAAAAGGTGCAAATACGCTTTCAACTTAACAGTACATTTCCTTTGGAATTGTCCCAATGTTAGAGTTTTGAAAAATATATATTTTTATGTTAATAAGGCTAGCCAAACCGATAATGTAAAGAAGTGGCAAGACAAGAGGAATATTAAAGCTCTTAGCTTAATACAACACTTGTAAACAAAACAATGCCAAGCGTTCACTATTTAAACGTGCTTAGATTCTACACAATAGAGGCTCTTGCTAGCCGATTGCTCTTTCCTCAAGCACTCTTGATTTAATCTTCGAGATTCAAACTAACATCTTGTAGATATGAGTTGAAGAGCTCTTGCGAATATACCGTTAATATTTTGGTATACGAAGTTGTGACTCTTAGAAACACTTTAGAGACATGTGCTTTTAATGTTGACTGTGAGCATGAGATTGCGAAAGAAACTAATTACCATAAATATTTTCTTGAATGCTCACGTTGACTTTGTCTGTGAAGCATCCATTCGATGTCTTTTTTTTTTGTTTTTGTTAAGATTGTACATTTTTAGCCTTATCTTTGTATTTTATTTACTGCCGATTTTAATTACAAATTTAAACAGGCATTTCGTTAGTAGATGATCTTCACGGCATAATACTGTTTTGCTTTCGAAGAAGTGTTTACCAATATTGTAAATCTATTAAAAATCAGTTACAAGATTTCGCAATAGTCACAAGAATCATCTGTAGTATTTGAGCATCATTTGAATAAATGTTTATTATAGTTAATTCCAGTGATGAAACACATTACAAAATGATTATCAACGCATTAAGGCCAGTACGAGGAAATACGCAAAACCAATTATTTATTCAACATGCACTTTAACTGTTCAAACCAAGCTGTCACTATCTGCCTACACAAAAAAAAACACAGCCGTTATGCTTTTCATTTAGTCAGAACAAAGATGGGTATAATTTGTTCATTGCTATGCTATATATATATGTGCTAAATGAACTCAAATAGCCCCAGGCTTCACACGTTTTGAGGGTAGAAATAAAATTTAAAACAAAGACTCGTAATGTTAATCCTTTCGGACACTGCGCGGGTACAGCTTAGTAACATAATATAACAAGCGCTATAAACGTTTGTATGAAATGAGTTACCGGTTTAGAATTCTAAATCTCCCTGTATATTTTTTAATAATTAAGTGGGCAAAAAGACACATGCATGCAAGACCTGTGGGCAAATGATGACTCGTGAATAAAACCCGTTGTCTACTGCTAACTGAAATTGCTTGCATCCCATCAGGATTAGCAGTATATTTTCTAAATATAGGACACCAGCTTTTGCCTTCGGCTCCGCCAGCGTAAATGTCGGTTATCGCGAAAAAAAAACCTATAGTATGTCTTTCTTCAAGAATCAAAGTATCACTTCATACCAAATTTCATCTAAATTGATTCAGCGGTTGTTGATTACCCATACAAACATCCACCCCCTTTTCACCCCTTTAAATGATGATTTCTAGGATAAAAACTAACCTATGTCATTTCCATATCAAATATCATCTAAATCGGTTCAGCTGTTTAATCGTGAAGAGGTAACAGATATTTAGACAGACAGGCAGGCGGACACGCTTTAGCATCTATAATATTGGTATGGATTCCTGACAGTTCATATATTACCAACTTTTATGTATGTCGATTATCGCTGTAAAAAGTAGCCTATTTTACTCGCTGATAATGTTTGGTTTAAATTTTTGATATATTTTTTAAATCGTTTTACTGGTTTAGACGTGAAAGCGTAACAAACAAAGAAACTCACTCTCATATTTATAATATAAGTATGGATATTGATGTTGACAAATATCGATAGGCTGTGACTGTGAACGTGTTATTTGGACATAATTGACATCGTTATACGAGTTTCTTACTACGAGTATGTCCCAAAATAGACCACTAATAGTGAAAAAAGCAAAAGCTAAACTAAAAAAAAAAAAGCAAAAAGAAGAAGAAAAAGCTAACTAACTACATTTAATTATTGTAAAAGCATTTTTTTAAAACTTAGCAGTTTCTTATACTAAGTAGTAATAGTTATCAGTTTGAGCTTGCTCGGTTTAGTACCATAATAGGGTACACTATAACTTAAAAAATCAGTTGGTAAATCTAGAATTTGTTTGTATTTACTTAGAATTTCAGGAGAATCCATTTACTGCTGCTGCAGTAATTCTATATTTTAAAACAATGTTTCTACAATCCAAAAACAATGTTTCTTTTGTCTGTGCATTTCATATTTTAGGAACTAATTATCTGTTTGACACATACCTTTAAGTTTTTGCTTCTATGTATTGCGCAATTTTAAAATAGAATATTTTTACGTATTTAATAAATTATTACGCTGCATTTAGAAACAAATGAAGGTTATTCTCATTTTATTTTCATCTCTATTTATATTTAAAAAATACACTTTAAAATTTCAAGATTTACAATATATCACTTTTCCTTGGATTATTTTTGCACACTTTTCTAAAAAGGTTTACCTTAATTTCATGGAGCTGTTCATAGTAGGGCAACCCTATTTGCACTGAGTGGCACAACAATTTGCGTATCTACCTTGCCGTCAAAACTCGCCGGTTACCATGGCAACCCCCTCTGCGGTCCGCGTCAACCATTCGCCACTGTTTCGAAATTTTCCCTGAACCCGTTGTTTAATCCGTTTTAAAATAATAAAACAACCAAATACCTTGGCTGTCTGTAAACTGGGATATTATATTGTTAAAATATTCGCAATACATTCTGGCTTCAAAATCAAAAGCAAATTTTATTGGTTGGCTATTTTTACAAACTCTGCAATGTCGTTGTGTATTTCATATACCATGGACAATAAAACCTGTCACAACGGAATGCAAAACAACGCGATTTAAACAGACATTTGTTATTAATTATACGCTTCTGTAAAGAAAAATTTACTTATAAAATTGTACCTGCTATTGCTTGCTGGCGGAAGTGTGAGATCATTCCGTTTACAACACAAGAAAAATAACAATTGTAGTTCAGAGGTACATGAACACTAATACCATAGTACAGTTCCATAATAGACCGTTAAGCTCCATGGTTCTAGACGAGATCGCGCTTCGGAACAACGCGCAGTAATAGAAACAGTTGAAGTGAATTGTTATTGAAGTGTGTATTCATAGATACGAAAGTGCAAATTCTGTTGTTATATTACCACTTGGAATTTTTTTTAAATATGGAAAATATTACGTTGTATTATATAACTATACTAAATAATATATTTAAGTTAAGTAGTTACAGTATAATAACGCTTACATAAAGCCACTACAAGAATTCTATAGCAAATTGAATTCAAAATGATTCAAAATGGATTCGACGTGAAACTGAGGTTCCGAGACCTTCTTAAATTTGACCTAATCAAGTAAAATTACATTTAACATTTTCCCAGGTGTGTTTGGAGTCGGTGCAATGAAAGAAATCGAGAAGGGTTTTGGTTGGTTTATGGTTTCCTGCCTAACAAAAATCCTCCCCAGGATTGTTTTCGTTATCGGACGGTACACTATTATCTTGAAGGTAAATTGGATGAGGAAAACGGATATGGTGAGATTGCTAAGATACTGCAAGTCTCAATTGGAGAAACAGAACTGAAACTGAGGTAGCTCGAAGTTGCCGGGGTCCTGCTCCCGTATCCCCTCCCCTGCTCCTGCCGCCCTGCGATTGAAGGGACCTCTAAACTGGTCTAATGCGACAGTTCCAGTACAATAACTACTTACCATAGAAACCTTAAAGCGAATTTTTGTAGTAAGTTTTGAAGGCTATCTGCTCAATGTATCCGTTCAGTGGTTACTGTATAGTTTTTAATAAACGCAACTCCCGCATTAATAATATAATTACATGAAACGAACACAAAGTACACCCAGACTCAGAACAACAATTTGTGGATCACACAAGCGTGACACAAAGTAGGAAGCGGCGTGGCAACTGCATAAACCACTACACCATCAGTCAGTTTTGGTCAACACGGCCTCATCAAACATTACCTTTTATTATTTGCATATGGAAACCCCCTCGGGCCGTTACCCCATCGGGATTTGCGGCAGAGCGGTGTGTCGAAATCTAACCGACTAAACCTACACGGTGTGCTACTCTGTACCTCAAATAGGAGGGATCCGGGAACATCTGTCACTAAGACATCCGGACCAAATCAAACATAACCAACCAACCGTAACCTTTGTATCTAGATCACCCTGTGTTCGTTCCACTTAAAAGTTAGCAATGAATCGCTTTTCATGAATAAAATCGTAAAAGTATTCATTAATGAGATTTATCTGTTTCTCTTGGTTGAAAGTAGCAGAATGATATGCAATAACCATTTCAGTAACACCACGATTCACATGATAAAAGTCATGTGAATCGTGGTGTCATATCAACATGTTTCGAGAAAGATATTTGAAAATTATATTTAACTAGGTGTACCCTGCGATGCATAACTTCCTTCTGGATCCGCACCCGATAGAAACAGTTTGCGCAAGCGTCGTATGAACTTAGCTTACTGCTAAACTATTTTACGATGGAAATATGTTGGAAACTTGTAAGTAGCACTACCTGTCAAGTACGCCGTAAATTACCAGCGAAGCGTGAAATTCAAGCACTAAACATTTGCATGTTGACTGACACTCGATTAAGCACAACTGCTTAAAACAAGAACGATATAATTATAGCTTCTGGGGGCGAGCTACGACATGTTTTAAATATTAACGGTATTTCACTTATTATAAATTCTTTTATTTTTATAAAACAGATACCTACTGAAACAGACAACAGATTAACTAAATACTCATTGCTGTGTTTTTATTAACTTAAGTATAGATATAACATTGTTAAACACTATATTATTCTGCTGTATTTTTTTACTAAATAATAATTTCCTTTCTTTTCTTTCTTTTATTTTTCTCCTTTTTTTTAAATGTACCATGTACCAAGCGTACCATGAGAAAATTTGAACAACTGATTCGTTAAAATTATTTTTTCAAATCATATATTATCTAAACAAAAGAAACTTCACTTCAACGTTGCTTGGTAGGAAATATACTCACTATTCTATTACAAGTGAGATTCATTCGTATTATTTTTCATTTAATTATGTCTCATACAGTGGACAAACTCCATAAATTTTCATAATTATATTTTCGATTGGAACATGCAAGCAATAAACGTCCAATAAATTTTGATAATTATATTTTCGATTCGAATTCGAATGCAAGTTCTGTAATTGAATATAACCACAGGAAGTTTTGTCTTTAACATTTCGCCATGCCGCATGCCGATCTGGCATTTGCTACCGCCGGCTGTCTACCACCTAGTCTAATTACCGACCTCGTACATACATAAATATCTATTTCTATAAACTATCCGCCCACACATTCCGAGAGGATATTACACATAAAACTGAGTAAATGAATATAATATATACCTATATAAAACTTTCTGGATCATTAGAAATCGAAAATACTGATATGTTTATTATCTAATAAATTAAATGCGACAGTGAAGAATTTTATTTCATTTGTCACAATAATTTTGTTTCATTCATCTTCATCGTTTTAAAATTTACACATTTACAAACCCCAGCTGCACAGAAAGGGACATAGAATACCTATCTTTCATCAGTCGTTCATCATCTTTCGTATGGACACCATACATTTTATACAGGTTGTAAGGAACGGTGTAACGAACACTGAAATAGTTTATTCAGACCATCATTCTGAGTTGATAAACATCTGAATTTCCTTTTTTTTTAAATAATTTTCCATTTCTTTTTTGGTTACAAATGATATCACACTGAGTAAATAGAACATTTTACTAATAATGCAATATTATTTATTTTAAACAATCATTTTTAATATAGCTAAATACGCATCAAAAATACTTTTACTTTAAGAAACTAAGTATTTATTATTACAGAGTATTTATTTATTTTACCGTACACAATATAAACATTTATAAAAAAAAAAATGAAGGAATAGTAGGCACAGAGGCGAGCTGAACCCATAATTGAGTTCTCTTCCAGCAAACCTAAGTAGTAGAAACAGATAGTGTATAATTTGTACAATACCACTGGTCTTATATGAATAGGTATAATACGCTGATACTTAGTCAGACTGTCAGTTCTTGTTTAAATTTATACAATAACAGTCTCAAAAGGCACCCTTTGATCGTAGCAAAACAAACATGAGGACGAATTCAAACACTCATCGCCTATGATATAAACAAATGTTAACAATCAATCAATAAGCTGATAACCACACCCAATCCTTTAATAACATATTGTGGTGGACAGCTAGCTGCATCTTGCTATTTATAGAACACTAACTTTTGCTTCAAAGGATTACAAAATTTTAACCGACAGATTATACTGACAGACAGACAACAGTTTGAATTCAAATCTGATTAAACGCGACGAGCTTTAAGGTGTATTTTCAGCTCTTATGAAGTCCAAAATGTTTTTTTGGCTTGACTTCTCCCTAACTATTATCCTTCTTAGTTTCAAAGTAACTATGAGATCTGATGGCTATCTTTCACACTGAGTGTACTGCAGGCTTAAAATAACCTGGCAGATCGTTTGAATTGGAATCTTGATTTTTTACAACTTTTAGAGAAATTTTTGTTTGAGTACAATTTGATACCTCCGCCTTGTCCGTGTGGTGACAAATTATCTATGTGGTGACGGGTTAAGAATACGGAGTGTCGTATCGTAAGAGCCGACTAAGGGAGCAAACTACGCAGGACAACAGCACTGTAAAGATATGTAAAACTTGATACAAATCATGTAATAACCCGTCTGGCCAGCGTGGTTTAGCAGGCCAAAACCTCCTTTCTAAGAAGAGGCCTATGTCCATCAGTGGACTATCAAAGGCTGTTGATGTGATGTGTGATGACCTCCGCATTGCTGACAGACAGACAAATGTCGAAAAATCAAGAAACACACGTGCTCTAATTTCCGATAGTTTCCCTATTTTTCCCTTTCATCAGATCTGAAATTGGTGACAATGGAAAAATTGTTGGAGCATATCCTTTCATAAGAATAGGTAAGGGAAAGATATACCTACCTTTCATGGAAAAAAAAAGAAATTTTAGAAACCGTTCCTACAAGACAAAAATTTCGGTAAACATACTTGAAAAATTAAGCACTTTGAAGAAGTTTTAAAAGTACAACTTCTAATTTTGTAAAAAAAGTTGTTTTATAAAAAAGTAGCAAATAATATTGGACTGTAATAAAGCGTCGGTGCTAACATTAAATGTTACAAAAAGTTATTTGGCAGCTACTTATAAAATTCGAGTTTTAAAAATATATTAAAGCACATTTAACACAATTTTCTAATTTTACCTTCGTGTTTTTCTGGAATTATGTAGGTAATTTATTTAAAATCAGTATTTAATTTTTGTAATGGACGACCTTCATCGACCTTACATACTGATGTTTTCACGCTGTCATTTAATAAAAAGGTCAAAAAACTGTATATTTACAATGATTGATTTGTTAGGTACTATTTTGTTTATTTTTTACAAATAAAACAATAACCATACGTTGCCAGGCTATATTTAAAAAAAGCATACAAATAGCTGAAATAGCAAAACCTGTATCGAACTCGATATACCTATTTTCTATTATTACCTACACATTATTAAGCTGGGACCCCCTGAGCGAATTCCGCTGTCGCATTCAATCGATTCACGAGACTAGTTGCGGAACTAATGAGGTTCTTATGATTATTTCAAATCTACTATATAATATGGAATGTCTACCAAACACCTATCTGGAATACTTAAGAAGGTCGTAGACGGCGATTTTTTACAAAGACAGAGGTGCAGTCCACCTTTGCCCACGAATACGAATCTTTCTGTAGAAATGTCGCGTATGCAAACAATTTGAGCGCTACAGTTGCAAGACAAGAAAAGTCGCGGGTTTATAACGTTTTAGTTGCACATTAGAAGCACTACTACTTTCATACACCTGCCGTAAACTTACTCCCTAAAAGAAGTTTAATTACATTTCATCAAAACACATTAGAACAACTTTAGCAATGACAAGTTATTTTGCTATAAAACATCTAAGCTATCCTACTTGTTCAGGTTAAAATTAAATATGATAAATCTCCCAGTACATAAACGCTGACGTGGCTAAAATTATATATCTAAACAAAAACATTGCAACAAAACTTTAATCGGAACCTTGAGGTTCGCGAAAGGCAAGTCTTCACGTTCAAGCACTCGACGATCAGCGCCTCAAGTAGTCTTCACATCGAGCAGCTGTTTGCGGCCGGCTGCGCCCCATCACAACCACACAAGAAAATATACGAACGCTCTGCAAACAAATGTACTAAAATATGACCGCACCGACCGATAGAAAAATAATATTGGCTGTTTACACGGTTGTCTTGTCTAAACATTTTTATAAGCGGTTTGTTAAAATTATAAATACTTTTTTTGAACAGTTTGAAATTTGAATTTGTATATGCATGTCGCGTGGGAAAGCAATCATCTATTTGCGTAACACACATAAATATAACATTTTTATTTTAGGACATGTTTTTGTAAAAATATTTATTTAAAATTATTTTTTTACTCCATTGGATTTTTTTATAGGTAGAATCTCATCCGCTGAAAACAACTACCTAGTTAAGTACTTTTAATAATTGCAAATGAATTTCAGAAGTTTATTATCATTATTATCTGATAAAAGACTCTCGCCTCTATGTACTTCTGATTGCAGAAACAACATGTAACATGGCGCACATAAAAACATGCTTCTCTTTTTTTTTGAAAAGGCAGCTTACAACTAAAAAACACCTAACAGTGTCTGCAATACTTGAATGTAATGGGACAGCCAGAGACTCGCGAAACGAAATTCGAAACTTTGTACCTACTTTCGAAGATGGCTTGTACTCCTCCGTGTACCCATTACTTGCTTGCTTAAATTGCTTGTTTGAATGTCTGGAGACAATGTTTACGATCCCAACAGGTGACAATCAACAATGGTCCGTAGAACGGACGTGGTCACACCTGTTAAAGTAAGCACAATAAAGGAGATGCGAGATTCTTACTGTATAGCGGTACTTACCTTCTCGTACAGAGAAAACCCTTAAAGGTATATGTATCCTACGAAGAATATTGTATTATATACGATAGAATATTGGATTAAACTTTCATTACTATGCAGCATTTTGAATTAGATTCATTTATTAAAACTTATTCTTTTTAAAGCTTGTACTTATACATTTAACATATAAAATTAAATATACTTCAATTTATGGTGTGTTTATGGTCTACGTGAAGTATGTAAACTATAAAACTATGATAGGGACCATTTATAGTTTACGAAATACGTCCAGAAATCTAGATACATTTCGCACGATGATATTTTCGGAGTAAAGCTAGATTATAAATTAGAATACGACGGAAAATATCACCAGCATAAATTATGAGATGTAAATCAACGGCATTCTTTGACGTATAAATCATAAAAAATACGAAAAACAGTTTCCTCCTCATAATAACATTCCATTAAATCAAATCACGGAGTTTATCGTTTACATATGTGTCGACGAATATAGAACGAATAGATTTAAATAATAGTACTAAGACGATTCTCAACACTTAGAATAATGGAGATGGAGGATATAAGCTTAAGAATATTTTAAATCCCAATCCTGTTTATGGATCATCTGCAACTCGTAAAAACTTTCATGAATAACATAGGATTAAACACAAAGTTATAGTTCTGCGGTAGGTCGAGAACACAGTCAAACACGTTACTAACCAAAATTAGAAATCTCCAAGCGAATGTACTCCTTATACTCTTAGAGTGTACGCCTAAAATTTTATGAAATGTTAATTTTAATGTCAACGTGTACAACAAATCGAAACAACGTTCCGTGAAGTGCTAATCCGAAACATATGTGACAAAAAAAATCACTCGAGATAAGGGTCAGTTTCAAGAACACGCCTTGCAGCGCATACATCGCACTATAAAAAGAACATCGGATCAACGGATTGACAATGACAAGCGTTTAAGGGCCCTGTTTATTTATTTATACAAGTATTTCCTTTTAGCGACGCCGTGGAGACAAAATAAGGAACTTTTAGATAAGTATTGTACGTTTGACAAGACAAACCATGCTACATTACGGTAATAACTTTAACTCTTAGCGGAAAGTCGGGACAGACTGTTAGTTACGACGAAACAGGATGTATTAAATTAGAAAACATATATTCTCTACAAGAGTATTCTTTAGAGCAAAATGTATGAAAGTTTAACTATAAATTGAAGTAACCCATCCGACTCGCACTTGTAAAACTTGAGTTACTTGTACAACGTCACGTTTTAACTTGAGCCACTTGAAGTTGTTTAGTGGTGCGAGACCCTCGTGTGAATTGACTCTTAAAAAGTATGAACGTTATTTTAAATTGTTAGCAATTGTCACCTTATAAAGTTTTCATATAACTACCATTTAAATAAATATTTGAGACTTTAGGGGTTATATACATAACAAATAATTCCTTACCAATTGTGAAATATAGTCACAAAGGTGTAGTTGAATAAATCAATGGTGTAGAGGTGTATCGGCATAGAGCACAAAAACTATCGAATGTGTAATTGAGTCGTCGTGAGTCACCCAGGGGCGGCACACATCTGCTGTATTACGAACTGTTTGCTACATGGTATGTTATTGGCTCAAACAGGACCTGGAAATTTTCTGTACTTTTTTTCAGATAATAATTTCATAATTATTATTTTTCTAATACATTGGTACTGAACATATATGAGAAAACAATAAGTTCAGTTTCTTTTGTTTTATACCTATTTGATATACAAAAAATATGATTAAGCATATACTAATACGATTACTATACAGGTAGGTAATCCAGCTAATAAAATTAAATTTAAAAGATGAGCCAATAAAGTCCTCCAATGTCTAGCCAGCTAGAATCATTCACAATCATTAAAATTAAATGTATTATTTTCTTCCTATCAATATATCGAAACAATTATGGCATCTTATTAGTCTGACCATATTTATGTATGGTCTTCGCTCCGGTCACTATTTCATCTTTACTTCACCTTAAGGCTGACAACATCGAGATATAAGTACTACGTACGTAGTACTTATATCTCGATGGCTGACAAATACAATTCGCTTGTAGCATTAAGATTGTCTGTGGAATTTTTAATATATATATATATATATATAGCAATTAACATTTAGGTTATTTAAAGAAGAGTCAGTATATAAATGATTTAATTGACTGAAATGAATGAAATCTTTTCAAAATCAAATTGATTGTTTCTACGGTGGCTCAGTTTTCTCATCGGGATAGGAAGATCCCCAGTCTCACTTCACACATATTTTAGTCTTCGGTCCATTATTATTTCTAACTGATCACAGTGTTAATAATGTCACATCGCAATTTACTTACATGGATTTCTTTAAATAATTTAATTTCTTTTTTCCATGGTGCCAGTATCGTACCAAGGTACCACAACGCCTATTCCCCGAGGTACACTAGCGCGGTTTAGTTCCGGTACTTGTGGTGTCTTTTGTTTTCGCCCCACTAACAGCCCACCGTGTATTATTTAGCTAAAACCAGGGGACCGTTTTAATGGACTACACAAAACTAGAAACGAGGGGACTGAAAGATTAGATTTCTTATCAAGTAAAAAAATCTTAGCACACAAGTACGTAATACAAATTGTATTGACTGTTTGTAGAAAAATATTGTTATATAAATAAGGGTGGATATTTTTTGTAAAACAAAAAATGTTTTGTACGTAAACATTGCTTTTGGTTACTTTTATAGAGCAGCCAAAGAAAACAATGTAACATGATCAAAAATTAAAAACACAAAGTGCGAAGTTAAGAAGTGTTAGGAGCCCTCTCACACTTACCAACTGAGTCAAAAGCTGGATCCTCCTAAACGGCATCATTTTACGTAAACAACAATACCAAAACTCAAATTACCCTATTTATAATACCAAAACTCTTATAGTATCATATTCATAACACACAAAGAAAAAAAAATCGTCTCAGCTAAAAACGTTACTTCTACCCAAATTATATTCTTGTTCACACTATTTATTGCTAACGAACGAAATTAAAGCAAATTACGTACATTCAAAAATAGAACAAATTGTTTTACAGCTAGTTGTAAAATTGTGCCCACATAATAAATTAACGACAGAATATAAAAATTAACGCAAAACGCGAGAATGACATCCTTTAATATCAATGTACGTTATCCCATATGCGGGTGAGGGCGCGATAATAATTATAATTAACACGATTATCGCACGCCCTCTACTCTATTGGTATATTAAAGTAATGTCTCGTAATATGGTGAAACTAATCGATGTTTATAGGCCCATTTTAATTAAGTTATAGGAGAAAATATAAAGTTATCCCTATCTTGCCGACTCACTTTAAAAATTGCTCCGTTTTTAATAAGTAAAAATAAACATTTCCATAACCACCATAACGTAAAAAGTAATAAATATAAAGGAAGAAAAACTGGAAGCGCTTTTAATGACCTACAGATTTTACTACGTGAGAAAATAATGGTAATGAGTTATATAAATTAAGTCATTTCAACTAATTAAGTATAACTTATATATTTATTTATATATTCAAGTGCGTATACACAATAAATTATATTCTGTTAGCTAGAAAAAATTCATGCAGCTCGTCTTGGACAACGAAAACGACAGTATTACGTCTCCGTTTCTTAAGCTAGTTTTAAGCTTAACTGAGTAGATGTAGTACTGGACTACATTTTCGGCTCCTCTGTTACCTAAATCTTTTGTTACTGATTACAGTACAGTGGATAAATAAAACATCATGACACTTACGGAGGCCAGGCTAAGCGAAATCATGTATTTTGGCTAACTTCAAAAGGCCGTATCTATTCTTAGGTTTATCACACCTCATTTGTCTTTATTCGGTTCTGGTATAATCACTACGTGGTATCATTGCTTTATGATACCCGGAGATTCCAGACACAACAAAAAAATGTATCTGTGCTATGACACAGGTAACAACACCAACCCATATTAATGATATATATCATGGCACAAAGGTGCTAAAGTCACATTTTATTATATAAATAAACATCTTGCTTGTAACAAAAAATCGGCAAATAATAGAAATCCCAAAGGTATAAATTATATTGATAAACATCTGTAGCTCCCGCACGGTCCGACCCGCAGATTGTGCCCCGAAATAAACGTGACAAATTAAATTACACCTGATTGTTGCCATAGAAAAAAAAAGCGTTACGCAATTTTGACAGCAACTTTTGGATTAAAAAAAGTTTTGGAATCGTAAACAAAACAATGTAATTTAAACCAATATTTTAAAATAAATTTTGTAAATACACTACAACATCCCGTTATCACTCAGATTTGAGGATTTTGCCGATATCTGACTTCAGAAATAAATCATTATTTGAGCCTGAGATTACAAAATCACTTTTGTTTTGTAATTACAGATCTGAGATTTGAGCTAAATACTTTCGCTGAAGGTGAAATACTGAAAGCGTAACAAATAAACAAACTCAGGAGGGGCTCGGCAACCCCAACCTCTGGCCCAACCCCACTCCTGCCCATATCGTTTAACCAAATACGATGCTGGGTCAGGCAACGGACCTGTGAAGCACACAACCGGAGGTGGAAAAACTCACCCGGCTGCAGACAGTCCAAACTGGTGCTGAATCAAGTCACGCCACGACTAACCTGCAGACTGATCAGTCTTAGCAGACCGGAAATCAGAATGGTTGTCGGAACTATTACAGGACATCTAGCCCTGAACCGACAACTATTCATAGTCAATGCGACGGACAGCCCCCTGTGCAGGGGGTGTCTGGAAGCTGAAGAAACGGCCGCCCACGTAGTCCTGGAATGCGAGGGAGTGGCCACACAACGGGCAAATATCATTCCTGATATAAAGTCGCTCCTAGAAGCCTGTGAACGCCCCAGGAGGCTTCTGCGCTTCTGGAAGGAGCTTGGCTGGCTCACCTAGTCAACCAAGCCCCGACGCATAAAGGACCACTCTGAGTCTAAATGCGGAAACCGAGGCCCACAACCAATACCAACAACCAATAAACAAACTCACTTTTTACAATAAATTAAGACTCCTGCTGAAAGAAAACTTAAACGCATGCTCTATTCGGTGAAGCTGTAAGCATTACAAAACCTATAGTTGTTTAAACAACATCAAACATATATAAAAACATAAAATAACAATCATAATATTTTTAATTTAATTGAACGGCTTACGCACCCCACGGAATTTGAGATACTTTAACAGGGTTATCTTAATACGATAAACGGTGTAAGTCTAATAAAACTAAACAAGTTAAACGACTCAGGGCAATAAACCTCCCGCCTCAGAAGATGCAACAGCAATCATAAAACAAGTGCCTTACCTACGCTTGTCTCACATGAGCTCATTCATATCCTCGCATCCGAACGGACTTCGTCTATAGAGCTGTCATTCGATGAGTAATGCGCCAGATGTATCGAATAATTGACATGAATGACTATGGTTATTGAGCAATTTCCTTTATATTAAAAAAAAAAGTATTGTCTTCAGAGACAATACGTGTCTTTTTTGTTTTTATTATTGCTTTAATTGAATAAGATATTTTATTTTACAAAATAACATTTGTTAATATACGACGGTTAATAGAGCTCGACCTTTAAGTTTTTTTTAAGTTTGGCGTATTTGTGACTATATAAGTATAGATGTTAGACTTACGCACTCGTACCTGAGACTAAAATTTAGGACTGCTAAGGACATCAAGTTGTGATGGAATTTATTTTAAAAGCAACGATGTGTACTTATTCAGCCATGTAGGGTAAGTTAGTAGACAGAAACGGCGTCCAACGTATGCCTCATAAATATATTGAGACGCTTTATAAGATGCTTGTTACAATTTAATTTTCGACACAATCTGAAACCTGGATACTGGCCAGCATTATAGCCGCTGCATTGCGGGCAACTGTAATAAAAACTTTTTTTATTGAATACGTCTCGGAGATCTATTTGCGTTGGAAATAACAGCGATGAATAAATTTTTATGATATACGACGCGTTCTATTTAAAGCCAGGACCTCATTAAAATATCTTTATTAACTCTCCTGCATTTTAAATAGTTATTCTTTAGCTATTTTTTATCTTTCTAGCAAAATTTGTATTAAATTATCGTATTAGTATAAAATTTCCTTAGGTTTGTGCGTCTGGGATATTTTTATATGAGGGTAAAGGTCAGTAGGAATATCATGGGTGTTACATCGCGTGGGAGGGGTTTTACTGCACGTTTTAGTGAGAATAGTAAAATAAACATGGTCCGAATGTCCTGGGACGGCCGCCATCATTGTTGCGCTTCTCCGTCCCATTGACTTTTTTATGGTCTCTACGACCAAACTGTTCAACGCTTAAATTTTATTAAGTGGCTCTTATAGAAGTGAATCGAAATAATTTTCTGTACTATACTGTCTTCTCTCTTGAAAATATTATAGTTCTATGTAAAAGTCTAAAAGCTACTTTATTATTTTATCCTTTTTCTTACATTACCTGTAATTAAAATACTATGTACGTACCCATAATTAAAACACTTGTATATTTTATATTTTCATGTTATTTATTAGATACCTATATCTAATAAATAACATGAAAATATATAACGTTCAAAACCAAGTATAACACACTAATTCTTGGCAAACCATCCTACAAAAACAAAACTCGGTGTCAAAGATCGTTTAATCCAATTTCTCTTGTACCAAAGAACAAGCTTTGCTTTATTTGAGATCAAACGACCATCTATTAGATGTGTCAAGTTGTTTTTATTTACTTACTTATTTAGATCTATTCTACATACATACATCCATGACTTACTCATTGTTACATTCAGCATAAAAAAAACATTGGCGTTAATTTACAGTGTCACTTAAAGAAATACACAGCAATTACATAAAAGGTTGTGGTCAATGTCAGTAAGTCGACAAAGATAATTACGTTTTAATTCTGTGGCTTTCTGTAACTTTCTGTTAATTATTCAATTCGTGCGACTACGTAAGTTTTATGCTTTTTTTTTATTATTAGGAATGAATCCTGTTTCCCGGGGGATTTTACAAATATACATGACAAAGAACACCCAGACTCAGAACAACAATTTGTGGATCACACAAAGTGTCGTCCCATGTGGGGTTTGAACCCACAACACTCGGCGTAGTAGGAAGCAGCGTGGCGACCGCTTAAACCACTACGCCATCCGTGCAGTCAAAGTATACAATACTTGTACACTATGAATTATGCTAGCTATGGATACAAATTATTTTAAGCTTTAAATTTGTAAAAAAAAATCACACACGTTCATAAATTACAATATTAATCAATGAACTATATTTTGTTAGAGAATGAGATAACCTCAAAATGTATAGAAAGAAGAAATAAGATGAGACCATTGTTTGTCTTGTAGAACCATTGTTCGTCGTCTGTAATAAATAATAGCTTATTACGATATTGCGAAAAAGAGTCTGCGAAAATATCGCAGCGAAATATGCGAAAATATTTTCGCAGATATCAATCTTGTTCTATTGGGCTATCAACCGGTTTATCAGGACGGCCAAAGTTCGTTATAGAAACCGATTTTGTAGTACTCGTAGTTAATATTTTGTCTGGTTCTAACTGTGCTTTATTTGTATATTTAATGTAAATAATTTCTGCAAAGCAATGATGACTCATTAGCTAAATTATGTGTGTTGTTGCATAAAAGCAGCTGGACGGTGTTCTACGTTGTTCAAACGATTTAACAATGAAACACTTCATTGTTAAATCGTAGCCTATAATCTTAGGCTTAGTGAATGATTAGCATCTGGTGGACAATAAGGAGATATAGAGCGCAAGTATCTTCTAAAATATTTTGGGTACGTTCAATAATGCCAACATGGACCCTAAATGAGTTTCTAACTGGGGAGGCATAATTTATTATGCTTTTTACCGTACACTCGTAGGAAGAATACTAGATTTTATAGGCTTACAGGATAAAGCAATTTAAGTGTCGTTGACACTGATATTTTAGAGGCTTTGGTGACAATTGTATCAATGTGATTAACTAACGTCAACTTACGAGTTGGATTCTCAAATCACGAACGGTGTTAACTTTTCAACTTTTTTAGATGACAATCATACATTTTATTCAGATGGACTTAGAAACATCATATTTTCGACAGAGCTCGCGAATGCGGTCCATATCTTTCTGCAGGAGCAAGCTATCGGAATCGTTCTATTCTCTTTAAACAGTTTTAAAACCCTATGACTAATAATATAATTTACGAAGGTTAAAAAAAAGATTCCAACGAATTGAGAACCTCCTCCTTTTATGAAGTCGGTTAAAAGGAGGTTCGGTCTCACTATAGTTGTGATAATACCGAAAACGTCCAATGGGGTTGTAATAAATATTTATAGAAGAATAAATGAACTCTCATACGGATATTTTAAAAGTTATCTTCTCTCAAAGTAGGCCCTAAATTTAACAAGTAATCCTAATTAATATTAATATAGAACTCGCTGTTATAGGCAACACTGTAACTTAGATTGTAAGCCAAATTCTCTGTTTGTCTTTCTAAGCTGATGTCCTTAATACTACGCGGGCACGGCACAGCTAATTGATAACGGGCAGACGAACACAGTAAATGCAAGTGACACAAAATCAATATGGCGGTGATGGATGGTGCTGAATTTTAATTAAACTCACATCAACCTGTTAGCGGACAAAATGAGCTTATAATGGCGACACCCGTTTACATAACACACTTAGTGTTGACATTAATATCATAGTAGGTAGTTACTTCAATGTTGTATTAGTTTTAGAGTTTTTTAATACTTTAGAAGTTTTCGTTTGCTTATAGTAATTATTTTATAAACATATCTTCATGTATACTGATGAAAAGAGATAAAGATACTATTGACAGATACATTTAAACAAAAATCAAGTCTAAATTTTAATTTGGAACTTGTACAAAATGTATGCTGTGGGCCTCTTCCAGGATAAAGTAAGATTCCTGTTCTCGTAGAAAATGATAGATTTAAACGCTTTAAAATTCAGTCCTAAAAATAATGATTATTCCTTATTGCACAAATATGGTAGTTGTATTTTAAAGTGATATAAGTCTTCACGTCCTTACTCCCAATTGAAAATTTAGTTTTAATCACCGTATCACATTGCAGTATCATGTCTTCACGCTTTAATTAACATTCATTTATGTAGGTTAATGTCATGGTTTATAAGAAGATGAAGGAACTGGCCCAAGATGATTGACAACAGAAAAAACAATGTTTATACTGTTAATATAAGGATTTCTTGTGAAGATATTTGTATAATATTTTACTCAAACATTTCCTAAATCTGTACGTACTCGTAAACCTTAATTCTGGATCAGCTTGGAACTCAACACAAAGTAAAAGTAATACAAGTAATACTACTAAGTAACTATAGTAACCTTCAATGAAAATTATCGGAACAACATATTGTATTTGTAGATACATTTCATTTCTGGTAGTAATTTATTTAAATTAAATTAAATTAATTTAAAAAAATACAAAGTTTATTTAATTTTCCGTTTATCAACGTTGTCGTACGACATTGTACATGACACGACGACGAAAAGTATTGACATATTCTTAATATAGGTCTGGACCAGAACAAAAAGTTTGGTTAAAATAAAATTGTTTGTCACATGAGCGACAGTGACATTCAAGACTTAGAGGTATCTGGACATTGCTTTCAGAATGATAAGAATGACAAATAGTTTCATACCACAGAAGTCAATACTGTCGCTCCGATTCTATTTTTTACAATAAACATTAAAGCTATATGCTGTTTAAACCAGAAGGAAGTATTAATTAGTTCATATAATTTTATGTCACAACTGACAAGCTATTTATACGCATGAGAAGGCATTTCCTCCTTAAACGGACTGTCAAAGTGCTAACAAGAAGAACTGATTACTTGCCGCCCTATTTAAGTCATTTAAATAGCTGTGTGTTTTTTAAACTTCTTTTCTAGATTACAACAAAACAAAGATACATATTTATTGACTGTTAATGGATTTCGTAGTCACTTATTTACTTTCTCAATTGTTGTGGATATAATGGGCATGAACTGAGTAAAAAAAACAAAAGCGTTTCTCCGACACCAGATTCTTGGCGAGAAAAACAAAATGTACATGCTGCAAAATGCTCACAGGACATGGGCCTTGTGAGCATTTTGTAGCATGCATTAATAATCCTTACTAGTTATTTCTAAACTTGGATGTCAAGGTAATTTTACCACAATCTTTTCAGTTGCCAAACGCATTACGGAGTTACTCAAATACTCCGACAACAGCTAACATGTCTATTGGCTCATTGTGAATCCAGAAGCAGCAAATAAGACTTTCCTACGATAACAGTTTGTAGAATTTTTCTTTTGAAGTCTGTTCGTTCTTACCTTTGTCAGTAAAATTTAAGATCCGGCCTGACTGAGATCTTTTCTAGATCACGTCTACTGAAGTCTATAATTCAATGTCAAACAAAAAACTGTTGAACGTGAAGTAGATACAGTCAGACTCAAATCATACGACCCACGACTCAACGGGCCTGTTGGTCTAGTGGTTAGTGACCTTACAGCTAAGCCTGTGATGAGCACGGTCATTTGTTCTGTATTTGAGTGTAATTTATCTATAATATGTATGTATTTAAAATATATAAGTATGTTTATCAGCAGTCTGGTTAAAATAGCACAGATTTTGCCTAGTTTGGGATCAGACGGACGTGTGTGAGATGTGTGAAGTATATATATATACGCAGATAGTACACATAACACCTAAAGTAGTGGCACTATCAACAAAACTCGACACATTAGAACTGAACATCAGATAAATACTATGTCGAAACTATAATATGGTTAAACTATAAAATCTAATAACATCCATAAGATTACCACTCATACCAACTAATTTCAATAAAGACACCGCCTATTATAATATAATCACATTCCAAGCCTGTAAGCGCTTTATTCACGCCTTTCATAAAACAAAACAACGTAAATAAAATCACTATAACTTTCTGATAGATCTAAAATATAAAGCCGGCAGCTAACCGGAGTAACGGGAGCGAGAAATTGAATTTCTCATTTGATGCCCGAGGATAGCAGTATCGTTTGTCATGGAGAGATGACACTTCATCATGTCACGGTGTCCAAGCTCCCTTTGTGGATCGATTGGGGTGTGAAACGCTCGCCACCCGAGAATCGATTTTAATTGTAACTTCTTTGAGGCTACAATTATAAATATGTCAGATGAAGTGAAATCTGTGGAAGTAAATAAGGTTAGTTAGATCTCAAAGGCTGCATTCGAAATCATGATGTTTGTTTCACAACACAACATTTTTTTAACTTTATATTTTCATAAGAGAAGCCGACATTTTTTAAAGACTAAGCCAAAAAACCCTTACAGGGACTGAAATTACCTAATAGCTATTTACCAAGAAGCCAAGTAAATACATTCAATTTCAAAGGACTGAAAAATTATGCAAAGGACGGATGTAGAAGAAATCAGGAGGTTTTAGTTTACATCATTGAAGGTGGTTTTTTCTTCATCATTGAACGCCTTAAGAGAAGTTCTTTAAAAGTATATAAAAAAATACTGATTACCGTTACTCAAGTATTACTAAAAATCTGACTACATCATGCGTCAGTCGTATGTTTGTAACCATGCAAAAATCGTTTCCGTTCGTTCCAAGACCGTCTCTGAGGCATAATATGACTGCCAGAAACCAACCCATCGCTAACTGAGAAGGTAATTCATATTTTACCGCCTTGTATTCATATGTTCATTTACTTGCAGAACGCCTAAAGAAATATACAGTTATTAAAATTTTAATTACAATATCTTATTGGAATAATATTAAATATTTGAAAAGCCATTACGAAATAATATTACGATATGCGTTGCTTATAGCATGCTGTGTTTATTCCTGTTTACAAATTAATTAAACAAATTTACAATAATATTAATACAACGTTACACAATTGACAGAAAGCCAATGGGCACGGAGCTTCTTTCATAAAAATTAATGACATTATTAAAGTAACAGAGCTATTAATAATCTCAATTTAGACTTTTATAACTGTGGAGACGAACATGGGTGTCTTAATAGTTTTTGTGTTGGTTTACGAGTGGACCACATGGTTCATTGGGTTTATAAACTGTCGACCTAATGCAGGTTTTACGAGTAATTTCACGGTTATTCATACGCCTCGGCAGGGGGCGCAGTCAGCGTTAACACTCCTTGCCATTTGCTACGACTTTGTACGTGCAGCTCTACTTATAGTGATCGTAATGAACATTTTACTGCCTTAATTAAAGGCCGTTAACACTCATCCTTTAAGGAGCATACTTGGTACACAATTTAGGAAAAAGTTGCCATGAGTTAGACGTTTTTACCGAACAAAATGTAGTAAAAAATTACAGGAGAACAAAAAGGGCACAAAACTTTTATAGTTTGGCATACAGATTATGTTTTTGTTGTTTTATAGTTTGGCACACAGAATATTTTTAATGCCTGTTTTTACACCATTGTTTGTTTTGTCACCTGTACCCCTTGAAAATGCATGAAAAAGCGCAGTTTAAAGGTTAAAGCGACGTGACATTTTCTACATTAACACATTATCGGTTTTAAAACTTTGACCTAAAGATTTTTTTCTAAGAACTACAGAGATACGTCTAACCAATGGGTATTTATAAGTTGTCCTCGTCGCAGCCACGGAAATATACTATTGCTTCCTATCTACTAGGCATCGGTAATGGCTTACTTTCAAGTGTTCACCATTAAATTATTTATTTACCACGAAACCCTACTTAATAATATGCCGCGAATGAAGAAGCCATCACACATATATTATCCCTATAGAATGCGACGTTTATGTTTGTTAACATTATAACAATGAAACTAGAGTACCCAAGTATTCATAACTTCCTTCGTATAAAAGCATCGTAAACGCCTATTGTTCAGAAATGGATTATCATAGAATTAAATCAACATGGAACGGTCTTATGTAGGACACAACACAAATTCTTTTTATTTCAAATTTACTTTCTATAATATCTTTCCTTTTTTTACTATAACTAGGTATTTTTTATATTTTTAATCTATGACGGACTAATGACTATTATTAGTTTTATATTTTCAAATAGAGCAACTGAGCATTTACATATTTGAAAATTTGTAAATAATATCTATACATATATATGATGTATATTTTTTATAATACCAATATGGTTTAGGTATGAGTATAAAAATACGAAGATACATTACATGCAAGTATTCTTGGTAAGCCATCCAGCTAACTTAAAAAGCTTGTAAGCACTGGGTTTACGTTGCGTTGGTAAAGCACACTACAGACTTGAACCATGTAGACTTGATCGCATAAACACATAGCCATTAGCCTATAACTGCTTAATTAGCCTTAATTTTTGGCAGTTGCAACTTTTTCTTTAACAGTTTTTATAAGCTTTACTTAAGTATAACAAATCTTAAAAACCATTTTAACCTATTTCTAGTAGTCGTATCAAATTGAAACGTTATTTGTGTATTATATTCAGATTGAGATTATGATTGATACCAAGATCTGATGATAAATTTAGTAAGTGATGCCAATTTAAATTAATCGAAGCATTTTTTGTTATTCTAAAGTTAGTTTACTGCTTGTTAAAGGTTTAATTAAACATTTGACATGTGTCCTAATATAGGTGAAAAAATGGAAAAATGGAAAAAAAATGAATTATGTGAAAAACAATAAAAGAAATGTATTTAAAATGTTATAATATTATTAATGTAAATCTTTTACCCATTTTGAACCTGAAAAACACGTTTCGTAATAAAGTTCGTATGTTTACTGACTTTAATATAGCAGACGTTTCTTTAAATTCTGAAATTAACAAAAGATTACTAATCAATTGCGAATAATTATAGTAGGTACTCTAATATAAACAATATTATGACAGATTACATCGTGTTTATCAAGACCAAACCTAAGTACAGCATGTAGTATGGATTCCAGAATCATACACATATTGATTTTTATGTTAATGCATTTTTTTCACTCCTAAAGACAACTCCCGCACTAGGAATATATCCTGTATCGCGGGAGACTTTACAAACATTCATTCAAGCGGACACAAGGAACACCCTGATTCAGAACAATAATTATGGATTACACAAAGTATTGTCTCATGTGGGGATCAGTGCAGTAGGAAGCGGCGAGGTGACTGCTAGAACCACGACGCCATCCGTGCAGTCAGTTTGTTTGTTTTGTGTGTTTTAATTTAACATACATTTGGTTCATACATACGACAGGTACATCAGGTATCATATATCTTAAATTTGACATAACAGTCTATCTCCCTCGAATACTCTATTAAAAAGATCTGAATATTCAATAAATATTAAATGAAATTAAGAAGATTAGGTATGTGACAAATCTGAGTTGTTATGTAGGTAATAGGGATGTCGAGAACTTTAAGTCAGTGCAGAGCATACATACTTATAGACAGTTTTCACTCCACTTATTTCCAAAGGTAATAATAATGCCTATGCTCCTATGCAAACACTCTCAATGCAAGCAATAACCCAACAAGATTTATGACTATATTTTACAACGTCGCCATCGTCTACAATCCCATCACAATTTATGCGTTGACGCTGTTTTGTCTTTACAAATAATTAATAGTCCACTTGGAACACAACACAGATTTTCCATCCGTGGCCGTCAAAACGCGGGATCGAGCTATAAACTGTGTCAAATTGAACAAAAAATCTCTTTGAAGGCGCCGTAAACCTAATCGTATGTAGTGTGACAAAGTTATACATATCGGTGGTGAAGGTTTGAACCAACGTCTTACAGAACTAAATAAATATTAAAAGAATACAATTTAAGTGCGCGCGCGTCGATACTAGCGACGCCATCGCTGGTTTAGATAAGTTTGTGGTAGGTCCTGTTCTAAAATAAAAGAGCGTTCTAAATTCAAGACATGTGTCCACATGTTCGCAAGAGACAAACCTTGTATAATATGTATGTATATATATATATAAACTGGCTGAAAGCTATTCGTATGAAAGACGTCTGAGAAATTCCGAAAAAAAAGTTGGTTTTTTATTGGCTTGTTGACAATTTTTATTTGCCGGACTATTTTTTTTTTTAAATCTTTCAAATATATCAAAATACTGGAACATACAGAATGAAATGATTCGGATCTGAATGAAGCATATGATAATAATAATACTAAGTTTCAGGTTTTATAAATTAAAATTAAATAACGATATTTTTCTTAACTACTGGGTAATCCAATACAAAGTGTGACCGCCTCTGTTGTTTAAAACATATCGGCAACGATTTTTCATTGAATTTATAACATTGTTTACCTGATCCTGCGGCAATCGCTGCCAATGGAATTTCAACGAGTCGTTCAGTTGTTGGGTTGTCGACATTCCGTCCAAGTTCTCTAGAACACGTCTCTGGAGCATATCCTATGCTTGCTCGATGGGATTGAGGTCTGGCAATCGTGCAGGCCACGGCAATACCCGGATGTTTGCCATTGCCTAGTGCTCTGTTCCTCGGGGCTGTGCGCGAACACGCATTGTCATGCCTTAGCGTGAAATGTGAGCCAAAACTTAGTGCAAATGGGTGAACATGAGGCCCGAGGACATCTGCTATATGAACGCTGAAAACTTCAGTTTTCAGCCTTCATATTGCCTTCTACAAAAACGAGCTCAGTTCGTTTGTTCTTCATAATACCCGCCAATACCATCACTGTAAAGCCACTGTAAGGTGCACTTCCTGGACGCATCTCAGCCGTTCAGCGTTTCCGGGACGATGACACACTCTTAGCCTTCATGTATCAGGCCTAAATCCAAACCCGGACTCATAGCAAAATAAAATTTGATCCCATTGCTCCTGGGTCCATGTCAAGTGTTCCCTACACCATTTGTTTCGACATGTGCGATTTCCATGGCGTATAGGTGGGCACCTGATTGGTCGTCCTACTCGTAGGCCATATGCCTATGCGTCATGCAGCCTATTTCTCACGGTCCACCAAGGCTAACAACAACACCACATGAGAATTGTAGCTTTAATTAAACCTATCTCCCCGGCGGGTTACGTCGGTTGACGTCTTCCAGTCATTTGTATGTATGGGTCCTGCCGAGCAGATCAGCAGGATCCCCTGATTAATAACATAACGCTGCCAATGACAACAAATCACGCTTCTATTAGGACTGAAATGCCGGGATACCTGGGATTGATTTCTTCCCGCTAATAGCATTCCTACAGCTCTCTACATTTCATTAGCAGTTAAATTGCGTCGCTTCATGACATAAAAAATTAATCACCATTCAATTTTTCAAAAACTGTAGTATATCTCAAAATGATAAAAGTGAAATAAATACCAAATTTATCAAGCAACGAAAACACATAAAATCGGGAAAAAATGATTAGCTTTTATTTTAATGAAACAAAACACATTAGAAACTTTCTATTTTTTAAATCAGACGGTGTACTTATGTTTCCGAGAACAAAAAAGATTATATAGCTACCGATCTATTTTGTTAACAAATCATGCGTGTTGCTAAGACTTTTTTGATGTGTGTATTGTTATTAAGTAAAAGAAGTTCAGCCAATCTCAAGTAACGTGTTTTATTTTGATTCAATTATAGATAATACTTACTTTTAAGCTTAGCATACTTACTTGCCAAGCTACAGCTACTTTTAGTTGGAACAACAACTTAAGTTATCTACTGTACGGCTGTATCTGTTACTGCTAATGCTCTCATCTCTACGAGGGAACCAAATACAATTTCAAAAGCTCGCGAGGCGAGCTTTAAGTCGAGCTCAACGTCTTGTTTGAAGCGGTGCCAAATGAATTTTAAAAAATTACATTTCGGTCCACAAAGAAATAACATTTGAAGGAGTTCATCATTAAAGACGTATATTCGTAAATTTAGGAAATTTAAATCCTTTAAAGTTACACAATTTTTTATAATGGCATATGGCATTTGAAATTATTGTTGCACGCACTTTTAAGAAAAACAGAACTGAAACAAAACTGGAAAAAAAAAAAGAAAGAAAGAAAACTTGATCCTTTATCACGTTGTTTTAATTATTGATTACCTTTTTGTAATTTCAGTATGTGCTTCCAACAGATTCTGTTCGTCTGCGCTTCGCGCTTATGTTACGTATGCACCTTCACCCGTAAATTTCTTAAAGGGAAGCAGATATTAGATTCGATTCCATACTTATCACGTAAACCACAAGTTCAGATTGACGTTAACCAAATGTTATAAACAAACAGAAGAGGGGTGTTGGTTCTCACGTCTGTGGTGTCTAATCTATAAACTGTTATGATTATGAATTTATGAGATCCCAACCACCATCAACGTAGACTGCTACATTACAACTCAACCCTGAGAATTAGAAACAAATTTCACATACGAACTGGTGAGATGTTGCTTTTAGAATTAATGTTCTTTACACTTACTAGTTTTGACAGATTACGATTTCGACTAATGTTGCTGATTCTTGTCTTAAATTTATCAGGCCCTCGTTTTCATCAAGCATTCTGGCAACAATGTCATTAAGATGGTTACGGCACTCGTCGTCGACGCAAACTGTAAAAAATTCAAGGTCCAGAATGTTTTAAAATCACATAATAATGACAGTTTTTTAAAGCTAGGGATTTACTTTGTATATGTGAGCGCCCTCTATTAATTATTTATGAAATGATAATTCTGTCAGTACTCAGTACCTCGATTTACCAAACAGTTCAATCTTGGCGCTGCTAGAGGTCGTAAATAAATGGTATGTATTATTAATGAAAAATCGCTGTACTAATCGGTTTCAGACTTGGTATGAATGTTTAGAATAACACTATAAATGAATCCTGAAAAGCCAACATAGATCCTGTACCTGTTTTTTTTTAATTCAAGGTAAAGGTTTTAAAAATGGGTTTTTCGCGTTTTTCAGCAAAAGGTGAGTTTTATCATAAAATTAGATCAGAAAAAATGTAGATCATACGAGTATAATTATCTATAAAAATGTCTCAATCTTTTTCTACCTCTGAGCGGTAGCTCATAGGTAGAAAAAGTTTTCTGATATAACGATTCCAAAAAAGATAAAAAAAACTAGGTAAGCGGGTGCAACGCGAATTTAACGACCATCAGCAAAACTTACGTGTCCAAGCATGCATAGCACTACTGAATTGTCATAGAAACAAAGGAATTCTAAATCGAATTGTTAACTGCGATGAAAAGCGAATCCTTTACGACAACCGTAAGCGTTCGTCTCAGTGGGTGGACCCAAGTAAAGCACCTAATCAGTGCGCTAAAAAAAGATTACCATTAAGATTATAATTTTTTTACTCCTAAGTAAAAAGACGCAAGAAGAGATAGAAAATATAAGTCGTAAACTAGCACTTTCTCAGTTATTGCGGCAACTCCAGCCGGAACAAAAAGTGCTTTAAAGTGTTCAAAATGTTTTTCTTTCATTAACGTGAAAGGACCATATATATAAACGACATTATAGTCACGCATAATGAACAGACAGATATATAATGTGTAATAGTTAGTTAAATCATGCAAAATGTCTTATAAAGTGGTCCAATTTTATCTAAAATACTATAATGTCAATTTACGTATAATGGAATGCATAGTTAAAACACAAACCAGAGAATGAAATTTGTATTGCGGTGCTGCCAAAGTAGTGGGTTATCCACTAAAATTGGTGATTTCGAACCCCCTTTTGATGACGAAACTTTGCTATTAGTGGCTAGTGATTTTGTAGTAATAGTAAGATTATAAAGGACTTAATGCTGTTGAAAGATGAACTGTGAGACATGTTTGTTCACGCAGAACTCAAGGACGTTTGATGGGAAAGGAAGGATGGGGATTGGATAGAGGACTATTAATTTTAGGCAAACAAGAAAATTTATCTTACACTAAAAAAATAAATAGGTTTCGTGCCAGATAGATGAAAAGGATTCGGAATCGAGAAAGAAGTCAATAATGTCAATAACTGCGAAGACATGACAAGTTCCGTTGTTGTCTACCAATACCCAAAATGTTAAGGAACTACCACATACCAGAGGTTGAACGAGCCAAGGGACTTTGACTTTTGTGGAATCAATATCCTTTGACATTACTCTCTTAATACTGCCTCATTTCAATGCCGATGTTGAGTTGAGAGAATATAGGTATAAACAGAGGAATAGAATGAAATTAAATCTTATATTTGCTATATTCAGATAACACTGTGGTTTGAAGTTGAAAGGAGAATCCTGTAACAAATATGAAATGCCAATAAACGTTGTAAAACAAATGGGTACCAAAGAATCGTATTAATCTGGAACCGACGATAATTATGCTGACAAAACCGATTAGTATCGGTATTAAAATTTAATAGAGAAAACTGGTTAGTAATATAAAGTATATTTCTGTTTCGTGATTACTAAAAAAATGTTAAGTGAAAAATTTAGTGCCTCTTAGGGAAGGTCATTTTGCGTTAGTGGTTTTCTAGTGGTTTTAGATGTACAATCTGGTGGAGAGTTCATTTAACTGTTGGCAACACTGGTGTATTGTGTGATAGGAGGTTAAATAAATGTCATCGGATGTATGCAACTTCAATAACTTCATTACAATTTTATAATCAAAATCAGCTGTTGTGTTCGGTTGGTTTTAATATTTTTTTCAGAAAATGACCTTATGGCGAAAGTTAATTATTTCTACTATTGGTCAAAATACCTTTAAGCAAGAGGTTGCCAGGAAATGTTTACATAACTACACACATAAAAATGTAAACATAACCTCACAAGCTCTCAATTTAAATCCAATTAATGTAACTTATAATACGGTTAGATGTAAGACTAAAAAGGTTTGCATTAATGATTATTTATATAAAAGTTAAATACATAGGCTGTTTGTTTTACTGCAAGAAAAACTAACAACTTTTATAAATTTTTTTAGCAATATGATTCTGACGACGAAGATATAAAATTTGATGAAGATTCCTCACTTTCCAAGGATTCTAAAGTAGTCAAATTTTCTACCACTTCAATGAGGGCAGATGTAATATTAAAATCTGCACTCAGTGTATCTAGGAAGTAAGTATATACCTGCTATCTAATCATCAATCTATGTACTATAACTTCCAAGTACAGATTTACAGTTAGAGAGTTATAATGTTATTGACCTTTTGTCTTAAACTGTTATTGCTTTTAGTTTAATACAACTTGCTTTTTATTTTCAGTAAGGTGGAGCAGATGTTTTATGAAAGTAAAATTAGAATAAACGGAAGGAAAATTCTTAAGAAAAGTGCTTCTGTAAGTACAATTTATGTCACCATCCTTACACCAAATCTTCCTAACATTAATTTTAAACCATTTCCATACTACTCACGTTAGTATCTACAGTGCCAGAATTCTTCCCTTTAGTTTTTATGTTATGTACCATTAAGAGGGCCTAGTGGGAGTTTATTTGACATGATGGTGAAGAGTTCAGTAGGCCAATCGCAACTCTGAATGTGGTCACCTTGATGATCAAGTTGATGTGAAATATACTCACACTAGGCTCCCTGAACACAAAGTGAGCTCACTGATAAGAAATTTTACATACAGATTAAATTCTTATCCATTCATTTCGGGATTCAGTTGTGTTACTACCATAAGGCAGTACTAAATTTATTATAATAGAGACTACTTTATAAGCTATGAAAGTGGGTATCATAATCATTGTAGGCAATTATTTTATTTAAATAGTGTGTAATACATTGTTATTTGTTTTATAATTGCAGGTCAAAATAGGTGACGAAGTGGATGTAATCAAAATGGTTAGCCCAAATAATTCAGACCATTTATATGTATCAAGAGTAGAAATATTAAATGTAGCACCAAAGGAAGAGTCTATTAGTGTAACTGCAAGAAGATTTAAACATCTTCTAATAGATAACTATGAGGATAATCCACATAAATCTGCTGTAGAAAATCAATAGTGTATTGCTATTTATCTTTTGCATCAGATATATAAGCTTATTTCCTATAATTAAATCTGTTTTGATTATTATGAAAAACAAAGACAGTTATTGAAGGTTTGTATGTACATGCTATTCTGCAGGTGGAGGCATAGTCAACATTTGTGTACAAAAATATGTCTGTAAAAGTATCTCCAGTCCAGTCAGTTGGAATGGCAAACTGCTAATTAATGGGCCTATTGTTCAACTCTTTGTCATCTTAGTTTAGTTACTAAGGCCCACCCTTTTTTTTTTTTTTTTTTTTACTAATAGCCGGGGAACCAGGTATACCCTAGAAAGGAAGGCCCTGGTGCCCCGACATACCTCGGGTCATCTACAGACGAGTAGACGACCCCCGCCCCGTGTGGGAACCCCATGTTCCCTGTGCTCCCTGGAAGCGAGCGCGCTTCGCAACGCGCTCGCCGCCACCCCGGCCTGCTTCTGCTAGGGTGACAGATGGCCTCACCTGTCACCCCCAGGCCTGCGCTTATGGAGGACGGAGGTCGTTCTGCGACCTCCGGCGCCTGAGTGACCTGCGCTGCCTGGCCCGTGCCCGGGCCTGGCGGGCCGGGAGAGTTCTAAACCTCTCCCGGTCCCGCTCCGCCGTCTCCTTCGCGAGCATAACTTGCTCGCAGAAGGAGACGGCAGAGTTCCACGCACTCTCGCTCCGCACGATAGCCGCAATCAGGCTATCGAGCGAGAGAACTCCCACTCCGATGGCCGCCACGAGGTCTCGCCTCTGCTCAACCCACGCCGGGCACTCTGCCAGCGTGTGGAGAGCCGTGTCCACGGTCTGGCCATCGCAGTGGTGGCACTCAGGCGTTGGCTCCTTGCGGATCAGACACAGGTGATCTCCGAAACATCCCTTCCCAGTGATCACCTGCGTCAATCGGTATGAGAGGGTCCCGTGACGCCTCTCGAGCCAATCCTCCATAACGGGTCTTACCGCCGCAATGACGGCGTGCCCGGCGCTCGGTTGCCCGAGTCGTTCCCTCCACTCCCCTATGATGACCTGGCGGAGTTGGGATTTCCGGTCATCGATTTCTCGAATCTCGGGGTATCGACCCAACTCCTGCGCCTCCTTGCGCCACTGATACAGTGCTGCAAGGGCTCTCGCCTCCAGGTCCCACGGTGGAGTTCCGGCCAGGAGACTCGCCGCCTCGAAGGAGATCGTGCGGTACCCCCTTATGATCCTGATGGCCAGCATTCGCTGCGGTCGCCGCAGTATCGCGACGTTGCTGGCCTTCAGGGCCCCCGCCCATACTGGGCACCCGTAAAGGGCCATGGACCGCACAACCCCCGAGTAGAGTCTCCGGCAGGAGTCATCGGGTCCCTTCATGTTGGGCAGCAGCCGCGCCAACGCACGCGCTGCCCCAACCAACTTGGGGACCAGACCTCGGAAATGATATCCGAAGTCCCATCGGCCATCGAGTACGAGCCCCAGATACCTGATCGAGGGCTCGATGCCGATGCGAGTGCCTCCTACCGTGAGGCTAGATCCCTCAGGCGGCTTCCTCCGAAGCCCGTGGAAGAACAGGGCCTCGGACTTGTGCAGAGCCACCTCGAGACCCAGCCGCCGGATACGCTCAACGACTTGGGCAACCCCGGCCGTGGCCCTCAGGGTTGCCTCGTGGTGCGTCTTGCCGCGCGCCGTCACGAGTGTGTCGTCCGCGTAGCACACGACGGCGACACCATCCAAGAAGGCACCACGAAGCACCCAGTCGTAGCCGATGTTCCACAAGAGTGGCCCTAACACCGACCCCTGCGGAACACCGCACGACATTTCACGCCTACCGAGACCGGTCCTACTGGGGTAGACGACGGCTCTCTCCGACAAATATGCCCCGACTATGCGGCGGAGGTAGAGAGGCACTTCGTGATACACGAGCGCCTCCCTGATGCAGCTCCAGGGCATAGTGTTGAACGCGTTGGCGATGTCCAAGGACACCGCCAACACCACTTCGCCCCGGGAGACTGCTTCCTCCGCCAGAGCCTTCACGCGCATGATCGCATCCACGGTGGAGCGCCCCTGACGGAAACCGTACTGGTTGTCCGCCAGATCCGGCCCAACCATCACGAGATGCTTGACGAGGCGCCTTGCAATCACTCTTTCAAAGAGCTTGCACACCTCGTCAAGCAACACTATGGGCCGGTAGGCGGACGGTGAGTCCGCCGGGCGCCCCTCCTTTCGGATGAGGACCAGTTTCCCCGTCCTCCACAATTTCGGAAACTGGCCCCGCTCTAGGCATGCGCTGAAGAACCCTCGCAGTCGGGGCTCGAGAGCCTCGTCGACTAAGGCCAGGACCCACGCTCGGCCAGGAATGCCATCGGGTCCCGGGGCGGTGTTTTTGGCTTTAAGCCGTAACACCGCCACCCTTAGTTCCACCCCACTAAGGCCCACCCTGTCAAGGATGACCGTCTGTCCCTTCAAATATTTGACATGTTATGACCCTAATGTATAGACCTAGTGTAATTTTAAGTAGTTTAAATAAAATTATTTTAAAATAATGGATTTATTCTATTCCAATAACACTGAACATGATTAAATATCTAGATCTATATCACAATCTGAACTTTCAAATATAGATATTTGTGAACCTGAATTTAAAACTTTATTACTTGATGAAGAATTTGGATTATTTTCTTTTAAAGTGGTATTTGTTTTCACTGAAGTCTCAAACATTGATATATGGGTTTTTGATTTTGAAGCTGATTTAAAAATGTCTTTTTCATGTTCCAATTCAAGTCTTGTAAGTTTATTTGATGAAGTATCAATTACTTTATGGGATTTCTCTTCATATTTATCAGGGTCATGGTTGCTAACAAACTGAAACTGTTTTAATTTGTTGGCTGTATTTTGTTGGACTTCAGTTTTGTTATTAGATCCGATAGCTCGTTTGTCTATTACTTCTTGCTTATTAAAACCAGAATTTGATGCCTTATCTCTGTGCACATTAATAACTTCCATTTCATTTTCTTCCGATTCCGTTTTCATATTTTCGTTTCTATTATTATCGTTTGTATCACTTTCAAACCTGAAGTCAATACCTAAATCAGCTAATGCATCATTTACACTTGGCACTACATTTAACATATTTACGTTATCATCAAACTCTTCATCACTATTACAAATATAATCATGATCACCATCAGTTTTGTCTTTTGATTTTTTTCCTTTTTTAATCAATTTTCTTTTTACTAGACTGGTGTCTGCTGTAATTTCTTTTCTTTTTCTTTTGTTAATGTTTTTCTTTTTAGTTGTCGGTTCATTTTCTGTCTTATTTAAAGCTGCGTGCTTTTTTAATGTCGCTGCTAACCTCTCATTAATTGGACTTTTAAAGTTTTTGTCTTTTTTAGTAGATGTCTCTGTGTCGTCTACTAAATTAACATCGACCTTTTTAGTATTTTTATTATTATGGAAATAAGAACTAGTTATCAAGGATGCAGAAAGCTGTATATTGTCATCAGTAACATCTTCATGTTTAGCAAATATTTTACAATTACCATTTTCTAGATCGTTTTCTAATGTTTTATGATCTACTTGTAATAACTTGGCATAATATAACAATTCATTTCTCCATATATCTAACAAATTCAGTTGCGTTAGGAGTTTTTTAGCAGTTTGTAAGTACTCATAGTCCGAGTATTTCGGGATAGTAGAATGTAAGGCATCCGTCGTATCATCGAGTGTGCAATCTTGCATTGACAAATCCACTAAAGTTATTGCAATAATGGCATCCATTGGCAATATAGTTGTACGATACATAAGACGACAGTGGGCTTGAGATAATCTGCAAAAAACATATCCTATGATTATTTACTTTACATTCTATTGTTTAAACTTCTTATAATTGCTTTATAATTATAATTGATATTAGAGTTCACCTGGCGGTTGATATTCGACTGTTTCGAATATCTTATGTATTAGTTAACCAGTATAACCCATGTAAAAGCCAATCATATGCTATATGGTTCTGTGCACCATATGTGTTTAAATTGGGGTATTTTTATAGGGACTAATCCCACCCACACGTCAACCACTGTAACTCCTGTACACCAGGATCCACAGCAGTGACCCACGAACACACCGAGTTATGACACTCGGAAAGTCCCCGGAAAAAATTAAACTGTCTTAGAACCCGCAACGAAATTAATCAGAAGAAAATTGGAGGAGTTGGAAATACAGTAAATCCACTTCCCTCCTTAACAAAGCGGGAGACAAAATGAAGTAAAATAGGCATACACCCTTTTAAACAGGGAAGCACAACGGCCACAAAAATATTACGGGTCCTACATGAGCTATATTTGATTTCTATAATATGTAGGGCAGAATCGCCTAAACGCACGGAAATTCACCTTTTTTTTTCCGTGCGGAAATCCCCTCGGATACCACCTATCGGTGGCATGTCGGACTCGAACCGACTAAAACCGCACGCTGTCTCGGGTACTAATAGCCGGGAAACCAGGTATACCCTAGAAAGGAAGTCCCTGGTGCCCCGATGTACCTCGGGCCATCTACAACAACAGGTAGACGATCCCCCCTTAACTTCGATCATTTGTACTGTACACTTTACCCCTTATAATTCAGACAAATCTTCTGACCCATTACATCTGTTTCTTACCTTACTAAGCTATCTAACATTCTCACAGTGGTCCTCGACGGATCTCGGTGTTCTGACCTCCTTTGGAGCATGTAGTAGGATTGAAGTATCATATTTGCTGATTTAGTCATTTCCGTAAATCGAGGACCTACTAAGTCAATGTACATCTGAAAGAAATAATACCTTACTATTAAAACTATTTAAAAAACTTGAAGGTCTACTTTTCTAGTCAAGCGTAAGTTGTCCATAAAAATTAAAAAAGTTGACGAATTTGTAAATCCTATAAATCTATGTACATCTGAAAAAAAAAACCTTACTATTAAAACGAAATGTTGGCATTTAAAATAACGAAATAACTTGAATACCAACCTGCAGTTTTTCCAGATTCCACTTCTTTGATTCACTAGCATTTGAATCTCCAAAAAGTATATAAGACGAGACAAGTTTGTCCCAGGTTTTGTTTTTTGAATCCAACAATATAAATATTAAATCGAACCTGAAATTATTTTGATGTGAGCTTCCTTTTTTTCTATTATATCACGAAAATTGTGTATAAATACGCATATCAAGCAAAGCTAAGCGACTCACAAATTGCACATTACCTACTTAACAATGGAGTTCCGAGAGATACATTAACACTTAAAGGTTGATCGGTGTCGTAGTGTCCTTTAGGGTTGCATGCTGCAATGATGGCACATCGAGTATTCAGTTTACATACGATGCCGGCCTGCAACATAATATTTTTAATTTACCACTTACTAGTGATAGCACTTGATTCTTAAATACTGTATTGATACAGATAATCATGTTGTATCTTCTGTAATTCTGAAAATATTCCAAGGCTCTTATTGTCAAGAATGCCTTTATCGGCACTTTAACCACACTTCTACACACTACACTTAGGCGTGACTGAGGTGACGGACTGGCAATTGAGGAGTTAAAGTTATTTATGTATCAGATCAGTTGATCCCAATCCAATACAATACCAACGTAAATTAACAATCTTAAAAGGATTTTTAATAATAATATATTTTAAATTGATATACCTTAGCTACAGATATAGTTTGCTGTTCCATGGCTTCGTGTATGGCCGTGCGATCATGGACGCGTAGCTGTGAGATCTCGTCAATACAACACACCCCACCATCAGATAGCACAAGTGCACCTGCTTCTAAATGCCATTCTCCGTCTTCCTAACAAAACAAAAGAAAATTAAGCCGTCGCGGGACGTCTAGTATCTTATTTCCCCACTAAGTAATTTATTTAGACAAAGTTCTACTTACTCTAAGCGCAGCGCATGTAAGACCTGCCCTGGTACTGCCGGCGCCCGAAGTGAATACGGAGCGTGCCGTCAGTTCTGAACCCACTCGAAGCAGCTGCGATTTACCAGTACCTAAGTGGAGTATATTTAATTATTTACGCTACAAGACAAAAAAGGGAATTATTGTGGTTCAAAGTTTGGTCAGTTTTTTCATTTCTTTTCAAATTCATTCAATGGAAATGAAATTCCACACATCCCAACCAGTAACGGTGTGGTAGGGAAGTGTGGAAAAAAAAGTCCACTTGTCCCCACCAGGAGGGACAGCTGCTAGGGACTAGTGGAACAGCCCTTTTTTCCAGCTCAAATTTTTTTTTTTGTGAATTCATAAAATACATTATTTTGTTTGGTGTTCAAAAATGCCCAACGCGCCTAAAGAATTTTCAATTCAATAAAGTGTGTTACCACCTCTTGATTCCCCTCCTTCCTATAATTAGGGTTTCGCGATCAGGAAACCTCACTCGCTCAGTAAAAACCATCGAAAGAACAGCTTAACACAGGCGTGAAGCCGTGATATCACTCCGGTCCAGCCGGCCCATTTGTGCTGAGTATGGCGGATGAGGGAGAGCTTCTAACCCCAGCTCTTGCAGCTTGGAGACTGTCTGTTGCGCAGTATGGGGTCGCGCGTTGTCGTGAAGGAGCAGTGGGGACGACCGATTGACCAAAGCTGGTTGCTTGGTACTCACCAGACCTTGCACCTACCGACTATTACTTTTTCCAAAATTTTGACATCTTTTTAGTGGGTAAAAAATTCAATTCCCGAGAGGCAGTACAAAATGCCTTTGAAGAGTGTGTTGCCTCCCGTCCAGCTGATTTTTACAAGAAGGGCATCAATAAACTGCCAATGCGTTGGCAAAGATGCGTCGATTGCATGGGTGATTACTTCGAATAACAGAAATAAAAAAGTTTGAAAAAATAAGTACTTTCACTTATTGCATACAAAACGGCAATTTCATAGGTAAAGACCTATTATAATTTATTATATTATATAATAGATTATATTCCAATGGAAGTCGGCCGGCCATAAAAAAAATTGCATTTTAGGAAGTGATAACTTAAACTAATCAAAGTTGAGCTTAGGTTATTACTTAAATTTTATGTAAAGTGTCTGTCCCAAATATGGCTAGCGCTGTGTGTTAGTGTGAGAAAGGAGGAGCCTGCCTACTGCTGCCGTATGCGTGAGAGAAAGGGAAGCCAGACAGACTGGCGCCGTAACGCGTTACGTAACGAAGCGGTTTACCCTCCCATAAGAAGTTATCACTTCAAAAGTTAAACCATTTTGCAATGAAATGAAGGACTGTAAAAGAGGAGAATGAAAGAAGAAAACTCATTGCGCCGACCCCTATAAATTTAGGATAAGGGCAAATAAAAAATAATGTCGCGGCGGATTATCATCGTTTATTCAAATTGGTCTGTTCACTATACCTGGGTCTCCAACTAGAAGAAGGTGACACTGTCCACGGACTCGAGTCGAGTGCTTTTCGTCTTGAACAGTTTTTTTATTTATGTCATTTTCTATAATATGGTTTGATCCTGTAATAACTGTAAGCAACAGTGCTAACTTCACCAGATGAAGACCATAAACCTATTAAGAATAAATATATTATTGTTTAGGAAAGAAATCTGTCATCACAACACTCTAACTATAAACACAAAACGGTATCTTGAGTTTAGGTTTGAACTGATATCATTAAGCTTTTATCATTAATTGTTGTAATGAACTTCAAACCATACTTCCATATCTACACCTATCCTACTTCTATCCTCAAAAACTCCTAGTGTGTACCCATCTGCATAATAGTGTCTGACCGAAACTGGATTTGCAGCTAATCTTAGATTCGTCCGAAACCAAAATCCAAAAATAAATATTATAACCCTCTTCAAAGACTGTTTAATCTATGTGTCTGCGTCAATTTTGAGTTCCTCATTTCTCACCAATGCCACCATAATTTACAGCAGAGAAGCGTAGGTAGAGCATGTGTCTATATAATTTACCTGGGGAGCCACTGCTGCTAAAATTCGGTCCCTTCCTTTCAAGGGACAAGCTTCATACTTAGCCCAAAACTCATTGAAACACTCTTTAATATCAGGGGCTGTAGCTATCACTTCTGACCTTTGGGCATTGCATACTTCTATATAATTTGCTTGTGGAACTAGTTCTACTTCTGATTTCTTATTTTGTCCAACAGGCCTCCAGCGACGTCGTACTGTTGCACTGTAACATTGTAAAACTTTAATCTACATTTTTTCTTTTATTCTTTTTAAAACAACTCTCACATTAGAAGTCCCGGACTTTACAAACATCCAAGAAACGCACACAAACACCCAGACTCAAAATAAAAGTTTGTTGATCACAAAAAAAGTCATCCCATGTGGGCATCGAACACAAAACACTCAGCATAGTAGGAATCGGCGTGGCCACCGCATATCATCATCAACAGCTAGTCCACTGCTGGACATGGCCTCTCCTTAGAAAGGGCGACCTCATAAACCACAATGAACCATGACGCGTAAGATGTGCAGGCCAGCTAGTATTTCATATATGTTCTGGGGTTTACACACTATCACAATGCCAACTGTAAGGGCTTATCACTATTGGGATTGTATTATCATGGTCAGATAATAAAGGATCTGTCATTTAAACCTAAAAATAAATAGCTGAAAGAACCTTAGAAACTTACCAAATTAGAACATCATCACCAGGTTTACAACAATCTACTAGATCATCTTCCAACACAACCCACAAAGATCCTGGTATTGTACCAATACTTAACTTATTAACTTGTTCCTAAAACATTTGATTTAAGTTTTAAATAATATGAAAACCACTTCCACACAAAGGTATCATCATCACCAGCCTTTAAGAGTCCACTGCTGGACTTAGGTCTCTCCTTAGAAAGGTTTAAGTAAGTCGTGAAACTGGTATATTTAGGATTAAGTCCTATTTGTGTAATAAATGATATACTTGATTGAAAAAAACCACCAAGATCGAAGTAAAAAATTAAAATTGGGTAAGAAAAAAGGATAGTGCAATTGAGTGTATGGGAGGGCAAGCTGTAGGGTCTGAGATACAACAAAGTGTCAGATGGAAAATGCAACTGATAATTGAAGAGGTTAAATTTACATACCCTAACATTCGTCATGTGTTTAGAGGGGCCACCAGACCAGTGACAGCAAGTGGTATAATAAAGTAGAGTTTAGTAATAATTACCTGTATTTTTATTTCTTGATAATCTTTACAATGTTCTCTTGAAACGAGCTGTACTTCTGAAAATGTAGAACTCCTACAAGATTTGATGTCATTGCCACATTTTGATGGAGGCTTTAAAATATATCTGTTTTCAAATTGAGCTTCTTGACAATTCTCATAATTACATTTGACACATACATACTTCCTATGATATTCTAGCATTTTAGATTGTGTGACTCGGACAACTGTGCCTTAAATAATAACAATTCATTAGTCAGGTTCCATATCAGGAATCATATCATATCATTTACTTTAGAAGATTTAGGCTTAAAAAACATACCAGTTACTTTTAAAAAACATCCCAAATCCACATTTTTAGGAAATATAGTCCTATGTAGTTCTGGACATACTGGTAAGCCAAAAAATCTTGCGTGAACATTCCGTTTTATAAAACTGTATTGTAACTTCGACAAAATTGATTTGTATTCATCACCTTCTAGTATTTGTTGTTGAGCTTTTATCACATCCTTGTCACAGGCTGGCAGGCTCACCACAGGATCGCATAATACTTTGTCTCCAACATCAGGATATGTCTCGAATAGTTTCAAAAAACTAAAACAACGAATTGTACCAAAGCAACCACTTATAGTAATAAAAGTAAGTTTAGTAAACAAAAATATAATGCCAATTACTCGATTTTAACGCTGTAATAGCCTAATTTGTCCGGTTGCGATAAAATATTAATACACTCTTGTAAATGGAACTTGATTATATACTCTAAAATCATTTTAAATAACAATAACACTTATTTTTAAATTAACACAACATTTGTTTTTAATTTCAACAGTAACTGCCAAGATTCCTCAGTAAGTACTTTTAATAAACTATTAACTTTGATTAGTATTTCTTCAATAGTTGAATTTCAACTTTAAACTCTATTCTACATAATAACCAATGATATTTAAATGATATTATATATTATAATCCGTCATTGATTATATCGTTTTGTTTATTTTAATTTTGACACTTGACAGAAACCAGAGTTCAACAAAGCAAACTTTCAAATACTCAACAAGTAAAATCGTTCATTGGTTTTTTAATGTTTTTAACGTTTCAAAAAAACATGTAGTATTAAATATGTACAAATTATTTAATATTTTGAACACTACAAATAAAAATGTCTGGACGAAAAAAAAGTTTGGTGAATAGTGAATAGACAACATTGTGCAAAGGGATACATGAATACATCCCACATCCCACAGAGATTACTTTTATATAGGTACATAGAAACATTCAATTAACAGCCTAGTCTTTTAATAAAAAGCCTACAGCATAATATGGCATTCAGCTGATGCGTTTAATATAGTATGCAGCCTCAGATCAAATAAAAAAGTTAAGATGGTACTATTCACTACTCCGTGACCAAAGAAGTAAGGCCAATTAAAACTACGCGCCTTGACGTGTACATACAAGATTACTATCCGTCCACGATAAGTTGAGACTTGCGTAAAATGCAATCCCCTGCCCGCTATCCCTGTCACTTCCCTTCGAGCACCCACGTTGTACAGTAGCATTTTTTTACTAACATATTAGTCTCGTACTGGCCTACGTCACGTAACGACGACACATTCCTATTGTTATCAGATTTCCTGTAACATTTTGCTATTTTGTTATTATTTGCTATTAATTTTATTACTATTTGTTCGTAGCCTTTGTCGTAGCGTAGTAGTTTAGTAGTATAATTCACGTAAACAATATTGTTTTTTTAGGCTCAGTATAATAATAAAAGATTAATATTAAGTGGAGTTGTTTTGAGTACAACACTTTATCTACGTTTTTTGCATAAAAAGTAGCAGCTTGCTTGCGCACTTGACTTTGCCAAAGTCGCATGCGCAAATAAGCAAGATAGCACATCCTATGTGCACTCTGCTGCTGTCTGTACAAGCGCGTGTCTGAGACGTCACCGCGGTCAGGTCTCAACTATTCGCGCACGGGCTATACACGCACGCACGTACAACGAAACTAGTGTGCGTTACCCCAGCAAAATAATGTCGAAAATTGTCATTTAAACGTTATAGATAATTAGTTGCTCCCCTTCTGTAATTGTTAAGCACATTTTTAAATTTGTTTCATTTAAACTTTTTTAGTTATTTCAAAAAAACATTTCCTGCTGGGGTAACGTTTGAAACGTTACCGCAGCCAGACATTTTCTTTTTTAATTGTAATATTGAAATAAATGTTAGCTAAATAATTAGTTATCTAGACTAGGTAAATGTTACAACTTATTTGGTATTTGTATTTTCTTCGGCTGCGAAGTTATTCGAGATCCTGCTGGAGTAACGTTTGTGGGTTTGCTGGATCTCTGAAACGGGTAAGCGGATTGTAACCATCTTTTGTACATAACTTCTTAAGGATTAGTTTTAATTTGTTCGACAATAAAATAACAAAAATAATGGACCGTTTAAAAATTATTTAGGTAAGTATGAAAACACTTCAATACGTCCTAACACTTTGAATAAGACCTCTAAAGACTTACTTCAAACGTTATTCTATTGCTTGTAACTATCTTCAAATGTATACGAATTTTCGTAAGTATACTGTAAGTGACTAAAAAGTTATGATGAAATGTGGCTCTCCACGTTCACGATCACAATGTGTGCGGCCTTTTTTGGCCACCGATAAACCTGTGTGTGGATATATAAACTGAATGTTATGCTAATAATTAGTTGTTTAGTTCAGTTGTCTACCTGTAAAATTTCAGCGTAGTACATATAATAATTTACGAGATAATTAAATAAAAGTCATTAGAAGGTGCAAGACCGTGGTAACCCGACCATGTTTAGGTGGTTACAAAAAAGCGATCACCCAGTACATTGTGCTGGCTTTTGAAATATGTAGGATATTATTTGCAAGTTTACTACGTATATGTACATAAGTGTTACAAAAAACTACATGTTTTTTAAATAATTTTTATTTAGGATTGTTTATTGCATAATTAATTAGTAATCAGCCGGGAGATTAGGTATTGTTTTGAATGCTTTTATTTTCTCGTAATGTTTAGGTGAATTGTTTATAGTTGTTCATAGAATTGGTACCTGTGTAGTATTTGTTAATTGAATTTAATTTTAGGGTAGGTATAGGTAATTTAAGTTTTGAAGTTGAAGTTATAATGTTGGAGAAAATAAAATATTTGATCACAAAATCGCGGTGAGTTAAATTATAATAAAATAAATTTTTTTTGTAAAATTAGTAATAAGTGATATATCTACCTACAAGTTATGATCGTTTTTAATTTGTTCACCCCGAACGAAATTTCAATATTAGCATTAGTAATTAACATCCTATGACAAGAATTCGCAATTACTTAAATTGAATCTAATTAGCATTAATGCCCATTACTAGTAATTAGGTACATACATATTGAAGAACTCTCAAGAATACGATAAATATTTGCAAAAATAGAAAGCGGAAGCACACACGCACTTTACAAGACGTAGGTATATTATCTGCCTAAGGGTCAAGTTTAGTGCACTAGATGCAAATTGCAAACAATAAAGTATCCCTTCGCCCCTCCCCTCCCGCGTTCTAGCTAAGGATGTATTATCGGCGATTCTTGATTGACAAATATTATCTGACCAATAATTTTATCTATAAAAATGTATCACTTTCATTCGATAAATTAAATTACCGTTATTATATCAAAATATCATTCAACAACTGTTCGTTTTTAACAGAAATCAACAGTCACGGGCTCAACGCTTAGCGGTAGGTACATAGATATAGATAATTCTCGGTTCTCGGTATAGACCACAGAATAATATTACGAGGTATACGACTGTTGGGCGATGCAATGTTGATGCATTTTAATTTACAACTGTATTCTTCTACTATTATAGTCTATTTTAACTTATTGTAGATGACTTGTTGCTTTAAATATTTTGATGCATTCAAGTCTAAGCTCTATACACCTCAAAATAAAATACAATTACTTTAGTGTTATTTCTTTACAAAAAAAAATAAAGAAATGAAACGATTTCTTATTGGTTTAAATTTTCGATTCATTGCAGTCAGGTGAATCGTTCATACATGTATCTACATATTTATAATTTTAGCGGGCTAGTGCAGAGTTTCTGTTGATTGTAGCTCCGGTAGTTAAAAAGACTAAAGAAATTTTAAGTAAAGAAACTAGTGCTTAAGATCAATTAGGAAAAAAAAACAAAATAATAGGTAATAATAATGAATAAATATTGAATGTACTTAACAGTGTACGCAACTGTACCGAAATCGTAAGGTGTATTACACTAAACATTTTGAAAGAGAGCGCAATGTACTGGGTGATCGCTTTTTTGTAACCACTTAAACATGGTCGGATTACCACGGACTTGCACCTTCTAATGACTTTTATTTAATTATCTCGTAAATTATTATATGTACGACGCTGAAATTCTACAGGTAGACAACTGAACTAAACAACTAATTATTGGCATAACATTCAGTTTATATATCCACACATAGGTTTATCGGTGGCCAAAAAAGGCCGCACACATTGTGATCGTGAACGTGGAGAGCTACATTTCATCATAACTTTTTAGTCACTTACAGTATTCTTACGAAAATTCGTATACATTTGAAGATAGTTACAAGCAATAGAATAACGTTTGAAGTAAGTCCTTAGAGGTCTTATTCAAAGTGTTAGGACGTATTGAAGTGTTTTCATACTTACCTAAATAATTTCTAAACGGTCCATTATTTTTGTTATTTTATTGTCGAACAAATTAAAACTAATCCTTAAGAAGTTATGTACAAAAGATGGTTACAATCCGCTTACCCGTTTCAGAGACTATACTCAAACGCGATTATAACCCTGAAAATATAAGTAAATTTAAAACTTGCATTAGAAGCTTAACGTTTTCCAATATCTATCATACCTGTGATCCAAATATAGCCTATAAATCTTTTATAGAAAATTTCAGGCTATTTTATGATTTGTGTTTCCCACTAAAAAAAATTACAATAAGAGTTAACAGAAAACCAAAATGGATATCGCGTGGGATTAAAATATGCAGTAAAAAAAAGAGGCATTTGCTGTGGAAATATAAATTGCATCCTACAAAGGAAAATAAATTAAAATATGTTAAATATTGTAAGGTTTTTAAAAGAATAATTAAATGTACAAAACTTGCCCAAAACTGTCACAAAATAAAAACTTCTACAAACAAGTGTAAAGCGGCATGGCAAGTTATTAGCAAATTGAGACTAAATTTACCAAAAGAAACAATTACGGACATAAAAATTCATAATAATAAATATATTCATAATCCGAAGGACATAGCTAATGCATTTAATGATTATTTTATTGAAAAAATCACCCCTATTGTAGGTGCTGGTCAAAATGTGACTAATTTAGTGAAAGAACGCCTTAACTCAATGTTCCTTACGCATTGCACACCCGTTCAAATTAATCAAATCATAAAAAAGTTAAAAAACACTAATAGTGTTGGATATGATGGTTTCTCTACTAAAATCATTAAGGCGGTTAATGAAACTATATGCCATCACTTAAGTTATATTGTAAATTTGTGTATTTCAACTGGTACATTTCCAGCAGACCTTAAACTGACAATAATTAAGCCTCTATTCAAGAAAGAAAATAAACAATTAATGGAAAACTATAGGCCTATAGCATTAATATCTATATTTTCAAAGATAATTGAAAAATATCTTTATTACAAAATTAATGCGTACCTCGAAAAGTATGATATTCTGTGCAATGAACAAAAAGGCTTCCGACAAAATAAATCTATAGATATGGCTGTCTATGAATTTATTGAGAATATCATAACACAAATTGATAGGAAAACACCTACTTGTGCAATTTACTGTGATATGTCACAAGCGTTTGACTACGTTGATCATGGTATACTATTCAGTAAACTCAAAGCTTACGGAATAAGAGGCAATATTTTTGATTTGATCAAATCCTACTTGACAAATAGGCAACAGATAACTCAAATAACTAGAGTAAACCCTAAAACTAAAAATGAAGAAACGTACACCTTCATGAAGCGTTATGTTTCATATGGTGTTCCGCAGGGCAGTGTCCTTGGGCCACTTTTATTTATTATATATATCAATGACTTACCAAATGCAACGATTCAACCGATGACCCTATTCGCTGATGACAGTACGGTTACTATTTCATGCAAGGATATCAACAATTATGAACTTGACATTAATAACTCATTGACATCTATTATTTCATGGCTCACTAATAATAATTTAAAAATTAATTTGAATAAAACAAGTATAATGCATTTTAATCAGAGAATACAAAATCCGTTGCAAGTACAATTAGTTTATGACAATTATACAGTAAAAGAAGTAACCAACGCTCGATTTCTTGGCCTCATTATAGATAGTAAATTAGCTTGGAAGGATCACATTGAAACATTAAGTAAAAGGATCAGCAGTCTATCATATGCCTTATTTAAACTTGCTCCAATAGTTACTACTGATGCACTTCTCTCAGCATATTATGGCCTTGTTGAGTCGGTTCTGAGATATGGCATTATTTTCTGGGCAAATTCGACTTGTAAAGATGTAATCTTTAAAATGCAAAAGCGATGCATTCGAGCCATGTTCGGAATCCAAAGTAGTGAAAGTTGTAATCCGCTTTTTAAAAAATACAAAATTCTCACACTACCGTCCCTATATATATTGGAGGTGGCTACCTTTGTAAAAAAAAATCCTCACTTATTTCCTAAGCTATCGGACCATGTAAGCCGTAATCGCCGCGACAATGATAGACTTTGTGTCCATCCAGCAAAAACAGCCCTGATGCATAAAAGTGTCGTATGTAAGGCGCCGTTGATATTTAACAAAATACCCAAATATATTAAGATCTTGGACATGAATGAATTTAAGACGAAATTTAAAACATTATTAGCTGAAAATTGTTATTATAGACTAGAGGATTTCTTGAATGACAACACTTTATAACCATAATGATATAATGACGGGCCTGTTGGTCTAGCGGTTAGTGACCCTGACTGCTAAGCCGGAGGTCGTGGGTTCGATTCCCACCCAGGACAAATATTGTGTGATGAGCACGGTCGTTTGTTCTGTGTCTGGGTGTAATTTATCTATAATATGTATGTATTTAAAAATATATAAGTATGTTTATCAGCGGTCTGGTTACCATAGTACAGGCTCTGCCTAGTTTGGGATCAGACGGCCGTGTGTGAGATGTGTGAGATATATAATATTATATTATTATTATAATGTATCATTGATGATTTTTTGTATGATTGATGGATTATTGATTGCAGTAAATATATTTATGTTGAATATTGAATGTTTTAGATTAAATAAATTAATGTAGACGGTTAATAGTTGATAATGTATACCTATAACCATGATATTCGAGTCCTTTCGTTGTAATTGTTTTTTCTTCTTTTTTTGATTTTTTAAAATGTTTTTAAACGATTTTATGTTACATGTAGAAAAATGCTATTGTTAAATTAATTTTATATTTGTACACCGGTAACGGTCAAACATGTCGATCAGGCAATATTACTTAACATCTTTAATGTACACATGTTTATGCAAATAAAATATCTTGTATCTTGTAGAGATCCAGCAAACCCACAAACGTTACTCCAGCAGGATCTCGAATAACTTCGCAGCCGAAGAAAATACAAATACCAAATAAGTTGTAACATTTACCTAGTCCAGATAACTAATTATTTAGCTAACATTTATTTCAATATTACAATTAAAAAAGAAAATGTGTGGCTGCGGTAACGTTTCAAACGTTACCCCAGCAGGAAATGTTTTTTTGAAATAACTAAAAAAGTTTAAGTGAAACAAATTTAAAAATGTGCTTAACAATTACAGAAGGGGAGCAACTAATTATCTATAACGTTTAAATGACCATTTTCGACATTATTTTGCTGGGGTAACGGACACACGAAACTACGCCTTGTCAGTCAAAACGCCATCACAATATTTAGAAGTAAAAATGCCGAATTGAAAGGGTGAAAAAATCAAACTACAGGAGATAGATAGTCGGATGGAATCGCATTTCACACATGAGTAAAAGTAGAAACCAATATTTTCAATAAAATTAAAGTATGATGGCCCATGCACGCATGCTCATACAACCCACCTCACTTTGTTCTTCTTCTTCTTTGTTCTTGACTTTTTAGTCGATCCGAGTATGTATTTGATGAACTGACGAACGGACCGGCTGGCGATGTAGCAAAAACATGAACTAAGAGTAAATACTGAAAGAATTGTTATCTACCTAATTTAATCAATTTTACTGATATGTAGGTAGTAACTGAATAAGGCAGGATACATTTATATTCAATCTTAATCTACCTATAAGTGAAACCACTATTATTTAGTTTAACAGAACTGTTAGAAACATATGCACCTAGATGCTATTGGTCATATTTAAGTTTGCACTCATTTTTTTTAAATTGATGTTGTATATCGTTATTAGTAGTAAAGGTGAAATGTAAGCAAAATTGTCAAATGTTGACATCATAACCCATATTGAAAGTGTACAAGTATAAATATTTGGGCTAGGCAATAGGGAATATGCACGTGACACCAAAATGGACAAAATATTTTTATTTGTAATATTTATTGCTAAAAAAAGATACCCATACAATTATTTTTGAAATTTATTATAATTTAATAGTGAAATTTAATCATCAAAAATTGGCTTTTTTAAGAGTCCCTCGCAAATTTCTAAAACGCAACGCTATTGGTTGAATAAAACGTGACGTCAACCTACACTGTCAAGAGTGTCAACTAGTTGTGTGTATTTGTAACATTTGGTTTCTGGTGATTATTTGTTTCATTTTAAGTTAATAACTAATACGTTTTCAGTGTTAAATTTTTAAATTCCCGTGTAGAAAGACTCAACACAATGACTGAATATACTTTGTCAGGTGCAGTTTTGATATTATTTGGGCACAAAGGAACGGCACAATATTTATAATATGTTTTTATTGGCTTTCCATGGTAATAAGTTAATTTCTATTACTCACTTGTTGACATCGAATTCGTCTGAAAGTGTAATCTGACGTCACAAAAAAAGCGCGCCAAAATGGACGTGTTCAAATTGCCCCAAAATGATAGTGATTTTAATAATTTTTTTTTGCTTAACGGTTTATATTTCAGATGTGTTATATTTATTTTTGGTAATGTAATAACTAGTAGAATCGTTAAAAAAAATAAAAAAAATACATGCATATTCCCTATTAATAATGCCCGACAGGGCCGTCCCGGATGCCTATATTTCGCGCAGCTAGCGCGCACCGCAGACCTTACGCCGGCCATTTATGAAGTAAAGGAACTTCTATGCATGCCCGGCGTGCGCATAGAAGCATGGCGCGGAAAGAAGGGGCCCGCGCAATGCCATAGGTGCCAGCAATTTCGGCACTCATCTCACAATTGCCACAGGCCACTCTCCTGTGTACGCTGCGGCGAAGCTCACACCGCCCGCGACTGCCCACGCCCTCTGGAAGAGCCGCCTACATGTGCGAACTGCGGAGGAGCGCACACCGCAAACAGTGCCGCCTGTCCTGTTTTTAACGGGAAATCCGGAACCGGAAGGCTGGCACAATTGCACGAACATCAGCAGCCACACCGCACATAGAAAAGCCCACCACCGTCGAGGACGGCAACGCTCCCGCCTCGCTCATGGCAGCAGCCAATCCGCCGTAGGAGAGCGCGTGTCGCAAGAGACGACGAAAGAAGAAGGCGAAGATGCTTGCCAAACAGGCAAATGCGCCTCGCAATGATGTCCAGAAGGTCACCGTGGTCGCTGCCCCACTAGAGGGGACGAAGGCGAAGCGGACTGTCCAACCGCAGCTGGTCCCCAAACCGGCAACGGTAAACCTGGACCCCAGACTTACCAGCGTCATCGGTACCTTACAAAAGGTACTAGTAGCGCTACTGGAAAAGCGGGACCCTGTCCCACTGATCCTCGACTGCCTAGCACAGTTGTGTAAGTCTGGATTTGCGTAGGCTACACATACTGTTCTGGAACGCCGACGGGATGTCAGCAGAGAAGACCAGGCTACTGAAATTGCTGCTGGCAAAGCAGCAAGTGGATATAGCCCTGCTCAGCGAGACCCACCTCAGACCGTCTACCGTCTACCGGGAGGACCAACGCTCGCCAAGAGGGCCTGCCTACAGGGGATTAGCAGTCCTGGTCAAGAGGAAAGTCGTCCACCAAGCACTACCAATACCGACATTGCAGTCTGCGTACGCCCTGGGCGTAGAGGTCTGCATCGGAAGCCAACCTACCCGTGTTTTCGTATTCTACAGGCCGCCGGGGCAGCGCCTCGCAGTGGCTGACATACACACCCTGCTAGACTCGGCGCTACCTACAATAATCGCCGGCGACTTTAATGCGAAACACACGGCGTGGAACTCAAACATCATATGCCCAGAAGGCCGCCGCCTTCTAGATGATGCAGACCGCAACGAGTACCAGGTGCTAGGACCAGAGGTCCCGACACACTACCCGTACTGCGTAGCCCATACACCGGACGTCATAGATATAGCCGTCATCCGCGGCATCGACGCGGCTGTGTATCTTGACGTCCAGGACGATCACCTCATCTCAGACCACCAGCCGGTGTGTCTGACTCTAGATGACATCCCCCAAACTTTCCGACTATCTCCTTGTTCACGCCAAGACTGGCGGGTCTTCGCCGATTATATGGCAGAGCACTCGCCCTCCTTCCCAGTGGAGACACCCAACGACGTCGAAAAGCTAACGACGGATCTCAGCGCGGTCCTACAGACCGCGCTTCGAGAGTCGAAGCTCGATGCCACTACCGGAAGGAAGCCTTTCCAGCTCCCCGCCTACATCCTGGTGATGATCGAGAGGAAGAGGAGACTGCGCCGACAATGGCAGCGCGTCCGATGTCTGACCATGAAGTCCCAGCTCAATGCTCTGGCTGCGAAGGTCTCTGCCGCGCTGGCAACAAATGCGGCAGAGTCCTGGCAACGCACTATTGAGCGAGCTAGTTAAGATTGGTCGGGCATACACCGCCTGTGTCGCCAACTTTCCGGGAAACCAGCTCCAATTAGGCCCCTGATGGCCGGTAACGGCACCCCACGCTACCGTGCCGAGGACCGAGCGGAGATGTTCGCCGACTTCCTGGAAGCGTAGTTCCGACCGAATCCTGCCCACAATGTACAGCACGTGGCAGAGGTCGAGAGGAAGCTCGAGTTGTACTTTGAGCAGCCGATAGCCCCGACTGAGGACCCTGTCATCATCTCCCCTGGTCAAATCCAGCGGCTGATTCACCAAAAGCCTCTTCGTAAAGCGCCCGGTCCCAACCGGGTTACCAATGAAGCCCTGCGTCACCTACCTCCGCGAGCAATCGCGACGCTGACGCGTCTCTTCAACGGCATCCTCCGCACCGGACACTTTCCCACCGCATGGCGACTTGGCAGAGTCATCATGCTGCCCAAGCCGGGGAAGAGTATCCTCTTACCGGGAAGCTATCGCCCCATTACTCTCCTCTCAACGACGTCGAAGTTGTTCGAGAAATTGCTACTGCTGCACATGACAGCCACGCCTTCAGCCACGCGACGAACAGTTCGGATTTCGCGCCGAACACTCCACGACGCACCAGCTTGCGAGGGTACTGCATGACATCACGGTTGCACGCAACAAGCGCGAGCGGGTTGTAGCAGTCTTCCTCGACATGGAGAAGGCGTTCGACCGCGTCTGGCACGCCGGCCTGCTGTACAAGCTGTCCACATCTACTACTCCCCGCCGAGTAGTGAAGATTGTGGCCACCTTCCTGCAGGACAGACGCTTTCAAGTGGTAGTTGAAGACGCCCTGTCCACAGAGCGACCGATCTTTGCCGGTGTGCCGCAGGGAAGTTGCATGTCTCCCGTGTGCTACTCTTGGTACACAGACGATATCCCCGTTACCGACGGCGTGAAACTCGCGCTGTACGCCGACGACGCTGCCTACATCGTGACGTCACTAAAAGGTGCCAACGCTACTACCAAGATGCAGCGCACTCTAGACGCACTTCCCAGCTGGCTGAAGGACTGGAGACTGACGGTCAACGTGGCGAAGACTCAGGCGATCTCCATCGGAAGCATGACCCTACCGCAGCTGAAGCTCATGGGCCAGAATATCGAGTGGTCCGCGACGGTGAAATACCTCGGCGTAACCATCGACCGCACCCTCTCTATGAAGCCCCACGTCAAAAACGTCGTAGCCCAGGTTCGTGCCGCACGCTCCCTTCTGCGGCCCGTACTATCGTCCCGATTGCCGCTCCGTGCTAAGCTCGGTGTGTACAAGGCGTACATTCGCACCCGACTCACATATGGTCCTCCGGCCTGGTTCGCGCTCGTATCCGAAACGAACCGACGCCGGTTGCGTGCGCAACAGTCGCTCGCACTACGCACCCTTGCCAACGCCCCTCGCTTTGTGCGGAACAGGACGATATCCAGGGATCTGCGCGTGGAGAGCCTGGACGATTTCGTGAGACGCTTGAGCACAAACTTGTTCGTGCGTGCTGACGGCTCGCAAGCCCGCCCGACCTGCGGGAGCTTGCGCCCTATCATCGTCAACGGCATGGCCTGCCGCGAGACTTAGTCTCCGTGACAAACCCTACTGGATAAACCACAACACCCGACCTGATGCTGGCTGATGAGCGCTCCTCGGGGTCACCATCCCTCGGAGCTCGACCTCGCCAAGCACAGGGGGATACACTGGACGAAACCCGGGCGTAGCTAGTGAGCTGTTTGTCTGCGGGGCCCACCCGCACTGACTTGACCTCATTAGCCACGCTCCCCACCGGACTAATCACCCCCCGGAACTACCAACAGGCCCATCCGGGCCCAACCCAGTGACCCGCCTGTAGTGGCAGGCGGCGCGGAAAATTACTTAAACAGGCCGTGGCCTGGAGAAGTCACCCCGAGATCCTAGCTGGGGTCTACGAGAAGAACCTGAAGAGCATTCGGATTAGCAGTTACTCCGTTTCTTTGTTAGATGGCACTGTAGTATTTTTTTGTTTCTCTGTATGTACAGTGCCATCTAACAAAGAAACGCCGAACTTCGGAGTGACTGCTAATCCGAATGCACATAAGCACGGTACTATTATAATACAGTATTGTAACTCGGCCGCATGATAGAAATAAATGCCTACAGCCGCGCGGTACGTAAACATGCGTTAGGGCTGCCCGTCTCCAGCATTTTTGTGATATTTGCCTACTTTCTGTTTCTATTTAGATTTGTGATTGTAAATATCCTTTTTATATAAATAAATGAAATACTTTGTATATTGAATAGGAATTGTTCAATAAAAATGCGTGTTGATTTTTGATTGGTAGATTTAATTAAAAAACATTTTTTTTGTTTGAAAAACCAATCGGGCTTATAAATTAGCAACCGAAAAAAATCCTTCTATAAAATAAAATAAATGTGCTTTCTCCATACGCGTTACAAAACTCCAATCCTTAGAAACTCCAACACCTACCACCTACTCAACTAGAATGCAAGAAACAGCTGACGAGTAAGTAACTTTTTATCTCAGCTAATTAACGTCTCTATAAATTACCTAACCTATAACCTACAACTCGCAACAACTCAAAACAAAAATTCTTTGGTCACCAATTAATTAATTATTAAAAAGCTGAACAGCTGACTACGAATGTTTTAAAATCACAACCCTCAAACATCTAAATATTATATATGAGTCTAGCTGTTGTTGTTAATACCGAGAAAATAAAACCAGTTTTTAGTGGTATATGTTGTTATAGTAGCAGCAGAAACACTTTGTGAAAATTTCGAAAACTGTCTAATGACACACAGACGGTAACAAATTTTTTTTAGTATTATTCATACACACAGATAATAAAGATATATTATTAATAATAAAATACCACGTCTTTAAGTAGAATTTTCTTTTTTTTGAATTATGCAAAGTAACAAAACAAACATGCACCGAAGTTTTAAAGCCGCGTCCATACGCTTGGCAAACAATAGCAAACAGCAAACAACAAACAGCAAACACGAACATGTGGATGGGTGTTTGAATGTGTGTGCCTGTTCTTGTTTGTGTTCGCCACTGTTCGGCGTCAGTGTCGGTTTTTCTTCACAGATCAAAGGCTGATTGGCAAACAGTTTGCGATGATTCCACACGCTTGCTATATACACCAGTATTGCGCGCGAGCTTACGAGCGATGGACGTCGCGCGCGCCGCGTAGATAAATCGACGATAAATATAATAGGTTTCCGCGCGTAATCATGTGTGATTGGTCGGAAGACACAACTCTTAGCTTTTTAGAAGCGTATCAAAATGAGCCATGCATTTGGAATTCAAAAGACCCTAACCACAAAAATAGGCAGAAGGTACAGGATGCGTGGACCCGCCTCAGTGTGATCATGAACAAAAATGTGAAAGAATTAAAAAATAAAAAGGAAATATTAATGGCTACATTCAGGAGACACTTCAGAAAACAACAAGCGTCGATTCGTTCTGGTGCAGGTTAGTTAGTTTTGACCAAGTATTATCATTTATCATTTTTTTATCATTACATGGAATTCAAAGCTGCTGTTTAGGGTTCCGTACCCGAAGGTTAAAAACGGGACCCTATAACTAATACTTCGCTGTCCGACTGTCGGTCAATGGCGGTAACTCATGAACCGTGGTAGCTAGAGTTGACATTTTCAAAGAATAGGTGCCGTTATAAAAACAAATAGGTACTAAAATTTAAACAAGTATGGGAATAACTAAATAACTGCATACTTATTCCCATACTTTTTTTCTTGAATTTGATATAATGTGTTTTATGTTTTAGGAGCAGACGATATCTATAAACCCATATGGTTTGCTTATAACCAAATGGAATCTTTTTTGGGGCCGGTGTATACATGCACAGATAATATAAATACAGAGGACGTAAGTAAAAATATAAATATTTTTCATAGTGGTTTATTTTATCTTTTACTATAAAGGATGTTATTATGTAAAACGCCTGCCGTCTCAGGAAGAATTCTACTCATGAACTACTTTTCCCAAGAAAAATTGGTCAAAATATATAAGAAAAATTTTTGTTTCAAAAATTGGAAGCTCTCCATACAAATCGATCGAATAGCTAATTAAGATTGTATCTATAAAAAGGCTATGGACAATGGGATGTTGAATTTATTTTTTTCGTAATTCGATATGTTTCTTTCGAAACTCACCTGAGATGCCGGGCCTTTTCAAAACAACACCTTGTACATGGTGTATCAAAACAGATATAGGTATACATACTTTGTTTGCTAACTAATAATATGAACTAATTAATATATAATTTGTATGTCACTACTACTTACAAATTATTATACAAATTATAATAAAAGGACCTAAGGTATACATTTTCGATTATTAATGTAATATGCTATGTCGATCTTCTACAAAAATATGAAGTGAATTCTTCTCTTATCTGTTTGGCGTGCATAGGTGACCTACGGGGTACGTTTGCTATATTCTGAATTGCATTATAATCACTTTCGTACCTTCGCCAAGATCCAGGTGTTATTAATTGGCCATTTCCATCAATTACATCAAACGTTCCTGGAGGAGTATATCCTTCTGGAGAGTTTTTCCTAAGGAAGTTGTGTATTAGCACACACGTCATTGTAATTTCTGTCACAGTACTCGGATCTAAATCAATTGGGCGACGATAAATTCGAAATACTGATGTTAAAATTCCAAACGTGTTTTCTACTACCACCCGCGCTTTTGATAAATTTTGATTGAATATCCTTTTTGGTGTACCGACGTTATGCTGTCCTGGGTAGGGTTTCATAACATGCTCACTTAGTGCAAAAGCACCATCGCCTATGAAAACGTACGGCACATCAATGTCCGATCCAGGAAGTGGACATGGTGTAGGAAAATCTATTTCATTTTTACAGATCTTTTGCCATAGTAATGAATTATTGAAAACACCACCATCACTGATCCTCCCTTGGCATCCGATATCTGCAAAAATAAATTTGTAGTTGGCATCAACTAACGCCAAAAGAACGATGCTAAAGGTTTTCTTATAGTTGAAATACTCCGTTCCGCTATGAGGTGGACTTTCTATAAGAATATGTTTGCCATCTACAGAACCCAGACAGTGCGGGAATTTTCTTCTATATCCTCTTTCAATATTCATCCAAGCGTCTTTTGTCGATGGCATCTGAAATAAAAATTGAAACAATGTGAGATATGTCGATAACAAGCTAAAGTAATATTAAAACATTTAAACATTTTTTAGGAAGTTTCATCACAAGAAATCCCGATTGAAAGTGCAGCTTTAGCGGAAGAAGAAAAAGACGTAGAAGATAGCGATTTAGGGCAGCCATCAACTTCGCAAACACCAAAACCACTGACTTGCCGTCGTCGTCCTGCTACCGATAAAGCGGAGCGGCAGATGTATTCAGCTTTTGGGCAGTTAACCAATATTTTATCCAAAAGACAAAAAGAAAATCAACCGCCACCAAAGGAAGAAGATGACTGCGAACTATATGCTAAATTGTTAGCCAAAAAGTTGCGAGAACTGCCTCCTGATGACAGAAAACTGATGATGTATGACATAGATACTTTGTTTGTTAATAGAATTAAAGAGAAACAGATGCGTCAAACCCTATCTTCCTATCACTCAGTCCCATACCAAATGCAAATTGCTTCACCAAGGGTAAAACGGCCGTCAACCTCCCAAACATCCTACACTGAACCTTCAGCGAATACATCCCCTTATCTAAACCGTCCGTCACCTTCTCCAACGTCGTATTCTGAAACAACGGTTTCTTTTTTAGACCAACCAGCAACTTCCCATTCTGAATCCTTACTAGTTAAATCATCAACACAAAACCAACCATCGAATCCTCAAACCAGCATTCAACCCAATTATATCACCCAACCGGACTATTCAACTCCCACCATTCACATTATATCCAATGAACTAATTGCACCACAAAGAGGACAAAATCTTATTAATCAAGCATTACTTAAAGCTTACGAAGACTTTAGTAACTGTGAAAAATGAATAATACTAAACTAAAATTTTCGAGAAGTTGTGACTTACCTACACTATGTTGTTTGTTAAGCTTAAATTTTTGTAATAAATGTGATTTATGAATAAATTTTTATGGTCTTCTCATCATCATCATCAACAGCCTTTAATAGTCCACTGCTGGTCATAGGCCTCTCCTCAGAAAGGAGGTTTTGGCCTATACTATACCACGCTGGCCAGACGGGTTGGTATAGGGTTTGTGTCAAGTTTTCCTTCTCTCTGCAGTGCTGTTGTCCTGCCTAGTTTTTTCCCTTAGTCGCTTCTTACGACACCCACGGGATGAATAGGGGTGGTGACACTCTGTATTCTTAATCCGTCACCACGCGGTCTGGTCTTCTATTAAATTAAAACAAAAAATGCCTTACCTTTATTTCGTCTCTCAGGACTTGGTTAATAGCTTTGCAGACTTCAGGTATGATTTTTGATATTACTTGGGGTGATACTTTGAATAAATAGTGTAAACTTTTATAACTGTCGCCACTTGCGATAAATCTTAAAGTTATTGCTAGACGATATTTAGCTGGTATGGCGTCTCTGAAGTCAGTATCTTGCTTTGAAATTAGGGGAGAAATTTTGTTTAGCAAATACTCAAAATTTTCAAAACTCATACGGCAGAAGTTATGAAACTGTCCTGATGGTTCAAAAAGAAGTTCATTAAATTTTTCTTCTATAAATTTTCTAAAACAAAAAGAAAACATTAATTAGAACTACACACAAAACACACACATACGTGTGTATGTGTGTGTTTTCTGTAAAACAAAAAGAAAACATTAATTAGAACTACACACAAAACACACACATACACACATGTGTATGTACTGCAATAAATGTACCCAATTTGTATATTACCATTACCTACCTTGTACGATTTTTGTGAATTTTTATCATCCACCATCGCCTTTGTCTTCTTCTTATGAGTTGATTTTGTTTATATTTAAAATAAAAATAGGTCAACCCGAAAGTGATAGCTGCTACAAGCTCGTCGTCCGCCATGTTTGCCGATTCAGAAAATACTGACATGTTCGCCAAGTGTGAGGACGACTGTTTGTGTTTGGTGATTGTGGCCGATGTTTGGGACTTTATTTGTTGTGTTTGGTATTTGTGGCAAACATCAAGCGTATGGACGGGGCATAACACAAGCGTAAGTAGGTAGGTAGGTACCTACCGTATCATGATTCATTCAGAACCGCATGTAACTCCCTATTTCACTCGTCTCAATAACTTTCCGTTACTCTATTTGCTTTATTTATTCATCCAAACACCTTTTTTTCGTGAGATAAAAGGAAATACTTATCCATTAAAAAGACACACATTATGTACCTACGTACTAGTAAGTAAAATTATTTTATAGTCTTACTTTTCAGAGTTTCCAGGTAATTTAAAAAAACTTATGTCTGGATGCGTTATTGACGAATTCATACAACCAAAAACAGCACAATATTTCCTACTCGTCATATTAACTGATTTTTAGAGAAAAAATCGCGCGGTTATTGTTAAAAAAACAACACGCAGTCCGTTCGACACTGCGGTACAGCCGTGACTGTCTGCGCCCCGAGCGCACCCCGAGATCGAGGCGCGTAGGTATAGCTCCCGTTTCGTCCGTTTGTATGAAGTTGCAGTACTGTATTATAATAGTACCGTGACATAAGTCCCGACTTCCACATGGAAGTCGCCATAGTTTCTATGTTTTTGAAATTTTGTTCGGCCAAATTAAAGAATGTTAAAACTTTAGATGACTAACCTCGCCTATTGTAAGAAAAATAATTATCATTTTCAGAAGAAAACATTTCCAAAGATAAAAAGATGTCTTTTCTAAGTTCGAAAAAGTATAACATGTAACAATTACAGCTCTAAAACTTTTTTTAAGGTTGGTGCAAAAGTATTAAAATATATTATTATGGCATAAATATCAATTTATTATCCTTAATATTTAATTTACAGTCGCAGTATACTCGACACATCGAGAGGGATCGGTTGGGAAATATTCTTGACACTTAGTCATAAGCCTCTTCAAGGCCTGGATATATTTTCTTTGCGTTTCGTCGTTCATGACGTGGGCGACATTTTTGGAAAAAATCTTCTCTCGACCTGTTCGAGCATGAATGCCCACCATAGTGACACCAATAGGCCATGGAGCATTGCCTATTGCCATCTGTAAATATGAGTCACTTGCCTGAGAAAGAAAAAGAAAAGGTTATTGTACTAGAATAGAACTAGTTTATACGGTATTAATTCATTACAATCTACTAACTGTGAAAGTAACGGAGTACCAAATACCAATATCATCACTTCATAACCAAGAAGTAAATTTCGATATATTGACAAAGGGAGGGAATGTCAAGTCAACTTTCATAACATAGTTTTTACTGTTGGAACGCCATGCTTCGGCACATATGGACTGATACCACAGCCGCCCAAAAAACCGCTCTTAAGTCAATGGTATTTTAAGGAAGATAGGTGTACACGATAAAAAGATATGGGCAAATTTCGATTTTCGCGACAACTTGTAAGTACCAAAATTTACATTAATTTTCAACTTTTTTTTATTTTTCAGAATTTTCTCTTTACTGGCTTAGAAAAAACCTTATAAGCCCTAAGCCGTGGGTGACGTAAGAGCCGACTAAGCAAGCAAACTAAGCAGGACAACAGCACCGCAAAGAGAAGGAAAACTTGAAACAAACTCTATACCAACCCGTCTGGCCAGCGTGGTATTAAGTCGTAAGCAGGTCTCCGGAGAGTGACAGTAGATTAACTTTTGTAGTGGTCAAATATTTAATATTGGATAGAGTATTCATTGAGGATGATTATAGGATACTAAACACCACACTAGTCCTTCGTGGAGCAGTATCCACCCATTTCTCATTCATTCATTTATTCACCATTACTTTTGGTGTTACCGCATGAAATGTAATGGTTAGTACAGAATATAGTTTAATTACTTTAATTCAAAAAGGTATCCTATCTAGGCATGTAAATTATTTGTGTGCACACTTACCATTATATAATTTCTATCTAGTAAATGTTTAGTAATTTCACATAAACTTTCACATATATCATCAGGTAGGTTTTTCTTTTTTAGCTTCCGGACTAGAGGTTTTAAGTACACTTGAGTTTGTGTAAAAGTGGCTCTAGCCATTTTATGTTTGACTGCCGTTTTTTCTGCTGCCGTTGCCGAGTTGAGTTGTTGTCCCCAAAGTTTTAAAAGAAACTGTAAATTTATAGAATAATAAGTATTTTGTTATATAAATATTTATACTGAATAGGATGGGTTGCAGATGGGGTAAGTCTATAGATTTCATAGGATTTTATAAGAAGCTCTCTCTCTGTCTCCAACGTAACTTTATTTTATATGTTTAGTGGCTCATTATGAATTTAAAGATTTTAATCGGGTAACCATATTTTTGTCTTGCAACAGAACATTCATTAAGAACTTAAAATATGGTATGTTCATACCTTGAAGATTCTTCCTTCTGATTCCTACAGTAAGCATAACTACAAAAACAAACTTTAATAAAAATATTTATCACTTAAAACAACTTTTATCGATTTAAATGCTTGTAGTTCTCTCATGTGTTTAACATACTTAGGTAATCTTTAAAACATATTTCATACACCTTGCTAATTTCGACTGTAATAATAGGTCTTTACCTATGAAATTGCCGCTTTGTATCGAATAAGTGAAAGTACTTATTTTTCCAAACTTTTTTATTTCTGTTATGATTACTTCGAATCACCCATGCAATCGACGCATCTTTGCCAACGCATTGGCAGTTTATTGATGCCCTTCTTGTAAAAATCAGCTGGACGGGAGGCAACAAACTCTTCAAAGGCATTTTGTACTGCCTCTCGGGAATTGAATTTTTTACCCACTAAAAAGTTGTCTAAATTTTGGAAAAAGTAATAGTCGGTAGGTGCAAGGTTTGGTGGTCACATCTGCAACCAGCTTTGGTCAATTGGTCGTCCCCACTGCTCCTTCACGACAACGCGCGACCCAATACTGCGCAACAGACAGTCTCCAAGCTGCAAGAGCTGGGGTCGAAAGCTCTCCCTCATCCGCCATACTCACCAGACCTTGAAATTTCTAGATATATCACAAGCTTGGTGAACTTATAGACTTACTTGTAATAACGTCAATATCACATTCATATCGTGATTTTTATTTCCTTGTCCCAATGTTTTAGCCATCTCCAATATTGCATCATATGTTACAGAGTCATCTAATGCTATCTCTTTGAGTTGCTGCTCAGTGTCCCCCTAAAATATAATAAAATAATATTATACTAATTGAAAAGTTTTTTTAACCTCATACATGGCTGTCTTATTCATAACCAGGCAGAGCATGTACTATGGTAACCAGACTGCTGATAAACACCCGACGACCGAATGGCGTATTGGTTTGTGTAACGGACTGCTATTCCAAAGGTCGGGTCGGTCGGTGGTCGGGTTCGATTCCCGCTCAAGTCAAACATTTGTGTGCATGAACTTTTAATGTTTGATTTGGTCTGGGTGTTTCTATGTATAATAAGTATGTATTTACAAAAAAACAGTATGTATGTATTTATATCAGTTGTCTAGTACCCATAGTACAAGCTCTGCTTAGTTTGGGACTAGATGGCGGTGTGTGCATATGGTTGAATATTATAATTTTATAAAAAAAACATACTTAAATACATATAATGAACGAATTATAGATAAATTACACCCCAACACAGAACAAAAGATCATGCTCATCACACGAAATTTGTCCTTGGGATCAAACCCATGACTTCTGGTTTAGTAATCAGAATCACTAACGATTAGATCGACTGGCCAATCCCCGGTTTTTTTTTCCTATTGTTATTTCATGCTTCTGCCATTTGCATAATTGAAGGCTATTATTATGATTCAAGGCGATTGAAATATTGTAATGCAATTGCTATAAAAGTCTGTTCAGTGGAAAACACATTTTTTCTTTCCCAATAGTATTGTTACAAGCAGTGTATACAATAAATATAAGTAGTATGTTAATTACTTTTCTTGCACTGTCAGAACAAGAAATCACCATATAACTCGTTCGTTAGTTAGTTGATGTTAATTGGCTGTGTCGTAAAACAATACTGTCCCGTACGGCCAACTCGCTTCGCTTTTATGGTGCTATCGAAATAACTAGATTAATCTCGAAGATCCGATTTAATATTCTAGACAGAACCAAGTACAATAAGAAATCTACAAATTTATATAATCTTCCGGTATTCGACACTCGATGGCACTGCAAGCAAGTATCGGAATTAAGAACTATAATCACAATGCGTAGCGTTGTGACCCACTTGATATTAGATTTCGCTTTCCTCCAGACACAACACAAGAACTACTCAATCCTATGGCGCAACAGTATTAAAAAAGCTTACCTGTGTTCCTAATGCTAATATTTCATTTAAATATGCTTCATCTACTTTTTCCATAGCTTCTTGGAAATCATTTCGTAGGCCCTGAAAATGGAAACAATATAAATATTAAATTACAAGTTATTGTTGAAATGAACTGAAATACAGCCTTTAATAAAATAAAATAGTTATTCATAAATTGCAGTTTCTACCTCCCACATGTAACATCAGAGCCTAACACAAGTACAATAATAAAGCAATAAAGTTTACAGATCAAAATTCACAACATAATTATAAACAACAATAATAATATAATATAATAACCAAACTATTTTCATTATAACTTTCCATGAGGTGAGGTGAAAAACAAATAGCTATTTGCTTCCATCACCAAAAAAAATTATCAGATAATCATGAAAAAGCTAAATACAATATTGGTTGTGTAAATATGAAACTTAAAGAAAACAATGTGGGATTTGACCTAAAAGAAATAAAAATTTAGAGGTTTTTACAAAAACAGTTCAAAGTGTGTTGTGATGCTCATCATTGCTAGGCCCAAGATACAAAAAATGCTAATATTGATTCACCATGTATTATGGTGATTATTTAACCACCAGGTGGGTTTTTGCTCTATATAAATATTCACTCACCCTATTTGCTTCTGGTTCTTGAATTTCAATCCTTCTCAATCTCTTAAAGGACTGGGCTTCACTTTCACCAAATAACCATATTGGATGTCCTCGCTCTCTCAACCTTTTAATAACTTCTGTCCTTGGTAATAACACTGTTTCAGTCTGTTCTGTTTCATTGTTTTCCTGTTTGTCAGCTGTATTGAATATAGTTTACATTAATTTATATTATTAATAATAGGATACAATTATTGCTTCATAAAATTATGCAGAACAGTCAATGAAAAAACTGAGGCTTTAGCAATAAATACTTAATACTTTAAACTTTTTAAGTTTGGTTTAAACTTGTCACAAACATATACCAAAAAGCAATATTTATATAGTTTTTATGACCATTACTATCTTTAATTGGAAACAAGAATATACTTTATTGGGGATTTGATTATTATCATTTAGAGTCAAACCTTTTGTTTGTCTATCTTTTTCTTCGATTTCTTCTGCTTCCTGTTTCTGAGAACCATACTTTTTAAAATACTCTTCTTGTTCTTTAGCTAAGAGATCTCCTCTTTTAAAATATTTCCTACTTTTAGTAGGATCCTGCAAGTTAATACATTGTATTAGTGGTGTTTAACATGTGTAACAAAAAAATTTTTTAAATAGTTTAACAAATTCTCTCTAGTGTATTTTTTAATTATCCGTTTTAGTCCCTTGAGACCACACCACTACATTAGGTCAACAACATTTACAATACAATTATTAAATCTATTCTACATAAAGATATATTGTCATGTACACAATGACTGCCTCATACCAACAAGAACCACCATACTGCCTTTGCTGACTCCAAAAGGGGGACAGCCAATATTTTGGTACAAATGCCAAGGTGTCTGAGATTATTTGTTTTAAATAACAAATTATGTCTCACGTCTTTGTGTCAGACACTCCATCATAATATGAAACGTATCTTCTAATATACCCACTCAGAGCATAGGGAAAATGGAACTTTCCTAATCATGTGTGAGAATTTATTAAGTGGCATGAGACCGTAGCGTAATCTAAAGGCTGTAATTATTACATGTTTCCCCAATGTACATTCTCATCATCTTTAGTGAATTTCTTGGTCTTTTCCGTGTCGTACTTACAATTATGTTCTTTTCTTCAAGGAGCTTACGTTTCCTTGCGATTTCTGCCTTTAAGATATCCATTATACTAACTTAGTCACCAGTATTTTAGCAAGATTTCCGTTTTTAATTTTAATTAGCGTGTTAATTTACAAAACAAGAAAATAATAAACCAAGCACAGTACGTAACATTGCGAATGACAACAAAGCTGAAATACCGTGGGTTGCCAGTTTTTTTTCAATTCTTAAATAGTGATTGCCACTGTCGGACATTGGCGTTATTAGTGTCGTTCTAATAAAATAATTTATCCTCAAAAAATGTGTAGGCACTTATTTAAAAGGTAATAATGCAAAATAAATAAGTTAAGATATTCAAAATAATATTAAACATAACATTTTAATTAATTAATACATACATACATACATACAGGTATTCATTAATCATGTAAGGTTCATAATTCTGTAACTCGTAGTACATGTGGGAGCGGATGAAGATTTAAAAATCGTTTCTTTTATATTTAAGTGACTTTAATAGAAATATTTGTAAAATTTAAATTCATAGATTTATAACCTGTAAAACTAAGTGGCCAGTATTTTGAAGTGTGTGTGTGTGTGTGTAGTGTTAACATTATGGCATATAAATGGCAACATTGGTTTGCACAAACACACATCTCTCACCCTAAACACATAGACCTTCGATTCGACCGATTCGACCTCGATATATTTGTTTAAATGTAGGTAGCGGACTCTTTTCCTGCTGGTGTTTTAAATATCTAAGTTATCACAACTTAGATTTTTAAACACTAGCAAATGTACAGAGTACTAGATACCGCAGGACGCGGGATATAATTTATGTCGGTTATAAGCAAATATGGCAACAACCTACTCGATATGTAATAAAACTTAACAAGTACCCAATTACACGGGCATAATAAAGATGCATCTAGTGACAGAATTACAGTTCTTAAAATAGTTTTAATCGTTTCTCTGCTCGAACCGTCTCTATCTCAGCAAGTCTCTCTCGATCTAGCCAATCGGCTTATCAAAAATACAGTTTGCTGTTATAGTACAGAGGTTAAACGAGCAGACGTGTCAAATGATGGTAAGTGACTACCGCAGCTCAAGGACATCTACAGTTCAAGGGTAATAAGCATAGAGTGAACAAGAGCCCCAATCTTGCAATACAAGCAACTAGAGAGATGATAATAATAGATATAGGATAATAGATAGTTTCCTCTATATCTTTTTAGTCGAGCTCTGTGGTTGACTGGGGAATATGACGTGTTAAAGCTCACTTCACGATAGCCATTCGCAGCTTACCTAAACACAGACAGAGGGAACTATCGAGCTTACATCTCTCTCGTTGCCATTATCGCTTCCACAGGGACGCTGTACCCCCGTTCTCTCTATGGTAATAAGTACATTAGAGGACGTGCGGGGGACTTTTTAGGTTTTTAGGTTAGACTTTTAGTAATTTACTCAGTGGGTAATAAGCAATCAAATAATTACTAAACCGGTTTTCTGTGAGGTTGCGGTTTATTGTTTAGGTTTGACGACTGGATGGCGTAGTGGTTTGTGTAACGGACTGCTATTCCAAAGGTCGCGGGTTCGATTCCCGCTCAAGTCAAACATTTGTGTGCACGAACATTTGATGTTTGATTTGGTCTGGGTGTTGCTATGTATAATATGTATGTATTTACAAAAAAAAAAAAAAGTATATATGTATTTATATCAGTTGTCTAGTACCCATAGTACAAGCTCTGCTTAGTTTGGGACTAGATGGCGTTGTGTGTATGTGGTAGAATATTATTATTATTATTCTCTTTATTTACTTTATATACATATTATTTACATTTTTAAATATACACTTTATAAAAAAAAATACATTTAAAAATATAAAAAATAGTAGACCACCGACATCGGGTACAGGGACCAAGACACCGGTGGTTAGGACTCCAAAGATAGGAACCTCCTCACTATACGAGCCGTGTCAAGGAGGACTGCCTTCTGCATCAGACCCTTGATCCAGCCATCCAACGTGAGCCTCTTAAGGTGTTGGTCGAGGCTCTTGGCTATCAATCCATGAGCAGATACGACTATCGGAACAATGATCACTGAATCAACATTCCACATATCGACAATCTCGTGAGATAAATCCAAATATTTAATTTGTTTTTCTTTTTCAACTTTCACGAGATTCTCGTCATGAGGAACGGCGATATCAACAATCATTGCGCGGCGCTCTAATCGATCTATCAACACAATATCAGGCTTATTGGCAACAATAGTCCTGTCTGTGATAATAGATCGATCCCAATACAACGTGGCCCGACCATTCTCGAGAACTGGGTCGGGCACATACCTATAGTATGGCACCTCTAGATTCACAAGATGGTATTTAAGGGCAAGCTGTTGGTGTACGATCCTGGCTACTTGGTTGTGCCTGTGCAAATATTCTCCGTTAGCAAGACGAGAACAACCAGAAATAATATGCCTGATTGATTCGCCAGGACGGTGGCATGCCCGACAGATGTCAACCGTACCATCTTTCAGGATATATTTCCGATAGTTATTCGTCATGATAACTTCGTCCATAATCGCACAAACAAAACCTTCAGTTTCTCCAAAGAGATCACCATGCCGTAGCCAAGTCGTAGATGCTTTTAAATCTATATCGGACCCGTTTAGGGCCCGATAAAACCGACCATGGAGCTCTTTGCCCTTCCATACTTCCCTGCGATCATTAACACCAAGTACTACAGGTCTGCGCCAATTCTCTTTAGCTAGAGCGAGCGGGGTGAAGCCGGTATCCACTGCAACTACATTGCGATGCACTCCCACGTCGGTATGTAGAAAATATTCTCTGAGATTGCATACCTCGCGATTATGTAGGGTCTTGATATTTAATAGACCGCGACCCCCAAGCTTTCGCGGGATATACAATCTCATAACTGATGAACGTGGGTGGTGCATTCGGGATGCAGTCAGCAGTGTGCGGACTTTCCTGTCAAGGGCATCTAATTCGGTCTGAGTCCATCTAAGTATACCAAAGGAATACATTAGAACCGGCATGACCCAACCATTGCAGGCTCGCACCTTGTTGCCCCCTGATAAAAGACTTTTAAGTACTTTTTTCAAGCGGCCAAAAAAGCGTTCCTGCAATGTTTGTTTCATGTTAGATTCTGGTATTCCCAACGACTGTGATATACCCAGATACTTGTAAGTTTCAGTGGCAGACAGAGATCTGAGTTTTGTTGAATCCAAAAGCTCTATTCCTTCAGATTCAACTATCACACCCTTCTTTACATACATGACTGCACACTTGTCTACACCAAATTCCATTTTGATAGAATTACTAAAGTTTTCCGTCACCTTTAGTAACTTTGTCAATTGTAATTTGTTGGAGGCTAACAGTTTCAAATCATCCATATAAAGAAGGTGAGATATAACTTGATCATCTTTCTGCAACCTATAGCCTAACCCTGAACCCTCTAATAAAGTGCTAAGAGGGTTCAAAGCCAGACAAAACCACAAGGGACTCAGACTATCACCTTGAAATATACCCCGCTCGATCTTTATTAGTACATCGTGTATCGCTGTCTGCCGACATCCTGGATAGCGAAGTGCCGTTCTCCATTGCCCCATACATGACTTCAAGAAAGTGCACAGAGTTGTATCAATTTTATACAACTCCAGCACCTTCAAAAGCCATGTGTGTGGAACCGAGTCATAAGCCTTCTTATAATCTATCCAACACGTCGCCAAACTCTTACGATTACAACGTACCTGTTGGCTAATGGTCATGTCTATGATAAGGAGGTCTTTAGTGCCACGGGTCCCACTTCTACATCCATTCTGAGAAACTGACATAATCGAATTATTATTAATATGTAAAGTAATTTTGAGTCTCAGAATAGATGTTAGAAGTTTATACATGGTAGGTAAACATGTAATAGGTCGAAAATTTTTGGGATCCATGACACTACCAGACTTATAGAGTAAGTGGGTTATGCCAGTGGTTAAAAATTGGGGTAATGAACCCGAATCCAAAGCTGCCTGGAATTGAGATGCCAAACGCGCATGTGAGCTTCGGAACCACTTAAGCCAAAAGTTGTGCAGTCCGTCTGGACCAGGTGATTTCCAATTCGGTAATGAACGAACTGCACAACTTACATCATCTTTATCAATTTTAACAGGTTCCATAGGTGTTATAGACTCACATGAGCGTCTGACATCCTGCAACCAATCACCTTCTATATGAGTGACAGGCACCGACCAGATGTTACGCCAAAATGTATTTGTGACATTTTCATCTGGCAAATGCCTATCACCCACACATGGATCCGGTTCCTCCCATTTCCGGTACACCCACTTCTCATTTCTTTGGAACATCCGATTCTGATTATACCGATCTATTCGTTTTTTATACCGTCTTATCCTATTTGCCCATGCATATTATTATTATTATTATCTTTATTGGAACCGACCCATAAGCTTCGTTAAGGTGAATAGAGTGTACTGAAAGCTAAAAATTTAAATTTGATCTGCAATTTTGGACAATATTTTTTAATCCGAGATAGGTACATGAATTTGCCATGTTAAGAGATCGGTATAGATATTTTACTACAGGTTAGTAAACTATGTATACCGTCAATGAGTTTAATAAGAAATATTATGTCCAAATTATTTGATTAATGATTGGTAATATGTTGAAGCGGATTCGATGTGATAAAAGAATAACATTCAATATTAATTTGGAACAAACTTCGAATGTAACATTACTATAACAATTATATTCATTCCTTAGTAGGTAGGTTATAATATTATTATACCCACCGATACTGATCTACCTAATGCGGTCTTTCAGTAAATATATAATATACATAGATCTATTGTTTGTGACGTTAAAACTAAGCTACTGTGTTACGCATAAGGCAGAATAGTTTTGTTAAGGCCAAGACTCTTGCCCCTTAGGCTTTTGAAAATGGAATGTGTCTGTCCATCAAGGTCACAAAATTACTGTAAAATATATGTAAAAAAAAAACTGTAAAATGACTTGGCATAGCAGCATGCGACATCAAGTATTTTTAGAAAGAAAACATACTTACACCATGTTGCTCCTTTTTTAATTTGATATTTTAAGCAGAATTTTGATATCTCTTTTTCTTCTTTAGGGTACAAGTTAAAACTACGGGATTTATTTAATTTCTAATCCTGCAGAGTGACTAAATCCAGGACCACGTGTTTTTTTAATAAAAAAGTATTGTCGGGATCTTTTATCAATAGCTGAATTGTGAGCTAAGTCATACTATGTCTGTCAATCAATATTTTATACTTCCGTTTGTACAAAGGTAGGGACTACTCCATATATTATGTCATGGACTTAATTTTAATGTATAATAGAAATTTTAATGGAATAAATTTTAATGTTGAAGGTTTACTTTGTCCCTTAATTAATAGATTTGATTAAAAATGGATACAATCACATTTAGATTATAATCGTCAAGATTAATATCTCATAATAATGATGAAGAATTATAGATAACGATAAATTGATAGGCTAATCTAGCAACAAACAGAAAAGTAATTCATTTGTTTTAAAAATTGCATAAAGGCATGTAGAAAACAAAATGAATAAAACATTAATACATTTTTTTCTTGTTTTAGTTTTATCTTTTTCATCTACGGAAAAAGGTTAGTGGCAAAATATTGTGTTTTACCATTTTCTTCTGAAGTTGGAAACTTAAGTGATTTGTTTTAAATGTGTCTGTAAATAGTTCCAGGCCTGTTTCCCAGATTAGTTGGAGGTCATTTAGCACCATACGAATATGGAAAGTTCCACGCATCCCTGCAAAATTTAACTAATTACCATGTTTGTGGAGGAGGTATAGTGTCTGAATGGGTTGTTGTTACTGCAGCACATTGTGTGGATGGGTAAGTTAAATATATAATTTGTTTAATTAGGTCTATTCATTGTGAAAATTTGAATCTCTTACAAGACCAAAGTAAACTTTAACCCACTAAAACAAAATTATAAGCCTGTGTGACTTAAAAGAATAATCTCCCTATTTTTGGGAGTTTTTCTTACAGATGCTTAGGTTAGGGAATGATATAATTGTTACGGCTTTGATAATGTTATTACAATAAATTATGTTTAAATATTAGAGTGGTGTGATGAACGGCATTACTGTTTTTCATTTATTCAATAATGGTTCCATTTCCCTGCATTACATTTGTAGAATAAATAAACATTCAATTATTTTCAGAGTGAACCCTGATTATATAAAAATTGTAGCCGGCACTAACTATTTAGGAGGAGGTAGAAAACGGTATGACGTAGCAGAAATTATCCCTCACTATAATTATGAGCATACTGAGGTTACCAAAAACAACGACATAGCCTTAGTTATAACCAAGGAACCGTTCGATTTAAACTATGCTAATGTCATTGGGATAAGAAAACAGGAATTAGTCGAAGGAGACAATGTTTCATTAACAGGATTTGGCGCTCAAGAGGTAAGTAGAATGTTAAAAAAATAAAAAAGAAATATATACAGTATAATAAAAATTCAATTTGTGCAATAAGGGATACGATTATGGTACCAGGCCATGACTTCGCCTGATGAATTAGTTCATTAGGTATAAAAGTATGCTTTACATATCTGACAACATGTTTAAGTTCCCAGTAACGTCAATCATGTGTTACTAGGTGTTATACAGTTTTATACATAAATATGATGTGCGTCAATGCAAAGACAATTAAACAAACACTACGCCTAGTAGGTAATGAGTTTTAAAAGTCACGTTGTCTATTTTCTTTAGCCTTTCTTTTCATTTAGTCTGTTTTCTTAAAATAAAGAATGAATAAAGCAATCAACGGCACTAATGTCGCGAAAAGAGTGTATTTCACACATCTCACACGCGGCCTTCTGATCCCGAAGTAGGCAGAACCTGTGATATGTTAACCAAACTGCTGATTAACATATTTATTTCTAAATACGAGTACATATATACTGTACTTAAATTACACCTAGAAGTAGAACCGAAGCCACGACCAGGATAACTAACCACTGTACCAACAGGCTTTCAAATGAGTAATGTTTGCATTTAAAAAAAAAAGTAATAAAGGCAAAATTATTTTCAGCCCTATGGTTTATCGAGTTATCACCTGCACATCCTTAACATAACTGTTTTTAGTCAGGAAACTTGTGAATTTGCCATGAGGTATTCGCGGAGGAATGTAACCAAGGAAATGTTTTGTACATTTTCACGGATTGGTCAAGGAACTTGTCATGTAAGTATTGCTGTAAGCTGCCATTTTTTAATAACTTTAAAGAAAAAATAAATTATTTGGTTACTTCAAAATCTCTGGACACTGGGTACCTCCTACATATAACATGGGACGTAACAGGAGAAGTCCTTTAACTGTTATCAGTAAAACGAATTAAAAACAAAAAAATATAAATTAAATATCTTTATGTAATGTTCATTGAAAATGATTTTTTTGCTGATGTTAATTTGGTCAAATCTAGGTAGGTAGGTAAAGGAAATAAGACCTAGAAAAGGATTGCTTCATATGAATTGCCTATTTTCAAGGATTGACAAAAAATAAATACATTTCCAGGGTGATTCTGGCAGCCCTGTGATAAAAGACAACGAGCTGGTTGGTGTAGTATCCTGGGGTATACCTTGTGCCGTGGGATTCCCAGATGTCCACACAAGAATAACGCCTTACGTGGAATGGATTCAGAAGCATATTCTAAGAGCTTATTGCGCAGACCGTAGAGAACCGCGCAGCAGCATTTACAGAAAACTAATATATTTAGCAAGACGCTTATCTAACGTATCTGAAGGCCATAAGAGATTCCTAGGAATCTAAACATGGAATATATATGCTGATACTAATAGTAAACGTGTTTCAGACTTATTTCTTTACTTTTATAGTGTAATTTTACCTTATAGGTAATCCATTTCTTTAATTCTGTCAATTGATTGTTCATATTAAACCACAGATTACCCCCTTTTTTCTTTTTCCGGTGCGGAAATCCCCTCTGATATCACCCACCAGTGGGGTGATTATATCGGATTCAAACCGACCAAAAACCGCACCAGTCTCGAGTACCAGTAGCCGGAGGGCTGTGTTCACGGTCCGGCCACCACAGTGGTGGCACGCAGGCATTGGCTCCTTGCGGATCAGACGCAGGTGATCTCCGAAACAACCTTTCCCGGTGATCACCTGCGTCAGCCGGTATGAGAGGGTTTCGTGACGCCTCTCGAGCCAATCCTCCATAACGGGTCTTACCGCCGCAATAACGGCGCGTCCGGAAATCGGATACCCAAGTCATGCCTTCCACTCCTCTACGAGGACCTGGCGGAACATGGATTTCTGATCCTCGATTTCTCGAGTCTCAGGACACCGACCTATCCCCGCGCCTCCTTGCGCCACCGATACAGAGCCGCAATTGCTTTCGCCGCCAGGTCCCCTCGGTAGAGTCCCGGCCAGGAGACTCGCCGCCTCAAAGGAGATCGTACGGTACCCCCTTATGACCATGATGGCCAGCGCTCGCTGCAGTCGTCGCAGTAGTGCAACATTGCTGGCCTTTAGGGCGCCTGCCTATACTGGGGCCCCATAAAGGGCCATGGAACGCACAACCCCCGAGTAGTCTCCTGCAGGAGTCATCGGGTCCCTTCATGTTAGGCAGCAGCTGCGAAAGTGCAAGCGCTGCTCCAACTAACTTGGGGATCAGACCTCGGAAACGATGTCCGAAGTCCCATCGAACAGATTACCCCCTAGGGGATAATCTGTTATAAATAAAATATTAAGTTGTATGGTGTTTATTTCAGGATTATAATCCTAAAGTAGCAATAAGAATGAACTAACTGTACCCCGAATATAATTTATTATTAGTTCACATTTAAGTTTTTAAGTAGATGTAGTAAAAATAAGAAAAAAAAGAATGGCTGTGATAGTTGGGCATGTCAAAAAAATGAGTGGAGGCCCAAGAGACGTACTGACCAGATCGGCATTGCACTGGTCAATAGCATCCGTGACCGACCAGCAAGATGAATTTAGAAGAAGCGCAAAGAAGCGCAAGTGTTTAGCAAGAAAAGTGATGCTTAAGCTGAATGTTAATTTTTTTTTATTTAGTAGGTAAGTTTTGGGCATTGAAATCACTAGTAAGATAGCATACATTTTATTGTAAATAAAAATGCACTTTATTACATTAAATTATACTTAATTTAATATTATTTGGCATGCTCCTTCCTATTTAGCTTATATGATTTTAAACTCTCAATATTAATCTGGAAGTAAAAAAGAATAACGCTCAGAATATCTTCTTTTGTTTTAAAAAGACAGCTCCAGCAATAAGGACAATATCCTGTGTCACGGGGGACTTTACAAAGATCAATGAATCGGACACAAAGAATACCCAGACTGAGAACAACAATTTGTGGATCACACAAAATGTTGTCCCATGTGGGGATCGAACCCACAACGCTCAGCGAAGTGGGAAGAGGCAAGGTGACCGCTTATGCCACTACCGCTATCCGTGCAGCAGAATATTACTAGTGAATTTTTTTATGCATATAAATTAATGAAATCAATGTTTCGGCGTATAAGTCATACGGTCAGGTCTAAGACCGGTCGTTAAGATGGTCAGGTCTATAACGACGATAGAGGTACTGGTAATTGACATATTATTGGTGGATCGTGTGATTGATCGTCAACTGAACATATGAAATTCAGCCGAAAATGTAGAGAAAATGTTTAGTTGTTATCGGCTTCGGCACCAGGTTTAATCAATAACTAAGATGTGGACGTTTTAATAATCAACTTACATTATAATCATGCTTAGTAGTTTTGATGTCAACCAAAACAGCCATAACAGGTCTTCCGTGAGCACATTGAAAAGGTGTCTTACAATTGCAAAGTTCACGCAGTAATTCGACACAGTCGCTCTTGGATAATTTATCACCGAATTTTATCGCAAATCGACAAGCCTGGAAATTAATACACCATTATTAGTCTTGTCTTTATTATTCATCTATAATCCTGTGATAATATCTTAACTAAGATCTATTACGGTATTGCCGGTTTGATTAAGTATGTAGACAATAGCTGAGTTTTGCTATTGTTTAATATTTTGATTTAGGATTAAAATATCTTAGTTACCTCACTGAATATTAAACCCATTATTGATTTCGGGTACGATGAAATGCATCCTTTTTGTAGTTTTATTACGTTGATTTCTTCTACTATCAAGTTTTTTATGGCTTTCATTACTTTCTCAACCTAGTAAAATAATAAAGTCAACGTGATTTACTGCTGACAACACACAAAAAAAATGCGTCTCGGGTTAGTTAAAGTTCGTTATAAACATTTTCTTCAAAATGTGCGATTGTCACATGTTTATGGAAAATACTCGGGTATTGGCGTCTTTAGATGAGGCACATTCAGATTTGTTTCCTATCATCACAATATCTTTATACAATTACCTCTCTAGGCTTTTTACCAAGAATGGCTTCAGGTATAGAGCTTATCGATAATTCATTTTTGTCCAATATAGACCATTGTAATCCTAGTTGATTGAACTTATCCTTGTAATTGTGAAGGTAAACTATTTCGTCTTTGGACATCTTGATTATAATGTTATCAAGGGGAACGCTTTTCCATTTATCTTCAATAAAATAGTCTGAAATTGTTAAAGGAAAAATTAACTCCCCAGCATATTGCGCCGGCCTGCTTCTGCTAGGGTGATAGTTTTATACATAGAGGTTTGAGCTTGTGGAGGACGGCGGTCGTTCAGCAAACAACTAGGCCACGTCTCTGTTCCGCCCACGCCGGGAAATCTACCAGCGTGTGAAGCGCCGTGTTCACGCTCTGGCCATCGCAGTGGTGGCACCCAAGCTTTGGCTCCTTACGGATCAAACAAGTAATCTCCGAAGCATCCTTTTCTAATGATCAACTGCGTCAGCCGGTATAAAAAGGTCCCATGGTTCCTTTTAAGCCAATCCTCCATAACGAGTCTTGCCGCCGCTATGTCGGCGTGCCTGACCAGATAGCATACCGTGAAAATTGTGAAATCTTGTGATAAAAAAAAAAAATACATATGGGTTCGTAAAATGTCGTAAACACGCAGTACAGTATCTTTTTTGACTTATCATCATCAATAATAATATACAATAGATACAGATATATAATTGGTAATTAGTTACTTTTAATACATTGATTGCACAATAATTACTTAGTTCACAAACGAACCTGTCAAATTCTTCTCTAATCTTATTCTCTCGTGAACTGCGTGTTGATCAAATAGTATCAGATAATCTTCTAGAGTTTGAAATTCTCGACTTCGTCCTTTCATGACTGCTGCTATAAATTTACAGTCTACTTGATTGAGTACCTGTAATGTTATATTAGAGAAATAATGAAAGTTACAGTAGTAAACCATTACATAGACAGTTATCTTACCCGCGCTTCTTTTAAAGACATTTCATCAAAAAATAAAGATGTATTATCCTTATGAACTTTAATTTTAAACCTGTGAATATCTTTAGTTGACAAGTCTTCAACGTTTTGTACAGTTGGTTCATATATTTCCGTTTGCATTTCTATGTCATTAGCAAAGTCATTGTAAATTTCCTGAAAAAGCTTTCACGTGTGCTTATTTACAGTAATATGTATAGAGCAAGCAATGGATTAGCGGTCTAGCTTAAAGCTTCAAATGTCTAAGTTTCCTAATATGTTTATTTTATGGCATTTAAGAAAGTCAAACGTATAAATTTAATGCGCAAAATCGCAAAATGTATGCTACAAGTGTTATTAAGTTTTTTTTAACTTGAAGTTAGGCTTTTAGCAAACTGCATAAGTAATGTAGTATCTATTTATATTTTATCGCGACTCGATCCCCCAAATTTCACTATATAATAATATTTTAATGACCTCACAAGATTAAATCTCTGCCCTGCAAACAATTAACTACACATACAGTTAAATCTATATTATATATCTATGGTTCATTTTAAATATCGATATATGCTTATTTTCCCGAATTTCTTTTTAATAATTATATATTTATACTTACATCTTCGTAGTAATCCTCATCTAAATTATAGTCGCAGATAGCTTTAGATCCGTTTTTTTCAAAAATTTGAGACATACCTGAAAAGTTGAAGTTTCCATCAGAAATATCACTACGATCTTAAACACTGCAACTAATAGATAAGATGTCGTTTCGAAAACGTTATAAAATACCTTTAGGTAAAAATCGCAGTCTACCTTTGAAATTAAAGTTGTCATCATTCAACCCAGATAGCGCTAGATCAACATCGTTGTCATAATCATTATTATATCTATTCAAATTTGGCAATCCTTGCCTTTTTCTATTGTTTATTTCTTCTACATTTGTTATGTTTGAAACTAGTGATTGTCTACTAATTTCATCCATAGAATTTACATGATGATTAAAGTGATGTGACACATTTTCGTTATTATTCTGCGGTGATATAGTTTGTGCAGGATATTTTTCATAATGTTCATGGCTACAGTTAATGTTAACTATATTGTTGTATAACGAATCATTTGATTTACTTTTTACATAAAAGCTACAAGCAAATTCTTTCTCAATACTCTCGTTTTTATGAAATACTGTTTCACAGAAATTCATTGGTTGTATATCTTCGTCTATAATCACCTCTTCATTTATAGATTTTGGCTTAGAAATTAATTCCGTTTCATAACTATTTTGGCTTACTTGCCTTCTATTGTTTTCTACGTCTATTTCTATAATATCATTATTACTGCCCGTCTTTGAACAGTGCACTGAATTGGTTCCAAATATTTCAGTCGGTATAACACTATTCACTTCATGCTGTGTTACGTTATAATCAGTAGATTTGCTACAAGCAACTAAAGTATAAGTGTTGCCAAAATTTAAGGTGGGTTTACTGATTGGTGAGTATGAATTTCGTATGGAATGGTTGTTACTGTTCATATTATGCTCAGGAAACTCAGACTGATTCCTTTTTGGTATTTGTTCTTTATTAAAAGGATTATTTATTTCGTTGCTTGTTGTAAATTCAATCGTATAAGATTTATCTATCATCTGTTTTCCATAGTTAGTATACAACTGACTCTGCTTAACAAAGTATCCATGATACTTGTTTTTAAAATAACTTCTGGGTAGATGTTCATTGCTACTGGAAATGAGGTTACCAATGGACTGACTTGTAATAAATTTTGTATTCTTAGCTTTACTGATGGAGCAGTTTTTATTTTGATTTACAACTATATGTGTTTGTGTATTTTCATCGTACATTTTTAGGTAATTTGTTTTATTGTAATTATGGCTTTGATACGTTAAAGTGGATGCTGTGTGTATATTAGACAAACAGCTCGTTCTGTAATTTTGAGTGAAATGTTCTAAGAAATCTTCTTTATTAATATCTTCACACCTCAAACTATGAGAGTTCAAATCGACGGGGGCATCGTAATAGTTATTTGCATGTCTAATTTTACTTTCCCTATCGATGTTTACACTGTAAGTGCTCTCATAAGTTAATTTAGACTGATGTAATCTATTAGGTATCTTTTCATACTGTGACTTTTGGTTATTATGTTGGTAAAACATATGGTTGAATGTAGTGTATTTACTATTAATAACATTATGATTTTTTATCCCGATTTCAAAGCTGTTATCACCTTGATGCATACCTCTCTTATCTTGGCCTTGTTGACTCCCTAAAATTGTTTGTACCAGATCATAGGTGGTTTTAAAGGGGTTTGTTTTTATTTTATGAACTACATAGTTATCAGTAGTTTTTTTATTAATTTTACGTAGACAGGGGACTTTAAACTTTGTATTGTTTAAGAAATTTTGAACTTTTTGGGCCACTATTTTACTTTTTTGAGGAATTGTATCTGTGTCATTTAAGAATTGGTAAATTTCTATTTGTCGATTGTCATTTTTAGGTTTTCTTTTTTTCTTTATCCTGGTTTTACAGATATCATTCTGAACCGGTTGCACATCTTTCTTCGCTACAGACTTACAGCTTTTTCCATTCTCCTTATTTTTTTTGGATTTCTTGATTTTAGTATGTTTAACAATATTTTCTATTATCGGATTACCCCTTTCAATTTTACGTTTCCTTAAGTTTACTGGAATACTTTTATTCATGGGTATGAGTGTTCTGGGCTTATCATTACCTGTACTGCCTTCATCTCTAACCAAATCCTGTTTTTCTTTACTCTTGGAATTTATTTCTAGTACTTTAATATTAGCAGCATTATCATCGTCATGAAGATGTGGTACGTCGCTCAATTTTGGCAATGGTTTTCTATGATTTACTTCTTTATTTTTGTTCCTTTTCCGTCTCTTAATTAGTCTACCTAACATTGAAAATTATGTATCAAATTTCAAGTAATAGTTTTAATATAATATTTATATATATAACTAACCTTTAATACCATTTTGTAGTTGCGAGACCCTTATATTTTTTGAATTACTTCCTAATATTTTATGCACAATTTTTTTTATTTCGTGCCTAGTATCTTCATTAGTGTTCCTTTTCCCAGGATATAATATATCTTTTGGTTCACTTCTTTTTATTTCTTTCAGATTAATATCACCAACATAAAACTTGATTAGTTTTTCTAAAATAACTGTTATTTGCTCCCAGTTCTTAAATTCAACAAGTGACTGACGTAATGTATTACTTATGTCGTAATCGTTATAGGAACATGTAATAAGTATAAAATAAAATGGGATATCTGATTTAAACAAATGCTTTTCTTCACAATTATTCTGTTGAAAAAAATTGTGGGGTTAATAAAAACAGCACATTTATTTTTATGCAAATGTACATAATTATAAGTATTCTATTCTATGCTACTTATCTATTATATTCCCGTAAATTGGAACTAAGTAACTTACCCTATATTTTGATTTCTTTATGTCTGTCAGACGTACATGTTTTCTTAAATATTCATTAGTGATTTTATGAAGCTTGCTAAAATTTTCAAGTAATTTTCCGTTTAAGTATATCCAGTGCTTTTCAACTACTTTTTCTGTTTTACCAATGTACGCTTTTACTTTGTATTGATTCTTTTCAATCTGCAATTCTTGGACGTCACGTTGATTAATATCAAAAAGAGTTGATAAGGTTTGATAAATATCCCTTTGTTTATGAATTTTGAATATAATTTCATTTTTAGAATCGTCTCTTAAACTCAGCGATATGTTGTTATGAACGACAGAAAACTGCTCTAAGAATGCTTTGATTTTTTGCAAATCATTTAGTGGGTGTATTGCTTGCCTTTGGATATTTAAATTGTAAAGAAAACCTTTAACGTCTACCTGTAACCAAGGAATATGTTAAGGTTCTTTAAGTACTGTTTTACATACATTTTGGTCGTTTGTTACATTTTTTTTTCTTTATTGAATAATCAAAAATATAGCTAACGAACTCAAAGATTCGGAAAAAAATACTAGCAGATTACAACAACGTAAATTAATTATTACTTACTGTTGTTCCTTTTGAAGGGCGTGTTGTCATTCTTAACAAATCTTTCTTTTTATTTTCATAAAATGTCTGCACCCATGTCGCCTCTCCATCTTTATACCTAGATATTATACTTACACTTTGTGATATTTCTATAAGATTTGTTAAAAATTCACCGCGAAACCCATAGTATTTCGGCACTGACTTTAATGTCGTAATGTCAGCAACCTTGCTGGTCATATAACGTTTACCTAGTGCTTTGAAATCATCTTTCATTATACCACACCCGTTATCAATCACTTGCAACTTGTTTTCTTGAATATTTACTCTTATCGCAATTGATGTTGATTCGGCATCTAGTGAGTTGTATACCTGAAATTATCCCAATTAAGATTATAATCATAAACGAAAGTAACTTCATTGTTTTGTTTGCTAGTTAACCTAATTTAATTGAATGAATATGAAAATTTATTAACAAGTTGGTGGGGGTCCAGAAAAGCTAGACTTTACATTTAAAAAACAAATAAACTGTTGCCGAGGGTTAGCTAGTAGTAGTAGTAGAGGGAGAAGCTAGTAGTACGTATATAAAGAAAAAATTCTTAATGAGTATCACAACTTCCATCAAGATATCTATAACAGATATTTGTTTCAAAACCATATTACTCTCATTTTAGTAGGAGACAAAGTATCTACAAAACTAAAATTTGACACTTACTAATTCCGCAATAGCTGTTTTGTAGTTGTTGATTTGCGCTGATGCGGATAATATTGAGCGGACATCGTGTGACAACGCTTTCAAAGTCATTTTTATATTTTAATACTTAAAAATAATTAAAAGTAAACCTATATTATTGACATAAATTAATTACAATCTAGATGACATAGAGAGAAAACAAAATACATTTAAGATTAAAATTTTGAATTTAGAAGACTATGGATACAACGTTTTTTTATGAAACCTTAAAACCTCTTTTGAAATTTTTCGTAACTTTGATTGCTAAACACAACTAGAGCACAAAACTTACGCTTTATAAAAGAGAGAGACTTTTCTAGAGTCTAGAGGTATACAACATAGTTTAAATAAGTTTTATAGTATTTAATGATGCCATTTACCATTATCCATGTGATAGGTACATTATTTCTTATTATTATGACATCTAACAGTTTATATTTTTTAAATTAATATAATTATTTATATTGACATGAAAATAGGTTTCGAACTTCTCATGATGTAATAAATAAGCTCAAATTAATTATTCTTATTGTAGTCTTATGGCATGCCTAAATACCTAGAAAATGGAAGGTTCTAATAAAATATTTAATATAAAAAAATCGTCAGGTTTATGGATTCTTAATGAAGAACATAGTCCTACATACAGCTAATGCTTTAACATTAAATCAATGTTGTTCAATGTTGTTATTTATTAAATATATATTATCTCATAAAGTAATGCTGGATATACATTAGTATATAATGTCTGCTTTATAATCGACAAATTACAAATGTAAAAATTTGCTCTTCATTTACCAGGATTACTACCAAACTAAAAAGAATTAAGTATTTCTTTTGAGGAAGTCGTTGTAATTGCTATAAAAATTCATATGTTGTTTAAAAAATGCGCACCTAAAAACATTAAAAATCCATTTTTTTTTTCGTATTTAAAAGCTTCATCTCCTTAAATGTGACACCTTTAACCTTTAAAATTAAGCGTTTCCTTTGAAGAAAAGTATTTCAGATAGAAAATAGTGACACATGCCATAGAACGACAGTATCTACATATTTTATAACTTGTTATTATTATTGTGAAGTGTTATTACATTTCAGTTCGTTCATATTGATTATTGCTAGTAAATGTTAATGGTCTATGGGTAATTCCTTGAAAACTACATTTAAATGTACGGGAATCGATTTGCCTTTAGCCCTGAACTCTGATCAAAAATATAGGTACATCGATAAGGCATGAAGTGTTGAATGCCGAGTAGTCGTTTACAGGCCCTCATATGATTGACCGTATAGTGCTTTTTTATAGGGAAATAAATGAAATTTTAGTATTACACTTCGTGTTATTGACTATCGCTAGCGGTATAGTAAATATAAATTGTGTTTTTGGACGTCAATAGCCGTTAAGTCCTTTTATAATTTTTATCATGAATTCTTATAGATACAATCTAAATTACCTAATAATGTTGGTTTAATAGTTATCTTAATTTGAGAATTATGAGTGATTTTGTTGAAAAGGAGATCTTGATGTTTTGGGAATACGTCAAAAGGTAAGTAGACAACCTTTTTGCAATCTAAGCATGTTAACAGCTCATAGACAAATGTCTATGAAAGGTTAAGGTGCTTATGATTTTTATACAATTTAGAACCTAATGTATTGCATTGTTGACAAAATCGATATTTCAAACAAAATACTATTACTTACAGTTACAAAACTGATAATTTTAGAGATACCAAAATGGCTCATACAATGCATTTTCTTTGAACTATAATAAACTTATCAGTAAAACGAACATTATCTCATTGGAAAAAACGTAACGCATTCCTTTGAGATATGACTCATTTAGAGACTCAGTCAAAAGAATGGATGAGATGGCTGTCTGCTTTGAAATATTCATTGTATATTACATTTGTTTATTTAACATACTTTGCTCGTTTTTGTTCTTTAAATAAAAGGGATATCCACTAATCAAGAAAGACTGTAGCAAATACTTTGAGACTGGTGACTCAAAACTCAAAACGTTACGGCCTTAGCTCTAAGCACAAATTTTTGTTTGTATGTGTAGAGTGGTACACAAAGTTGTAGTCATATTTTAGCCGGATAGTAGACCCCCAGAATAAACAAGTAAAAAGCTAAAAATTTGTGAGAAAAAAGGAAAAAAGAAATCATAAGAGAGAAAGTTAACATGAATGAAACTATGGGTATTTAAGGATGTAGATGGAAGGTCCGAATGTCTAGTTTTTGTCAAATGTTCCCATTTTAAAAGAGTCGTTAAAATGAAAATCAATTATATGTTGTATAAGAAATGCGCACCTAAAAATATTCAGAAGCATCTCTTTAAATGTGACACCTTTGCCATATACACCCTTTTAGAAATATTCACATCATTAAAACTCGGCAACAGTTACTCAATAAAAAAAGCAAATTGGGTGATAAAAATAGAAAAAAGGGGTTTTGAATTTTTGTCTTTTCTGTTGCCTTGGCTAATACCTTGCAACAGTGTCCGTTGTTTTTAATGATCTGGTGATATTAAAACAATATTTACAAATAAAAAAAGATAATATTTAAAAAGATAAGATTATATTGAAATGGTCCCGAAAATGAAGAGAGACGATTGTATTAATTATACCTTTGATGATAGGTCAAAAAAAGCGATCCTGATAAAAAAAAGCATTATTCACATTGCGTAATGGTTAGAACAGCTAAATGCACGATAATTTCATAACAAATATATCAGTTTACTAAAAAAAAGGCACAATGTATGTTTAAAATTACAGCTGTATTTGATTGACACGATAACGTAATTATCGGCAAACAATTCTAATAAAACGTTTTAGTGAAACGTATTTTCTTTTTTATCGTTGTTTTTTCTGATCCATGAACCGATCATCAAAGGTATCATTAGTGCTATTGTTTATCATCGTTTTCGGAAGCGTCTCCCTAAAACCCTTCTTGTATGAAAGTTTAATATATATGGTAAAAGTAGTTATTTAAAAAAAATATCTTGAAAAGGAGTAGATTTTAAATACAAAGGCATACAGATTAAATGTAAATTCTTTTCGGTAGTAAAATATTTTATATTATTAATATTATTATTTTAACTAATATTATGAATACCGGGGGAAAAACACTTCGGTACAAATGGACTAGGTTCGACCGGAGTGATAAAACGATCTCACAGAAAACCGGTGTTGATAGTGATGAGGAATGGAATAAAATCACAATCATATGTGATAAATCATATCATCACACTTGTGACAGATTTACAAAACTACTGCGACTTAATTATTATTATAACGCTAGCGCAAGACTCGCGAAAGGTATAAATCTAAAAAAAAATTTTGATTGATTTTAATGCCATTTATCTTTCTATGACGAAACCATAATCACATGTGAAATCGCTGTGACCAAAAACCAGTCATTCAGCAAGAGAATATGATTTAAAACTAACAATAATTTACAGACATTTAGTAGTGATTTTACCGGAGCCCAAATCCCCATATCCCCATATTCAATATTAGGGGAAGAGGACTCAAAGGACGTCATCGTACTAGTGTCTCTTGAATTGCTATTGTCCATGGGCGGCGGTGTCACTTACAATCAGTGGGCCTAGTCAAAGTTTATTTAACATCTACCCGCTCTCGATGGCGAAAGTGTTTAGCATTGCTATTGGTGGAGATTTCAATGCGGGCCAATCGCAACGCCGAACGCGGTCACCGTGACGAGCGAGTTGATGTGTAATAAACACGCACCTCAGGTGAATAAGCTGCTCGTTTGCCCCTATACCATAAAAAAAGAATTCAATGTACCTACGTTCGTTTGTGACGCTTTCAGCCCCAAGTTACTTAATCAATAATGATCATCATAAAATTTTGCATACTCTTTATCAGCCGTTACTTATAATTTGTTATTACTTATATATAAAAATAAAAGCAGCCCATCCTAGAAAAGATTGGTATGATATAATGTGTATGTAGGTGTCAGTATCTCTTATCAGTAATAAATCAATTTCTGATATTTTCAAATTTTATTGAAGTCTTTTAAAATACATGTATGGTTAAAGACACACATGTACCTACGAGTACGTTCGACACGAACTCATCGATATAATCTAAACTGGGTCACTAATGATGTCAATTGGTATAAAGTAAAGAAAGAATTGTTTAATATTTAGTATGTAGTCTGGCAACTCTGTGACTATTTCATATACTCAGGTAGTTACCGGTATTCTTCGACTAATAAAGTTAATTTTTATACAGCTTTCACAAATGTATAAAGTGATTTACGAGAAAGGTTTAGATGGATAATTCACCACGGTTTCGTATGAATTTGGTTAAATCTGATGACGCTTGTTGTAGCTGTAGAAAAAATACAATTTCGACTTTTAGCTTTCATGGGGCTTTCATGCGCTGAGTGAACCCATATAGATATAAAAAACAATTTAATACGGCATTATTTGACTGCACGGATGGCGGAGAGGTTTAAGCGGTCGCCACGCCGCTTCCTACTACGCCGAGTGTTGTGGGTTCAAACCCCACATGGGACGACACTTTGTGTGATCCACAAATTGTTGTTCTGAGTCTGGGTGTTCTTTGTGTCCGTTTCATGTATGTTTGTAAAGTCCCCCGCGACACCCGAGACGGCGTGCGGTTTTAAGTGGGTTCGAGTCCGACATAGCCACCGGTGGGTGGTATCCAAGGGGATTTCCACACAGAAAAAAAAGGCCAATACCTCCTTTCTAAGGAGAGACCTATGCCCAGCAGCTGTGGACTATTAGGGGCTGTTGTTGAATATACTTAATTGTTTGTACTTGACTTAATAATTACGACTAAGTGCGCGTTGTTTTCACTTAGATCTATTTACGTAGTGATGAGTGTATGTATGTTTTCTCGTCACTCAGGACTCCCTGGCCTGTATCTCTCAAGGGGGGATATGTGTAGGGGGGTAGGTGTAATTATACACACCCATAGTAGAGGGTAAGTTAATCGCGTATGTAACCACTCTTTAGCTGTTATGAATGGGAAAATAATATTTACTTGAAATCCATTATACAAATGACATTTCAAACTGTCATTAGCTTTACCTATTCATAATTGTAATAGCATCTTGTGAATAAATATCTGAAATTGTGCAATAAAATTATAAATAATTTTTGTGCAATAAATAGGCAGCACATGAACTGCTAATAAATCGTCCAGGGAATTGAGTGTAGTGTACAAGTTAATTGTATCATTACTATACTGTATTGCATAGCTTGTATTAGTTCATCTATGCGAGATAGACATTTTTAAGCATTCAGTATCTCTATTTCTGGACTGGTCGAAGAAAGCGATCTTTGATCATCGAACTGGATCAAGATTTTAAATCCGCAAAAAAAACATTCCGCACTCTTGGAACTTCATTCGCGTGATGTTCTTTGAAAAACCACTTTAAGTTACATCTTTTAATTGCTTTCATTCCTACTCATATAACAAAAAAAAAAATTGATCCAAAATTAATATAAAATTAAGCATTTATTATAAGTGTTTAAAAGGCACACAAAAGTTAGATTTACTACCCCAGTGTAATAGGTAGGTTCGATATTTTTAAATTTTTATTTTTCCTGCGTCATTGTCCTCCTGCAAAATATAATTAATCGTATAAGGTCTCATTTACATTTTTTTTCTTAAAATGCTAAACATTGTTTAAATCAAGTAGGTAACATAATGATAAAGATTAATTCATTATTTTGAAGGATCAATTCAAATTTTAAAGATTTCTATGTTGCTAATAACGTCTCGTAAGTAAAAAGAACTAAAGATCGACCAAGTCTACATCCTCAGTAAAATTTGAAAATAGTCATTGGTACTAAATCTTCATAAGATCACTTGGTGAATGGAAAAACGAAATGTCTTAGACAAGATTAGTCGTTACATTTATTAAAAGCTTAATAGCAGCAAGTGAATCATTCTCTATTCTCTTGCGTTTAAAAACCTTTGATAAGAACTGCGCAAAGAATTTAGAAAAATAACTTTTAACCAACATTCCAATGTTTTGACAAATCTTTATCTTCTTTGGGTCCAACTGACTGATTGTTGCGAAACAACAGGAAGATATCGGTAATTGTATGGGGTGAGTTGTCATAGAAATAGGACTATAAATAGTGGAAACCAGGAACGAACTGACATCAGTTCTCTTGAAGACTTCATTTGGAAGGGAACAATATATTCAATATTTAAAGGTAAGTTCTATTCTTATTTAGAAGAAGGTGTGCTTACAATAAATAAATATATGTGGAAAATATTCGTAATATTTCGTAACTTTTCAGATGTTAAAAATTGTCACAGTGGTTTTGGCTTTAGCCACGACTGCTTATGCAGCTGAAATATCATCATCTTATGCTTCGTTAGAGAAAAATTCTATGTTTAAACCAGAATCAATAGAAACCCATGCCATGAAAGAAGTCACATCCGAAATGGCACATCCAATCTACAGGGCTGACGAAATAAAAAGTCAAGGTAGAGCGAGAGTCGAACCAGTTAGACCAGTAGGTCCGGTTATTAAGCACGCTGGTATGCTTTCGGATCAACCCGCCGCTTCAACTGAAATTAACAGAGTTGTAAGTATTAATATTTACAAGATACTAGCTTTACTAGCGTGTATGTCTGTTATCGCGGTAAACATTAGCCTATGTCCTTTCTCGAGAATCAACCTATCTCTATGTCAAATTTCCTCTGAATCGGTTCAGCGGTTATAAATGCCCCATACAAACTTCCACCCCCTTAAAAGATCATTTCTGGAGTAAAAACTATCTTATGCCCTTTTCCGGGACTCACACTATCTCTATACTAAATTTCATATAAATCGGTTCAGCGGTTTAAGTGTGAAGAGGTAACAGACAGGCAGGTAGAGAGACAGACAGACACACTTTCGCATTTATAATATTAGTATGGATTCAAAGTAGACGTTCAAAGGCGAGTTGACTTTAGGCAGGTGTCATTAACAAAATAGTCAATGTTACACATTTTCTTTATTTCTATAAAAGTGTCAACCTCTTGCATGACAAGAGTTATCTATGGTTCTTGTTTCTCATAATTATTATTTCACATATTTCTTGTGCCAATTTCAAAAAAATATCTCTAGTATAATGTTCCACATTGCACCGACTCCATAATTATAAAGTTGAAAAAAGTTTAGGAAGATGACGATGTAGATGATTTATAAAGTAAAGTAAGGCTATTGTACGGGTTCATCGTAAAGTGGACTGCTCATTAAGATTTTCTAAGATTCTGTTTACTTTCAGGACGAAGGCGGAATCCTAGGAAATGGTTATATACCAAACACAGGAGACGTAGCTTACCCTGATATCCCGTATGCTCCAGGCTACTTTTATGATGCTGCATACTCTTCACCAAATAAGTAAGTATAAGTTTATTGTGTATAGTGTAATTATAATATCCTTATCATATAAAGATTTTAATGTAAAAGGTAGAAATAGTTGTGTAGTTTAATAAATAATTTGAATTATGATGAAGATGAGAAAAAAATATTTGGGAAACATTAACAGTGTATAGGGATTAAGTACGCTTTTATATGGTTACTCGAACCTATTGCGCCGATCGTGGTAAGTTAGGTGGTAACTTAGACCCGATTTGTGTATTTATTTATATTTATTCGGGAAATTTTTCGTAAATTAAACATAGTCTAGATTATTTATAATCGTATTTTTATTATTTGTTGCAGTTACGACTCATATGGAATGAATCCATATCTAATGGAGCCTGATACTTCTGCTTTTGGTTTGCTGTGGAGTCAGGTACCTGATGGTAGGGTAAGTATTAGGTATCATTATCTCATATAGGAATATCTATACAAAACATTGTAGTTTTGTATAGATATTCTTATATTTTACACAGTAGTGTCTGTAGTGAGTAGGGCTGCCATTGTGGTTGCTAAGGCCATGTATTATATAGATATGAGACGTATTCCTCGACGTTTATGAGCATAGATTTGCAACTTCGTTTGACCTTATCGCAAAATGTCTACACTACCCAATTATCATTAATATATCTAATGGCTGGCTCAAAGAGGTAGGACTGTGTTATTACAAAAAATACTGTTTATTTCGCAAAATGCCTGTCAACTGCTTTAAACCACGTTACAATGATCTCTTAGATCCCATAAAAGAAAATTTTCAATATATATAAAATGAAAACATATATAAAATAAGATGATAAGGATGTTAACGATACTGATAAAAATCTTAAAGAATAATGAATTGGAACTTGTGCATTGCGGGTCCTATCCTAGTGTTACCTGGAGATTCTAATATGAGAATATTTTACGAAGGGTAAGGTACCCTGTCCTTACATTCTTAAATTAATTTGAATAAATAAAGTATATTATCTTATACATTTTGAAGTAAATGCTACTTTAAAATTATTCTATAGCGTCTTATTTTTTTTTCAGACTCTAGTTAACTACGTGGGCCGTACTATCCTGTGGGTCTTTAACAGTGTCTTTGTCCTGCTCCTCGGCTCGTTGCTTACCGTCGGTGTCTGCTCTTATACTAATCTCTGCACGATCGCTTTCCACGGAGTTGGGCCCATTCATGAAGAAATGAGAGCTCTTATGAGCCCAGAGAGACTGGACAAGATAAGCCACGCTGCTGATTTTGTAAAGACTGCTATCGACAAATACCAAAAAATTCAAAAAGTCGCAGATGAAATGCCCTCTATGAGAAAACGTCGCTCTTCTTTTAAATACTAAGTTATTTTAATTAAATTTTTAATATACTAATAAGCTTGTAAAAACATTTGGAAGTTCATGTATTATTGACAAGACCTCCCTGACCTGCTGATGTAATGGAATATGTTTTACCCACTTAACACACCACCAGTATACGACGTTTGGTAAACACAATTAGTTACTCTACTTTAGAATTTTTAATCTTGGAAATGTGTAAAGTTTTGATATCTGACATGGTTTGATAGGTTCATTAACTCTAAAAACACTAATTCACTTTTATTTTACTACTTTACATGTATCAGTTTAAATGGAAGATGCAACATAAAATACTTTATTCGCAATAATTACTAAGTTACGTAATAGATAAGGTGTCGAACATGCGATTTAGGGGTTGCGTCGACCACCAACCATCAAATAATAACGAACTTGAACTTACTCCCAATATAAGCATTTTAGCTTAGTTGGTTTGGTTAACAAGAATCATAGTAATCTGTGAACTATTCTTAAAAATTGAACCGTCTAATTATCGAAGAGGGGGCAAAACGAGCAGACGGATCAGACGGATGGAAAGTGACTACCGACGCCCATTAACGCCTGCAACTCAGGAGTCACAAGCGCGTCGCCGGCATAATTTGTTCCACAGATTGGTTGTGCGAGGTAAAAAGTGTCTTGAATGGTACACAGTGGTGGAGTGCCAATTTTATAAATTCACATCAATCACACATCAACAGCCTTTAATAGTCCACTGCTGGACATAGGCCTCTCCTTAGAAAGAAGGTTTTGGCCTACTATACCACGCTGGCCAGGCGGGTTGGTATAGGGTTTGTGTCAAGTTTTCCGTCTTTTTGCAGTGCTAGTGTCCTGCGTTGTTTTGCGCCCTTATTCGGTTCTTACGACACCCACGGGATGAATTGGGGTAGTGACATTCCGTATTCTTAATCCGTCACTACACGTTATGGGGATGAAAATTTCGAAGTGCGAAAATTAGTCCGAACACTTCCTATAGAATATGCAGAGTGAAGCTACATCTCTACGTTATAAGAGGGATTGAGACGATTGGAGATATTATGGCCATCGACGATTTGAGTAGCTCTTTGTTGGATGCCGTTTAGATGCGGAGAAGTTGGTACTGGGCCGCTCCTGCATAGAGATGATAACATGCGTTATGAGTGAGAGAAAGGGAAGTCAGACAGACTGGCACTGTAACGCGTTACGTAACGAAGTCGTTTATTCTCCCATAAAAAGTCATTACATCAAAAGAGAAAAAAAATAATACATACTGTTCTCAAACCGAGGTGATACGACCAATTGTATCATTGTTAAGTTTACAGGAGTTTCAGTCTGGTCATTATGGTCTTTTAGTTCGAGTATTTACAATAAAAGTTTTTGTTTGCCTTGTTAGAGCGTTTGATCGTTTATAAAATACACTTTTAGAACAAACAGCGTAGAATGACCAAGTTCGCTCGATTGTGTTTACCGAGTTTACATATCAGATTGTAGTTAAAACTGACCGTCGAACGAAGCCTACGACTTTAACTACATCTGCAATTTATGGCATTATGGGTTTTTATGCATAGCGGATTGATATTCATTAGAAAGAGAGTATTTTTCATCTTACTTTTCATCTTATCTTTATGGATGACAGCGATCAGTTTCAATTGATCAATCATCAAGTTTTTGTGACCTTGTCATTGACGTTCCACTAGCTATCACTTTATCTACTTTATTATTTTCGATGTTGAGTTTGTTTGCGGATGACCTTCAGATTTATTAACAGGCCAGAGTGCGAGACTGAATAATTTAACAGAAGCAATCCAAAATAGAAACAGTGAGGTGAAAATTGGTCTCAGTATTTCGGTGTAAGTGTAAATCTCTCTTAATACTAGGTAATAACAAAATAGGTAGCTCCAGAATGATAGGCAGAATATAGGAAATGACAAATATTTTATATGCTACGTTTTAAAAAGGATATATTTTACTATTGTGTCAAAAAACTCGAGTTCTAGATTAACACTATCCTCACCTACCAAAACCCAGATTTCAAACGTCAGAATGAGAGTCACCGCGACCTGGCGAAACTCCTCCCAATCAGCAAGAGGCACAGGCACTTGTACAGGCCTTGATCTTCCCACTCTTTTAACAATCGTACAACTCCCACTTATCTTCACAGTTCCAATTATTATGTACTATAGCAGAAATCTTTGCTCCACAAATAATCTTGCACATATGCCCGACACATACTTCTGTTGTTCTTTCTTTCATTACTGTATAGTCAAAATATACTAAATAGCAATGGAATGCGCTGTTACTTGAGATCAAGGTGTCCACAAACGTGACTGACACATTTAAAAATTTTGTATTTTATTTAATAATAGCAAATAAATTTATATTTATTAGCTAGGTAGGATTTGACTGGTAGACGCAAGACGTATGAAAATAAATTAATCTGTCGCATTTTTGTGTACTGTATTTAATAAACTAATTATGATGTGACTCATTTAATGTTAATGTGTAATTACATTTGCATTAAGTAATTGCACTTTGAAAGTTATAAAGCGCAATACGTGAAAGCTTTGCGTCAAAAGTGTAGTGGAAAGTGACAAAGCAGTATTGAGTGATTAATATCATTGATCAAGGTAATAAGTATATTTTTTGTAATTTGCATATTTAAGTATTAGAACGGGATTTTCTTTTACAAACATAAATTTTGTTTCAGATGCTTAATTCATATTTTATAATTTATTCAATGACAATGTTCCTGCTTATATCTGGTGTCAAAAGCTATATCTTGAACAATGAATTAGTATTAAGAGATTTTCAGAATGAAGACGTTGAACAATTGGAAATAGTACCTTTACAAGTAAGTAGTTTCGCTTTTGTAATTTTATTGTATGGAAATCTAAAGTACGGCAATAAGTGGCGAGACGATTAATTTTATAGAAGTATAAGATGTATTCGTAAAATATAAGTACAAAATCAAATAATGTGCGTTTTCAGAGTTCTCATAATATAGTCGGTACTAAAGAAGTTGTAAAGATGGTGACGAACCCAGTAACCGATGACGTTGTTGATATAAACAACGCTTCGTATATTGACACTGATTCCTCCAATGTTTTAGTTGTCGCCAATAGAACACCTGTAAGTTTGATTTTATTATTTTATTATCGGAATTTAGATTTTGACTTTCCCGCCTTATACGCTGCAAAATCTGATGTGTTTATATGAGATTATTTATTTATTTCCATTAAAATCAACTATCATGTAGCTAACTCATTTTTTATGATGTAAATTTATTTAAATACCCATTTAATAACGGTTAAAAAATTAATTATAAAAATAATTATATCTTTATAATCAGATTTTAAATCACCATTATACATATTTGTCTTATTAGATATTTATTACATTTCCCTAAAAATATCAAAGTGACTGTTCTTTGATTCAGGTTTCATCCATAAGAAGAAATTTCCTAACAAACTTAATGTTCAAAGGTATTAGAGCAATCTCATGGCGCCTTCTTAAATTTATCGTCTGTAATATATTTGCTACGCCTGTGGCTTGTACTGTCATGAATGTGTTAAGTGACGAAGAAGAAGGTGGTTTAACTACACCAGAAGGAGTCGCCAGAGGATTACGTTTCATAGAAAATGTTATAGAAATTTATCATTCTGCACAAAAACGTTCAACGTGATAAGTTGTTTTAAGTAAGTTTAGTAATAAAGTATTTATTGATTACGCTATGTATCTTTTTTAACTTCCTTAAAAATACAATAATTAAACATTTATTAACAAGATAAATAAATCGAATCCTAGTTCTGATTTACTAAAGGTTTATTATAATTTTTGTTGTCTTTAATTGCTCTAAACTGCCTGAACAATGAATCACATAATGCTAGAGTTAGCTGACGAGATTAAACCTTAACACACTGCATTCACGCTTCTGAGTCACGCGTTTGCCGGATTAATTTTTAAACTGCACAAGAACTGAAATTAGTCACATAGACCTGTTTTGAATTCGTTGTTTGGAATCATAGTGTGGATCGGTCTTTTTATCACGTCACCAACTTGCACATATTAGAATATTACAAATTACTCTTTTTGACTCAGTTGATTGGGATTGTAATGTTAGTAAGGGATTATTTTTAGGCCATATTTTTATTATTTAATCAATACGAAAGTAACCTTGTAAAGTTAGCTATATCATTGAAAGCTAAGGCGACCACTGTATTTTCTGTCAATGTTGTTGTCTCTTAAGAGAATCCTACATATACATACTACTATATAACAACAACGAAATATATAACAGTAACTATACCTGTATTCTATAACTATTATAGTTTTTTTTTGTTTTATTAAAAAGACAACTCCCGCACTAGGAATAAATACTGTGTCGCGGGGGACTTTACAAACACACATGAAACGGACACAAAAAGCACCCAGACTCAGAACAACAATTTGTGGATCACCCAAAGTGCTGACACCATCGCAGTGCAATTCTGGACACTGGCCTCTCCCATTGCATGCCACTTAGATCGATTTTGGGCTTCTCGCATCCGGCTCCTGCCAGCCATCTCGCGCAAATCGTCACTCTACTTTTTATTATTTTTTATTTTGGCCTTCTGGCCGTCCTACACTATTTTGCCGAGACGCGGTCTCCACTCCAGAACTCGGTTTCCCCAACGGTTGTCGGTTCTGCGGCTATTTCATACATACATTATAAATAATACCACATATTAGAAACGTAAGTAATGTCGTGTAAAAGCTGTGTCATTGTATATTTTATGGATTGTAGACTTTTAATTTTATCGTGATGTTATCAATAATGCTTTGTTGTAAATTACTAGATTTTAGATTCATATATAGAATTCGTTCAGCGTCTATTATTGCTGATTACTGCTTGTTTGTTCAACAAAATGTTATCAAATAATTTTAATGGTGATTTAAGAAAAAACCTTTTAGTTGAAAGGAGTTCAAGGCTTGAATAGTAACTAAGTATTAAGGTATGTCTAATGTGTGTGTTTACATAAAACAAATCAAACATCCTTAAATGTGTGAGTTTTGTGACTTATTAGCTATTGAAAACTACAGTTCATTCCGGCCTCCAAGGAATAAGCCAAGGAATTTTTGAACTAGATAGTATTATCTTTTATTAATCAGCATAAGGTACTCAAAAATGCCAGTGTTTTAAAATGTGGTAGTAAATGAGGTATAATTTAGAACGAAAATTAAGTTTGTCAGGTCTAAAAACGGTTAAAGTGCTTTAATAATCTATTCTCAAAATGGACTTTGTCGTATACATACCGGTTAGCACATTGCTATCCTTTAATAAAACCTACATCTTCATTCTTCTCTTCATTTCCTTTAAGTAATCGACATCTAATCCATGTGGTCCAAATTTACTTAGTGACTCATTTTACAAAAAAATCATTGCATATTCGTTCATATCGTGTTGTAGATAAAAATTACAACACTTTGAGGATTAGTCAGAATTAAAATCTTTTAAAATTGCGATTGGTTTTACATTTAATTATTGATAAGTGTTTTATGAAATTGTGTGTGAAAACATTACGAACTGTCATTATGAGTCAAAATGTAATTCATTAAGCGCATGCATTTAATAAATACATTTTTATACTTTAGTAAAAGTCCATTACTGTAATGAAAATGAGCACACATTACTACATTCTAATTATTGAATTATTAAAAAAAAAACGAATGCGTGAAGATGTATATACATCAAATTTACAATCTCTCGATTTTAGTTATATAGTTCTCGTATACCCAGTGTCACTCTCACAAATAAGACAAATCTAATGTATAGTTGTTATGGTCAGGGCTACCATAACCTAACGACACCTTCCAAAGCCATTAGGCCATGTAGACTACAGAGCGTGTCAAAGAAATATACATACATACACTCGAAAGACATAACCCTCCTTCTGATGCAGTCAGGTAAAAACTGAGACTGTATTAGCTGTGTGTCTTATTTTTAAAGAAGCTTCTAGGTGCATCGTTAGCTCTGTTTATTTTATGAAGTCATGGGCAAACGAACCGTGTCATTGAAATATGCAAGAGACGGATTACGGAGAGGCACATTATCTTGTCAAGTTAAACAGTCATCGTTTTAAATAATAGTTCATCAAGAAATATACTTATCATGTGACGTTTTACTTTTATCTAATAAGTGATATCGTTACATATGTCAAATCTTATGGCAATTATATTTTTTATTTATCATTACTTTATCATTTTGACAAATAATACTAATGCAAAAGAGTGTTAATGTGTTCGTCATATCAACCTTAAAGTTTTGAAATAAAAAGAAAAGGTCACAGAGCACATAGCACTTACATCTTCATGCAGAAAAAGAATTCACAAGGGTTTGATAACATTTATTTCGCGGCCAAAGCTGCAGAGGAAAGTTAGTTTTAAATATGTGCACCGGTCAATGTCTGGGATGGCATAAAACCCATATCAGTGACGAACCAAGGCAACATTCTGATTAAGTGAGACTTTTCGGTAGGTCCTTACTTTCCACAATGTATGAACAATGCTTGAAATGATTTACCATTGTTTTGTCTAATTAAAATATGATTGTCTTTAGAATTAAAAAGTAAAAACAGCTTTAGTTAAAACCAAATAGTTCTAGCAAAAGCTGTAAAAAAAATGTTATTGTATTCGATTTTGTTGTTCTTTAATTAATGTAATATATTTGAAACATCAGCCGTACTTGAAAGATTCTTTGTGTTTTGGAGTATTTACTGAGAGAGGTAAGCTATGAACGTTGCGACTAGCGACCTGATACAAGCGGAGCATTGTTTATCGGCCAACTCCCTTTTAGTTCAGAGTTTATTACTGGAGAGTTACTGATATTTACATATATTTATAAAATTATAACAATCATTTTTAAATCAATAAAAACAATACCCGTTTTGTTGTGAGTCGAAAATTCGTTATATTTTATTGACACTTCTTAATCGATTTTTAAATAGGCTTAAAAAACGAAGAGATTTATAATTAAAGTATAGAACGTTTTTTTTTCATTTATCATCACTTTTACATTATCAACAGAACAGACTCTGACTGCACGTATGGCGTAGTGGTTTAAGCGGTCGCCAAGCCACTTCCTACTGCGCTGAGTGTTGTTCCATCCCCACATGGGACACAACTTAGTGTGATCCACTAATTGTTTGTCTGCGTTTTCTTTGTGTCCGTTTCATGTATTTTTGTATCGTCAAGTAAAGTATCTATTAAAATCACCCAAATTGCTATAGTTGGTTTAGCCATTATAAAGAGCTTTCTCGATTTCTCTAGGATATCATTTTTCATTACAATGAGATCAACAAAAAGTATACTCTTTTGGACAAAAAAAATAATTTTCTAAACTGGTTCAACCGCCTTTGAGGAATCAAGTAACATACATAAAAAAAGATCAAGATATATTTAGAGCCTCCACCTTTTTTATGAAGTTAGTTATAAAGAAAGATGTCCGATGTAGTTCATTCACCACCTGTTCTTTTCTCTTGAGTTCTTCAAGGATATCCTCGAGGAACTCATGAGTATGTGCTATCATATGATAGGACATACTCTTTCAAACATCTCAGGTTGATATTAAATACCGACACAGCAGTGACTCAACCAGTTTATACGCTTAGCTCTAATCTTATCATGACACACAAGGAATTGAGTGAGATCATGATTCACAATGTTGAGACATTTGTTCTTAAAAATAGTAAATCGCTAACTACCATTTAACATCTTTTATAAGTACCTATAGTTCATTAGTGAAATCGTGGCCACGTTTAAAGAATTCCTATTGAACTTGTTCTAGAAATAACACAAATAGAATGTCAAACACGGTAAGGTTTGAATAGTCCCTTTATGTTATTTATTAAGATTAAGATGCCATTTTTATCAATTCCATTCTTATCATCCAAAAATCTAGTTAAAATTTTAAAACATGCATTGATTGCCTATCTAATACTATAAGAACCTGTAAAATGTATATGACCATCAAATACCGAAATGGTGCTGCAGCGACTTCTACATAATATAATGAAAACTATACTTCATTTTCACATAACAGAGATTTACCGAATTGTCGAGTAACTGCTAATCCTGCATCACGCAATAATACATTCGAATGTATTCGGACACACGAACAATTCTCTCTTTGTGTTGATCCGTTTAAAACAAGAGAGAATATAAATCTTTAAAAGAAAAGTTAAACCGACTTCAAAAAAATACTAACAATAAAGAGCGCTAAAAACTTAGCAGTAATCGCTGTTGATTTGCTGTCATTTTTTTGAAGAGGTCCTTTGTCTGTCTCCGAACCTCATCATCAGATTTCTATAAAATTTAAATGGGAATATTTCGGAATAAACCCCTTTCGAAGAAAAAATAATTTTGAAAATCGGTCTATATATGACAGAGTTATGCATACGTAAAAAAATATATAAATATCCGAACTGATAACCTCCTCCTTTTTGAAGTCGGTTAAAGAAGACAAAACACATTTTAGTTACACTACCAATTTAGTATAAGCATTTTGAAGAACGTGGTAATAGTTGTACCAAGTTACATTAAACAAACACGAAATTCCAAAGAGATCGAATTATTTATGTAAGCAGGGTATTTTTTTTCTACATGTTACGATTACATTACAACATTCTACATGTTGTCGTAAGTCTAGACGTTCTTGTACTTAATGCGTTCTATAGATAGTACACAAAGAAACAAAATAATGTTTTTGTTGAAGGTCCCATTAATATATTTGTAAATGAGACAGAAACAGTCGGTCAATGAAACATTCTCCTAAATACAGACGGTGTGTCATTGCCGCCTTATCTTGTATTTATATATCAGTACTCGTGTTTTGTCTGCAGAAGTCCTACCTTACGAACTGCATTTTCATTTGCACTTTATTTGGCAACAGACTTATCTGTGGCAGTGTCAGTTCTAATTATACAAATACTCTTATCAGTGGTTTTATCTTTACAAAAGCGTGGATCATAGCTTGGTATTGTCACTATCGTGTGTGTGTTCGTGCATCTTAGACACGAAATGGGTAACTCGAAGAGTAAAAAAGTGAAAATTAGTGATGAACAGGCGCAAAATGTCCAGAAAAATACAGAACAAAATAATGAAAGAATAAATTCGTTGAAAACTGAAATTCCTGATTCGTCAATGAACAAGCTTGGAGAATATGAAAGTGGAGAGAATAAGGATCGTGATAATGCAAGCAGTGCTTCCACAGTGGAAGTACTCGACGACAAGTGAACGCCAGTGAAGTTTAGCCTCTCTAGTCTTACCTATTGTCCAGTCAAGTCATGTTATTATTAAGTTAGTATATACACCTAAGTGTTCTAAAGTAAGTGCTCTAAAATAAATATTTTTTTAAAAGTGTTTTGTTTGTAATTAATACTTAAAGATAAGTGAAAAATATTCTTTAGAAGATCGATTTGTGACAGAAATGTGAATTTGTAAATAACGTGTATATGCGCGTCTCAAAATACGTTGTCATAAATTCTTTATTATTGTCGTTAAAATGAAACAGTTTTGTTTATACATTTTGAGGCATATGTCCAGCAGTGGACTGCAATAGTCTGATGATTTATAAATTGAACTTCAATTATTTTCTTTAAATGAGATAACAACAAGACTACTAGGCAACAACAAGGTAAATTTAACAGTTGGAGAATCATACTTCGACAAATGGGCACGAGCGGAATAATACTACGATTTCAAATAAAACTGGTGTTAAGCAATTCTTTTGTGTTCACCGAATGAGAGGTAACTGGAGCTAGAACACCCCCCCCCCTCCCCTCCTTTAGTTATGTCCACGGGCGGTCGTCACTTACCATCAGGTGACACGTCTGCTCGTTTGCACTTAACCATTTTAAAAACGGACAACGCAATGTTCCAGTGAAATGCGTTTCACGTAGTTTAGGTAGTGTAAAATGTTTGGCTGCTAATAAACATATTAGTCACTATTTAGTCACTATCACTATTTATAATATTTGCAAGCCCGGTTCTACAAAATATTGTTTAGTGTGATTAAACAGATAAGGGAACGCATTACAATTTACAGCTAGTATTGACAAAATAAATATTTTGAAAGGAATAAAGTTTTGACTCATTTGTGTTGTTGTTCAGACACGCGGCAACCTTGTGCCGCGTATTCCCCTTGCAATGACCTAGGTATTGTATTGAATATATTACTACAGATAAAATAAATTGTATTAACAGCTTGTTTATAATGGAAGCAGAACCAAAAACGGTACAGAGTTTTTTTCTTTTGAATTGCTACTTATTATAATACACTGAACTGATGAATGATTATTGTAATCTATGATAATAGCACACAACCTTTATCACCTATCTATTTCAAATGAATTCAGAAATGACTATTTCGTCAATAAACTACATTAAACAGAAGAGAGCTCAATTTCAGTTAAAATTATTTTATTGTGTAGATATATCATGGTAACGGTTAAACAGGCTATTTTTGAAGAGATGGGATTTAACCTTAATGGATGGGATTCCCACAAATATGTAAATATATCAGTAAAGTAATCTGCCTAAATAATATTAAATGGTATTTCATATAGATGCCCGGATTAATCCAAAAATATTGAAAATCAAGAAGTACCATCTATTTGGCCGTAAAAATAGGTAAATTCAGTAAAGTATTTGTTTGGTACATAAAACTTAAATAAAAATAATTTAAACCTAAATTTCATGTTATTTTTCGAGTAGGACAATGTTAGTAGGACTAGGCTATTATTTATTAGCTAGCATGTTGTGGAAGGAGGCAGTGATAGGCGAATGAGATAATAGACACACTAACATTTCTCGCCAAGCAGAGATCCTTGACTTAGATGATTAAATACGCAGTAGAAATGTTGACACCATAATACGAGGGCTGCTATTTATGTATCCGGAATAACAAAGTGAAACAAACATATAGCATTTATTATAGTTTCATTGCTTTTCAAAATATTCGCCGTGATGATCGATGCACTTTTGAATACGTGGGAATCAATTTTCGTAGCACTTTTTCCATTCTGATTGTGGTATCGATTACTGATCGATGTACTGTTTTTTGAGTTAGCCCGAAAATTTACACGAATTAAATCCATAGCGATAAAGATACACAATTTTCAAAATGATGCCACAAATGATAAACAAATGACAGCTACATGAAACAAATTTTATTCTTCACTAGCTGACCGGCGCAACTTCGTCTGCGTCTCTCAATAGTTATAAATTTTCTCCGTTTTTGAAACATTCTTCACTGGTGCTCCGCTCCTATTGGTCTTAGCGTGATGATATATAGCCTATAGCCTTCCTCGATAAATGGGCTATCTAACACTGAAAGAATTTTTCAAATCGGACCAGTAGTTCCTGAGATTATCGCGTTCAAACAAACAAACAAACAAACAAACAAACAAACTCTTCAGCTTTATAATATTAGTATAGATTTGCATACGATTGTATAATATGGACTATGAAATGATGATCATGTTTCATTCTTCCGTAAAAAGCTCACGTGGCTTCCAATCTTCTTTCGCCAGAATACTCATGTCCCTGCGCTTCTGTATTATATTTTGTTTAATCGATTAACTTCTCTTTACCTTAAAGAACGGTTTAAGTTCCTTCATGACACACAATTGAAACGCCTGAGTTCTTGTTTTTTTTTTACAAATCGTTTAACGTAGAAGCCACAGTAGAAGCTGTGCGTTTATGGAATTCATTGCCAGTTTCTATTAGACGTGTGTAATCCGTAACCACCTTCAAAACTATGTGTATGTGTGTGTGTGCATTATCTGTCACTGTACTCTTACTTATAGATAAAAATTAGTTTATTACTGTATGTATGTCTAGTATTTAATTTATATATGGATTAGGAATATTTATTCATGATAAGTGTATATTTCATAGGTTATTACCATAGTTATTTATTGCTTGAACTCGTATATTCCTAACTCGTATATTCCAATAATTCCAGTCCATCCAAAGGTTGCCTGCAAGAAATTGCTCTTAGCAATAAGGTTACCCTTTGTACATTATTTTAATACAAATAAAGTATTTTCTATCTACCTAAACGATATCGATGGTTTCATTCTCAGTATGATCTTATGTCTTTGAGTATAGCATTCACAGTCAATATTTTGACATGATATTTTGAGAGTTTATGCAGAAATATATTTATACATTGGACAATAGAAATATATTTACACGAGTTCAATGGACGAAATAATGGGCTATTATTTTCTCTGAACAAAAGGGCGATAATATTATCAATGCATTTACTTTTATCTTCTCATACAAGTTGACATCTGCAAAGGACAGCTGAAGTGCAAGACAGGTCGGTAGGCCACTGACTTTCGAGACGACACATGTTACTGCCACAATGACGTGGAACGGCCGCATGGTAAACAAATGAGCCACTGCGTGACATCAAACAACTAATAAAGTACTTAAGATAATCACAACACGAACACTTTCCACTACGGTTACACGTAGGCATAGCAAATCGCCCTAATCATAGTCCATATTTCTATTTGGGAATATATCAAGCCTCCAAGGCGTGGCAAATGTTTATAGGATCTATAAATCATGGTAGACTGGGAGTTAATTCGGGAGGTCGTCACAAAGCCATTACTGCTTAAAATAAAAGAAGTCAGCGTGGTTCGTGACTTCTAATAACTTTGTCGTACTTTCTGCTTTTTATCTTAAACGAGGTGAGCTTCAGGTCCCACAACAAAAATAGTTTGGCATTAAACACACGCAATACCTAAAATGCTAAATCGCTTGTCCTTTTTTCGAACAATTTGGTATAGTACAGAATACACAAATGTGAAATCAATCCTCCTTATTCCTTTAACTTTCAATGCTATCAGTGGTATGTCAATTACTATGCTATTGAATTCTAAGTAATTGGGTAATTTTAAATTAGATTAGATTTGGAGACCACAATGGCCTGGCAAATAAATCAACTTTTATTGCCTTGAAAACTTTAGGTCTAATCCAAATTGATATGAATACGCATTATGAACAATTATATAATGTGCAATGGCATTGAAAACTAGTCATTATGAGCTTTTAAACTTTCGCGTTCCATGATAATTAATATTATTTAACGGGAATTAACGCGATCTCTTATTTAGGGTATTACATACCTCTGGTTTGCCTGACGTTTCGACCAGGTTGCACCGGCCGTGGTCACAGGCTGACTGGCTCATCGGCGCACGCCCTCCGGAGATCGGATGGGTCCTTGTCACACTGTGTGTACCGTAAACCTACTCATACGGACAGATACCTACACGCCACGTCTCATCATCACCCCCGGCACTTGCAATCTGTTATGACTTCACTCAAAAACAGAGCTTACGATCTCTGTGACCCTGAACATTTAGAACAGGAGCTGAAACATGTTCAGGAGGTACTCAAAGGTAACGGATATCAAGTGAAAGGAGGACGGAAGCAACCGAAAATAAGACGCAAGTATCCAGAAGTGAACAGGCAACCGGCCTATATGCCTTATGTCAAGGGAGTTACGGACAAGATCGGGTCTGTACTAAAGAAATATTCCATTCCGACAGTATACACACCAGGCATAAAGGTTCACAACATCGTCGGCACACCGAAGGATACATTGCCACTACAAACTCCGGGTGTTTATAAAATAGACTGCAGCTGCGGAAGCTCATACATAGGCCAAACTAAGCGGACTATTGCAGAAAGGGTCAAAGAGCATATCGCTGCTGTGAAGAACCGACAGACGAGCAAATCAGCGATTGCAGAACATGCACTCGATGCAGGCATCAACCACTGGATTGAATTTCACCGAACGCAAGTCCTCTCCACCGAACGTCACTTTTACTCAAGAGTTGTACGTGAAGCGATTGAGATTAAAAAGCATAAAACTGTCAATCGGGAAGATGGTTTTAAATTATCTACAGCGTGGAATCCAGTGTTAAAAAACATACCACCTCGCTTTTCTGCGCAATCGGTTAAACACCAGAATAGGGACTCATCGGTTTGCTTACAGAATAGGGACACTGTTAGTGTGGTATGTGACGGTACATGGCGACACAAAAATAATATCGAAAATGTGCGGGTAGATGAAGAGCCTTCTACTTCACGGATTCGACGACGGAGGGCGTGCGCCGATGAGCCAGTCAGCCTGTGACCACGGCCGGTGCAACCTGGTCGAAACGTCAGGCAAACCAGAGGTATGTAATACCCTAAATAAGAGATCGCGTTAATTCCCGTTAAATAATATTAATAGTCATTATGAGGTGTTTTTTTTCTTCGTGTGACACCTTAAGGCTCCCCAGAGTAGTGTCTGAGGCCGGCCGAGAGCAGACAGGAGAGCCGAAGGGATTTTCAACACCGTCACAAAAAAATTGTTTAGTCACAAATAAAATATTTTTAGAAAGTGTTCGTAATTTGTTTGTTTTTTTTAGGCATTGATATGCTTATTTATCCTAACACTAAATAGATATTGTTAAAATGAAAAGCTGTTTGAGTTTGCACATTCTTTTTTTCTATATACGTGTCTTAAGTCAATTTCTCAAAATTCATGTGAGCATTTAATGACTATTTATTGCTGCTGAAGAAACAAACACAGGACGAAAAATCATGAAATTATCTAATGATATTAGTAATCAGTCTAATCACGTGAACAATTTTAAATACTTAATAGCGTAATGTCTCTTATTTTATGAAGGTTAATTTGCAAATTACGCCATTGATAAAATTACACACCCATTCCTTTTTAAATTGTAGTTATTCTAGAGCCACTACAATTGATAGGTACAGACTTTTTATTCGTAATAGCATTTTATTTTAAATTTTCTAAATTGCATCATCAAGTAGTCCTAGAAAGTTATCACAGAAGGTGCACATGATAATTTCTTTATTCGAAAGTTAAGTTAATTTGCTCGATTTTTTTATCAAATTAATTTATTTGAATGACCGAAGGATTGGTATTTGTTTCGTATTTGTATAGGAGTCATTTTCCGCATTCTAGCTTGTTGACAAGGTAAGACATTCTCAGCATAGAGGGTTGTCTGTCTCATGCATGGCGAATAGCTGATCATTCAAGGCTAATTGTCCCATAATGGTACCTACAATTACTCGAATGTCTAGTCTGTGGACACTGAGTCTAACAGTCTCCATGAGGTGAGACTCCTGCCAACACCAGTCATGATAACTAACAACCAGCAGATAGCTCATCTGCCGCCTTTCCTGTATGAATAGCTATATCATCCGCTGGAGCAGTAGGCTAGGTTCTACAATGTTTCATGGTATTTAAAATAAGATCGAGTAATTTTAGCTTCTGCAATGCATTGGAATACAGAACTGTGTTTGCTGAACGCTACCGAATGGGTAAAGAAGAAGTTAAAGGTTTTTTGAATATTGAGGCTCAGAAAAGTTACCTCATGAAACATTTATAACGACTATTGATCGAGTAACTACAAACTCAGTTGTTGTCGAGTCTCCAAACCTCAACTATAAATAAACTATGGCTTAAGTAGCCCTTAGCGCTGACAAATTATAGCGTAAGCCACTACTTATTTTGCGATTTGATTGTCACAGTGACGCAGCAGTACCGCCTAACGTTGCTATGGTGCCCATAGTCATAACAGGTATATACAATTATAACGACAAGTTAGAAAATCAGTATTTATTTGAACGTTAACGGATGTCGACTTTAGTCAAAAGCTTGGTTCAAATCAAAACACACTTATCAACTGAAAAGGTATCAGAATAAATCTTTTTCTAAATTGTAAGTGTCGAAAACATTCATATTGTTTCATTATTTATTGTGAAAGTGTTACAAGAATATTATTCAAACTGGGCCAATGCATGGACAAAACTATCGTCGAGAAAATTCAAATAACGAAGTGAGTTGAGTAAAAGAAAATGTCATTTTACTTGCATACATTTTAATTTGTTGCCGCTTCAGAAGTACTCTAGTATTATTGAATGCAGTTTGCATAAAGATTTGCATTTTAGGTCTGGATTTAATTTTATCTTTTTTACATATCCGATTTCAGATTATTAATTTGCTAAATTATTGGCAATGAAGACCGTATCAACTCTTTTAGTTATATGCCTTACAATAACAGTCATAGGGTAAGTTTGGTCTGAAACTTTTGTCTGGAACTTATCTTGGTGGTGGAAGTCGTTTGGTTTTAATAAGTGTGGTGTTATCGGACTTCGGTTGTCTAACTCAGACGCTTGTAGCATTCACAAGTGAGGGATAATTCGAAGTATTTTTTGGCACATTACTAATGATTTTTTAGTTAAGTTCTAAGAGATTTATCTTTTTTATAACCTGTCATTGACTTAAAAGGAGCCCTCTAAACAAGCGCAAATAGTTTGGAGGTACAATCTCAAAAACACTTTTGAGAATTTACCTTTTAATTCATGTTTTTTATTATCTTAAGTTAATATTTTTCTGTTCATATAGAACATTAAAGTTCTATCGGTTCGTTTTATTTATAAAAAAGTTCGAAGTGCGGGAGGCCGTACCTTGCACGCTAGTGCTTACTTCAGTACAGCAATAAAACTGATACTCGTAGCATGCAATGATGACATCAAGCGACAAGCCGTTCCTAGGAATACTACGTCTCTAAGTGTTAAACTGAGTTCTACATACATATTCCTACTGTTATAAGCGCTAAGCTAAGCTATGTATTTTCTGGTACCTTCCTTTTTTGGTGACTTTCTTTATAAGGTAATCGAGTCGAGGTGCGACTACGTATACCCGAGTCTCTAGTAATAGTGTGACGGAACACTGTGTGGTTTTAGTCGGTTAAAGACGTACCACTTCAGGGTGAGCTTCCTGAAGAACTGATAACCCTAGGGGTTTCCACGCCATAAAAAAAGGGTTAGCTGGTGTAACTACTCCCCAAGCTAGAGTAAATTATTCCTCTAGAAAAAGAGTAAATACTACTGTTGAAATGATGCAGCAGTCGTATAAAATACGAATTTCAAATTGATCCAATGGAATGATTGTAGCTTGAGTAATTAAATTAATTAATTGAAAAAAAAAATATTTTTTTAAGTCTAATCTAAACCCTTTCTCTCGTTTTATAATATCAAATGATTAATTAACAGTTAATTATAAAGCTACTCCATTATTATTTTTCTATTTGTTTTCTTTTCAATAATTTGTTTATTTTTTCTATTTTGAATGAATATAAAATAAAGACTGAACCGTCCGTGAAATGTGCTTGTGGTGACGGATTAAGAATACGGAGTGTCACTTTCCCTATTCATACCGTGAGTGTCGTAAGATCCGACTAATGGAGCAAACTACGCAGGACAAAAGCACTGCAAAGAGAAAGAAAACTTGAAACAAACCCTATAATAACCCGGTGTGTGACTGGCCAGCGTGGTATAGTAGGTCAAAACCTCTGTTCTAAGGAGAGGCCTATGTCCAGCAGTAGATCATTAAAGGCTGTTGATGATGATGATGAATCACTGAACAGTAGACGAGGTCTGTTATATTTAGCTTTAGAAGTGGTTAGCAGACAATTTAAAGAATGCAAACAAATCTTGGAAATATCAGATGACTTAAATATTAATAAATATTTATAATATTTAGTGTAATTTAAAACAAAAAGCGTTCTCCTTGATAAAGGCCAGCAACGCATTTGTAACTCCTGAGTTGGAGACGTTCATGGGCGGCGATAGTCACTTTCGATCAGGTGTCCCGTCTGCTCGTCTGCCCCCTTTAACATAAGAAAACTCTATTAGATGATATTTTTATCTTTACCAAAGACAGAAAGAAAAGGTAACGAACTTGGCAACCCCGTTGTTGTAAATATCAGCAGACTAGTTATGCTTAGCCGATTTTTATTACAGTAAAAAACAGTTAACCGTTACTTGGAGTTTTATAGATGCTCCCATAGTGGAAATAAAGAAAAAGAAAAAAAAATGAAAAAGGAATAAAATATTTCAGAGATATTTTCTCCAGAAGTTATTTACCGTTACAACTTTAGGGACTCTTATCCTATTAAACTTGATAATATATAGATTAATAATATTTAAAAGTCCATCTGGGCGTTTTATCAGAACAATTTGAAACTTTTTTTTAAAATAAAAAAAAGATTCATTCTAATGCACAGATTTGCTATCGAGCATTGACAATTAAGTAACCTTAACAATCATCAGATTATACACAAACAGTACTCCTCCCTATGACTTTAGTTTTGTTCCTTACTTCTCATCAATGCAACCAGAATGTTCTGCAGCGAAGTGTGGCAGAGTACAGATAGTTATTTTATATCATTTGTGCTGTGAAAATATCGTGTTTCGTGAGACACGAATAACATAATTATGATTGATCGATATTATCACTCACTGTTTGTATAAATAGTGATGTGATTACATTATTATATTAGTACCCCACTGAATAAAATGAAAATTGCACCTGTGTACTTCACTAATCACGGTGTTTACAATTAATCTAACTAGAACGAATTGATAACAACTATACTTGGGTAAATGATATTATAAGCAAAATTGAGTGGCCATGAATCAGATATCTGGCTTGCACAAAAGAATTTCCATGCTTTTTAGGACTAGGAACCCTTATAGTTTTGTCTGTCCGTCTGTCCGTGACTCAAATTAGAAAGCGATAGCACTAGAAAACTAATTTTGCATGGGCATATACATTAATCACGCTAACAATGTACTCGTAATGTAATGATTTTTGTTATTTTTCGCCTCGCAAAACCCGCATCTAATAGCTAATCTGTTTTTTGAAATATCTGAAAAAAAAACATGATGGCAATATGTATGACGATCTTAATTCATAAAATAACAATAGGTATTTAGTTGTTTATGTTAATGAAATAGAAAAACATAGATTATCAGTAAAAGCTACAGTTAAAAGGCAAAACAAAACAATACAATAAAAAGAATACGAAACGAAAAAAAGATACGAGTGTGTAGGAGCTTTTGCATGGACAGTTGCGTGTATGTTCGTATGGGCATGTATGTGGAGGCTATGCGTGTGTGCATGTGTGCGTGTGTACTTGGCATATGGGCATGTGCATGTAGGCGTGTACATGTGTATATACACAATCAGTCTTATAACATTGGTTCTTTGGTAAGTAATTATTCGGAAAACGATAACTATACTACGAACGGAGACATCGGGCAATCACATACACATTGTCGTATTTTAGCTTTTCACTATATTTATTGTTGTAAAAGGATTTTAACAATCAAGGTCGTGAAACGTTTCTATATCATGGACTAGATTTTCCTTTACACTAAATTTGTACGAGACAAAATAAATATCATAAATATTCGTATTTTAGATTTATTTTTATAAAACTGTTTTTACCTTAAGACTGTTCAGATCTAAATTGAAATTTCTTTACAAAATTTAGCAACGCTGCCGCCCTCTCTAAGAACAGCAAGATGCCCACCCAGCCAATCAAGTTGTACTATTTACCACCTTCACCTCCTTGTCGTGCTGTTGTGATGACTGCGAAAGTACTGAGCTTAGACCTGGAACTCATTCCTACCAACATTTTGGAAGGAGCCCATTTGACACCCGAGTATACCAAGGTAAATAATTATCGGTATTCTAATTTGTTTACAATAACAAGTTGTGACCGTTTATGTATATTTTTAACGTGGAACCTTAATTGGTTTAACAAAATAGGAGTAGCCTCAGTTACTCATTTTGTACAAGTATCCATTTGCCAGTAAAATTCCCGGGTAAACCCATCTAACCTAATCGATGATCAGTCGAAACACTCAGACAGTCAGACTCATGGACAGAATATAAAAAAATAGCTCTTTCATATAAATATTGTAAAAGATATTATATACTTCGAGAAAAAAAGCTGATATTTCAACATCACAGACATCCGTTTTATTAATTTGTATAGATACAGGTGTCATTACATTTAATGTTAATATGATTCAGCATATTTGTAAGACAGGGCCTGAACCTAATAAACAATAGCAATTGTGTACAGTTTTTAAACAAAAGACGTGGGACAGCAACTTATACGGATAAAAATGGAATTTAGGATATTTCGGCTGTTTTGTAATCTTCTCTACCCGAGCCTAAGAAAATAAAACCGTTGAAATTCTTAGATAATCTTTTGAACTTTTGTAACTTCTCATTCATTCAATAATTTGTATCTTTGAAACCACTGAGAACTCTGTCTCCTGTCTCATCGTATCCCTGTTATAACACTTTTGAGCTTAAGATTGTCATAAAAATAATCTCTAATTCAATAAGAAGGTATACAAAAATATGACAAACAGTTGCGTGACCAGCAAATTCCAACCCAAATAAGTATTGTTGAAAAATGCGTAACTTATCCTTATTAGTTCTTCTAATTCCTTTTCTAACCTATATAAAACGTTATGCAGGACAAGATAAGCAAATCAACCAATAAATTAATCAGTTATTAAAAATTTCGTGTCTGTAAGTTTCACTTTCAAACCTCCTTTCCAAGGAGAGGCCTATGTCCAGCAGTGGACTAGTATAGGCTGTTGATGATGATTGATGAAGTTTCACTTATACTGTTTTTTTTTCTAGATGAATCCTCAACATACTATACCAACTATGGACGACAGTGGGTTCATTTTATGGGAAAGGTAGGCTATTCTATTATTACTATGTTGTTAATATTATTATTACTATGTATACAAGAGCACTGCACGATTTTTAAGCTTATGAAATTGAAAAATCTACCACTTAAGTCACTAGGTGAAACATTATTTATATGTTAGTATGCCAAAGAATTAACGTTTGATTATCTGTCTATAAATATTTAATGATCTAACGTATTTGCACATAATGAAAACCACATGTCGTTAGATTAGAAGATTCAATCCTCAAATTAACAAAACAGTTTTAGATTTTTAATAGAAATCCACATTCTAGTTTAAAGGAAATTCAATGACACCTTGATATATGTACATAAAATTATTTGCAAATATGTGAAGGGACATCCGACAGATAACGCCAAAACTAAGCAGAGCTTGTGCTATGAAAGCTAGATTGAGTGATAGAATACTTTTTTTTTCTGAAAAGGAAAGTAAGATAACAGAAAAGGCAAAGGTAGGAAATGTATTTTGCTTACATTTTTGAATTATAAGAAATTGCTCGAACAGATTAGAGTCACATACTTGTAATTCAGATTGGCTTTTACTGCAAGGTCAGGCCCTATAACCAAATACTTTAGTTTTGTAAAAGTGTTTGTACGTTCACATCTGTTTAGTGCAAGGAGCATATTAACCGAGATTATGGTATTGGTTTAACTTCTTTATTTGTAACTTTAAAAAACCTTTTCGATATTTTTTATTAAAGCCATCCCTAGTAAGACTCATTCGGATGGGAGAGGCTTTCTCCATCGAATGTAAGCGAGATTTAAAATTCGCGTTCAGTGATTACCACGGTATTTTTTTTCTTTTAACGATATAAGTATATTTAAATTTGGAAGTGCTGATAAGATTAAGTTCTTTTTGGGACCGTCCCTTTTTCCCTTGGCCTCCCTTAATAACTTCCGAAAGGATCGGTTTGAAGCCGCTTACTTAATTTACACGATTGTAATTTAAGACTCCGAACTCAACCTTATTTTTAGTTTTCGTTCATTCTCGATTAAAGAAAACAAAATATAGAATTAAAACCCTAACAAAACTCGAAATACTACTCTTGCTCTCTTTTTAAATTGTTTTTTTTTATGAATAACTAACGCAAAACTATCTATATGTGTCCTAGTTGTATTAATCGTATGAGCTACGCTTTAATTTATACCATGTTTACATATAGATACGCAAAATAATGCAATAGGTATAATGAAAATACATATCACATTCATACAATTTAATAAAAGGCCCAGGTGATGTTTACAACACAGAAAAAGTTTAAAAGTCATTTTTATGACTGTTTTAATGAACTGATTGTCATTTTTAAGATCACAAAACACGCAATGATCAATGAGACTTACAAGTACCTGATTTTTTATTTGCAAACTTGCATATCAGTAATATAATACTCCTCGATATATGAAGTACGTTTTTTGCTTGCAGTCGCGCAATCATGGCTTACCTGGTGAATGCTTATGGTCGTGACGACTCTTTGTATCCAAAGAATCCTCGTCAGCGTGCCATAGTCGATCAGCGATTAAATTTCGATATCGGTACCCTGTTTGCGAGATACGCCGGTTTATATGTAAGTAGAAAATATGCAGAAACCTAAAATATATTCCTGAAATACTCATAGACTAAAAGCGACCTAACACAAAATACCTGAAATTTCAATTTCGCTATAAGCTAACCTTAAACATCCTTAGAACTTATTGTTTAGAACTCTTCCTGAACAACTCAAGAGTAGTTACAGTTCTGCAAGCCTGATCATTCAAAGTTAAAAATAACTTAAGTTCTCATAAAGAATAAACATTCACGTTCATGAGAAATTAATATTTAAGTACACACATAAATACATTTAATTTTTTGGGCAATGGCTCCTACTAATTATATTTTGAGTTGGGTCACTTTCTTTTTCAGGCTGCAATATACGAGTATAACCTCCTTTCTAAGGAGAGGCCTATGTCCAGCAGTGGACTAGTAAAGGTTGTTGATGATGATGATGATGATATACGAGTATTGGTCGTGGGTTCCGATTTGTGGACTTTATTTTAAATTATATATGTTTATATAAATAAATATAGATTAGCATCACACCCAAAATAACTTAAAAATTGTTTCACTAATGAAAAGCTACATTATCAGCGAGTAACATAACTTACTTTTTACCGCGATAACCAACATATATACACGGTCTGAGCAGTGGGCAAAAGCTAGTAACTAGCTACTAGCTAGTAGTAGTAGTAGTAGATTGTAAAAAATAAATAAATCAACGTAATATATCATCACTGTTTGAACCATTGTTGATATTATGATGTTGAGATGATGTTGTTAGGTAATAATATTCGCATTGTTAAAATCTCAATCTATGGAAAAATCGATAAAATATTTATAAACAACCAACTATAGCTTACCTAGTTTATTATAATATTTTATTAGACAGCCTACCTTGACTAGATCGCTTATAAATTGCAAATCTAACATGTCAGATGTGTCAAGGTATTCTTGTTTTACATCTACACACATAATACGCGAACAAAATTCTTTGTGTCCTGGATTATACAAATATGGCGATCGAAAGCATATCAAACTTGGAATACTTGTAGTTTATATTTTATATTTAGAAGGGCAAAAAGAGAAACATTTTAAGTAATATGTGCTGTAAAATTAAAAGTTATGTATTTATAGACGGCTATAAAAAGCTAAAGGGATTTAGGATCAATTTGATCTGAGAAATACTGGTTCTGAAATATAAATCCCAATGCTAATGCAATATAATTTTCAGATCCCAATGCTATTCCGAGGTGAAGAATATAGTGAAGAAAATGCTAAGAAACTGAATGAAGCATTAGGCTGGTTGGACACATTCTTGGATGGTCGCGCATTCGTAGCCGGAGAAAACCTTACCATTGCTGATATTACCATAATTGTTACTATTACAAATATTGACGTAAGTTCATTATTTTAACCGTTAGAAAGCGGTGCTTCTCGATCGGAGTAATACCACAGTCACACTAGCCCCGGATCTAGGAGGGGGCAAACCGGGGTGCCCGCCCCGGGTGGCAGTTTCAGGAGGCGCCAAAATCATAATATAATACGGTTATAAATAAAAATAAAATGTTACCTCCTAATCACGTAACATGCCAACCATTATAATATATATGTGAGTTTTTTTTTAGGTTATTTACCTCAAACGCTATAATTAAATTTCTGCCCCTTTTCGAAAATAGGGATATATTGATTTGAACGAACTGAAATTGCCAAATAAGCTCGTCGTCTACCAGATAATAAGCTTAGAGGAATATATATATAATATCACAAGACTTGTGGTGTCATGGCGTTGGTAAACCTATTTCGAGGTACACCTTGGAGTGCGACTAGATAAAAACCGCTGTCTTTGACTGCGATATTTTATAGTGGTTGTTTTGTTAAAGAAAAGGTTCCTTATTTCTTAGCAAGTTAAATAAAACATGGGTAATCGTTATTCATCTCGAAATAAACATAAATACATCATAATGTAATAGAAATGCTGTATAATCATTTTATGCTTCAACGATTATGATTGTTCAAAGTGGTATTTTTTTATATTAATATTATCGTTGACGTATGACGGTTTACAAACTTAATTATTTATTTTTTAATTCATTTATTATCTGAAACTAAGAGAAACTAAACTAAGAGAAAATAACTTATTTTATAAAGAGATTTCGCACATTGAGGAATGTGAAATATTGACTGAAAGTATTCTAATAGGAGTCAGTAATAATTCAATCCATTACCCTCGTTTGACGTAATCTAAGTTATCTTGATTTAGATTACACATATTTTGTGAGTCTTCTATCGTTAAAATACTCAGGTATGAATAAGATTATAGCACTTTGAAATGATATCGTATTGATTTGAAAAGATTCCTTGAAGGCAATTGTTGTTTTGTATAGGCAATCGTATATAATCGCAATAAAATGTAGGACTGAATGATTTATTAGTTCAGTGGTTGTGCAACTTTATATGTCGCCCTGCCTGATATCGGCTACGGTGACTGCTCAAATCTAATCATCGCTTCCTCGCACTGATCAGAGTTTGTCGTGTTATCATGACTTAATTGAACAGCGGCTTATTTTACAAAAAAATTTATTGCTAAATTTAGCGGCTTTTTCTCTTTGTTCTCCAAATGTTGACAAACATAAATGGAAATAGACAGAGTTCTTCTACATCAGGATCTTACACTGTAAACGGAAAAAAGAGAACTTATATTTCGCTACGTACGAAGGCAGAACAGATATTACACTCATAGGATAGGCCAAAATTCTAATTCGACCGTACGAATTTAATATTTATTTAGCATAAAGTTAACTAAATTTTTTCTTTGCAGGCGTTCGGTTTCGACTTCAGCCAACACGAAAACCTGAAGAAGTGGTACGAGAGGACCAAGAAAGCTTTGGAACCTTACGGCTACCATGAAATAGACATGGCAGGGGCACAAATGTTAGCTTCTTACTTGAAGAAAGGTTGAAAGTTATTTAATATATTAGTTTCAAAACAAGACAGGTTAATTGTTTAGTAAATATGTTGAATAAATATAGAATTAACATTTACGTGGTACTTTATTTTTCTGGTATTATTTCCTTTTTGGCAACTTAATTTTAACAATTATGGACATTATTCTAAATTTTAGTTACAACACTACGCCGATACTTCTGACATTATTCCAGTGCGAGTTGATATTATAATGGATTACCCTAAAACTATGGTAAACTTATTTGTTGTGTGGTGATATCGGAAGCATAGCCTATTTTTATTTTATTCGTAATTCCTTATAAGGACTATAATACGTTACGACTCAAGGAAGACTTTTACAATTATGATTGCTTCATCTTCTATATGAAATGGTTCCTCTTTAATAACAGATGACATCATCATCATCATCAACAGCATTTACTAGACCTCTGCTGGACATAGGTCTCTAATTAGAAAGGAGGGTTTGGTCTACTATACCACGCGGGCCAGTCGGGTTGGTATAGGGATTGTTTCAAGTTTTCCTGTTGCTGTTGTCCTGCACAGTTTATTCCCTTAGTCGGCTCTTAAGACACCCACGGGATGAATAGCGGTCGTGACATTCCGTATTCTTAATCCATCACCATACGGATATCACTACACGGAAAGACTCGGTAAGTAAGAAGGTGAAATAAAAAAAAATAAAACGTATCATATGCTCTTAAATAGCTCACGAATAGTGACACCGCGTACATCTTCTATTTAAAAATCGCAAGTGCGTTGTCGTTACCACCACCGGCAAAAGCTGATAGCAAATATTATAAAAGATACTACTGCTAATCTTACTACTGCAAAACAAATCCTGAAGACACTGAAGTCGTCAAGTTGCAGGTCATACAAAGATTTGCTCCGACCCGGGAATCGAACCCGAGACCTGGGCCCAGCAGTCGCATACGCTACCACTGCACCACCGAGGCAGTGTCTTGTCAGTGATGAAAAGAAAATATTAACTAGTATTTTCTTTAAAGTACCAGTATTTTTATTGTGTTAACAAGCAAAATACCTAAAAAAACATATTGAGTGTAAATATTTGCAACACAATTTAGTAAGGCGCTAGTAGTATATTGTGGAGGAACAGAATAATATACATTTATGTGATGTTGAAATTATAGTTATATACTTTGTTCGGCAACGTTTTAAGTCAAAGATAAGATTACATAGATATTAATAAAAATAATCAGTTATTAGATCATAATTTAATCCCACCCTTCGAGCACCAAAAACCTTTATTCATGAACCTTTATGTATGAGACATTAGTTGGAAGTCAGTCGATGAGATTGTTTATTTTAGATGACGATTAACCCTTGTGACCGAAGTGAGAATCTAGAAAGACATGCAAAAGCTCGAGGTTCGGTCGACTTGTGACGAAAACTAAATGACGATTGTATCCTAATATGAGAGTGTCATCTTTCGGAAGATGTCGGTCGCTAGCGGCCAGTTCTCGGAGGCAAACGTAATGTTTACATTTAATCCCAAGCTTTGCAAAATTGTTTATTATTACACCATCGCATCATATTTTGCCATAAATTATGCTGGCCGGAAGGATAAAGCCTTTTATAACTGAGTTTGCTAAAGTTTATCATTCAATTACCTTAGAATTGTTGACATTACTGACGAGCATCATGTACCAATAAACGATAGATTGTTAACTGTGGTGCATGAACTACTCTCAATATAGAAAAACTACGATATCCAGCGGTGGGCCTACAATTGGTTAATGATAATAAAGTGGGTCATGTAAGAACGGGCAGACTTATTTTTAAATTTAACATTGCTGTGTATGAACATTCTGAAAGTCTACACTGGCATTTGTATTTTGAGCTTAGATTTATTTTATAAGAAAGTCTTATATTCCCTACTTTATGCATCTAATATGTAATAGTTAATCAATAAGTTAACGGTATGATAACAAACTACTCATAATAAGGTGTTACCGATTGTGGACCACGTCCGGTCGCACGAGAACGCACCGTCTACCTATTGAATTGAGGTAGGCATTTCTATGTGCCATAACAATGCGCCAGCGCTGACAAGCGGGTCGCGCGCTGCGCTTATACCGGTCTACGTTTTCAAAACAAAACAGGCGTTCGATTGTTCTAATTTGAAAAATCCACCACAAAACGATCAAACACATCGCAGAATTCACAAACAAGCAGTTACTAGTGAAACGGAGTGCGTGTAAGTGTTGTCGCTTACAAGCGCTGGTTCGCGAAACACGACATTCTACAAAATAGTTTTAAACTGAAAATGTGGTGGGTGCAGTGCTACGGTTGATATGTGTTGTACAAATTGATACAGCTGTGGATTGTTCTGTTAACAGGATGATATTCATAGTGGGTATTTTAAATATTTTATTTGGCTAGGTAAAACTTCTCGGTGGCTTACTTATTTCAAGTGTTTTCTTTCAATTTGTTAGTGTTTTATTTGAGTTGTGATAACGATTATATGTAGGTATTTTGTGTCGATTGTTATTTCCGGAACGGTAAATTTTAAATAGGATGCGTTTCTTAATAAAAATAAATAACTACCTATATCGTTAGCATTAAAACATCTAGGTCCTTATTAAGTTATTCATGACATGTTTGACGACGTGGTTATGACTAAATATATTTTAATATTAATCGAGGTCGATTGAACTTGTGAAGTTTTATTTATTGACACAGATCAATAACATACGTATTAACAACATGAGATATATTTTTTGTTAGATATCATACTAGGAATAGGCGATCAGAGTCCTTATCTGCGGTTCATTTTTACTGTGATCATTCAATTGGCATCATTTTACTTGTTATTCAATACATATTGTTCTGTAGGACTTAAACATTGCATATAGATTACATAAAGCTCATCTACAATTCTGTTGTGTAGACCTTGACTCTGTAACCAGATCTACAACGTGCCTGACATGCATACTGATACCAGACGATGATTAAAGTTTATATCCGCCAATATGTTATACTGTCCTTTATAATTTCTGCCTTCTTGCGTCGTGTGAGCATCAATGTAATATTTGTAAGGGGCCCTCGAGCCATTGACCCACTGAACAGTTAAGTTAGGAACAACTAATTAACTCCTTAACTTCTAAATTATTCTATTTAAAAGTAAAGGAGGAGTTTAAGGGTTATTTAAAAATATGACAAAAGTTTTTCGTCAAGATTTTTTAAGTTCACATCGTCATCATCATCCCACATAAACAGCTTTTAATAGTAATCACGCTGGCCAGACGGGTTGGTATAGGGTTTGAGGTTCAAGTTTTCCTTCTCTTTACAGTGCTGTTGTCCTGCGTAGTTTGATCCCTTAGAAGCCTCTTACGACACCCACTAAATGAACGGGGTGGTGACATTCCGTGTTCTTAATCCACCACACGGACTGCAAGTTCAACAAAAGTTATATTTATGATCACGGTTAATGCGTTTAAAACCTGATTTATAGTAATATATAAGTAATAGCTTTTGTCCGCAGCTCCGCCCGTGTGTGGGTATATCGGATAGCGCGTAAATAGTATGTCTTTCTTCAAGAATCAAACTATCTCCATACCAAATTTCATCTAAATCGGTTTAGCGGTTATTGATTCCCCATACAAACTTCCACCCTTTTTTCACCCTCATAATCGGCCTATCGCAGGGCACAGCTGGACATAGGCCTCTTCCATTGCACGCCACTTAGATCGATTTTGGGCTTCTCGCATCCAGCTCCTGCCAGTCATCTTGCGCTAAAGATGAATTTCTGCGATAAAAACTATCCTCTGTCCTTTACCGGCACTCAAACTATCTCTATAATTGATTTCATCTTATTCTGTTCAGCGGTTTAAGCGTGAAGAGGTAACAGACAAATAGACACACAGACACACTTTCGCATTTATATTATAATATTAGATGGATATCTAATATGATATCATGAATGATGTCAAGATCATCTAGTTGACATCATCTAATTCATGTATCGACACGATTCATCTTGCCCTTTTTAATAACCAAAGTTACAACTTTAGTTTATAACAAAATGACACCTACCAACTACAACGTAGAGGAAGTGCTAATAAAAATACTTACTTAAAGCTAGTTGTCATGCATTGCAATCTCAACTCAGCTACACGCAAGGTGATCCTAGACACAGGATACGGTCGTTACTCAACTACACGACAAGTTGAGCTTCTGCGTTCGATCCATTATAAAACTATTCTTACAAGATCCTTGATACGAACATGTACGATGACAAGGACCTTAATTTTGACATCTAATTGAATTTCTAAATTTAAATAAACCTTGTTGCACAACGGTCTCCAGCTCCACAATGTACTATGTATATACAAGACACGTGATAAACCCATCTTTATTGTTACAGAGATTAATATGTGTTCTAATAATCACTTCAATATCAGTAGCCGTCCAATTCCCACCGAATCCCACGTCGGATATGTCGGGAGATGAAAAAATTCAAAAGATAAATAAAACAGGTGACTTTTCGGAGGAAAGTGGTCATGAGATTGACGCTGATGTAGATGATGCTAAAGAAAAGAAGTTTCTAGATGATGCTATGCGGACTGTTTTAGATCCTACTACACAGATAATTAAGCCTAATGACGTTGTAGAAACATTTAAGGTTCAGCTAGAAGAACTAGACAAAGTTAATACAACTTTGGAGCTGTTCATGGAAGAAATGGACAAATTAAGTTTAGACGTCTGTAAAACATCACAAGAGGCATTATGGTCGTATGTTACAGATATAAACAACGATTCTAAAAAGAACAAAATGGTAAGAAAAAGAAAACAAAGTCTTGAAAATGTAAATTCTGTAATCTTAACGCAGAAGTTTTATAAGCAACAACTACTAACAGTCACGTTTTCGCGCAAACTGTATACACAGTAGAATTTATACAAATTTTCAGGTACGCATTGCTGCCGAAGAAGATGAGATCAAAAAACAATATTGGAATATATTAAAAAGTAAATATTTAAATAATGAACAGATAAAGAATGACACAAAAATACAAAGAAAAATAAGGATTATAAAAGAACGAGGAACTAATGTGCAGATGCCTCAAAGCAAGGTAATATTAATTAATGTACAGTCTGTTTACGCTATTGCTTAGAACTTGTGATGTACAAATTCGATAAGAACATAAATATAACGTGAGGTTAATTATCAAAATACTATGCTTTACTCTAAAACATTATAAATTTTTTAATTACTTTGATGTACTTCATTTTTCTTTAATATTGTAGCAAAGAGAAGAAATAGATACAATGCAGAGAATTTGGAGTCGAGTTACGGTGTGTGCGTACAATTCAACATGTAGTTCGGAAGATTCGGTACGGACGATGAGTGGTCAGTCAGTATTATGATTTTGCTTATGTTGTATTTAAATAGCACTATGACACTATTCTAGAAAAATAAACATTTATTTTTCTAAAGTGGCATCAGTTAGTCAGCGGTCTGTAACTTTTACCGACATCGCCAACATCTGTACCGATTTCAGTTACTGTTACTGAGCTAGTTACTATCTAAATTACCTTAAGGTTTATAATAACTTGAAGTTATATTACTTGACCATCTACCTATAAGTAAACAAAAAATTGGACATATCATAATATCATTTCATAGAAAAATTAACCCAGGATTGGGATATATTAAGCTATTGAGGGATTTGTTCGTAGGTTACTATCATAATCTAGTATAAATTACTCTGGATAGATAAATCCCTGAAAAGTGTTGTAATAAGCAGAATACATACAACTAAGAACTTTCACTCGTCTCATGTGTTTCGTCTCGTCTCGTCTCATCTATGTTGACCCACCTGAGTTTACTGAAGTAAAAACTTCACATCGTTTAATTGTTATTGTTATGTTAAACTTATTGTTTTCCAATTTTATGTCTTAATTAACTGTCAGTTTATTAGAGACTGAATGAAGAACGTGCCATTTTTATTACACGATTTATCATCACACTATAATTAAGGGCAAACCAAAGCAACAATAGAATTTATTACGTTTCAGACATTATATCAATTTTTAAAACGAGCAACGATACAAAAGAATTAGCATATTATTGGAAGGTTTACCGAGATACGACCGGCAAGAAAATACGCCCAATATTCAAGGATTATGTAGTGAGGATGAATAGGGTTGCGGAATCGGAAAACTTTACTGATGCTGGAGATATGTGGAGGTACGCATTCGAAGACGACCATTTTGTAGAAACCGTTGACAGAATTTGGAAAGAAATTAAACCATTCTACAATTTATTACACGACTATGTCAGAGCTAAATTAAAGTTGGTGTATAAAGATGTACTGATGGACGATGATAATCTCATTCCAGCCCACATTTTAGGTAAGTATCAAGTACAATATACATGCAAAACACTTTTGAAACTTTTATGGCAATGTGACAATTGATCAAACTTCACTCTATTAATATGATCAGGTACTTCAAGAAAAATAGTTTATTATTAAATTTCTTTGGATTTAAAATAACATCTTTTAAAGAGATATTGAGATTGTATTGTTATGTCTCTTTCCTTAAAATATGCGCTTCTATCTTTATCTCAGGCAACTTATGGGCACAAGAATGGCAAGCTATATATCCAAAAGTAGTGACGTATACAAATCATATGAGACCTAAATTGACAACAAATGAGACCATTCATTCAAAAGACCTGTTCGACGCAGTGGATGAGTTTCATCAATCCCTTGGCTTTGAAAGCGCAAAAGATTCGTATCAAGACATAAAGGAGACTATGACTACAGCAAATTGTTTGCCATCCAGTCATGATATGTGTGATGGTCTAAACTATAAGTATGTATCATTCTTAAATTTTAAAGATATTAAAAATAATTTACAAGCATCATCTAGGTTAATTTAGTGCTTAGTTATTGTGCGTTAATTGTCCAAGTGAAGGGGATACTACCGTCGAGTTTGCGACCTTGTCTAAGAGATGAGCTACAATGCATACCTCTTTTCGCTTTAATTAACTCGTAGCATAAATATTTTTAAATTCTGAGTTGACCAACGAGTTACTAGGAGGTGCCAATAAACGGTAGCAAGATATCACGAGGTCTATACTCATGGGAACAATAGAGCCTTGGATGCATATTACTAGAATTTCTTAAAAAGTAGAAAGCTATTTTAATATTCTAACCGTTTGCAGACAACACAGCTATTGCCGCAGGACGATTTAATTTCCTTTCAGTTATGATCATCGTGAGGTACCACATGGCAGACAACACCTGAAAAAACTTTCTTAACTCCTTTTTTAAATTTCACCGCCTTAATGTAATGATTTTTTTAGTTAAAGAATAATTGCAGCATTTTATTCAATGAGAATTTTTGAGTATTACACTCATTATAATTTTATTATGTGTGTTAAAATGAAGATTTATCTAAGGGTATTTTAATTATCTAACTTCTCTTTTACAGGATAAAATGGTGTGGTGAAAAGGTTACCGACGTGGTTGTAGGGTTATCACGAGCTGCGAGACTTTTAGGACACGTGCAATATTTTAAGCACTACAGGAAACTGCCGCCGTTGTATCGTGATGGTCCTAATCCAGGTAATCACAATAATATTATAAAGGAGAAAGTTTGTGAGTATGTGTGTTTGTATGGTTGCTACTTCTCACGCTCAGACTGCTGGGCCAATTTTGATAAAATTTGATATGGAGGTAGCTGACACCATGGATTAACACATAGACCACTTTTAATTGAGAAAAAGTTTAGTGTGGGATTAGTAAGGAACTGAAATATAGCAGAGGGTAACACCGCGGGGCGCAGCTAGTATAAAATAAAATATAATAAAACACAATCACTAACTAAGACTAAGAATATACTACAAATAATGTAATCTTGTTTTTCTTCTCAAATGTTTTCATTCGCTTTGCTGTTCTTGTTGCTGCAATTTGTTGTTAATGAGTGAAGACCTGTAATTGGCTTGATGTTGCCTATGTTTTTGTCATACACTATTGTTACCGCTGCTGGTCTAAAATAAAATAAACAAAATAAATTTGAAACTAATTAAGCAAAAATAATCGTTGGTGATAACTTTATCAGAAGTAGTTTTTGAATAATAATAAATGAAATAGAATTGAGCACCTTTTTTTGAAGTCGGTAATAATTTGAATTATCTGTATTGAGATTAGTAAACCTGATCAATCTACGCCATATGGCTTTGCATCTGTATCCATTATATTTAAACGCGTGTAATTGTTATGGATTTTTTAATTCTACAGATTGTTTACGTTGACGTAATATTTGTATCTGTTTTGCATACAAAAGAATTATACATAATTAAAAAATTACTGTAATGTATTGCAGCGTTTCACGATGCAATCTCCGACATCGTTGCAGTCCAGCTGACTTCACCTGAACACTTGGAGACCTTGAATCTTGTGAAGGTCGACACCGGTCCAGAGGTCACGATTAACCATCTCCTCTGGGTCGCTCTTGAGAAGTTTCCTTTGATGGCGTACGCTTATGTGCTGGACAAGTGGCGGTGGGATGTCTTCGGTAACAGCAGTCTGGAAAATTGGAATCAACATTGGTGGGATCTTAGGTGAGTTGGTATATTTGTATATAATAATATGGTTATTGATAAGCAAAGTTAATTGAAGCAATCTATACTTATAAGTTATTTTTAATAACTATATCTATATCCATGTGGTGACGGGCAAAGAATACGGAGTGTCACCACCCCTTTTCATCAGTGGGTGTCGTAAGAGCCGACAAAGAGAGTAAATATGCAGGACAACAACACTGCAAAAAGAAGGAAAACTTGAAACAAACAATACGAACCCATCTGGACAGCGTGGTATAGTAAGCCAAAACCTCCTTTCCAAGGAGAGACCCATGTCCAGCACTGGACTACTAAAGGCTGTTGGTGATGATGCCTTAAAGTGGGAACGCTCAATAAATATACTTGTTTTTTTATATCTCACCAAATGTTTATATCAGCATGCGGTAAACCAAATAAGTGGTTAATTAACGACAAAATGACAGCCACCCGGGGTGATTCAATTGATTGTTCTGTGTTATACCTTTTATGTCTCAATCATTTAGAAAAAATAATAAATATCTGGGGATTTGAAAAAAACTGATGGCGATATTTTAATTATATCTTAGTCCCTTATCATCAAGTTCTGTGTCTACTCGTTTGCTCACCATACTGTAGAGAAATAACACAAATAAGAATGAACTCTTTGTAACGACATGAACAAATTTGAGATGTCCCACAATCCAGTTTTAAAAAGTTTTTGTAAGTTCTAATTCGGTACCCAAATGTTATGTTGTCCGTATATGTGTTTTGTTTACACGAATTGATATTATGTGTGCCAAATGGCCCGGAAACGGGCCAGGTACCGCAGACGGCTCAGGCGGCGGAGGTGGCAAAACGACCTCCGTAGTCCATAAGCGCAGGCCTATGGGGACAGGTGAGGGGGTTCCCACACAGGAGAGGATCATCTACACGCCGTAGATGGCGCGAAGTACGTTGGGGTACCAGGGATTTCCTTTCTAGGGTACACCTGGTTCCCCGGCTACTAGTACCCGAGACGGCGTGCGGTTTTTAGTTGGTTCGAGTCCAACATAGCCACCCCACCGGTGTGTGGTATCCGAGGGGATTACCGCACAGGAAAGAAAAGGAGTTTGTACGGCGTCCCTCAGAAGCCGGAGATCTGAATTGATTTTTCGCTCGTCACCAGAACAAAAATGTTTATTTTATTAAATGACAGGTTTTATTACAATATTCAATCATTACATCTAATTTAGTAACATTGATGTTTATCATTATTATTTATCATTAGGCTGACTTATTTTAACCATATCTACTTATGTGTTGAGCAATAATCATGACGCAACATGAATCTATATGATTTCACACTATTTTGTCATTATATATACATTAACAAAAACAAATACGTGAAGTCCCGTGTAAAGGCTGAAAATATTTTTTCGTGTAAGATAATACAATCCAAACACAAATTCAGGAAAAGTCAACGGTGCACGTAAACAGTTTTTTGAAAAATAATAAAATGATTAGCTTGATTTGAAATAACTTTATATTGCTGAGCTTAACATTGTAGGTAATTAACTTTAGTTTGTTTAGTTTAGTATTTAGGTACATACTCGTAGTAAAAAAAAGTTATAAGTTATAAATAACATTGTACGTTAAGTTTTAGTTAACTATAACTTACTTATAATAATTGTCGTCCTAAAATGAAACTTTGTATGCGTTTTACTTTGTATGGCATTTTGGAGATGATCTGATGATGGAGGAGAATGTTCGCTTTGACGAGTATTTTTCTTTTTTTTTTGCAATTGAAATGTCCTATTTTAGTTTTACTACTAGACAAGTCGATGTTCCAAAAGAGCTTTAGTCAGGGGATGTTGTATAGTTCTGCAACCATAAATTAAAACTTACAAGTATCTGAAATACCGAAATTATAGCTGAGATGCCTGTTTGATGTTGTCGGTTTAATAGAATTTGGTTTTTACATTTTAAAGTACAATGTATTAGAACGAAAGAATCCTCTAATAACTTTAAAAATCGATGTCATGTCATTCATTACATAACGCTATTTCTGATAAATACACGTTAATTTTCTGATTCAATACTAGTTAATAAAAAACATTGTGTAATTTGCCAATTTTCACTTAATCTGTACTGCAAAAGGTACATAATCAATAAATAATAATGATTTTACAATTCCGTAACATATTGCCCAGACATGTTTAATTTGGCTAGGTGTTAAAGATTAGCATTGGCTGTTCGTAATGTTTGACATAGTATTGTATAAATACTAAGAATGTCAAATACTTCAATGTAATAGAATAGCACGGGTACTGGAATACACATATTGACAGGTTTTTAATTTTATAAAATATAGTTTAAAAATAAGAAGGTCCTTTTTTTATAAACGGTTTTTTTGTACCTGCATTTTCTCATTGCTAAGTCTTGTATTAGCATCGCTCTTTCAGACTATTGTATTTTTATTCTCATTTTGGCAGACATTTAATGGTTATTATATTCAAGTTTTTAAATCATTTACGTATCTCTTATTATACTTGTATATGTTTATAAATAAAAAGCATGTTAAGTATATTGGAGCTTTAATATTTCATATTATTATTACATTCGTGCTGTGGTTATGTGGCAACTTCCTCAAACAACAACAGAAACATGGTTCAGTGCCATCTAACGAAGACACACCGAACTACGTAGTAACTGCTAATCCTAAATGAAAAGGTCTACCGATTAGTATTCAGGGTGTAAGGGACGTCGTAACGAATACTGAACTAGTGTATTCAGACCATAATTCTAAGTCGAAAATTATTGAAATTTTCTGACGGAAAATTAACCTTTTTTATAATTGTCAATTTTTTTGTTAAAAATGATGTAAAATGATATCACAATGAGTAAACAGAACATTTTTGAGAAAATAATATAATAAATACCGCATACGGTCAAAACCCCCAATGTAATTAATCAAACAGATGAAGTGCGCGGGGCCTCAACTCCGGCCGCCAACTTATATTAGTTTACGTAGACTGTTTGCACGAAATACACATGTAGTTGTAACTTTTGTGCGATACCTACGAGGAATGACCTTAAGCTTTGATAGCTGATTGCATAAAAAGTTTAATTTCCCTTACACCCTGTATATATATATATATATATACAATTTCGCCAACCATTCGTCCATACGTCAACCATTGGCGGCGCGCCAGACATGATCATCTCGCCTGGCCGGAGGATCCTCCCTTTGTGGTAGAGGGACATATGAGGAAGACCCGTTCCTCCACAGGCCGTTCACTACACATTATACAAAAGAAATATACCTTTATATGGAGATTAATAAAACCAGTTATAGACAGTAATGTTATATAATTTATCGCCAATTTTAATGGATTGATTTCATTTAGTCAGACCTGGAAATGCATTTGTTACTAAGATTTGTTCAATACCCAATTATGTAAGCATTTTTTTTATTTCATAAGCAATTTTAAAATTTAAGTCTTTTGCACGTTAAGTTTAATTGTACATACATAATATATGTTTTCAAAAGACTTTAACAAGCAAATAAACACGGTTATCTGTCTATTGCAGGATAAAAGAGACTGGAGTGTCGCCACCAGTACCGAGGAATGAAACTGACTTGGATCCAGCAGCAAAATACCACGTAGTGTCACATGTACAGTATATTACGTAAGTGTATGCGTGTAAACATCAATATAATAGTATAACATAATAGCATTTTGGTACCTGCGTTCTTCTCTTTTTGTGCCTATCATACACACAGCTAGCTATGACTTGATCACAAAGTGAACCAGTTTATTCATTAATAAGTTACCAAATTTCGTCTCATTGCGCCTGGATTTCACGATTTTGAAATATTCAAAAACATAATAAAAAGTAAATCTTCTGTTAGTCTTGTTAGAATTTTACTAGTTTAGATTCGAGTTAAAGGTATGCTATCCTAATTCGCTCGAGCAATAACTCTGAAGAATGTAGCATCTCCAATCCACCCCTTCCCTACCAGGATCTTCCTTTCCCTTTCAATGTACTTACAATATTCCCACACAATCTGTTAAATTATGTACTGTAATAAACAGAATGTGATTATCAAAACACCCAGTTTAGCCTGGTTAACGCCCCTGGCGCTAACATTTTTTTTAATGAAACGTCTCTATTATTCCCACTTTTCATAATAAATCGTATACCAATTTGTTATATTTTAGGAATGTTTATTATAAACTGCTTCTTTTCCAGATATCTGATATCACATGTTTTGGAGTTTCAAATTTTATTGTCGCTGTGTAAAAAAGCGAACCACACGGGACCGCTCCATGAATGCTCTATTTACGGCGTTCAGGAAGCAGGAAAACTTCTGAGGTAACATTGACTGTCTAATTATAATGCATGGTAAATAAATATTAGTGGTTCTTTGTGTTCTCAAGGATAATTTGTGGAAATCCGTGTGAACTGTGTGAGGTTATACATAGAAAACATGGTCATCGTTGTACTACGCAAACAGTTAGATCTGAGAGAAATAGAAACCTTGTTACTACGTTTCATAACATTTTCTTAAGCATATATTATTTTGTTATAGAAGAATTAATAGATGTGCTTCAACGCTTTTCAATTTAGTACTTTGAAAACTTTATTATTATTTAAATTTTCACAAATAATTACTTCGTTTAAAGATAAAAAAATAAGCCTTTCATACGCATTTTCATATTCAAATTCAAACTGGTGCCTACAGTTTTTGAAAATTAAATAGTGTATAGAAATCTATCCCTAGTATATATTTTAAGACTTTAAAGAGAATATTGAGTCAAAATTTATTCATTTAAATGACATTTAGTTCATAGTTTCATCTCCAAAAATAATGTAAGATTGTAATGTAAAATTACGAGTAGGTACTTTGTTTAATTTTAACTATTGTGGCATTCCAATAGTTTTGTTTTGAATTAATGCAGTAAGAGATTTTTTTCTTAACACTCCTCAATGTGTTTGAGGAGTATTAAGAAAAAAAACTCTTATTAAAAATCTTTTTCTTTCTTCTATAAGACCTAAAGAAGTGCTTTTAATTTGTATTGAAAAGGATAGGTTCTAACCCAAGCCACACTCTTAATTCACATAACGTAATGGATATTGTCTTACAAAGTGATTACAGATGAAAATTATTTAAAACTTTCAGCGAAGGCATGTCCCTTGGTGCTAGTGAAGATTGGAGGACCGTTCTTTTTACAATAACCGGTGAAAGAGAACTATCAACTAAAGGCATTCTGCAGTATTTTTCTGAACTTCAAAAATTCTTAATAGAGGAGAATGCCAAATTGGCTCTCATTAGCGAAGCAGACATGGATCAAAGCGCGCCAATCATTGTCGGAGCCATTGTAGTATTATTGACAATAATTATTATTGTATTATACTGTGTTAAGAAACACGATGTTGGAAGTAAAGTGCTGTCTGCTTGCGGTTTGAGTAAAAATGGCTCTCTGGACATCGTGACAAATGAACTACCACAGAGTAAGACCCATGAAGCAGATGGTATAAGCGAAGATAAAGTTTAGTTCCGTAACCTCAGTGTGATTAGTATTACATTGACTACTTTATAAATGAAAGTATTGAGGTAAAATAGAATTAGTAATTGTTAGTGATTTTCAACGACTTTTGATTGATTACATAATAAGGTAATTTTAACTATGTGAGAGGTTTGGTTATGAATAATTAATGTTTGTTAATAATATATATATATAATTAAAATTGGTTAAATTTAGTTATTGAAGTCTTTTTTATTTTGAGAAAACATTATTTTCATTAGGTGAGCCAATCCAAGATCCAAGCCAGATTACCTAGTTATAATTTTATGGCAACATTAAGAATCGATCAACGAAGAAAGAAGACCAGATATATATATATTCTTCCTTTTTAACCTAACCATATTTATTAAACTTTAAAATGACAAAAAAAAATTGCACGACTAACAGTAAATTAATATTTTTAAAAAAATATTAATTAAAATAAAACGTTTTCATAGATTGAAACAACATTTATAAACATGTCTGATAAAAAATAAATAAAACGTAAATCAAATTAATATTATAAATGCAAAAGCTTGTGATGATGGATGTATAAATAATGATAATGATGAAAATTGATAACAGTTTATTTCTCAATCCCGCCAGAACGGCTGAATGGATCTGGGTGACATTCAGGGTAACAAAATCGAAATCGGCAAGTAAAAGCTAGAAAATAATAGATCAATAAATCCGTGTTAAATGAAGGAATGATAGTTCATGTGCTATAAACGCCACGTTCGCTAAATGTGAAGTTACGTCAATTGATTTTTGACAGTCGATTTTATATTTTGGTTTTTACAACTATTATTTTATATCACCGACAAAAAAGAGAGATTATCTACAAAATTTATTGAAAGTACTATAGAAATCAATTTTCCTAAAGCTTATATGAGTGTGGTTTTCAGTCGGTTCCAATTCGTGAACGCCACATCACCCCACCGCAAACCGACGGTGACTAGGGATGTGCTCGCGAAAATAGTACATTATAATAATCAAAATATAATAATAATATTAACTTAAGACACCTCAGTCCCTGTTCCTGATTCCAAACTAAGTAGAGCCTGCATTATAACAACCAGACCCAAAAGAATCGTGCTCGTCACACAATTGTATGTTCTGGGTCAAAAGTAAAAGGTAATTTTGTTAATAAATATTATGAGTTTGGTTATTTTTGAAAACTAGCTTTGATGCTATAGGACACTTGTAGGGCAGTTCACCAATTTAGTAGACCAATTATTATTTTGTTAAAAATAATGTATGTTTGACGATTGATATTTAACCAATTTTGACGACTCTTGATATTTAATGACATACTTTCAATTTATTTTAGTTAATACATGTCTAATATAAAAGGTTTTTTGGAATAGTGAAGATAATACGTAATTATTTTATCACCTTTCTTACTACTATCATTACAGTTCACCTAATGTGAAAGAGTGGCTAACTTATATTGTTTATGTTATTACATTTATGCGTTACAAATGCACAACGAAATGAAAAATAAAAATAAATTTAAAAAAAATCTAAAAAAAAATAACTTAATTTTTCAAAAGTCATCACTGAGCATTTAGATGCATTTGAATACAGTTTATTCTCATGGCTCCAATCTACTACTCGTTTTATATCATCCTGTATCCGTTCACGGTCTGACTCATCTCTGACTTCTACTAACAACTTAAGGTCATCTGCACATAGTAAATATGACCCATGTCTTGCGACCTCCGGTAAGTTGTTTACCATTATAATAAAGTGGAGAGGCCCCAAGTTACTACCTTGGCTCACGCCAGACCTAGTGTTATATATTTCAAATTCGTACCCATTGTAGTCCACATATTGCTGTCGGTCTTCCATTTAGCTAACAAAAACTGTAACATGTCTGACGTACACCCAACCTTTGCAAGCTTCCTTAATTATACGTCTTTATCAATGGTGTCAAATGCCTTTTCGTGATCAAAATATACAACATCCACCTGTAAACCTGCATCCACTGCCGTGCTGGGCACACCACCTTCACCATAAAATTAAGTAGGTTTGTGAGTTAATGTGAGGTGTATTACCATTTCACAGTGTATATTTGCTTATAAGAACTTTACGTATTTCGTTTTGGAGTCCTTTTTAATAAATCTTGACTAAGTTGGACTAACGGTTTTGACATAGTCTCTCGCACACGCACGTACCGCACAGATACATAAGAAACATTTTGACGTCGAAAACTAAGTGATGGTACTAACTTGCCTAGGATGTAAAATACTTTAATTTAAAATTGTCTTAAAATCAGCTGTTTGTCATTTGACACATTATAAGGAGCAGGATAATCATAGTTTGATATATTGAGGTATGTCACGCAAGGCCAAAACGCTCTAGTTAGAAACACATTTTTTATGGAGGTTCTATGAACAATTGAAGTTCTTAGTCTCAAGGGTGATGGCCTTAAGACTAAGGACTTTAATAAAGCCTAACAACAAAGTAAATAATATTAACGTTATTAAGATTTACCTTACTAAGGTTAAGTAGAGTAGTAGCCTAGATGTTCTAAATAAAGTTCCCTTCAAATCATGCCACCGATAGGTGGTATCCGAGGGGATTTCCGCACGGAAAAAAAAAAGGGGCTAGGAGGTATGCGGATGACGTAGTAACAGCTGTTCCCGGATCCCTAGGAAATACAAAACAGTGTGAGGGGTCTATGAACCCCCGGTCGGAACGAAGTTCCTTTATGTGCGACGTGTGCTATACAGTCTGCTTTAAACTTAAAGTGTTGGAAAAAAGTATTTTCGACCCTCGAAGGAGCCAAAAGGACGATGAGGCCCGCAATTGTGCTGTCCGTGCACTTGCACCGCTGGTACGCGGATAAATACGACACTATCTATTAATATATCATTTTTTAATCATCGTTTTTAGTTTGAAAAGTTAAAAACCTTTTTTGGAAATAAATTTTATAATTTTATGGTCTCGGAGATTTGTTGTTTATTTTATTTACGGACTCTAGATTACAAAACTTTACAGTAATTAGTGGTCCCGTATCTTCAGTTAAAAAGACACAGGTGCAACATATGCAGCCAAGGACAACAACGTGCTTGCGGTCCTTGTGGTGTGCATGTATATATGGTATAATCGTCGGTGATTGGTGGTTCTGGTCTGGTCGGCATGGGCACAAAGCCTATTCTTGTACCGGCCCTACTCACTACTTTAAGTGAAGCTGCTGTTTTAGCCGAAGGAAAATCAACCGAGCACCCAGCAGTAGCAAGTGACCATGAATAGCGGTTGCGGTTTCTTAATTACTGCCTAACTTGGTGGGTTTAATGCTTCCTGTGCCGTCAATGACCGCACGATACGTAAAGGGCAGGCTTTACCATGGTACCTAGAGGCCAAGAGCCTTGTGTCATTGTACCGACCGCAATGGAATCACTAGAGTGGTAATTAAGAAACGCGAACAGACGCAGAAAAAAATCCTCTCCCACCCTTTTATTGAATCTGGGATGCTATCTCATCAACTCAAAATTTAAATTTAAATACTCGTCGAGGAATGGAAAAAGAGCCTCTAGTCTAACCTGGAAAAGCTAATATTACAGATTGCAGTTCTATTCTCATCACAATTTATCGAATTACAGGAACGGTTATTATTTCAGACCCTCATTATCATCACATCAACAGCCTTTAACGGTCCACTGCTGGACATAAGCAGATGCTTATAAAGGAGGAGAGCCTTGGAAAGGAGGTTTTGGCCTACTATACCACGCTGGCCAGACGGGTTGGTATAGGGTTTGTGGGGTGCTGGGCTAGAAAACCTCCTCGTGGTGCACCCTGGAAACGCTGGCGATGGTACTGTTCCCTCCTTGTCCTCTTGGAGGAGAGGATTATCGCCAGCGGCCAATATTCTAGCAGAAGAGGCAGCCGTTCATCGGCTCTCGGCAAGGCCTGGTCCAGCAGGGTGGGCGTGTCTGCCGGTTGCCCTGCTGGCTCTTCGCTCTTCGGAGCATGGAGGAGGAAACCTCGGTAAAAAACCTGATGGCGGGGCCCTGTAGGGGCCACAGTTTTCTCCGCTGATAGCGGTGGAGAAAGGAGGACGGGCTCGGCGTGTACTCACACTACCACCGAGCAGGCAGGGGGACGTAGTCTCCCTGTCAACCGTCGGCATATCGTAATCCCGAGAAGAGCGCTGTGGTTAAGTCTCGCGGCTCTGATCGGGGGCGAGGGTCTTGGCTTAACCGCCCGGACCGCGAGGAAGATAACCTCTCTAAAAAATTCCCCGAATCCCGTGTTCTGGTGCGTGGCCAGGGGATGCATGGCTGATGGGAAGTTCAGTCGCGAGCGCACTCCAAGCCGAGGTACCTGCGGACCCCTCGGTTGGGTTAAAAACTTACGCTTGCCCGGGTAATGGGGGATCTCTGCCCGGGTGGACCTTTAGTTCTCCCCCACTCGTGGGATTTATTATGGATGATTTGAATTTAAACCAAACAAAACGATCGGAAACAATCAAACAAAGGAACAAGGCAAGCAAAACGGACACTGCAACGAAAGGTGCAAGGGAGAAGAGGAACAGTGGAGTCGATGGGTCGTCCACTGAGGGTGAGGTGGCGTCGGGAACGCCCATCTCGATGGGGCTCCCAGAAGTCAGTCTGACTCTGATCTCTGGGAGCCGAAGAGCATCGGATCGGCTGCGTTCCGGATCCGCCGCTTCGTCGGATGGCGCGGAGGCCATGGAGGCTGAACGAAGCGACAGCCGGAAACGCGGACGCTCCAGGGACGAGGAAACGGATACGTCCCAGGAGATGATGCCACCGAAGGTGGCAAGCAGCCGCCGAGGGAGGGCGCGCAAACCGGCCTCGGCCCCGGTCTTAACCCCGTCAGGCTCCGCGTTCTCAAACGCGGAGTCCTACAGAAGTGTACGGGTGGACGGCGAGGCCGTAGCGGAGGAGGAGATCGCGGATCTCCTGCTCAAGGTTCGGGAGCCGGTGGGGGGAAATGCCCCCCAGGCTCCCGTGTCCGTGCAGGAGAGGGCGAAAGCGGCGGTGGCCGTCATTCACAAGGTGGCCACCAAATCCGTGAACCTTAAGGGCTCGTTTGTGAGGGCCCTTAAGGACTCCTCCTCCGCTTTGTCGGAGGTCGTGGAGGGCCTAGCGGGCGACGTCTCTCGCCTGCAGGTGGCCAACGAGAGGCTGACGGAGCGGGTGAACGAGCTGAGCGCTCAGTTCGCCCGCTTCCAGGCGAACCTCCCCGAGCGGGAAGCCCCGTCCGCGTCCCAGCCTGCCCCTACCGCCAACTCAGGGGCATTTGACTCCCAACTGCGTGAAATCCTCATCGCAGTTGGGAATATGCTGGACGGACGCCTGGCTGGCCTGGAGGCGAGGTTGCCCCCTGCGCCGATTGTGCGCCCCCCGCTCGCGTCGGCACAGCGGCCTAAGGCCGCCGCTCCGACCGCGCTCCCCGTGGTGGGAGGCCGCGTTTCATACGCGGCGGCGGCGTCTGCCCCTACTCCATCGGCTCCTCAAAAGCCGAGGAGGGGGGCCAAGGCACCGGCCCAGGCGCCGGCCAAGGCACCGTCCCAGGCGCCGGCCAAGGCGCAGGCCAAAGTGCCGGCCAAGACGGGGCCTAAAACGGCGCCGAGGAGCGGAGTGGCATTCCCTCCGCTCCCCACTCCGACACCCCTGCCTGGCCCCTCCGCACCTGCCCCCTCCAACGAGGGTTGGCAGGAGGCGAGGGGCTCCAAGAAGTCCCGAAGGCGGGCCAAAAAGGCTGCCAAAAAAGCAGCCCAAGCCCAGCCTCCGCCACCGGTGGCAACGGCCTCCACAAAGAGGCCGCGGAAGCTGCAGCCTCCCAAAACCGCGGCTGTAGTTGTGACCGTGTCACCGGAGGCGGCTGACGGCGGGCTGTCCTACGCGGCCGTGTTTAAAAAGGCCCGGGACAGCCTCGCCAACGACTTTGGGACGGCGGGGGTGAAGATGCGCCTCGCCCAAACGGGAGCTCGAGTTCTCGAGTTCCCAGGGGCTGAAGGCGCCAAGACGGCGGACACTTTCGCTGAGAGGCTGCGGGGTCTATTCGCGACCACAGATGGTGTCAAGATCGCCAGGCCTATCAAGTGCGCGGAGCTGCGCATCTCGGGTCTGGACGACTCTGTGACGGCCGAAGATGTCCGCGCTGTAATCCGGGAGAAGACGGGGTGCAGCGCGGACAACGTCAGGGTCGGCACCATCCGCCCCGGTCCAGGAGGGCTTGGCGCCGTGTGGGTCAGCTGTCCCGTAGCGTCGGCCAAAGTATTGGCCGACGCCGGCAGGCTGCTCGTCGGTTTCGTGAGCGCCAGGATCACAGTCCTGGCGGCGAGACCGATGAGATGTTACAAATGCCTAGCATCGGGGCACACGCGCGTCAAGTGCCAAAGCTGCTTCGACTGCAGCGGACTTTGTTTCCGCTGTGGTCGACCGGGGCATGTGGCGGTGGAATGCTCTGCCGCCCCTCACTGCCCGGTGTGTGCAGCGGGTAACAAGCCCGCCAATCACCAGATGGGGCAGGGGGGCTGCAAGCCTCCCCGCATCTCTCAGCAAGCATCGGGGGCTAGCCAGTCGACCCAGGCTGCCTCCGACGTAGTTCGTGCGTCGACGTCGTCGCCCATGGAGGAGGCTGTAGAGACGATCCAGTAATGGATCGGGTCTCCAGCCTCCTGGTCCAGACGAACCTGAACCACTGTGCCGCGGCGCAGGATCTCTTCCTGCAAACCATGGCACAGTGGTCGATAGGTGTTGCCGTAGTCGCGGAGCCCTATTCTGTCCCTCCCCGTCCAAACTGGATGGGTGACTGGGACGGCTCCGTGGCAGTCGTCGGTTCCACGACGGCTCATTCCCCGCCCTTGTCGCTAAGAGACAAGGGCACTGGATATGTTGCCGTCGAGTGGGGGGGGATCACCATATATGGTGTCTATTTCTCCCCCAACCGGAGTTTGAACGACTTCGAGGTTTTCCTAACCAGCTTGGAGACCTCGATACGGCGACTAGCGTCTGGGCACGTCCTTGTGCTGGGGGACTTCAACGCAAAGTCCATTGCGTGGGGTTCCCCCAGGACGGACGCCAGGGGCGAGGCCGTAGAGGAGTGGGCGGCCTCGGTGGGCCTCTGTCTTCTAAACAGAGGCTCCACCAACACGTGCGTGCGACAGCAGGGGGGGTCGATAGTGGACCTTTCGTTCGCTACCCCTGTCCTCGCCGCACGAGTAAGGAACTGGTGTGTCCTGGAAGAGGTTGAGACGCTCTCGGATCACCTGTATATCCGATTTGAGCTCTCCCGGACCCAGGACTCCAGTAGGGGTCACGTGGCGCGGCGTTCATCCCGCTTTCCGCGGTGGGCTGTTGCCAGGCTGAACCGGGACCTACTAGAGGAGGCAGCCATAATTCACTCGTGGCTGTCTCCTCAGGCTCCGACCGAGGTGGTCGACGTGGGGGCTGGCCGCTTTCGCGATGCGATTACGCATGTATGCGATGGGGCCATGCCCCGCGTTCGAGGTCGTCGGCCTCCAAGGAAGGAGGTCTACTGGTGGTCCCAGGAGCTGGCGGACCTCCGTGCGGCCTGTACACGTGCCCGGAGGTCCTACACGCGCAGTCCTCCTCACCGTGGAGACGGTGAGGAGGACCGGCTTCATGAGGAGTACCGACGGGCGCGGAAAACTCTGAAGCTGGCCATTAGCCGCGCCAAAGAGGAAAAAAGACAGGAGATGCTGGAGGGTCTTAATCGTGACCCCTGGGGTCGCCCTTACCGCGCGGTGCGACAAAAGCTCCGCGCGTCGGGCCCCCCCCTTACGGAGACTCTCCAGCCCAGCTTCCTGCGAGAAGTGGTTGAGGGCCTTTTCCCACAACGGGCGGAACACACTCCCCCGTCGATGGCCTCCCTGGCCGGAGACGACGGGGAGCACGGGGAGGACAATGTTCCGCCCGTCCGGGAATCGGAGGTAGGGGCGGCTGTTCTACGGATCCGTTCCAAGAACACCGCCCCTGGGCCAGACGGGGTACCGGCCCGAGTGCTGGCCCTGGCCCTCAACCACATGGCAGACCGCCTCGGGGAGGTGTTCGACGCTAGCTTGGCGTCGGGACGCTTCCCTGAGTGCTGCAAGAGCGGGAAGCTGGTCCTACTGACGAAGCCGGGACGGCCTGCCGATTCGGTCGCGGCCTATAGGCCCATCGTGCTGCTGGACGAGGCGGGCAAATTGTTTGAGAGGGTTCTTTCTGCCCGCATCGTCCGGCACCTCTGCGAGGTGGGCCCCGATCTGTCGGACGCCCAATTTGTTTTTCGGGCGGGGCGTTCGACAGTCGACGCCGTGTTGCGCCTGAGGGCCGTGACCGAAGAGGCCGTGAGCTGTGGCGGCGTGCTGTTGGCGGTGTCATTAGACACCGCCAACGCATTCAATAGTCTGCCATTCAGCTGCATCAGGGAAGCACTCCACTATCATGGGGTGCCAAAGTACCTGAGGCGGCTGGTGGCAGACTATTTAGAGGAGCGTACCGTCGTGTACGAGGACCGAGAAGGTAATCTGAGGTGTCGGCCCATGTCGTGCGGTGTTCCACAGGGGTCTGTTCTTGGACCCCTCTTGTGGAACATAGGGTACGACTGGGCCCTTCGCGCCGATTTCCCCCCCGGGCTGGGTGTAATCTGTTACGCAGACGATACCCTCGTGACAGCCCGGGGGGCAAACTTCCAAGAGGCGGCGCGCCTGGCCACAGGGGGAGTCTCCCTGGTGGTCGGGCGCATTGAGGCGCTGGGCTTACGGGTGGCCCTAGATAAGACGGAGGCCCTGTTATTCCATGGGCCCCGTCGTGGTCCACCCCCTGGCGCCTCAATAGTGGTCAACTCGGTCCTCGTACCGGTTCGGGCCCAGATGAAATATCTGGGCCTGATCCTGAGGTGGCTCTTCGACGAACACTTCCGACAGCTTGCTCCAAAGCTGGTCGGCGCTGCGTCTGCCCTAGGGCGACTTTTGCCCAATATGGGTGGACCCAGCGTCGCGACAAGACGGCTGTACACGGGGGTTGTCCTGTCAATGGCACTGTACGGTGCACCGGTGTGGGCGGCGGCTCTGACCGCCCAGAATAGGGTACGCCTCTGGCGCCCTCAGAGGGTAATGGCGGTCAGAGCCATACGCGGTTACCGCACCGTTTCGACGGAGGTGGCATGCGCATTGGCCGGAACTCCCCCGTGGGATTTGGAGGCGGAAGTGCTCGCCGAAGTTTATCGGCGAGTGGCTGACTACCGGGCGGAGAGCGGATTTCGCCCTCCGCCCGAGGATGTGCGCGAGTGGCGCGAAGCCGCTCGCCGAGCCACGATGGCTCGTTGGTCGTTCCGGCTGGAGACTCCACGCGCTGGCTTCGCCGCCGTGGAGGCTCTCCAGCCGGTCATCGCCGAGTGGGCAGGGCGGCAGCACGGGACCCTTTCCTTCCGACTGACGCAGGTGCTTTCCGGGCACGGTTGCTTCGGAAAGTACCTGCACACGGTCGCTAGGAGGGAACTGAGTCCCGCCTGCCACCACTGCGACTGCAGTGAGGACTCGGCCCAGCACACGCTGGCGGTCTGCCCCGCATGGGCGGCGCAGCGCCGGTCCCTCACTGCAGTCATCGGAGTGGATCTCTCGCTACCGGCCGTAGTACGCTCCATGGCCGGTAGCGACAGTTGTTTTACCGCGGTCGCAACCTTCTGCGAGGTAGTAATCTCGCGGAAGGAGGCGGCGGAGAGGGCCCGGGAGGACGACCTCCACTCGGACCCGATCCGCCGCCGGCGAACCGGGCGGCGGAGGCCCGCCTACCACAGCCTCATGCCGCCCTGAGTGTGGCCGCGGGTGGACGGGGTGGGTTTCCCCTCCACCCGCATTAGTTTGGCCAGCCGCGAGGGGGCGGCGTCCGCGTGTGCCGGACGTCGCCTATAAAGAGAGGAAAAACATCGAGACGGAGCCCGCACCAGGAGCGGGCTGGCGCTAGGAGGGGTCCGGATGTCTTAACAACAGCTGTTCCCGGATCCCTCCTGTTACAGGCGCAGAGTGGCACACCGTGTGGTTTTAGTCGGTCCGAGTCCGACACACCACCCCGCCGCAAACCCCGGAGGGGTGACGGTCCGAGGGGATTTCCACACGTAAAAAAAAAAAAAAAAAGGGTTTGTGTCAAGTTTTCCTTCTCTCTGCAGTGCTGTTGTTCTGCGTAGTTTTTTCCCTTAGTCGGCTCTTACGACACCCACGGGATGAATAGGGGTGGTGACACTCTGTATTCTTAATCCGTCACCACACGGCAATTTCACGGCATTCAGACCCTAATGGACACAAAAAGCATCCCTTGGTTAAAGTCATTAAAAACATTGCTGACTAATATAGTACTCATAGTTGGCTTTTAGTATGACATTACGAGTAGTATATATTTTCAATTTTTATTGATTCAATACTTTAAAATCTTTTATGAAAATTCTTGATTACTTGTTGCATAGCGTATTTTACAAGTAATTGGAGGTAAGTTACACACATAAAAACAATTTTAAACTAATACATCATTATATCGCATATTTGCGCTTAAACTATACCTTGCTTCTAAGATTCGATTCGATTAAAGATAATAACTCTTCAATTATTGCTTGCAAATGTGAATGTATGCACTTATCTTTGGGTCACGGTCAAATATAGCTTTCAATTAAAACATAATTATGCAAAGGGCCTTTATATCTAGATTTTTATGTCATAATACCCGGAACCGAGCTTTTTCAGAGATAAACAATCGATTGATATCCGAGTTAGTGTAAGGAACGATTACTATTGGCGGCCAACGATGTTCGCGACATCCGCTCGAAACTGACTTGTCGAAATGGTTAAGAATGTGAGCCGGTGTAAACTAACTGCAATCATCTAACCGTTACCGCTAGTGACGAACGCGCGAAAGGACCGAAGCGCAGGAGTTCGCGCGCGATTTGCATGATCGATTTATGAATAAGATAAACGGAAAGAGCTGTTAAATCTAATATAAAAAAATAGGTATTTTATTCGAATGTAAAAATAAAACAATATTATTGAGGTTTTAATAAATAATTTAAAATACCAGTAAGGCAAACAATAGAAGTTGAACCTGAAGTGAAGTGATGCTATATGGTTGTGATTATTTAATAACAAGGTGAGTGAAATAACGTAAATAATTTACATACAAATAAGTGATTTAAATACAAGTCTGCAAATATACTTACTATACTGCTACTATACTGCTATTATCACAATGTGATGTACTTTCACGCGTATAAAATTATTGAACACTTAAATAATAACACAAATTATACATTTTACGTTATGAGGTACTTCTTATATAGCTAAAATATAAATTTGGCAAAATTGACACGAGTAGTTATTTGAAAACGAATATGTAGCAATTTATAAAACTTGTAACTACTTCCTCGCCACTTTATATAAATTGTTGAGTTTATTACACAAGAAATGCTTATTATAATAATTTTCAAACCTTTATCGCTTTAGATGATGAGTTTTATGCAGTTAGTGGTATATCTCGGTAAACAAATACGTATTAACATTTTCAAATAAAAATGTTCGTGCTCTCGATATTGTAAATAGAGTTAGAGATCGTACGTTCAATCCTATTGTGGTGGAATTGGTCTCGACTCCATTAATCATAATGAATATTGATGTAATATACTTTTTTGTGTTGCCATTCTAGTACTCGCATATAAAAATGAAAAAATATTGAAAAACATGTTTGTTTAATAATTAAAAAGTAAACTTCACAGCAGAAGTCATAGAAAAAAACCTCATTGAACTCCTTGTAGCCCACCACACTGTACACTAACATACGCTATTTTAGTTGGAAGTTTCTGTACATTAGCTACACTATTTATATATTAATTAAGGTATGAGTGATGGAAAGTAATAAAAATTAGCTGAATATGAAAACAGTGAAAATACCATACCTGAATGGTTACCACAAGGCACAATCATAGATTTATTTATGCAACATACATAAGTTTAAAAGTTTTATAAATTGATTTTTATAAAAATAACACATACATATTTATTAATAAAGTTTTTTTTTCGAAAAAAGTTCGAAAATACCAATGAACCGGCAAGCTCGGTCAGTCAACCGGCAGGTCGGGAACGGTCTCGGAGTTGTGAAGTAGAAAATCTCTGTAAAATATCATACATAGGGTATATCCCTTTGTGTAATATTTTTTTTGGCGGGAGAATTATAGAGTAGCTCAGCCTCTTACCCTGTTTTAGAGGAGATATCTCATACAGTTCATCCTGATCTATTGGGGTTTATGGCGTAGTGAGCACGTTGCTTGTTCACCTTTGCGCCAATCTTCGAAAATCGTGAAAAGCAATCTTACAACAGTGATAGTATCTATAATAGTTATCTTCTATAAAAGCTGAACATTGCTGGTCCCAGTTTATCGATCGTTTTACAAATTTGATTTATTGATATTTGAAATATCTGTATATTTATATAAATATGTTTAGTGGGTATGTACGCTTTAAAAACTCAAAAAGTTCTCACGGATTGAGTTCAAATTTTTAACAGGATAAACAACCCACTTCAGGGATGATTTTTATTTATTTTTCGCAACCATAATGTGCCACAGCGAATTGGAGCACCGTTCGACGCCATCTAGTTTCAAATTAAGCAGAGCTTGTACTATGAAAGCTAGATTGACTGATAGAATACTTATATACTTTTTTTTGTAAATACAGACATATTATACATACAAAACACCCAAACTCCGAAACAAATATTTGCAGATCATACAAACATTTGGTCCGGCCAGGAAATCGAACCCGAGACCTCAGCTCAGCAGTCGCATACGTTACCTACTGTACCAACGAGGCAGTCCCCAGAACCAGAGGTCGTGGGTTCGATTTCCACCCAGCACAAATAGTTGTGTGACCAGCACAGTCACTCATTTGTTCTGAGTCTAGGTGTCATGTATCTATATTATGTATGAATTCCGAAATATATAAGTATGCACTGCCTAATCTGAATTAGACGGCTGGTGCCACTGTTACTGCTATTATTTTTATATCCTCTCATTAATTCATTTAAAATTACAAATGAAGTACTAACCTTAGTCAGAAGGGTTTTATAGATATTATTTTCCTATAAATTGTAGTTAGGCTTAGGCTATGTAGGGTAATTCGTAATTCTGGACAAAGTTGATGTCCAGACCCCACGATTAGTGGTCTGTGTGCGGTCGATCAAATTAAGTTTTATGTTTTTATAATTAAATCTCCTTTCTAAGGAGAGGCCTATGTCCAGCAGTGGATCATTAAAGGCTGTTGATGATGATATGATCTTTTAAAATTTGTTTAAAAAGTTGTTTGTAAAATTCTATAAAGTATCTGTCAATCATAGACTAGTCTTAGTTAACGTGTTTTGTAGTATTTAAGATCTAGACCTGGAACGTCGTACGGATCGCAACTATATAAAAAAGTTTGAAACACGACAATAAAAAAGTATTGTCCAGAACAATCGGTGTAATGATTTCAACTGCCATGGTCATTTTCATTTGATAAGTTATTATAAACGGGATGATTGCCATGTTTATTTTCATGAATTAGTTTCCGATATTTCGGCACCGTTGCAAACGCCATGATCGCAGATTTAAATTTCTAATAACTATTAAATCGGTTTATTATAAGCGTATCAAAAAATTAAAAAATTGCAAGAGCATTATTTGTAAGTGCACCTTTACAGTACTAAAGTTATGTCACGTCAGGGTTAGCTAACTTAACTTTGTAAAAACTGTAGAAATATTTTTAAATGATTTAAGGAAAATAATTTAAAAAACAGCCTCTTTGTGAAAATATGTCTGTCTAAACGGTCTGATTTTCTTGTTGTTGAAACTGTTGCACATGTGGTTCGGCTACCGTGTCCTTCTAATAACAAAACTGTGTATGAAACATTTGTTATTACCCGCCGGTAGTTTTATTATCCCACTTGTCACCCGGTCGCTATAAATATTCATAAAATATTTGAATGTTGCATTGACTTTAATTTTTTTTATAGTTAAAATGTTTCATGCATTTTCAATCAACCTTTATACTTATAACCACGCCTGTACCTTTGAGGTGAAGGCAGAAGCCTATTAAACACCCGTGTATTGCCAACTATGATGTGGTTTCACTTGCGTAACAGAAGATAAAACACTGTTGCTGCAAACCGAGAACTTCGAGAGAATTAGCAATTCGAAAAAATTAGAAAGAAAGGCAATGGAGAACAAAAACAAATGGATTGGACACAGATGGATTGGGTTGGTTACACGGTAAATAGGACTATTGCAAATAGTAAATTAATCTTGTGATTATATCGCAGTTGGCTTCTGATGGCAAAGTTATTCTATCTATTAATTGGCCTAGTTACTGTAAAATTTTATTACTAAACAAATTAAGTAATAGTTAAAATTTCACAACTTTTCGCGGCGATGCTAATAATGCGTAAAAACATTACAAGCAAAAAAAACTTACTTTCGTATTTATAATACAATTTAGGATTAGGATAGCCTATGGATATAACATTACGTAATTTTCTCTTTTTATTTTGATATTAGAATGATAGATTGATGACAGATTTTTAGAAAATATGGGCTTAATTTCTTTCTTGTATATTAATGTTAAAACATATTGAACATATTTTAATTTTGTACCTAGAATTTGCTTTTTCCACAGTTTTTTTGTTATCGAATTTATTTGTTGATAATTCTTTCAGTTATGAAAATTGTAAGATGTTTGTAAATATAATTATAAAGCTATTTTACGGCTCAAGTTGTAAAGGAAAAACTGTCTTAGTTTTTCTTTTACAACTTGAATCTTGGAACGGATCCGTAGAACAGCCGCCCCTACATCCGATCAACGGATAGGCGGAACATCATTCCCGCTCTCCCTGTCGTTCGTTGTCGATAAGGCCGAGCCCAGGGGTCACGATTGAGACCCTCCAGCATCTCCTTTCTTTTCGCTTCTTTGGCGCGGCTAATGGCCAGCTTAAGAGTTTTCCGCGCTTCTCGGTACTCTTCATGAAGCTGGTTCTCCTCACCGTCTCCGCGGTGACGCCGCCGACTGCGGGTGTAGGACCTCCGGGCACGTGTACGGGCCGCACGGAGGTCTGCCAACTAATGAGAAATTGACACAAACCCTACACCAACCCGTCTGGCCAGCGTGGCATAGTAGGCCAAAGCCTCCTTTCTAAGGAGAGGCCTATGTCCAGCAGTGGACTATTAAAGGCTGTTGATGCATGCAACCAAACAAATCTTACAAGTCAATTTTAACCTACTCAACTACCCTTTAATTGTCGTGTCGAAATTAAACTTCCTATGTACATGTGGTACATGAGTAAATTTAAGCAGTTTCTATTCATAAATAACGGAAGACTACATCCTAAATCTTTATCAGTCGAACTCTTCAGTGGCTGCAGTGACCAAAAACAGGCGTGCATGCACAGCTTCATAATTAATTTTAGTTCTGGTTTGCTAACCAGACAAAGTGGGCTGATGGCCTACTCGGATACGTACCGCTTCGAGTGCGGAGTGAGATAGAGAGGGTTAAGTTCTCCTAAGCTATTCAATCTGTACGCGCATCAGTTGATAGATGGACTCAGCAGCACCCAAATAGGTTGCTCAGTTGACAATATCTGCATGAACAATTTTAGTTATGCGGACGACATGGTGCTGCTGAGTCCCACTGTTAGTGCATTGCGGAGGCTTTTAGTCATTTGCGAAAAATATGAGGGTAGACATGGCCTAATTTATAAGAGCCAATAAAGTGTTTACATGGTTTTCAAGGCACGCGGCAATTATCCATCAATAGTGCCATCTGTAAAACTAAATGAAGTTGAACTGAAGAGGGTTCACGAATATAAATATATTGGTCACTACCTTACGGAAAGTCTTGACGATCAAAAGGATATTGAAAGGGAGCGCAGGGCAATGGCGATTAGGGGTAATATGCTGGCCCGTAGGTTTGCTCGTTGTAGTGATGAAGCCAAAATAACATTGTTCAAAGCGTATTGTCAAACCTTCTACACGAGCAGCCTATGGGCCAGCTCTACCCAGAGGTCTCTTGACACATTACGCGTTTAGTATAATAATGCCTTTAGAATGCTATTGAGATTGGCCCGCTTTTGTCGTGCTTCTACCATGTTTATGGAAGCGAGAGTTGATGGCTTCCATGCCATCATACACAAGCGTACTGCCTCTTTGCTAAGAAGAGACAGTGAAAATGGCATCCTAAGAATCATAGCCGACAAATATGACTCGACTGTAATGAAAAGCCTGGTGAGAACGTTACTACATTAACCTTAACAACAAATAGTAATAGTAACACTATAGACTACCAACAAAGGTTAAAAAAAAGTGTACACTAACACTATGGACTCTGTCTGTATAAATAAAAATTATTATTATTATTAATTTAGCACACTATTAAAGCGTTTTTTTTCCTATCATGTCTTAGTGTTAATATTGTTGCGGTCATTCGAACGTGATTTTAGTACAAATTAGTTATTTTCCTTGCTCAGTCGCACGGAAGAATACTACAATGACATACTTCCGAGTGGTCATCAGCAATCATATAATGTAAATGCTACGTGCTTTTGTCAATATGTTTTTTTTACTCAAAATCACAAACAAAATCTCGGTTGTCAATGAATTAACCTATCACTTTCAAATTGTCTGACTATGATTAATAAAGAGATACTAAATTGTATTATGAAATATTACACAATTAATTTATAATCGTATATTAAAACGTTGATAATCACAACAAAATTATTGTTGTCATTAAAATACCTGCATGTATATATAGATTATAAACCAAAAACAATTGAATTTAGGTGTAATTCTAATTCTGCATAGCAAATGGCATGTATATTGTACATACACCCATCGTATCTACATACGAGTATAGAGCTTTATTCCAAGCAGGTTTTGTTCTTGATTCAAAGGTCTAAGGTTTAATAGTACAATTCACGTATTAGATCAATATTCTTAAGATCTATAGGTTTGTATGTATGTACATTGTTTACATAAAGACATTGACACCAATGACATATAGTAGGTACTTAGATTACTTATATGTTAATAATCTAAGAGTAGGTACATAATCGTAGTAGTAACCACTACTAAAGTTTGTTGTTCCCTAGTATAGGAAACAACAAATTATATAATCGTTGTTATTAATCCTATAGGTATTATATTAAACTAAGTATTATGTTTCTGTATCATATATCTTGGAGTAGACCCTTATTTTAAGTTTTTTTTTAAACTTAAATTAATTTAACCTTAGCTAGTATTATATTTTAACAGTGGGAGAGTCATGCTTATATATGGTTAAGTATTCCGTACCTCAAAAGGAAAAAAAAAACGGAGCCCTGTCTGTGAATCCCTTTATTTTGGGAACGCGGAGGCATCGAATTGAAATTAAAAACATAGACAAATCTACGGTCCCTTGAACCTGTAAAATAATCAAACTCCTAAGTTAACGTAAAAAAAACATACTAGATTTATGCCTAGAAAAAACGCATATTTCAACACTTTCAAGGGAATTTAAATTCATAGGGTACTTTCCGTTAACCTATAACTCTAAAATTTGGCAAGTAACGTCTTATACTACAAATACAGGGAAAAATCTTAAAACTATACATCAGAAAATAAACCATAAACAAGATATTCACAAATCCTTTCAAAAAATGAATAATTGAACGGACTTCAAACAATACTAACAAAGAGCACTAAAACCCATTTTTTTCATTTTTTTTTTTTTTTCCGTGCGGAAATCGGACTCGAACCGACTAAAACCGCACGCCGTCGCCGGGTACTAATAGCCGGGGAACCAGGTATACCCTGGTCCCGTGACGCCTCTCGAGCCAATCCTCCATAACGGGTCTTACCGCCGCGATGACGGCGTGCCCGGCGCTCGGTTGCCCGAGTCGTTCCCTCCACTCCCCTATGATGACCTGGCGGAGTTGGGATTTCCGGTCATCGATTTCTCGAATCTCGGGGCATCGACCCAACTCCTGCGCCTCCTTGCGCCACTGATACAGAGCCGCAAGGGCTCTCGCCTCCAGGTCCCATGGTGGAGTTCCGGCCAGGAGACTCGCCGCCTCAAAGGAGATCGTGCGGTACCCCCTTATGATCCTGATGGCCAGCATTCGCTGCGGTCGTCGCAGTATCGCTACGTTGCTGGCCTTCAGGGCCCCCGCCCATACTGGGCACCCGTAAAGGGCCATGGACCGCACATCCCCCGAGTAGAGTCTCCTGCAGGAGTCATCGGGTCCCTTCATGTTGGGCAGCAGCCGCGCCAACGCACGCGCTGCCCCAACCAACTTGGGACCAGACCTCGGAAATGATATCCGAAGTCCCATCGGCCATCGAGTACGAGCCCCAGATACCTGATCGAGGGCTCGATGCCGATGCGAGTGCCTCCTACCGTGAGGCTAGATCCCTCAGGCGGCTTCCTCCGAAGCCCGTGGAAGAACAGGGCCTCGGACTTGTGCAGAGCCACCCCGAGACCCAGCCGCCGGATACGCTCAACGACTTGGGCAACCCCGGCCGTGGCCCTCAGGGTTGCCTCGTGGTGCGTATTGCCGCGCGCCGTCACGAGTGTGTCGTCCGCGTAGCACACGACGGCGACACCATCCAAGAAGGCACCACGAAGCACCCAGTCGTAGCCGATGTTCCACAAGCACTAAAACCCTAGCAGCAATCGCGGTTGATTTGATGTCATTTTTTGAAGAGTTCCGTTGTCTGTCTCCGAAACTCATTATCAGATCTATATGAAATTTAAATGGCACCATTTCGGAATTAACCCCTTTCGACCAAAAAGTAAATTGAAAATGAGTCGTCCCGAACATATAAACATCCGAATTGATAACCTCTTCCGTTTTGAAATCGTTTAAAAAAAATTTAGTCTTTATTTAATCTACGTAATCAATTATCGAGGTACAATTTCTGTGATAAAATTCAAGAATATAAGTAAGTATAGGTTTTGGCAACTAAATTTCGTCCAAAGCTTGGGCAATACTGCGAGATTCGATTACTGAACTATTTATAATATGTATGTGCCAACAAATGTGTACGGAACCCTCGGTGACCGTGTCCGACGCGCATTTGTCTGGATTTTTTTCTTTTAAAAGACAACTCCGGCACTAGGAATAAATCTTAGGACTACTACTACACAAACATACATGAAATGAACAAAAAGAACACCCAAACTCAAAACAACAACTTGTGGATCACACAAAGTGTTGTCCCATGTGGGGATCGTACCCACAACACGGCAAAGTAGAAAACGGCGAGGTGAGCGCTCAAACCACTACGCCATCCGTACAGTCACGTTTTCACAAAATGTTAGGTTACTGGAAGCAAACTACAATCGGCGGTAGTCACTTGTTACTGACTGGGCTTCTCGTTTGACCCCTACATCGTAATAATCAGCATTTTATTCAACTCTGAAATCCAGAATATAGTACTTACTTAGAATTAATTGCGCTAACGCGGTGGGTGCTTCTCCCTGGTAAGCGGATAAAAGCAACCGAATAACAACCCCTAAAGTAAGTAGTTTTGGGGCTGCTATCTTACGCGTTTTTGACATTGGATTGTAAAGAAGAGTTACTGTAAGAAATATCAGAGTAATACAGTTTAACTGGTGTATTTTTTTTTTTTTTTTTTTCTATACACAGCCACAACTCACTTATACTCATAATGTAGTAATCAGATTGCTGAAACAAGAGATATACAATCTCTAAATACATACACATTATAGATAAAATTACACCCATACACCGAACAAATGATGGTGAGCATCACCCTCTTGTGGGAATCGAAACCAAGACCTCTGGCTTAGCAGCCAGGTTTGCTAACCACTAGACAAATGGGCCAGTCGAAGCTATAAGTACAAATTACTCTACAATGCAACCCATGGCTTTAATATCTATTTATATCTCATCATTAGTAGCATTACACTACTTCAGTGAAAAAAAAATCTGAAGATTTTAGCTATGCCACAATCGAAAAGACGTTTTATACTTTGTGGCTTTCCGTACATGACGTAACGCCAAAAATAACCATAGGCACTAATGTTTAAAGCAATAAATATTCTCTAAAGCTGTTTATTTTACAACGAGTTAAAACGATATTCAACGCATCATTTAAAATTTCAAAGCTGCATCTCAAGGCAGTAGTGCTCCTGTAACATCTTTAACCTTACCTTTAACATTACAATAATCTTCGAGGTTACAAATTAACGTCGTTTACGTTGAAAAAGGAAGTGTATCGTTATATTAGCATATACCTACACCATTCTCATATCCTTATAAACCTGTTTTTTTATAATTTCATGTTTTGTTTAAAATTGTTCAATTTAAACATGCTATTTGACTGACGAACATGATTTATCTGTTCAAGTTCCAAAGTTAACGACAAAATAAGGTTTTAAAGATGGGAATCTTAGATTTCTGCACATATTTTTGGGTTGCGATTTTCCAAAAACACGTGTAGTGCTAGGTTTCGACTTATAGGTAGAGTTCCAAGATACTCAAACTCAAACTCAAACTCAAACTTTCTTTATTTCATAAAATTTTCAAAATTGTTTGAAATCGTCTTCCATGTAGACTCTAAAGTCATAGATCAACACACACAAAAGCAACAATCTCTGTTTTGTCAAATAGTAACCAAATAAATTTAACAAAATCAAACCCATACAAAATCTATGCCTGTGCCGATCTACAACCGCCCGTTTCCAAGGGGTTGAGCCTTATGAGAAGAAAGGGCAAACAAACTCATGGCCACTCTTTTGCAATTCACAAGTAGATACAATGGCACTATTAAATATATCACAACATTGTTTTGATGTGTGCTAGTATGTCCGTTATTAAGGACTTAAAGGTGAAAAAACAACGAAGAGAAAACAAGATTAAGAAGAACAAACGAATACAAGAGAAAATGAAGTGAAACATAAAAAATAGAAAAAATAATAAAAAACATACTAGCCACACCACATTTTTACTTAAGAAAGAAATAGCCTGCGCTAATTAATCCCAAGCATTCTTGTCCTCCATGTAATCCACAATCGAGTAGTAGGCCCTCTGGCACAAGCCACGTTTTATTGCGGATTTAAATTTGTTAATACTCAACTCCTGAATATTATTTGGGATTTTATTATAAAATCGGACACATTGACCTCGAAAAGACTTGTTTATCTTTTGGAGCCTAGAGGCGGGTACAACAAATTTATTTTTATTTCTGGTATTTATGGCATGTACATCACTTTTTTTCAAAAAGCTATCTTTATTTTTGTGAACATATATTACATTTTCATAAATATATTGACTTGCCACTGTCATTATATTTATTTCTTTAAATTTCTGCCTCAATGAACAACGATTGCCTAAATTATAAAGTCCTCGAATAGCTCTCTTTTGCAGCACAAAAATAGTTTGAATGTCGGCAGCATTCCCCCACAGCAGAATACCGTACGACATTATGCTATGAAAGTAACTGAAGTAAACAAGTCGTGCTGTATCAACATCAGTCAACTCTCGGATTTTCCTTACTGCGTATGCTGCTGAGCTGAGTCTACTCGACAATTTATCAATATGTGGGCCCCACTGTAGCTTAGCATCTAGTGTTATACCTAAAAATGTCGTAGTGTCCACAAGGTCCAGCCCGACATCCTTAATTATCACAGTAGTTTTCACTGGCTTGACGTTTGGCATAGTGAAACGTATACACTTAGTTTTTTGTTCATTTAATAGTAAATTGTTGACATCAAACCAATGAACCACTTTCGAAATGGCGCTGTTTACAAATGTGAAATCAGAAAGTGTCCGTTTTAGTCTAAATAATAGTGATGTATCATCTGCAAACAACACAATCCCGAGATTGTCCTTGACAAAGTGAGGTAAGTCGTTAATATATACTAAAAACAAAAAAGGGCCGAGAATAGAACCCTGTGGAACTCCCATTTCTATCACAGAGCCTGGAGACCGCTCACCATTAATATCAACTTTTTGAATCCTATTACATAGATATGAGGCAAGTAGTTCCAGGGCTTTATTTTTGATACCATAGTGCTGTAATTTCCTGATCAGCGTTTCATGAACAACACAATCAAAAGCCTTAGATAAATCGCAAAAGATACCTAGAGAATCGTGGGCATCCTCCCAGGCATCAAATATATGTTTTACTAGCTCAACACTAGCATCAGTTGTGGAGCGACCCCTTGTAAAACCAAATTGTCTATTGTGCAATAAATTATTATTATTAAAAAAACTGTGCAATTGATCATACATAATTTTTTCAAAAATTTTACTAAATACTGGTAGTACTGAGATAGGTCTAAAGTTAGTTGGGTCAGATGTACTACCAGATTTGAATAAGGGAATAATTTTACTAGACTTCATAAGATCAGGAAATACACCACTATCAACACATTGATTAAATGTAAATGACAATTGATTAGCCACAAGAGATATAATTGTCTTAGTAATTAAAACAGAATTTCCCCATAGATCGGTTGTTTTTTTAACATTAATAGTGTTAAAGGCTTTAATAATTTCAAAGGGGGACACATATTGGAACTTAAATTCACTATCAATTCTTCTAACATTCTCTTTTAAAATTGATTCTGCAAGGTATGGTGAGGAGTTCAAAGATTTAGTAGTTGATACAGGAATGTTAGTAAAAAAATTCTCAAATGCAGCAGCAACCTCAGCATTTGATGTGATAAATTTATTGTTTATGTTTAAATTAAATTCATTATCACGGTTTGGATCTTTGCCAGTTTCACTATTAATAATTTTCCAAGTGGTTTTAATCCATACATTTCTTTAGTAGTATCATTCGATTGTGTTGTTTACGCTTGACTAAGTCGTCTATTCAGGATATTCTACATTTTTTAGCTGTTTCCTTGCAGCGGCGCTTGTGAATGTTTGCTATTGATTGATTGCATTAGTAAACTAAGGTATACTTGGGACACTTGTACCTGCAACTGCCTTTTAACTCCTCATGGAGATCTGGCAAACATATAAAAACAGAAAAGGCACTATTAAAAATATCCTTACATGTCTGACCAGGTGCTTTCATGATCACACGCTTTATATTAGCTTCACTTGTATGTTTGTTTGTATGTTTGTAACCGACTCCTTTGGGCGTCATTTTGACTGACTTTAAACGGTCAGAATTCGTTCAAACTTTGTAGATATTTCGACGACCGATGTCCTCTATGTCGATGGACACTAATTTAAAAAATATATAGTTTTAAAAAACTAAAAAACACGCTTTCTATAGAAAACTAAACTAAAAAATAGAAAATAATTTTGAAAAAAGCGTGGGGTGCTTTTTACTATTGACAACAGGCACCCAACGCTTTTTTTCGAGATTAATTTTTATATATTTATTAGATATATTATTATATATATAACTAAGACTCGATACTTAATAAGTTTACAGTGAGTAATAAAGCCAACAGTCACGGCCGTTTCAAAATAAGTTTAAAAATACATTTGCCGTTCACTATCAAGTTACTTTTAATTATAAAATATAAGATTGTCACAAAACCTTACATCGTGGACTTGTTATCTGCTCCAATAAATAAAAAGCAATTACATTACATTGTGGCCAAATTTTTTATTGGAACGAAGTTCCTTATCGCGCGTTGTGAAAGGGGGCTAGACGGAAAAAATTCGTACGAAAATTTGGAACGACACTTTTTTATTAATATAAATTGACGTCTAACTGTGGATACCATACATTAAATTTGCTTTAACGTTCGCCAACGTCCATACCATGTTGAATACACCGGTTATCGTCCGATCACCGAAGTTAAGCAACATCGGGCGTGGTTAGTACTTGGATGGGTGACCGTCTGGGAATACCACGTGATGTTGGCTTTTTGCTCTTTATTTTCGTGTCATCTTGTCAGACATTCAGCGCCATCTATCGAATAGATAGGAAATCATTTCGCAAGGAGATTTTACCAATGTATAAATTGTTTTAATTGTTTTTAATATGTAGGTAATAGCCGCTTTCATAGATGGCGTTGTAATTGAAATCGTGTCAAATCAGTTTTACTCGATCGTCACAACTTCGTTCCTATCGGGTGTCCCACGACACCACACGGCTTTTTTGTACTTGAGGAATGCTTCCATGATGAATTCCATTGATGTTAAATACACAGTTTTGTCAGTGTAATAAGCTTTTTAGAACATAAAGGTTATAGTTAAATATTTATAACTATAACTTAAGACATCTCACACACGGCAGTCTGATACCAAACTAGGCAGAACATGTGCTGTGCTAACCAGACTGCTGATAAACATACTCATATGCAAAATTCTAAATACAAACATATTAAAGATAAATAACACTCAGACACAGAACAAATGATCATGCTCATCACACAATTACTTGTCCTGGGTGGGAATCGAACCCATGATCTAGTGATATAGTGGTGAGGATCACTCATCACTAGACCAACAGGCAAGTCAAAGGTCAAAGGTTTATGCATGAGCAACAGTTTTTTTTTCATGGCCAATTAAAGATACAGAAATAATACGTAAACTGTGAGTAGCGTTTTTCCCGTTTTTATATTTACTATTGTTATTGTTCAAATAATGGAAAAAATATTAGTATGATTACGTTTTTATGTAACAATCAGTTGTTCAGTCAGTTTGTTTGTTTATTTTAGAATCAGGGCTTGCACTTGAATTATATGCATCATTTGTTACAAGAAAGAATTTATTTTCATTTATTATCATACTTATATTTTTTTGCATTTATTTAGAGGTGGGCAAATTTAGTTAGAAAAAGTGTTTGAAAATAAAAGTTCCGAAGCTTTAAAAGTAATAATAAATTTTAAAAGTAACTATAACCGCATTGACATAATCTAATAGCATCAACAGATCTATTAGTAGGATATTGTTTAGTCGGTTCATATTCCGATAACTTGTATCACTAGCCATTTTTAATACTTTCTTTTCTCTATCGATAAGCAGAGATAGAGATGACTTTGTAGTATTAGATTTTCACAAAAAAGTTCTCGATCTTTGTAAAAAAAAAACTAGATTTTGTACTTTATGTTGTCCCTATTTATCTCGTGGGTGTCCTGAGAGCCGTGAAGGGCAGAACAACGGCATTACAAAGAGAAGAAAAACTTAAAACAAACCCTATACCAACCCGTCTGGCCACCTTTGTTTTGTAGGCCAAATCCTACTTTTTAAGGACAGGCCTATGTCCAGCAGTGGACTAGTAAAGGATGTTAATGATTATGACGACTTTATGACGTAAAGTCATAAATATGTTATTACAATGAGTGTGAACAATGAAATATTTGTCGTGGGAATTAAAGTAACTGAATGTTCTTTATAATTATGTTGAATGTCAACATTTTTAATTTAGAATCACACCACAAAACAAGCGAAATGAGATTATGATTGCTTTGAGATTTTAGGTGAAAAAAATAATTAACTGTTAAAGTACAAATTTCTAAAAAACAATACTATGTTCGATGTTTACATTAAGGAATCACAACTACCGAAAACTCCTTTGTTTTCAAAAGATCTACCGTTTCGAAAAAAATACATAAATGAAGACAATAGAATGACAAACCTAAATAAAATAGAAAAACTCAAAATTGTTCTATTCAATGAGAGGCCTTAAGATTCCTGTATCACTAGTACATGTCTAGCTTATAATAAAAGCCGTAAAACAAAACACATAAGACCTTATTACACTATTGAAACACGTTATGGAGGTAGCGGATCTGTTAAACTTTAAAAAATAATATATATAATGATAATAATATTTCAGACATCTTACACACAACCCTATCTAGTTTCAAGCGACTAAAAAAAGCAGAGCTTGTACTATGAAAGCTAGATTGACTGATATTATCATCATTATTCAAGAAAAGAGCGTACTTACCCCTTCCTAAAAGGCGGCAACGCGTTTGTGACTCCTGAGCTGCAGACGTTCATGGACATTCGCTTTTTATCAGGTGACCCGTCTGCTCGTCTGCCCCCTCTAACATAAATATATATATATATACATAGAAAACACTAAAACTCCGAAACAAATATTTGCAGATTATACAAACATTAGGTCCGACCCGGGAATCGAACCCGAGGCCTCAGAACAGCAGTCGCATACGCTAACACTATAAACTAACTTAAAGTTCAAGATAGCTTTATACGAGTAGCTTTACAGTGTCTACTTGTACAAAGTGTCTATATAAACACCAAGAATAAACGAAAACTTATATTCCAGTATCCAGGTGGTAGTAATTCAATTCTAGACGCTTTATGTTTTGAGCTAGCCATTGAATAATTCTAGGTCACGTCCAACAAAGTAATATCTTTACTTTATCATCCTTCGGTTTGTCAAAAGACTTACATAACGGTGCATAAATTTAACAATTTATTGCTTAACTTTCGAAAATATTTTACATACTTTTCTATAACGGTACAACATATAGAAGTTCTAATAACAGACCTGCATTAAGCCGCAAACAGTATTAAACACTATTCATGCTTTAAAAAGTATTTTCATTGTATTTAAATATTTTGAAATAAGGTTTTTAGGTATTATAGAGTGAGTAAACAATTTATTTAATAGATTAATAGAAGATTTCAGTGAGAAAGATTACTTACGTATCCTATTTGTATGACGGCAGTGTCGTGAAAACAGTACAAGCAAATAAGAGCCCGCCGTGCCATCCTGTTCTCGAAGCTATTCAGGACTGTTTATTATTTAATTACTTAGTAACCATCACTTTAAAACTTTCGCTTTCTATAACATATATTTGTTTTTTAACATGTGTTTGTGGAATTACAGCGATTAATTTGTTTAACATATCTTTGAATTGCTCGATATTTCGACCAGGTTGCACAGGCCTTGCAATGCAATATTTTTAATGTGCAATAAATACATTATGATCGTGTTAATTCAGTTATTAATATTTTTTAATAATACTATTTACGAAAATAATATTACACACTAACTAACAAAGTATTTGCGTGGCTGGAAGAATTTATCGAAAATCAACTGCTAAAAGTTACGAAACCCAAGATGTACAGTACTTTAATAAACAAAAACATTCAATGTCTACGTTGCTGACAAAGGACACTGTTATAAAACCTAATTATATTTTCCGAGTTCCAAGTATCAATCCGGTACCAAAGTTGATGATATCTTCTAATGGTGGACACGCGGCCTTGTGTGCTCTGTCATTCTATTGTTCCACAACATACTATCACATAAACGTAATTGCTGTGCGATGTAATTGTCCTGGATGAGATTCTAATACTGCCAGTGTGTTTTTTATCTGCATCCGTTGTAAAACTAGGTAACTGTTGCGCTGTAATAAAGCGAAATCTTCCCAGGACACAAAGATTTATCGATAGTTTTACGTAAATCAACAATGCCTTGCAATGCAATAGTCAGTTGTCTTATATGCGGAATGAGTATTTAAAGTCAAAACGGTAGGATCGATGAAAACTGTATAAAATTATATATTGTGACGTTACTCTCGCTAAGTTTGGTGCCGGATAAAGAATACGGAGTATCACCATCCCTATTCATGACTGATGACTATGCTATTAAAGGCTGTTGATGATGATTAAATAATTTGATTAAAAAATTACCAGTCAGCATTAATTAAAAGTCACAATCTTAAAACCAAATCACAAATTCATCAAAATTAACAATTCCAATTGGGAAGCAATCACGAATTGTTGCAAAATCACATCACCTTGATATTTTAAATCGACTGATGATGGCAGACACAGACGTTCTAATGTTTGTTGTATAGACTGTGCAAGGTTTGTAATCGTGTGGTTTTTTTTATGTTGATATTTAGTAGAGCGCAATTGTTGATAAACATTAACCTGAGTTTTTACTGCCATAATACTAGCAGCATTAGTGCGTCGCCCTGTTTCTATAGAACTCCAATAATATTCTACCCAAAGTTGAAAAATAATATTGTTAGTACTGCTGTTCAACACCGATTGGTTTTAGGTCACTTCCCCAGTTGGGAAGTTTTGATTCTATAAGATATCTGCTGCGGCCTGTGTTCGTTTTGAACTATTACCAAGTCAGTATGACGTCGTCTGTTTTCACATTTGAATCACTGGAAGTACTTCCTCAAAACAACCAGTTTTTTTGAAGAATAACATTCCTAATGAGGTCATCAGACAAAGAACTAAAGTTACTGACATAGCTCACAGAACTAGTATTCTGAAAGGCTGGCCACGACTGCCAAACCAATGGCCGTTAGAGCTAACGTATTTCTGAGTGAAGATTGCGAATCGGTAAACAAAAGGTAGCATGGTTCCAGGTGGACCAACGACCTGAGAAACGCAGCTGATATAGGTTGGACGAGGAATGCAGAGTAAAACTCTACAGTGTAAAATTGATTATAAAGGCAACATATATACTTTGTATTTCATAGAATCTCCTTTCATTGTAATCGTTTATCAAAACATCATTGAAACTGATATGTTTTTAGTCGATGTTCCGCTCGAAATGATAACAATTCATCCGGTGACTCTTGGTACATAATACCCGCTGACCTGAAAAATGTTAACCTGTAAGTTCCACTTTTCCCAATTTTTCTTATTTTCCGATAAACTTTCTCAATTTTTGTTTCATATTAATTATTTAAATGATTATGCTTGTTAATTATGATTATTATACATATAGAATTCGTTTTGGCTGCCACAATCAAAGCTTAATATAAAATCTACAACAAAGGCACTTAAGACATAGACATAGACATAGACAAATAATCATTTAACACTACAAAAAACACAAGATATCAGTGTTAAATATTCTATATGAATTTGTGTTGTAATTGTTATTACGGCTAGTTTGTGTGGGAAAAAATACTTCATATAGAAAGGACACTATCAAAGTCAAGGTGTTTTTCAAGAGTACCAACTGCTTATAATTTTATGTGCACATACAAAAATTAAAAATGTACACATTTCAAACATGGATTTTCCGTAAATTTAAACATTTTTATTGTTGTTGGGTCATTGTCATTGTCAAATTTTGCACAGTTAACTGTGACTTAAAATGATAAATTTATAAAAAACTAAAAAGGATCAAACAAGTAGTTTACTTTTCTCCATGTGTGTCAAAATAACTGAACTTTGATACATTACAGTCGGTTTCGATGTTTAACTAATGATTTACGAATAATTCCAAATTTTGTAGGATAGGATGTGAAAAAAAACAACTCTGTTATCATTACGTTTTACCTTTTATTAAAATTGAACAATACAGTCGCAAATATTTTGTCTTTAGTATTAATTACAGTCTTTATTCTTATAATCACATTTAAAAAAACGTTTTATTTAAGTTTAACAATTATGATTTTAAATTCTAAGCAACTGTATTTCTACCTTGTATTTTATTTGTATATGTATTTTATTTGTATATGTATTTTATTTGCACTATTTTTTTATACTAGCAACACTAAAAGGAGCGCACCCACCCACTAATACTCTGCCATTTTGTAACGCTCCTTTTTGTGTCAATATACTATACCAATATACCAAATAGTGTCATTTTGGTAGAAATACAGAAGTGGTTAAATTTAAGCGCCGGTTCAATATTGGTTACTCTCCTCTATATTGATTAACTTTTCAGGAAAATCTTTACTAATGGTCTAATCTTTGGGACAGAAAACAAACAAAGTTGTAATAAAGCAAAATAGCAATTCTTTTTTGTATTTTACTTGACTTAATTGAACTCAGTTGAGCTTGAGATCAAAATAACAGAAACAATAGACTTCAATGTTTATTATAATTAACTATATGACTGATATTTTACCAATCTAGAATCAACTTTATAAAAATAAAATAAAGAAAAAATCCTAACAGAGTAACTGGCTAGTAAAAGCTACTTATTTTTCAAATATATCTAAAGCAGCATACAGAATAGATTGCTGTCATACATGATAGTGGATCTGGATCACACACTTGGTCAACAATAAGAATCAGAGCAGAAGATGATCAGAGCTTGATATAACTTTGTTTTTACACAAAGCTATTGCTAAGTTAATATGAATTCGACACAAACATGTCTCTCTTGCGGCAACAGTTGGGAGCAAAATATAAAATGGTGCGTATCATGTAACAACTTTGTAACTACACCTTAGGGTACAACTTAGGGTTTGCTAGTTTAAAGGATAGATAAAGGTTCTTCATATTATCCAGCAAGTAGCGCTTCTGCATTTTATTCTTCTTTAGAAAAACTTTTTCCCTTTATCCGGCAGTCGTTCTTGATATGACGTGACGTTGAAAAAAAAAATGTGTTTTGGCATGTAACTTGTGTTTACAGCAAGACAATTCTATATGATTTCTGTTTTCTTCCTAGAACATGTAACAGCCTTCTCTTCAAATATGTTTTGAATGGCATATTTCTGTTTCCGATTTCAAACATTTCGTAGCGTATTTTAATAGCATCAGATAGGACTTTATATTTCTTCAATTTTAAATTTCTTTCGTTTCTGTTTATTGCATCGTTTTTTTGTTTGTTTTTTCATTTTAATTTCATGGTATTTCTTATTAACTTTGATCTGTTTCTTTTTACTTGCTTTCTGCCACGAGCAGCTGCTAATTTGATGGAATTGGGAGTAGGCAAACGTTTACAAACTGTTGGAATAACTTGATCTTGGTCTGAAGGGACAGGACTATTAAAGCGAGGAGGTGATGACTCTGGTGTATGCATAACAATACAGAGAGTACTGGCCTTATCTCCCCAGCATTTACCTCGCCATTTCTTTCTGAATGCTCGATGTTAAAACTTGTTGTTAAATCTCGTACTCAGCGTTCGCTTGTATGGTATCTCTCTAGATCAGTTCTTTTACTACCTTTTCGAGATTATTTTTACGCTGTTCTCGGTAACGTCGCTGCTTCTCGACAGGCGTGAGAGAAATCTTGAAACCACAAAGGAACACACGGTATCCTATATCAGGTTTTGATTTTATTTATAAGGTAGGTCCACGTTCAATTTTTACTTACGAAGCATGTAAATTGTTTGAGGAAAACCGGTAATTATAAAAAAATATCATTTAAAGTACACATACAAATAATTAAAGTCCAAAGTAAAAAAAAGATAGGCATACTCAACTCTATTACTTTCTTAAACACTCTTTTACGTCGGATTAGTAACAGATTTGCAAAGTAACAGAGTAGTTAATTTTACATTCCACAACACATAAGTTACAAAGTAAACAGTAAAGTGCACTCTTTCATTAACATTTAGAATATTTAACTCCTTGACAACATACTAACGTAAAATAATGAAAAATACTTCGATTTTCATACGTAAAGTGTAGGTACCAAAGTGAATGCAGAATAAAAACACGCAGTCTGTTCAACGACTCGCGGCTGCCTGACGCTTCCTGCACCCCTCTCCCCGATCTAGCGATCAACCACGATCGATGCGGATATCCCGCCCAAGATCATACAAGGTTAAAACAGTGACATCTCTATATAAAGTTGCAATTTACTCAGTAACATAATATTCCCGCCAATTTCAAACGGTTCGCGGGAAGTTCAAAACATTATGATACTTGTCGATTTTAAGACATATTTTATGCATATTAACAATACTCTATTTATGGTAAAAAATATTTTAGGTAGGTTGTTTTAGTAGAAAACAAAATTATTTGATCTTCATTATTACCAAGGATACATAGACTTTCTAAGGAAAACCATTCTGTTACCACAATTGACTCTAATGTTACTTTAAAAAAGAGTTAAGTACTTCTAAACTGAGTCTTTATTTTAGTAATCAACGTTTATTTATCATAATATATGTTTTATAAATATGGCTAATAAAAAAATAACATCGTTGAAGGACCAGTTTACCTGCGCAAAATTTGACAATGACCTATATATACATAGTTGTATGGTCTAATCACTTGTAACGCGATAGGTACTTATTATACCTAAACTTTAGATTGTCGAAAATATATGAAACAGCACATGCACATTATACGCATATGTTTTACCCATGGCTTTAAAAGTTTCAAGTACCTGTTCAGTAAAATATTTACTTTGTAGATCGGCTGTCATACATGTCAGTATACAACATGAGACTAATTTGTTATATTTTTCACTTTAATGTCCACAGCAAGTGTCAATCTCGATCGGTTCATCAACAGCCTTTAATAGTCCACTTCTGGACATAAGCCTCTCCTTAGAAAGGAGGTTTTGGCCTACTATACCACGCTGGCCAGACGGGTTGGTATAGGGTTTGTGTCAAGTTTTCCTTCTCTCTGCAGTGCTGTTGTCCTGCGTAGTTTTTTCCCTTAGTCGGCTCTTACGACACCAACGGGATGAATAGGGGTGGTGACACTCTGTATTCTTAATCCGTCACCACACGGACAGACGATCGGTTCAGTTCATCTAAAAGTTGACTTTCAATTAATATGTACAGAAGGAACTCATAATTAAAACAAACTGTTACAAATATTTTAATAATAATATACAGTTTGGTACAACAAACTACACTATGATTAAGAAACGTAATTATATTCTCGAATAAAAAAAAATGTGGTAGATACAGTGGACAGCCTTATCGCAGTCTCAATATTAATACAAATTAAAAGAAACACTTAAACTTAAAATGTACTGAAATTACCATTTTGCTAATGGTGTATTTTTTTTTGTTCATAATAGTAGATTTAACATTACACTTACGTATAAGAGCGATTTTTTGTTAAGTTTTTTCAAGTTTTGTTAAGTTTCGTAGTTTTACTTAACAAGTCTCTTGACAACGGCTTTTTTGTCGTTATGTCGTACTGAATGTACATGCTATGTAATCATTTTTCATTTTCATCATCAATTTTAAATATATACTTTTATGTTTTAAGGGGCAAACTAGCAGGCGGGTACTTCGTAGTTACCAAAAAATATAACCTACTTTGCTACAACTAAGTAGTCTCTAGGCACGCACACGGGATTGTCTTGCAATGCATAGCTGCCAACTTTGCCTCATATAAACGCGCCCTAATGTCCGTATGGCGTCCACACCGCTCCATTCAAAAATTCCACAGTCGCTCTTATAACAATAGCAGCGCGGACACTGCGTGGCGTCCGCGCTGCCGTATGAAGATTATCGTCTTGCCTCGACTCTCTACGTCCAGTCCACGACATCATAGGTCCTCACAGGTTGAATCTAGTCTCTAGAGGCTAGTTAACTTTGAAATACACTTTTTGTGTATATTCAGAAACTGAAATGTGATGCGGATCTTAAAGTTAGTACCTACAATAAAACCAATTTTATACCAGTTTTTGTCAAACCCGGAACCATGTTTGGAAAAAATTAATACATATATGCTAACGAATGCTACATTAAAGGTAACTAGATTTTCAGACGTGTAATATAATAGGCAAATCATTTTTACACCAACAATCTCTATACATCAATGTCTAAGAAATATAATTATGTCTTTGAAAGTGGTCAATCAGTTAACCTTCTAAAGTAACTAGTAAATTAGTTACCTCTAAATAATACTTACAAGCGATAACGTGTTTGGAACCGTGATTATATGAAGTAGGGAACGGATTCAAGGCATTTGCCAAACACTTCTGACGCTAAAGTGTAATGCAGAAACAATATTTTCCAAACAACAACAATGATACAAATAACAACAACGAAATCTCCTGACTTCCTGTGAATTCGTGGCTGGTAAAGCTCGAAAATTGAAGTTTTAGAAATTATTAAATATAATTATATGTAGGTATACTTTTAATTTAATTATTAAAAGTATATATATATTATTAAAATTATAATTTTATAATTCTATGCATTAATTCTCACAGACATACCTACATCTCAGTGTGTACCAATTTACTACATCAATTTATTATATTTATATTAAAGAAATGAAAATATTAACCATTCGTGTTAAAATGTTCTTAATTACCTAAGTAGGTAACAATTATATCTCTCAACTTTTTGCGATAGAAAACTCCTTGCGTCCGAGTCGCGCACTTTTTACATGCTTGGCTTTAATCCGTGACGCAGAAACATAATTAGCTAGGTAAAGTAAACAGGTCACTAAAATATTTAAAAAATGCATTCGTTTTGTCATTTTAATTATAGTAATACTTACTTGTAAAAACAAAAACTAACTAGATAACTTGAAACATTACTGCACGTTTTAATAACCTGCTTTTTAAGAATAAATAAAAAAAAAGAAATTGATAAATAATCATAGTTGACGACGAGACTATTAACACCACAAGATATTTCATGGAAGATTAGATAGAAGATATGTCATCATCAACTAAAACTAACATTCTTTTTATAGTATCGTTTATATCCAAGAAAAACTCGCAAAGTAATGATGTGTGTAAATTCACACTTAGAAAATGGCAGGACCAATAAACCTATGTCAATATTATTGAAACTGATTTGAATTGACGATACTAACTAAAACCCCAGAAGTCGTTAACTGAAAATCATAACATTGAAGTATTTAAACTATCGTGATCGTTATTACTTGATAAGTTTTTGTAAACGGCATATTTACCATGTTTATTTTTGGGAATAAGTTTCCCATACTGTTTAGTTCATCGGTGACCATGCCGATTTATAATAACACGATAACATTAAAATTTAAGCTAACCTTAAACGGTTCAAAAGGACATTATGGTAACGTAATTACATATAATATACATGTATACCTTTGATTTTCGTCCTTGTGGTGACGGATTAGGAATACAGAGTGTCACTACCCCTATTCAACACGTGGGTGTCGTAACAGGCGACTAAGGGAGCAAACTATGCAGGACAACAGCACTGCAGAGATAAGAAAAACTTGACACAAACCCTATACCAACCCGCCTGGCCAGCGTCGTGTAGTAGGCCAAAACCTCCTTTCTAAGGAGAGGCCTATGTCCAGCAGTGCACTGTTATAGGCTGTTGATGATGATGATACCTTTGATGTTAATATTTTGTTTTAAATAGATTGATATATTATTATTATATTGTCAACATGAATAGATGTATTGATATTTACTAAAATGTGCACTGAGCAGGATCCTTGACGTCGAGAAAACGTCAAATTTTAATTTCGCTTCCGTGATTTTTTTTAAATGTTTATCAATTCTAAGAGTCATCCGCTTCATTATTTACTCGTTTGAAATCTATTGACAAAAAAAATGTCCTTAAGTCAAGCAGACGTAAATAACCAGGCGTATGAAAACCATTATTGCACCTCACTGAACGGAATATAAAATGATGTTCCGATGTTCGAGCTTCTTGTTCAAAACATTAAAAAAAAACATTTATGGTATATCTTTATGGTGTACTATAGACAGACAATTAATGGCATATAGGAACGAGCAGACAGGAGACCAAAGGCCTAAGTGCGAGTTTATTTTACATCTACTCGATCGTCACAGTGAGCGCGTTCGGCGCTGCGATTGGTACGCAATGAAATCTTCACCAATCGCAACGCCAAGCGCGCTCGCTGTCGAGGCCCTCTGATGTTAAGTGACTACGGCTGGCCATTACATGACCATCTGCAACTCAAGAATCAAGAGTAGTGGCATTGGCGCCTTTTGATTGCCGTCCTCAGAAATAAGCCCCCTATCCAAGGCCCTCTTGGGCACTCTCACTCGGCTAAATGCAACTCAAGAATTGCTTAGTACGGGTTTTTTGTGATACCACATCACTCTACTCGAGCCAGCTCATATGTGACGAATCAAATCTTTCAATCATTTGAAACACAAACATTATTATATGGAAGTGTTTCATAAAATCATATAATAATCTAATGTTTTTATATGGTAAACATTTTACAGTACAAGATATAAATAAACGTTTAGTTCACTCCACACCGTTAATAAATTATTTCTGAGTTTACATATTCAGTTATAATTACAATGTTATAATGAAAATGAATACTGAATGACCTACGACAAGTGTAATTAGTACTATTAAATATTTTATGTAAATATTGCTAAACGTTAACTACAACATAACTACTTATAAATTTATTGTTTAAGGTTTTTGTTACAACTTTTTGCATGCTAAAAAAAGCTAATTTATGATTTCTTTAAAAAAGTTCGAAAAGGGAACTTCCCCGCTAAATTTTATCTTCAAACTTTAGACGTTGCTCAAGGACGATGGAAGAGGAGTATCGTTTACACCTAGATCTTCTAATTAATTTATGGGACCTGGTAGCCCTTCACCATTGTTATTTAGTACACGTTGTTAATAAAACAGGATGAAATTTTATATAAAAAAATCCAATGTTTTACAGATATGTGTATTCTTGTACTCTCCAGTGTACTTTCTGGTTATTAGATATTTTTTTGTGCCGTTTTGTATGTGCCTGTCGTGCCGAGGTTCGTATGTTTCAGTCCATGCTCAGTGCAAAAATTAGTATGCATGAATATCTCAACCGGTCTAGACATCAATGTGTAATTAGTTTAAGGATATTTACATTCTCTAACTCTAACAAAAATAACCTCACACGTCACACACTACCGTCTGATCCCAAACTAGACAGTGAGACATACTTATATGTTTCTAATTACATATTTTATAAATAAATTACTCACCGACTGAACAAATGATCGTGCTCATAATACAATTATTTGTCCTGGGTGGGAATTGAACCCATGATCTCTGGTTTATTAGTCAGGATATCTAACCACTAGACCTCTAGGCTCGTTTATAAGACTCGTAGTTAGGATAAAATTTTGTGAAACGCAGAAGGGCACAAGCTGCCATTTCACGCTCGTTAACTATAAAAACAGCTGCAATAAAGTAGTCATTTGATTGTTATCTTGTTTACGCATTAGTGTTACTTTACCTAGGTTAACGTCTTCCTGCAGGAAGAACCTAGTTGACCATGGTCTTGCTCAGAGACGATTACAAATTAAGAGCTGCTTATATACGCATGAAGTTTATGTTAATTGAAGTACCTACCCCACGCCAAGTCTACGTAGTTGTGTTTTTTGGTGAATACGGTGATGTGTGAGTGTTCAGAAAATTAATGCAATAAAAACACCTAGCTGACCTACAATAAAGCAGTATCAGATACTACCTGACCGCTTTAGAAGTAGGTTCTGTGCTCTCCAAATTTGTGTGTTTGTGGTGTAAGTGGTTTTACACAGCATTTATGGTGAGTTATTCAGTGCGAATTTCTTTACAATATACATGTGTAAGATAGTCTTTAACATCGTAATATTTTAGTAGCACGCGTCTCACAAATGTTAAATCACAAATCAATAAGTGTTATAAGTGATTTTTTCTTTCTGGATGGCGGTGTAAAAGCCACTTCATAATTAAAATAGGTATTCGAACTAATAATTATGATATATCCCTCAAATTCGAGCAATTTTGTTTATATTTTGAAATTCTCCCAAATTCTTTCAGTGTGGTGACGGATTAACACCCCTATCCACCCCGTGAGTGTCGTAAGAGCCGACTAAGGGAGCAAACTACGCAGGACAACCGCACTGCAAAGAGAAGGAAAACTTGAAAGAAACCCGTCTGGCTAGCGTGGTATAGTAGGCATAAACCTCCTTTTTAAGGAGAGACTTGTTAAGGTGATGATGATGATTTCAAATTCACTTACATTAGAAGTATTATTTGCATAAAAATGTAAGTAAATAACCGCATTCAATATTGCGGTTATTCACTTACATTTTCTAAACCACAATAGTTTTCTAACTTCTAAGTAGTGTAGGTACTAATTTGATAAGTCGTTCGTGGCAATATAAACAGTTTTATATTAATATCATATTGACTTATACATATAATTAGTTTTTAAGCAAATTGTCAAATACTAATATAAAAATGATTGCACTTATAACATCTTCATGATTTTCATTTGCCGATCTTTTTCCCAATTTCATTTGGGGTCGACCAAATGTGTAACAATGCAAAGGGTTTATGTATACTTTTCTTATATTATTATAGTTATATAGAAATGTAATTGTTATCTGGACTGAGACTGCAGTAGGTCGAAATGGTCAGAGTCGCATTTGTCTGTTTTGTGATCGCCAAGGCCACTAGGACAGGGACATCAATTGGTCATTGTTAAAGGTAGGAGAGCCATGCTTCCGCAAATAATGGACTTGCCCGTCCGGAGTAATACCACCGCCTCACAGAAAACCGGTGTTAAAAAATTCTTTAGTTTTTCATCGAGAGACTGAGGTTACCTTCTACAAATCAAGCGTTTTAATTTAAAGCCAACAAAAATAAAGTGTAGCTAAGCTATCCCTGACGGCTTTTATGAGCGTAATTACTAGTTGACTACCTTGTTGCTGTGGTTAACACGAGGTTCCATATCTTAGTGAAAAGTTTAATTAGCTAATTATAATTACATTCTATATGCTATAGTAAACAGATACATTCAAAAAAGTTTAACGTGTTAGGAAAATTCCTAAAAGAGCGATGTTGTTGAGATTTTCGACGTTTTTTTACTAAAAGAAGTTTTTAACTGCAACGAAGAATACCGAAATGATTTATAATTATGTAAGTATAATTAAAGTGCCTCGTATACTAATCTATATCTATAAAAGAAGAAACTGACAGACTATTTCACTGAGTGATCGATCAACGCACAGCTGAAATCGCTGGGTCTAGAAGCATAAAATTTTACATAAATGTTCCTTAGGTGATGTAGGTGTTCTTTTACTTATCAGTTCCAAACTCTCAGTATAATTACTACGATGTCTGATGACGATCACCACGCGGTTGAAGTCGCGAGCAAAAGCTAGTGTAATGTACAAAAGACATGGTTCGTGTGTCCGCAATCAAATATAAGGATGACGCGGATAACTTTTTGTTAAGTTTTGTTGTGTATCGTACAATGAGATATTCACGTCACAGACACAACACAGGAAATAGTGACTATACTAACTCCGATCTGCCGGTGTTCATCACTGTGACTAAATAAACAGCCTTTGTTGCCAAAGTTACAAAATCTCATTGGTGTACAATCTAAGTATTCCACAAATGACAGGAAAGTGAAGGTGTCCTTTTATGAGCACTACAGTTGACAATATTATATATCTAGTAACTAAATTTGTAAATGCAATTTGCCTGAATATTTCGGTTCATGTGCCCTTGATATTGTAATAAGGCGGCTCCAAAGGCAAACTCATTTTTGGCTGATAATAATGTCACCAAGTGGTTACAGTAAATTGCAAACTCGCCAAATCGCGAAGCATCTCTGAACCATACAGCCCGTAATGTTTATTCTGACTGCTAGAGCAAAAATGGTGGTTAGTTCTCTTTCAAAGTACAATTGATACTAATCAATTGTACTTTGAAAGAGCACTAGTACAACATATTAATACACATATTACTCCAATAGTTTCATCAGTATAGACATAAGTTATAATACTGCAATAACTTCGTTCTAAATATATTATAGGCAACTTATGTTTTTAAATGTTTGAAAATTTGAACAAGTTTTGACTTGTAATTATGTATCTGTAAATAACGCGATAACATTATCGGTGTACCACATACATGTCATGTTCTTTTGAATATTTTCTATTCACTGTGTAAAGTCATAAACTGCGCTAACAGTTTAGATGTATATTTGAACACTCAGAAAAGTGACGTAGCATATTTTTATATGTATCACTTGATTCCATGTTTTAGACAATTTACGAGTATAGTTAATAACCATCATTACAATTGAACATTTTATGTTTTTTTTTCTGTGACGTTCGGTTAAGAGGACTTGTGCTTCCAGTGCATGTTCTGTAATCGATAATTTTCTAGTTTGCTAGTGTCTCACAGCAGGGATATATTCTTTGATCATTTCAGCAATAGTCCACTTCGTTCGAGCTAAGTATGAACTACTCTAATTGCAGTTTATTTTATTAATACCCCTGGAGTTTGCAACGGCAAAACATCCCTCAGTGTGCCAATGATTTTGTGACTTCCTAATTCAGTGTGTACACAGTCAGAATAGAGTATTTCATTAACACAGATCCGACCTCGTTCGTTACTTCATCGACATGCGGCATATGGGCTGGTTGTTTAATGACTTCTGGATGTCTGCGGTATGTAATATCTATAACCTTATTACTATTAGGTACGTAATCACATTGATTTTCGTACATATCATAATACCTTCATGGAATACGTGTTGACACACGTCACAAAAACGTGATGTATCACTTTTGTTTCTGGGTCTTTTTACATATTCGCACATGATCTGTCGATCAAATCATAGTAATCGATTATTTCCAATTTATACTGCCTGGTATTGGCTCTCTCACTCTACTCTCTACTACCTACCTACCTACCTACCTACTCTACTATAGTAAATTATTGGGCTACTTAGTTAAGATCAGATTAAACTTAATGTATCCAAAAGCATAATTTACTTTTAAATCCGATTCTTTTAAAAATTCTGACGACGGATTATTTTTATCAACTAATATGAGTCTTAATATTATAACAATATTTCTTAATTTATCAGAAGTTGCCTGAAAAATATAGTATCTAAGTTTGACATTTTCAACTTGGGTATAACTGGCTAGGTCGAAGTTCTGTTAATTACCATCAGATAGGATTTCTTATCACTCGTCTATCCCACAGTGTGAGGTATGTCCCACAGTGTGAGTGATCAGAAAGCCAAATAGTCATCTCTAAAGTAAGTGTTCCCCTCGTCCGACAAGCTAACTGTTAAAAAATTATAAAAATTATTACGGTAGCATGTACAATAATGAACAAAGATAGAGCTCCGATAGTTTAAAAGTAATAGTCGTCAAGTTCTTACGAAACGCTTACAAAAGATGAAATCATTAAAAATATACTGACGAGGATCCGTTTCTAATTTAAAAAAAATAGTAATAAAATACGTAACCATACACTGTGAGTGGCCCAACACGGGCTTCCCCGTTTTAGTTTTTCCCCATAATCTTGAATGAAAAAAGACCTGAAGCAATTTTTCTTATAATAAATAAATATAACTTTGGTATAACCCAAAGGCCAAAAATTTACTTAGGGTTATACTCATAGCCAAAAATAAAAGGCCAATTCTTACTAATATCCTGAAATAAAGTGACATTACTGGAATTAAAACAGTCAGTGTAGGAATGGCTTAATCGCGATAACTATGTTAAAACAATAGGCAATTAAGAACGTACTTAAGTCTAAGATCATATCAACAGAGTCATCCTATTCGTAACGTGATGTCTTCATCTACGTTATATTAAGATCTACCTTTCCTTCTGTTAGTTACAGCAATACTATTTTTTCTTCTGAGGGCCTAATAAAAAAATAAGCTTACAGAAAAGAGATTGTATATTTTCACAAACTCTATAGATGTTGTTACTGTAGAACTGTTCCATCAGCAGATCATCAAAATCAAAATTATACATTTGCACCCAAACTCCAGCGTTATACTAGTAGTCATTGAAAAGTTCCACTGTGCATACGAGTTTGTCCTTTATTTATTTTATTTTATTCGGAATACCAACAGCGTAAATAACGTAAGGTAAATATTATGATTATTATAACAACGAAACTATTCACAGGTATTCGCAAATAGATTCAAAGTGTGGAACAACAGTTCAAATAACTTACCAACAACAAAAAAGTACTTGAAAAGTAACAGAACCTAATAAGAAAATGTCACGTTCCGGTTTAGAAGAATTTTGAAGCATGAATTTTTTTGACTAGTAAATTTTGTGATCTAAAGAGCTGAAACTCCCTACTCAATTTATGCATATCATTTACAGATCTACTCTTTGCTTTTGTTTGTTTGAGGTACTGTTAATATGGTAACTCAAACGACTTAAGTACAAAGTTTCATTTTAATACCCTGATTAGATTATTGAGTGCAGTCAGGCTTGACCCGAGTAATTTCACGTAATTGAGTTGAAGGTGTCCATAGGCGGAGGTAGTCACTTACCCTCAGCTGACCCATATGCTCTAGTGCCCTCTTATGCAAAAAAAAAATGAAAGTGCGCGAGGCTAGTAATCACATTTTAATTTACACAAACTTTTCAGAACTGCAATGCAATTATGACGTCATCCCCGACTGACCTTAATACTGACATTCAATAGTTAAATAATAGTATCAATGTCGCGTGTTCCCTTTACCTATTGTACAAAGCCCGGAATCATATGAACCAATTTATTTAGTGCTGTGTGACTTCGAATTCACAGTCATGTAATGCATTGTGGCCGACAGTCACACTACAATAGGTAACTCTTGGAATTAGATTATAAATGTTGTTTTGTGTCTATGTTGATAATGTTGTATTTGCTGATAGACGATGTTTAATTGAATTTGGTGTATTCGTATGTTTTAACCGTTCGTCTATCAAAAATTCAAAAAGTAAATTGATATGTTCTGTGATAAACTAGAATTTTGAGCATCAGGTTTTCTTGACTAGTTTTAGATGCTGGTAAAGTCTGACTGGCTCGTTGACAACCCTATTTCAAAATATCCTCATCAGGACTGCCTGATACCAGACAGTCACCACTAGGTGTCAACCCTACTTTCTGACAAAACCACACTATGTCAAGTAAGCGCGGTTTCGTTTCGAAGATATTTTACTAGATCTAAGACTAGAAGCAACTAAGATAACAAAAAAATAAAACAAGGCTGCTATTGTGATAAGAATTGTATATTATATTATGATGTTTTTAAAGTAAAAACTTAAACATCACCTTAAGTCACGTTTAGTTTAATGCATAACTTAAAAGACAAGGATTGAAAGTTTTTATAATAACATATATTTACTCTATGTATGTGTGGTGACGGATTAAGAATACGGATTGTCACCACCCCCATTTATCCCGTGGGGTTCGTAAGAGCCCCGTGGGGTTGGCAAGAGAAGGAAAACTTGACACAAAACCTATACGTCTGGCCAGCGTGGTATTAGCAGCCCAAAACCTCCTTTCTAAGGAGAGGCCTATGTCCAGCAGTGGACTGTTAAAGGCTGTTGATGATCATGATGATGACACTATGTACATAGTGTTGAATTTAGATTAATTTCAGCTTCAGCAAAGAGACTTTTGTTGCAGTGACTTGCAGTGACTTGACTTGAAATATAGCTTTTAATTAGAAAAATATTATTTACTAAAATTATGGCCCTATAATGACTTATTGTACTGACAGCGTGGTATAGTAGGCTAAGACTTCTTTTCTAAGGAGAGGCCTATGTCCAGCAGTGGACTAATAAAAGCTGTTGATGATGATAATGAACGACTTATTTACCAAAATTTTATAATACTAACTAATATTAAATTTAATTAATTTTTATGACTGTTGGTTTAGGTGTTACTGACCTTGACTGCTAAGCCGGAGGTTTTGGGTTCAATTCACGCCCAGGACAAAGAAACTTTTTCATAATTTGCATATCTAATGTATGTTACCTCATCATAGTAACATCTATTGATCATTGTACGAAAATAAATGCAAATGTGTATGGGCTTCGAATTACTTTATTAAACGTATAATTTGAATCATTCAAGACGCAGGGGCGGGGTTCCCAAAAATCCTATACCGGGCGAAAATTTTAGGTTCGGGATATTACGGGGCGGTTTAATTCTGGCACGCTGTTATTGCGACGGTAAGACGCATTATCAAGGATTGGCTCGATAGGAAACACGGGACCCTCTGATATTGGCTGACGCAAAGGATGCTTTGGAGGTCACCTGTGTCTGATCTGCCAAGAGATAACGCTCGGGTGCTGCCATTACGATGGCCAGAGCGTGGTCATGATGCTTTACACGATGCCCGAATATCAAGCGTGTGTGGAGCAGAGGCATAAACTCGTGACTGATTTCGACTATAGTACGGAGCGACTAACTCCTCCTGCAGTTTGAATTTGGACCGGGAGTCACTTAGATCCCTCTCCTGTCACACCAGGCCCGGGAATAGACCAGGTACTGCAGGTGGCTTAAGCGCCGGTGGTCGCTCAATGATCTCCGTCCTTCATAAGCGCCGGGCCTGGGGGTGACATGTGGCTCCGGAGCTCCTTTAGGGGCAGGAGGTGGAAACCATGATCACTACACATCAGGCGACTCGGGGCCCATCGGATATCAGGGTGACGGACGTCGCGACATGGTACAGCTTGGTAAACGATTTTATTTCTGATCAAGTTCTTTTTATCCATATTTCAATGTGCTTAGAATTAATATTATTTTACTTTTTCGACACAATTACACTGCGCCACGTCAAGACGTAGCGCAGTGTCATTATATATTCAGTAGTGTTATTATATTTCAATTAGTCTGACTGTCATATGCCAAGGCATATGACAGTCAGACTAATTGAAATAAGGTTTAACCTGAATATGGCGGTGTTGTCGGCAAATGGGGTGCAGCCTGGGCTGGGCCCGTGGGCAAAGGGGGAAGCACGCGCGAACACGAGAGACACTCAGTGTGACTTGACTCACACTGAGTGTCTCTCGTGTTCTTCACAAATTATGTACCCAGAATTGCTTTTGCTTTAATATATCAGTTTGTGTTTATCTCTCTTCATCTTCAGCAAAAACTGCTAATAATACTGAATCCCAGTTAATCAGAACCTTTATATCCGAGCAGACGAAACTAATTGACTGTGTAACTTGCGGGATATGGTGGCATGATAATCTGTAGAATGAAACTGCGGTGTCCCGCGGCATGCCAAGACGAATATGATTTCTAAACACTTTGAAATTAGGATAAAAATAACTTGATCCGGTGGGGGGTATTGGAAGGGCGATTTCCACACGGAAAAAACACGGAAAAAGAAACACGGCGCTTGAACTAGCGGTTGCGGCCCTGCGCTGCCTTAGTGGTGTAGGTGGTACGTGAGGCTTTGGGTTTGATTCGCGGATCGGGTAAAATTTTATAGGGGTTTTCTGAGAGGATAAATCCTTTTAAAAAAAGTTGAACTGACTTCTAAAAATACTAACAAAGAACACTAACAACCTAGCAGTCTCTACCTAACAACCGCGGTTGATTTGCTGTCATTTTTTGAAGAGTTCCGTTGTCTGTCTAAAAAACTCATCATTAGATCTATATGAAACTTAAATGGGACCAATAAACTCAGTTTGAACAAAAAAGAACTTTGAATATCTGTCCATATATGACGGAGTTATGTATGCATAAAAAAAATATAAACATCCGAATTGACATCCTCCTTTTGATGTCAGTTAAATAATAGCCTAGGTTACTCCTTATATAGACAGCTACTTGGTAGTAAAATATTATCAATATCGTTCCAGCCGTTTTGAAGCTTACCGTGAACAAACAGACAGACACACAGACAGACAAACAGAAAATATTTAAACTGGTTTTTAGGCTTATGGCATTTTGACATTACAAACAGACGCTTAGATTTTATTTATTTGTATAGATTTGTACGTATTTAGAAATAGGTATGTTTATCAGCAGTCTGCTTACCGCAAAACAGGTACAGACTCTGCCTAGTTTGGGATTAAACGACCGTGTGTGAAATGTGTGAGGTTATTTTATTATTATTAACATCTTAATTTTGTCTAATGTGAATTAGATTAACCACTTATCACCATAATTCACCCTAGATTAAATTACAGACCCTACATTAGTAGAACTTACACATTTCATAATGGTATCACAACATTTAGACGTTAAATTAGAAATACGCAAGCATCTACAGAAGCAATTCAAAGTAACAGTGATATTTAATTTTCGATGTTTAGCTTTGGGTTACTACTTTTTAGTATTTATTAGGTTCCAGTTGCCAATAACATGTTTTGGATTGTGTCGTTCTCCGTCAAGGTTGCAGTAATAGATAAACTAATTAGTAGAATTCACAATTGCCAATTTTCTTTTGGAAGTACACTCGTATGTATAAAGAGCACACGGTATTCACTACGAGCAAAATAATTAACCCAAAAATAATATAACCGACTTAAGCATAATTAATTGTATTAAACAGTGTTCTTCGTTTTTTAAATTTCGCCCTCATTGGTAGATTTTTTCCTCGTAATTAAAACGGGACACAACGTAAAGGAAACCCTAATTTTACAAGAATATAAAAATCTCCATTTTTTAAGTCGATTAAAAATAAGAGATTCTCAATAGATAAATATTTTTATTACACAATTAAGTGATGATTGAAAATTATTTCGACTTAGCAAACATGCCGATGTTGAGAGAGTTTCGGTGGATTCGAATTAGTACGTGGGAGAGCCATGCCAGGCTCCACTGGAGTGATACCACGGCCTCACAGAAAGCCAAAGCCGGTGTTATGCAAATCTTTCGTTGCTATTCATGACTTGTGTGAGGCTACCGAACCCCTTACCCCTCCTTCCCCTGATTCTGGGGGAGCACTGAAAGGGCGGCAACGCATTTGTGACTCTTGAGTACTCGTAGCAAGTGTCCATGGACGGCGGTAGTTACTTACCATCAGGTAGCCCGTCTGCTCGTTTCCCCTCCTTTACAATAAAAAAAACAGCTAACTCGACTTACCTGTCCTTATGGACGTTTTTTTTTGTAAAATTAATCAAAGAAACAAATATTGCTCAAGAAAAAACGTCCTTTAGTTAACACATACGTTTATTGACTAATGTTTTTGTACACCCCGAATGTATGACATAAATGTTTTGCAATTTTAGCATGAAGACAAGCTCGTAGATAGGTATTCTAGGTGTATTAACTGTTCGAAATATCGACTACAATTAGAAATACTTAAAAATTACTTTGTGACTTCTTTATAAGAAATCAGTTTTTTATTGTACTCTTGCTTTGTTCGTTCTTAACTGGTACTGAATTATTATATCTTGTCTAATATTGTCACTTATATAATAAATAAAAATATAAGTTTATTTGTTATTTACTATTTCACGCCTAACACACTACACAACTAATCATCATGAAATTTTGCATATTTGCACATTGCAACATGTAAGATACATTGTAAGATAGAAAAAAAAAATTTACACGAGTAAAACAGTGTTAAAATCTAGTAGTATACATTAATTGAAAACACAATGATTAAAACTTCTTCCCTGACAACAATGTAAATAGCAAATACTGGGTAGTATTTCCGCAACAGATTCAGCCGTAATAAACCGTTAAATTAAACTGTATTGTAACATTTTTAGCCTTTCAAAGCAAAAACCCGCGTCATATCAATAGGTTGAGACTTGAACAAGCTTATTATACTTACATGTTTTAAATATATTTTTTACAAAGATAATGCGTTGTTGCTTATAATCTCGATGACATTTATAAGAGGAAGCCGGTGAATGAAAAAATATTTCTAACCAAGTACGGTTGATTCAGTACAGTTGTTAGAAACGATTAAACTAAGCATGTGGGACAATCATGAAATGATTACCGCGTTCCGGTGGTTCATTTACCAATTAGATGTACAAAAGAGCTATGGAAAAATTGCAAACAATGTCATGTAAAAACATACAAAAATTTAGTGCCTCACTGTATAATTCAAACTTGTTCAGCTATCGATATAACGGTCATAAATGTAGAAAATAATTAATGTTTCTGTTTCAGATACGCGTGACGTAGTCATGGCTGTGGATAGCAAAAATGCGGAGAATAATAAAACTGCTGATAAAACTCTAAACTTAAATGGTGGTAACTTAAATGGAACTAATGTAATTAAGAATAGTTTAAGTAAACCAAAAATGGAAAAAGAGACCGAGAAAGTTGACGAAGAAAACTGGGACACATTAAGTTATTTTCAAAAATTAAAACGAGTGATATCTCTCATTACAGTAGAGCCCATTTTAGCTTGCTACGTGATGCCTTCAGTGTTGTCCATTTTAGCGACTCAAAATCTTTATTTAGAAAAAGCGTGTCGAGTTAACCTTCAATTCGATCAACATGTGTGTGATGCATTAACAAGAAGAGAGACAGCAAATTACACAGCTGAAGAGGAGGCAGTACAAACACTAGTGGCATCAGTAACTGGTTGGAAAACTGTATTGCAATCATTTTTACCCTGTGGAATATTGATATTCCTTGGAGGATATAGTGACAAAATTGGACAAAGAAAATTTTGTATGCTGCTACCTATAATTGGGGAGTTACTGACGAGTTTAGGACTCATAGTGAATACATATTTTTTTTACGAATTGCCCGTAGAAGTAGCAGCCGTGACCGAAGCTATTTTTCCGGCGTTGACGGGAGGATGGTTTACAATGTTCATGGGAGTGTTTAGCTATATAGCGGATATTACAACAGAGGAACAAAGGACGTTGAGGATAGGAATAGTGAATTTGTTCCACTCCGTGGGAGTGCCAGTAGGGGCGGCTCTTAGTGGGATATTAGTGCGCAAAATTGGACTGTACGGTGTCTTCTGTGTAAGTTCAACATTGTACGTTGTGAGTTTCATATATGGCTTTTTTCGAATCAAGGAAGTGAAGAAATCAGATCCATCTGTGGTGAGTATATTTTTAAATGACACTTCATTGTGTGCCAATATTTATGTTTTTATGGAAGACACTTTGGTGATGAATTTAAATGAAACATTTCATTGAATGAGACAAGAGGCTTTGTATAATTATCGTAACTACAGGATCGATAAGATAAATGTTTACAGTTCAATTCATTTTGTAACCAATTATAGACTACAATGGCTCCGGCTAACCTGTTAAATGAACATTAGCACTATGTACAGTGGCAGATAAGATATTAATATTAATGATCTCATTGAGTTAAATCAATACGACTTTGTTCTATTGCAAAACATTCCTTTAATTGATAAATAACTAATTCACTGGCGCTTACACTAGTGTTCAATGTGTATCGATATCAGACATATCATAAAATTTATGCATTGCAGTACAAGAAGCTATGATAATACTTGTACTCTTTACTTAAAAAAAAACTATTTTAAAGTTGTTCAGTCTTCATATGTAACTTTATTGATCACCTAAAAAATCAAATCTACTTATTCTCTTAAACTTATTGTTTTAAATATTTTTACACAAGCTTTTATCCTGCATTTTCGCCACAATTCTCTATTTTAGCGTATAAACTCCCTTGTACGTCTCGTTGTGATGGAGTCTGCATTGAACATAAGTTCATCGATCGCATATTCTGATCAAAGGCTAGAGTGAAGACAGTTTTAGTCTGTTGAAATATGTAAATTTTCCTTTGAATAATAACTTTTCAAGCTCGACTTAGTTTTGGACTCGACTAGATAATCTGCCAGTTCTAATTTTAACTTTTCAAATAAGATAAAACCTATTAAACTTCAATCTTCCTTAAAATTCTTTTATGCTAAATAATTTATCAGTAATCATATCGTCATCATCAATCATAAATATTCAAATAGGTTGAGTGTAAACAGTTCAGTAGGCATCATTTCCTGTGTCTGTTGACCAATTTTCTCAATTTATTATTTTAAATAATTTAATAAATTATGGTCGAAGTTTAACCACTAAAATCTGTGAATTAATAACTTCATTTTATCTGAAACGCACGTGTGAACATATACGAAAAAACCTTTTAAAGCATTATTAAGTTAACATTATTATGTTGAACTACGAAAAAAGTACCTAATGACCATTGTGAACAACAATTTGTAAATTCAAATTATGTTGCGATCGACAGTATCCTGTACTCATCATCCCTTTACTTAGTAAAAAAAGATGCTGGAATGAAATCTTCATATCAAAAACTTCCAAATATTTGCATTTTGACCTTTTAAGCACATGAGTCATCTTTTGACTAGAAAGTAATGCTGTCAAGTATTACTTTATTTCCTGGTCTAAGGATGACCAGAATATGTAGGTTCCTAATTGGTTATTGGTGCCAATTCTAAGTAAATTCTATTAATATTATATTACTAATTAATGTATACATATTATTATCACTTCATTTATGTTATATACACATCAATTACATTTCTATCATACACTTAAAAAAAACATTCTAAAAGTATAAAAAAAAGTAGACCACTGACATCGGCTACAGGGATTAAGACACCGGTGGTTAGGACTCCAAAGATAGGAACCTCCTCACTAAACCGGCTGTGTCAATGAGAACTGCCTTCTGCATCAGACCCTTGATCCAGCCGTCTAACGTGAGCCTCTTAAGGGGTTTGTCGAGAATCTTGGCTATCAATCCGTGAGCAGTTACGACTATAGGAACTATGACCACTGAACGACATTCCACATGTCGACAAACTCGTTAGATAATCCAAATATTTGCTTATTTGTTTTTCTTTTTCAACTTTCACGAGATTCTCGTCATGAGGAACGGCGATATCAACAGTCATTGCGCGGCACTCTAATCGACCTATCACCACATCGACATATCAGGCTTATTGACAACAATAGTCCTGTCTGTGATAATATATCGATCCCAATACATCATGGCCCGACCATTTTCGAGAACTGGGTCGGACACATACCTGTAGTATGCCACCTCTAAATTAACACATTGGTATTTAAGGGCAAGCTGTTGTTGTACGATCCTGGCTACTTGGTTGTGCCTGTGCAAATATTCACCGTTAGCGAGACGAGAATAATCATAAATAATATCAACAGCCTATACTAGTCCACTGCTGGACATAGGCCTCTCCTTAGAAAGGAGGTTTTGGCCTACTAATAATATGCCTGATTGATTCCCCAGGGCGGTGGTATGCCCGACAGATGTCAACCGTACCATTTTTCAGGATATATATCCAATAGTTATTCGTCATGATTACTTCGTCCAAAATCGCACAAACAAAACCTTCAATTTCTCCGAAGAGATCACCATACAGTCAGTCAAGACGTAGATGCTTTTAAGTCTTTATTGGACCCATTTAGGGCCCGATAAAACCGACCATGGAGCTCTTTGCCCTTCCATACCTCCCTGCGATCATTATTACTAAGTACTACAGGATTGCGCCAATTCTCTTTAGCCAAAGCGAGCGGAGTGAATTCGGTATCCACTGCAAGTACATTGCGATGTAGTCCTACATCAGTATGTAGAAAATATTCTATGAGATTCTTTATCTCGCGATTGTGCAGTTTTGTTATTAAATAGTCCGCGTAAACTTTAGCGGGAAATACCGATCTCATTACCGATGAACGTGGGTGGTGCCTTTGAATTGCAATCTAGTGTACGGAGTCCATCTAAGTATACCAAAGGAATACATCAGAACCGGCATGACCCAACTATTCAAGGTGGTGCCCCCTGATAAAAGACTTTTAAGTACTTTTTGCCTTGGTGCCCCCTGATAAAAGACTTTTAAGTACTTTTTGCCTTGGTGCCCCCTGATAAAAGACTTTTAAGTACTTTTTCATGCGGCCAAAAAAGAGTTCCTGCAACGTTTGTTTCACGTACGTAAATATAATGGAAATGATTATTATTAACACTACAACTGACTAAAAAATTAAGTTAAATACACGTCTATATTAATTAAACTCAAAACATTATACAATATTTAAGCTTGAAACAAATTTGTTTTGAACAAAAAAGTCGTACCATTATATTTCTTTGGAAACAAAACCATCATTTAAGATTGGTCTTAAAGAGACAACAGGAGACAATTAACATAATACTATATACTATACTATATACTATACTATATATTATTCTTTATTCATTAGTTGGGCCAAAAGGTGAAGGACCTCCTATCAATTAACTAGCTAACAATTTAACATACTTTTAGGGTTCCCTTTATAAAACGATAAGATGCTGTAAAGCTCACCTTGTTGTCTCTCTGTCTATCCGAAGACACTTTTTTATCAACGCGTAGAGGTATCAGTTTGAAATAGAAATACTTTTCTATAGTTCAATCAAGCTTTTGTATCTTAAAAAAAGTCACCGCTATCAAAAGATACAGTCATTTAAGCCTTGGATTTTAAACCTGTGTGAGTGGCGCACAAATAAATCGAACAATTCTTCAACGCTGCAGTTTGCGAGCACTGACTTCTCTTTTTTCTTTCCTCAACTCTCATTAAGTTTTAAATAAATCGAACTCTCAGGGTAGGTACTTCTCGCTGTCCTTTTTTTTTGGTGACGAGGTGGAAAATCTATTGAATCTTTTGAATCTATTGAGTTATGTGGTATTTCCACTTAAAACCACCCTGATGGCCCTAACCTTAAACGCCGAACTCTGGAGAGGACTCGGACTATGCGATTTTAAGGTAGCTTTTTAATCGACGCCGCGCCAGTCCAGGCTCTATCCCGGGGGAAGGCGCAAGTTGCCCCCGGCCAAGTGGCTCAACCACTACGTTGCGGCTCGATCGGCACTACGCTAATAACAATGACTACTTATAAAGTAACAATAACTTACAAAAAGGATTGAAATGGATAAAATGAAGGATGAAAATTAGAAAAAAAGGAAAGTTTTACAGAACAAGTTAAGGAAAAAAAAACATTATTTTTTGTCATACATATTTTATTTTATCCATAAAAATTGAAGTATTTATTAGATTTTACAGTAATGTCAGAACTGCAAAGTAAATAAGTGTGTCTTTGAAAACAAACGAGCAAAAATATTCGAGGTATGGTGCCCGTTATAAACGTTTGTTAATACGTACTGAACCCTTGGTGCACGAGTTAAGTTCACACTAAATAGTCTTTTTCATGTGTAAGGCAACCTCACAATGTCTACTATTTATACAATCATATCGCAATTTTTTTCTGATCTTTTAAAGGTCATGTTCGTCTTAATTAACTCATTCAAAACATCCTACCATATTAAGATCCTTCACCTTTCAACTACAAAATGTTGATCTTTAAACGGTAACTGCAAGTTACAAGTACAAATTACTGACCAATTATGTGTTTGAAAACATACCAACATGAAAGCATGCGAATCTCATAAACACCTCAAAACCGATGCTTTTACATGAATTATAAAATTAAATTTTCTGACATACTCGTAATAGATACATACTAATCTAATAAAGATGAAGGGTGAGAACTGGATGTACCTGTATCTTGTAGAATTCTCATGTATTTAAAATTACAATCCACGAGGAAGCTCTACTTAAGATCACGCTATGACTCTTAAAGGCGGAAAAGTCAGTGAAGCTGTTAGCAGCACTCAATCTTTAATTATGCAAATCTAGCCTTTAAGAAGAGATCCGAGAGGGCAGGGCAATTCTAATGCAAGGAACATTTTGGTCACAACCAACTCTCAATCTTTTTAATACCTACTACTATTTATCAACTACGTTGACAACATTCAATATTACGTAATGACATTTAATGATTGTAAAGCACGTGAGATGATTGTAAATACAAAAAAATGCACGCGCTCGGCCTTCAGGGTCAGACGTCTCAGACGTAACTGGGCTAATGAGTTAAACTCTATGTAAAGTGACTGAGTATCTTAAGTGAGCTTTATACTTGATAATAATTAAGCTTAACAGCTAATTTATTTGTATGTTATGGTTAAAAATATTAGATATAATAGACGGTCTGTTGTTTTGTTAGATTCGAGCTTAGTCTTTATACTTAAATCACATCTTAAAAGTGTACGTTGTAATGGGTATTTTAAAAAACGCTGACCTTTTTTTTTTATTTACATATAGTTGTCTATTTTTTCGAGTGCATATAATTAAGTGTGTATGTACTTACGAGCCAAGCGAAGCGCGTTTTTTTTGAACCCTCATAACTTGGGTTTGGATGATATCAGATAAATAAAATTATCGGGGTATGATGATGAGCTAAGTACAAAAACAAGAAAAAAATCTAAAATTTCTAACTTTTACCCCCCAACCCCTTTGACTAGGGGATGGAAGTTTGTATGATACTGCCGCAAAATTTATCGCTAAAGGGTAAAAATATTTTCATGTAAAATTATGCCACGATGAGACCGTATAGGTCGCACTGTCAAAAGTCACCAGAGGGCTGAGTGCAAGTTTATTTCACATTGACTCGCTCTGGACAGCGAGCGCGTTTGGCGTTGCGATTGGTGGAGATTTAAGTGCGGGCCAATCGTAGCGCTGAACGCGGTCACCGTGACGATCGAGTAAAAGTGAAATAAACTCGCACTTGGCCCCCAGATCTCATGTAGAACCAATCCTCTAACTCTACAAGCTCTAACTTCACAAACTCTTGGCTCTACATTTGGTTTGATAACTTTTGACAGTGCGAGCCATTATAGTTTCGTCTTGACATCATTTAACATGAATCTCTAATTCGAGTTAGTCAGTAGCCTAACTGATCTTTACAGCTTTACATTCTTGAAGTTGGTTTTAAAAATCTGCATACAAAAAAATACTTCAGTCCAAGATTGTTTCTTTATCTTTTATACAATGGTTATATACATTTCCGATTTCAGTCAATTATTAGAAAAACGTCTACTCCTGTGGTGATCTTGTGATGTAATTTTTGGTCCAGATCTGTTAATGGGATGTATGACGACAAACCGTTTCATTTTAACAAATTATAATGTTTCAGTAACATATTTACTAAACAGTGGAAAATAACTGAAATGCATATTTAGGCGAGACTATGAAGTTGAGTAGGCTATTGAACTCTAAGTTCAGGTATTATACATACATTTAGTTATTTCTATTTATAGTCAAATGATGTGCCTGTTAAAAATAATTTAATTCTTTCATCTAGAATTTAAATGTCTTACTTTCATGAGTTGGTCCGTTGATAGATCTCAAAAGATTCATACTGGATAGATCGGCAACATACTGAAGAAGGACCAAGTTGAAAATGCCCGTAACCACAAGAGTGTATAAAAGATTTGATGGATGTGGAAAAAGCGCGAGCTTTACTCAGGATCACAGCAAATTATATTCTATCGTCACTGTCGTTAGTCGTAAAATCTGCTGTCAATTTTGTTTCCCTTTCTGAGGTAGATTGAAGTGGTGTTATAAATGTATTTTCTTCAGACATGATCCCCGCGGGTGGCGCTAGCATATTTGCCACTGTTTTTAGTATACTATCTATTATCAATTGTTAATATAGTACCCATCAGTGATAAATACAAAGTCATCACATACATACTTCAACTCTGTAACTCTGTATTCAACTTATACTTATGATTTTCTGTGGATACAGGTGTCATGTAAAAATAAACCTGGTCATATTACACAGACGTCAATGTTAAACAGCTGTTACCTATGTAACAGCTGTTTAACATTGACAGGTTACCTATTTTACCTTCATACAATATATTTGCTACTTTGCTAATTTGTCAAACAGACTTGTCAATATTATTATAACTTAGTGTAGGTACCTAAGATATTGGAAATGCTTTCAAAGTTTTAAAGTAGGTGTGCATGATAATAAGTAAGGCTAAAATGTGTACCTACCTATACCAATAGTACATGAAGAGAAGAGCTAAAATATTAAAACATACCTACTTCATTCTTTCTTGACTTACGCACTTACAAAACCATTTAATTCTCTAAATATGGCTACATATGGCGAACGCAATCATTACGACCTATATGAAAACCAAGTGCTGTAGTTTAACGACTAACCGTGACGTCACCTGCATTGTTGATTGTGATGTAAAACAAAGACAACGCGTTGCTACTTAAATAATTGCATAATTCACTAAAATCCTATTAAGTACGATTATAAAATGATTATTTTATTGGTTTTATGAGTTGCTGAACTGACGTATTAATATCATAGCTCATTACACCCACCTGACACCCGACTAGCGCGACCTCGTCACTTGGTGTCCACTCGTCGTCGACGAGTGGTTAACTAGAAAACGATACGACAGACACGTTCGAGGTGAAGAGATATGCCGCCGTCCTTGCGCGTGAACTATTCGTGGACAACCCGCGGGCAAGGTTCTCCGGAGTTGATGTAGTGAGCATATACCCTTTGTTCGATACGAGGCGATGCTGGTCGCGTGTAGGTTGGCTCTAATGAGCTTTGACCTGTACTCGTACTCGTACCAGTACACGACTTGGCTTAGCTTGCAGCCAATGCGTATGTAAGTCACTCACAGTCACATCATTGATAAAGGGACCCTGTGTGGTCCATAACTAGTTGAACATCCCCAATATATACCTACACGTGATTAAAGCCTAAGCCCTATATTCCCAACTAATAAGTATATGGTTCCGTAGGTAAGGTCTGACTTCGCTCTACGCTTTCTTCCCCATATATGGGCCGGCTCGATCGGTTGATACCAAGGCCTTACAGTGAGTCGGTGTTAAGCAATTATTTCGTAGGTACGCACGTAGCTACATAATAACATAACATAAACACAAATGGGCAAATAATTGTCTTTTTTCACTGAGAAAAAAATTGTACAACAATGTCATTTTATGTATTTTTTCTATTTAATAAAACGAACGCATGTAAGATTGTAAGATTCTATTAAAATAATTATTGAAAAAAATTCTGATTACCATTATTGTGCCAAAAAAACTTGGTAATTTTCCGTGTCGTTCTCATGTTTACAACAGCGACAGTCGTTACGGGCCGTGAAGCCTGAAAAATTCGACTGTGAAAACTCTAGAAGTCAATTAAGATTTTAAATAGCTCTATACTAAATATAGTTAGTTAAGGGTTATTTATGTTTAGTTGAAATGGACATAAAACGTCAAAACTATTTCCCATATCGGTCATCCCGTCACCACATCGTAAAATATTCACCGTAACCCATAAAAGGCCTTAAAAAAATATAGTTTTAAAAAACTAAAAAACACGCTTTCTATAGAAAACCAACTTAAAAAATAGAAAATACATTTAAAAAAAAGCGTTGGGTGCCTGTTGTCAATAGTAAAAAGCACCCCTATTTATATATATATATATATATATATATATATATATATATATATAAATTATTTTCTATTTTTGTTTGGTTTTCTATAGAAAGCGTGTTTTTTAGTTTTTTAAAACCATTTTTTTTTATTAGTGTATTGTCATCGGTCCTCGATATATCTACAAAGTTTGTACGAATTCTGACCGTTTAAAGTCAGTCAAAATCACGCCCAAAGGAGTCGGTTATAAACATACAAACAAACATACAAGTGAAGCTAATATAAAGCGTGTAAAAAGGAAATTAAATAACTACAACATGACACAATACACTCAAGTGAATAGAGACTGGCAAAGAAAATACATCATTTACACAGTGCAGGCGTTATACGACTCCACCGCGTCACTGTCAGATGACAGTGTCCTTACTATTCCCTATGCTGGATAGAACAAAATATTTTAGATACGAGGAGTATCAGTGAAGAGCTTTGCAATTTTCATAAAAATAGAAGATGCTTAACGAGCACCTAACAAAGCGCATCGATCGCAGTTATCGTAAAGATTACTTAGAAATTTCGATAAATAGTCCTAAAAGCAATATGAGTGCTCAAAAGACATGTGTGAAGGCACAAGGAGGTTGAGGTTGACAAGTTTCATTTAAAGCCCAAAGCTTAATAATTTTGGCTTGAAATATTTGTGTGTTATAAGCGAGACAGGCATTCACAACATAGGCATACATCCATTCTTAGGCATTATAATCATAATACCTTTAACGTATAATCAAGTGCAATTTAGTACATTTTGAACAATCACATGAATTTAATAACTAGCTAAACTTACAGAATAAACAACCGCCAGGTTAGGCGATATTCTATTTCGTCAGTCTACAGAGGTTTAGTTCAAATATTTGTATGGAGTGCTTAATTACATTATAGCCGACTTTATTGTTTTAAAATGTTGTTACTATAATAAGTTATTCATCTAGTAATACTTATCCTCGTCAGAAAAAAGACTATTTTTTCATCGAACCAGATCCGTTCCCTGTTGATGATCAGGTGTCATGGCAACTGACCCTTAGCTCTTCCGCAAAAGAGCTAGTAAGAAGAAACTTAATTTTTTTACTATTTCGTAACAAAAATTATTGATTAAACGGCCATGAATGTCATAAAACCGTATCTAAATTATATAACAAGTTACAAGTTCAATGAATAAAATAGACCATTCGTGCGTAACAGTGCAAAAAGTCCGCTAACTTGACCTAAATTAGTGTCACACTCGGTTGCAATGAAGGGTCTTCACGTCTAATTTTTCTAAAGAAATATCTATAAATAACAGAGCGAAAGTTGTGGGCCATTTAATCCATTGAAAATAGTCATAATAGTTGTTTTTATATTTGTTTATAAAACTTCTTTGCACTGTATTATAGTTGACGTTCGTTACGTCTGTATAGTTCGATAAAAACAGTTATGTATTTTTTATGGACAAGTATGTTACGTAACATCTTTACTTGCTTACCCGAACTAAAATGTTTAGTTGAATAGTATATTGTACCTACATCTACAAGATATAGAATTTAATTTACACATAGACCTTTATACCTCTAACAATTAATGAGTAATGATATTAAAATTATGTTTTTAATTATTATTTATTTTATAAAAAGTTATTTGTAATATAGGTAATAAGCTTATTAATCATTTAAGTCATTATTGACTTGCAATAGATCAATGGGTATTTGTCCTTGTGTTTTCATAGAATTATTTTCTTCGTACTTTAGTATGAATAGAAGAATTAGGGTCTTAAAACCCAGAATTAACTGTCACGAAAATATGCGATGTGAATCTTAAAAGAAATACGTATTCTGGTAACGTACATAGTGTCCATGGAATTTAGAATTAATACTCTTGTATCGACATCTAAATTTACAAATTCTAACTATGCATACAAATGGCTAGGCCTTCTTGTGGTCATGACAAAAAAATTAAATTGATTGAGCCAGTGATTCGTGAAATAAACTGATTCGGTCTCTTTTCAGATAGCTATATTTAACATCAAGTTTACTATTTATAGACATTGTTAACAAGTAAATGTCGTAATGAAATTAGATCTAAGTTACCGTATTTAAACCTAATACCTAGTAGCCTTTTAAGTTACGTCATTTTAGACAAAAGTTGTGTTTAAAAAATATTATTAAAATAGTATTAAATATTATATTTAGTATTAACATACTGTTTCTTTTTACTGAAAAAATAGTAATACATAGTCAAATCGAATTCATTTACTTCAATAAACAAATTATATGTATTTTTTAATTGTCAGAAGTAGGTATTTAGACATCAGACTTGGTGAGTCGTTGCCAAATCCGCCGTTCGAATATACTGATCTTATAAAAAAGAATAGTAAAATAAAAAATCTACCGTCACTTCTTTCAACAAATATTTTTTTGTTTTTATAAGTTACTTTTTACATTGTTTGTATATTGTATATTGTCTAATAAATGTACCAAAATAACTGTCGTTACGAAGCTACGTGCCATAAGTATTTATGTAGTGAAATATGTACTCAACATCTATATATATAAATGAATCACTATTTCCTTTGGTCACGGCATCACGCTTGAAGGGCTACACCAATTTCGCTAGTTCTTTTAGTGTTGGACAGCCTACCTATCGAGGAACGCTATAGGCTATATAACATCACGCTAACACCAATAGGTACCGAGCATCAATAAAAAATTACGCAAAACGGGGAAAATTTATTCCTTTTCGGAGATCCAGCGAAGGTTTGCACAGGTCAGATAGTTTACAATATTTAAGGATAAAGAGTTTTTATTCTTATAATAATAAATACTATCAAACTGGTAATATCCATGAAACGTTCTAAGAACTTAATAATACGAGTAGTTTTTTAGAGTTTACCACCTAATTAAATACTGCTAAGTAAATGATACTCGAAAATGTTAAAAATACCATTATTTATATTGAATATAACTACTGACCTAAGTTAGTTAAGTACAATTAGTTACTAAGCTTATCATTGATTTATTTAAAAAATATTTTTTGTAGTCGTTTAGTTTCTTATTTGTGTAATGTCATGCTTTATTTGGGTTTACTTGAAGAACTGACATCAATTCTTAATGTAATTTGCATGGTGAATACATAACTCTGCTGATCAACATGAAGCATTAACAACATAACTCAATCCAAAAGGCATGACGACCTATTGTTTGTTAAGTCGTCTAAAAACTTAGAGGGCGTGCGTGTGCCGTGATTATATACATTCAAAAATTCTTATAGAAAGGAGTTGCAATTTCTTAATGTACGTGTATTTCGAAGTTATGTACCTACATATTAAATCTAATAGCACCTCAACATTTTTTTAATATTTCCATAAAAATAATAGTTCCAGTTACCTGTTCTTTAGATAACTATTTACGATTCTATCACTGCTTTACTTCATTATTAATACGTATAATTAAGTACCTACCATGAGCAAGTTGTGGTGCGAGTTATAATGTCAGAACGCTACTTGACTGATCCCCTTACCACCTATAAAAAGAAATGATTAGGTACTTATAGTGTAACAACATTTACAAATTTATCACGGAAGAAAATAAAACTCACAGAAGTTAAAACAGACAATATTAAAGGATGTACTACATTGGATGACGAATTTTAGATGTATAATTTTTTCAGAAACCACCAACAAATTGTTGTGAATGGCTGCGTACTTTCTTCGATGTTCGGTACGTCAAGGAGACCCTGATGGTAGCATTTAAACGAGGCCCAAACAATCGGAGACTGAGGGTCATCATGCTTGTGGCTGTGATGTGTGTTATTATTGGGCCTATTTATGGTAAGTCGTAAATTTATACCTAATCCCCTTCACTATAGTGCTGCTCCCATTTTGAGACATGATTTGCTTTGTCCATTTCAACCTGCTTAGAATACAAATTGTGCTACTAAACATTTTTTTTTACAAAATAAATTACATTTCTAATAAATTCATTTTCATTGTTTTTCTAATTTGTTTAAAATTGTGAAGTGCAGGAGCTCTATACCTTAATGTAAATACGTTTGGCTGGAACCCCACGATACAGGCTTGCCTAGTGTGGGGACCGCGTTTAATATTTATCTGATAAGATCTGCTACACTAATTTTATGTCTTGTTAAGCACTCCTGTAATTTATTTTCTTTGTGTTTCTAAATAAATTGTTTTAGAACTGCTTGTTTGAGGTTTAAAGATTAAGTTAAATTTTTAATAGATTTAGAGTTAAACATTAAACAAAATGTATTAAATAAATGTGCATATACTTAATATACATATTTAATACATTTTTATATACACATGGCCATGAGAAGAAATAAATTATTAAGCTTTTGTGAAATAAATTTAATACAATGTATTTTCATTTATACCAGTCATTTAATGAGAGAATCTTGAGAAATATTATTTTATCATAACATAATTTGAATTACAGCAATAAAATACAATTTTAAGGTGTATAAGAAAATAGATGAAGTAACTTAATTCGAATTTTGTTTTTTTAATTCTGGTCTTTATGTTCCCATCTTAATGAAAAAATGGTAATGGCGATGGTAACAAAATCTATTTATTATTAGATACTTCTTTGTACCCATATTAAATAATAAATGCATAGAAAGAAGCATTGCATATTGGAAATGCTTAATGTCATGTGTATACAAAAGAAGAGTAAAACGCTAATTTTTTTAAGCAGTATTGGCTATAGAGGTAAAAATTATGTAAAAACGGTTACAAAAATGTGGGTGTTCAGTAAAAGATTGATCTTTCATGATACAAAAGTCTATACCATAACATGACAGTTCAAGTTATACTGGTTCATAAAATCAAACAACTTCCAAAATTGTTGAAATTCGACCGCCAGGCGATTCCTAGGATTACCATATCTTTAAACAGTGACTGAAACAACAAATATCTACGAGTATGACTTCAGTAGAGTTTGTAATTAAAAATATATTCTCAGGACATCCCGCTCAGATAAACTACATAATAGATCAGAGAAAGCGTGTCTAAGCAGTTGTTCTAAGCAATTGTCTTCAAGCTGGCCTTCTCTAACCTTTGCATACCCATAAATTAACATGCCCTTGGCAATGAACCATTGGTTCTATGTGTGGGTTACGCTGCTGCACCTTACCCGTTAGATACGCCAACGCTTTCTCTGAGTTTCGCTTTCTATAATATTGCTTTATCGCCACATTTATACTTCCTAATAGTACCTATTTAGTTATTGTGCCTAATAAGTGATCTCACTAAAGTGAATTTATTATCTTATGGTAGTTAGAAACAGGCTATGATGACTGTGTAACTAGCACGGTAGTCTCTTTTTTGGCACTTGTAAGGTGGCATGACTGGCACGTTAGGCTCGAACTGATTAGAACAACATAGTGATCTGCTATCCGTCTTCCGCCGGAGCCTCGGGTGTACCATAGAAAGCATAATATGACATTCTAGCACTTTAACATAAAGTAGTTTTGTAGTGCCACAAGCATATAGAGTATTTGTGAACAGACATAACAAAATAGCAATAAGTTAATCAGTCAATAATCAGTCAATCGTCGATAGCCCAAACATCTCCGATCGGCTCGATCCCTTGGCGTTACGTAGAGATGTGGTTTCACTCTGCATTCTCTATCGCATATATCATGGAGAGTGCTCCGAGGAATTGTTCAGACTAATACCAGCCGCAAGTTTCCGCCATCGTTCATCAAAATTTTCATCCTCATCACCTGGATAGTTGGCGCTAAACTACTGTGTGCTTTTTGAGACACTTTGTGCCCCGTACAACCAATCTGTGGAACGGGTTACCACCTGCGGTATTTTCGGACCGATACGACCTTCAAATCTTCAAAAAAGAGCGCATTCCTTCCTAAAAGGCCGGTAACGCGTTCGTGACTCCTAAGTTGCGGCGGCGATGGTCATTTTCCATCACGTGAGTCCAGGAGGTCCACTTTCCAACAGCTCGTCTGCCCCCTCTAACATAAAAAAAAAGTCTGTTTAAGTGCAACCTCTCCCTACAGTCGGTCTAGAAGATAAAAAAGTTAGCGGAGATTTCGTGCCTTTCCACTTAGTTAATCAAGACAGTCTGCAATAGTTACTATTAAACGGTCTAAAATTATTTCTATATGAGTGCAACATGACTTGATAATAGTTTCAACAAGTAAAAAAATACGAGCCATTGCTGCGTTGAAACACATCAAACCATTGAACATGTAATATAATAGATCAATGCATCAAACATAATGTGTCTATGTGTGTAATTGTATCATACTAAATAGTTTGAAACTGTATGGTCATATTGGCGCCTTAGCTTGTCGAATAGTACCTAGGATTCAGTGAGAAAAATTACATTTTAAAAGCACACAATAACATCACGTGAAATTTAGCTATTGCATTTTTAATGCGCACTAGAAATAACTGAAAAATGTATGCTATTTTGACATACGCTATTATTTTTACAACATATTATTGTATATACGACATGTGCATACCTATCGTTGCGTAATATGCATAAACCAAGAAACTGGTGTAAACTAATATTATCGAAAAATGATTTTGTTATGGTTATGAGGTTATATTGAACAGAAGCTATAATATCTACGTGGGTTTGTTGAGACAATACATGTTTGACAATTACGATTGTATCTTATGGCTTTTAGAATAGTTAAGTATCTTAGTGAATGTTTTAAACTTGAAAGTTGAATTGAATTTGACATGTAATACACACGGGTGGAGCCGCTGTCAAAAGTTAGTAAAATATATTTTAGGTAGGGGGTGACTACAGTATCCTATGTACCTATAAATGCACTTTGTGTGCATGTATCTTTAAATAAAAAGTAAAGTAAGTTTTAAAATGATTAGACTAGATAGACTTTATATGTAAATAATACTTTTTATGGAAGAAAATTCTATCTCTAATGTTTTTCCGTTGGTTATCTAATGTCAGGTAAAACCACCAAATACTTCTTGGGTTAATCTAATGTATTCGGTTTATACTTCTAGCTTAGGTGCTTTAAGTATTATTAAAAATGCGTTAAAATTTTCCATAAAACGAGGAATTTAAAGAGGATGATGAACGGATGGAAGGATGAGAGGACATTATATTCTTAAATAGAAAAAGAAAAGGTTTAAATATTATGTGAGTGGTAATAAAGTAATGTTACTTTTCTTAGTATTGATAAATAGTTTTAAATTCTCTCAATTTTTAGCTTTTTCCTGATTTCACTATTCAAATAATATAACTATATCTTGAGTCATAGCTAGTTGAATTACTGTATGGTATTTTTGGCCTTTCTATAGTTGCATTACTTAAATATTTGGCTTACGGACTACTATAAAAATGGGAATCGTTGGCCGAAAAAGCCGAAAGCTTTCGGTACGTAGGCGGATACAGATCAATAGAATACATGAGAAATAATGTTTTGTTGTTTCTACTCATCACAATCCATTGCATATATGTATTATTATGATTAGTTGCCATACTAATTATACCGATTTTTATCTGATCGTTTAATCCCATTTACCTACTACCATACTACTACCTACTACATTTTCATCAATCATCATCAACAGCCTCTACCAGTCCACTGCTGGACATAGGCCTCTCCTTAGAAAGGAGGTTTTGGGCTACTATACCACGCTGGCCAGACGAGTTGGTATAGGGTTTGTGTCAAGGTTTCCTTCTCTGCAGTGCTATTGTCCTGCGTTGTTTACTCCCTTATTCGCCTCACGAATAGGGGTGATGACACTCTGTATTCTTAATCCGTCACCACACGGACTGTACTGATTTTACTCACATTCAATCAATTAATAGTAATGATTATATGTCAGCAATATTAAAACTCTGTTTTGTATATTTTTTAATACTTACAAGGAGAAGAATAGAAAACAAAACATTTAATTTTGGCTGAGTTGAAGCGATTATTTATTGCTCTAGTATGAGTTGCAAAACCTTTAAAGTAATTTAATTAAGTTTATTTTTCGTTTCAGGTGAAATGTCCGTTCTGTATCTTTTTACTAGATACCGGTTTAACTGGGACGAAGTGGATTACAGCATGTTCTGTACTTATGCAATGGGTACTGCTTTAATAGGTAATTATAATAATTTTTCTTCTTAAAAGTACGAACTGTCGACAATACCCAAATAGCTGGCTTTATTGGTAATTATGTATTTTAATGTTATAAGCTAATCTAATCCGTTTCTTTTCCATTTCAGGTACATTATTCTCCGTAGGTGTCTTCAGTCATTTATTAAAGTTCGACGACGCAATCATAGGCGTAATATCGTGCACTAGCAAAATATTATCAGGATTTATGTATGCCTTTTCTACGAAGACATGGCATATTTACATAGGTCTTTACGAGTTTTAGTTTGTGTTTTTTTTTAATCTTACTAATATATCTGAGGTTTCAAATTTACTTATTATATCTTTCAGCTCCACTGATTGAAATATTTAATGGTACATCATTTATAGCCATGCGGTCTATGGTCTCCAAATTGGTGGACAGAGATGAATTAGGTAAGAAATATTGATATGAGCGCCATCTATGAGCAATGATAAAAATTAATTAACTTTTTTCTGGTTTTCAGCATCTTTATGTTACTATTATTAGATCATCGAATATCTATTCTATAACTAACTTGATATTTTTAAGATTTAATAAATTCCTTGTTTTACCATTTTAGGTCGTCATTTAACATAGTAAATAGTATTAAAATATATAAATATTTTGAACTATGTAGCTTAAAAAGTCTTACAACTCATTGTTCCTAAATTATGTAATCTACTTACTCGATATTTTCCAACTTGTTAGGTATATTGTTATTAAATATCTCTGGTTTATAAACATTTTAGGTAAAGTGAACTCTTTCTTCGGCGTCGCTGAAGCAATGATGCCATTGATATACGCACCGATGTACACCACGCTTTATACAAAAACTTTAAAAACATTCCCGGGGGCGTTCTTCATACTTGGCGGCGGTCTCACCTTGCCAGCAGTAGTTATATTCTTGTAAGTATAAAAAAATATTTGTCTGCTTTAGTTTTAATAATTTGATCAGCACAACAACTCTTTATGTCCGATTGAACGTTATAATTTTTTATGTCATATATTTTCAAAAACATTTGAAGAAATTTATTTATTTTCTTCTAATTTTAGTTATTTATTCATTCCAGTTGGCTGTGGTTAGCTAATAAGAAACACAACGTAGACCACGCACCGCCCAAATCGAGTGAAATCAACGAAAAATCCGGAATAGAAAATAAAGCTTTTGAAGCTGAAGACAGCGAGAAGAAAGCAGATTGTAACCAAAAAGTCGATTCTAAAGACAGTGTCACACAATCACAAATAGAAATGGGATTTTTAGAGAGTATTGTAAATAATAGTAAGATACAACACTAGTTAAGGACAAATGTAAATATAATTTTAATTGTAGGTAATAGAACTAAACGGTGAAGGATAACATCGTTAGAAATTCCAAGTGTTTATACCATATGCGTTCGCTATATAGGGCTACTAGCAATTTAACTTATAAATATCACCAGGCCAACGCGCTTATGATATTTATATAGGACTAAGTTCTAGATAGTCACAAAGCGATTTACGTTAATCTTAAACACTCTTAATGCCATCTATCGAAAATATTATGAATAATAATTGATATCCTAATTACAAGTCGTAGAACCCAAACTAGTTCTCATGCTTGTGTTTTTCTACGTCTATTTTGTAAAACATTTTATATATTATATTATTTATTTATAACCGAATTAAAAAAAACAGCTATGTTCATAATTCGGTTGTATTTTTATTATGTTTGTAACGTGAGAACTCTAACATTAACGAACCAATTTGGATGTTTTTTATTTCAGAAATTAAAAAGAAATCAAGACAATACCACTTGCTATGACCACTGTTGATTCATCTTTAATTATTTGAAAAACTTGTAAGGATTTTGTCTTTGCTTCTTTTTCTTTCAAAACAGTAACCCATATTTATTAGATTTGAAGGTTGTTTTTAAGTTCTGTCGAAAAGACTATACCACTTAATAAAATATGATAATAGTGTTTCTTGTGATATTTTAGATTAGAGTTTGTAGATAGTGTACCTCTTAATAAGTGCCTTCATAAATATTCTGGTATTTTTATGAATAATCTAAAACGAAAAAAACCTTAGGCTGTAGTGACAAAGACAATGAGCTGCGCTCACTTTTTGCGAAAGTGCTGGGAAGCAGCAAAATATTCCGCATGTATGTTGACAAAACAATGTAAGTAACTAACAAAGTATATACCAAATTGTAATTTTTTTTCAGTAATATATATACATACCTACATTTGTTAGTTTATTAAGACAGAATCAGAACGAGACGTTTCTGATCAAAATTTCTATTTTCTGAAATATTGTAATTAGGTAAACATTTATAGAGTTTATCTAAAGGAAACAGCAAACTTAATGACACAATTGAATGTAATTTTGAACCAGGTCTGTAAGTAGGCTACTGCAGATGTAGGTGCTACAGCAAAGTTATTAAAAAAAAACCTTATTTATAAGTTTGCTGGTTGAAACACGGAACAGTGAATATGTTAATTAATTAACAGCAAAACAAATGTATAACTACTTATTCTGGAGTGAGTTGATAGATTTAGATTTCATTTTTGTTGATCAGAAAACTCAAATCACCTATTAATTTATTGTAAAGATTTGGATTTACAACCACATTTTTTTGTTATATATATTTCTAGATAGGCATTGAATCGTAATTTAATCCGTTATGCTTATCTACTCTCATGGGTTTTATCTATGTATACATTTGTATTATTGTTGAAAATCTTATTTATATTTTATAAACTAACATTCAACTTGACATTAATCTAACCTATTACTGTGTTCGAATGTCAAAAACATTTAAAATAGTTATATCCCTAAGTAAATTTGGTGAAATTTTAGTGTATTGTGCCTACAAAAAAATTAAACAATTGGTAAGTAGTCTTTTCTGTTTAATAACTATAACCAAACATGGCAGGTTAGCCACAATATTTTAGTTTTCGTTTTCTGCCAAAATAATATTTATCTACATGTACATGACTATTAAATTTATAATAACAGCATTTCGTGTTTCAAAACATGGCAGTCAAATTTTAAGGAAATAGTGGTAATGTCTTTAATAATATAGAAATATATTGTTATAGGTTACACTACAGCTGTTACCAGCCCAATCCCAAGTGCATTTATTGATTAGTTCAATAATAGCATTTAATATTTCATTGCTAATACAAAGTAGGCAAAAGTAACCATTATTTCAAATTAACTACCTACTTACGTGTAATAATGACGCCTAAACATGGACTTATAAAGTTAACGGCTATCTAACATAAAACTTATTTAATTTTGTTATCTCTATTTTTAACCTGTGATATGTTATTCCTTGATTAATGCATTTCAGCGCAGTAACTGTGTGTGCTTAGATCTATAACTGCAAATATGAAAAGATGATATTATATTTAATATTATAACTGTAAGTACGACTTGATAAGGTTAAACTTTTAATCTTCTTTCTTGTATATGGAAAGTAACTTTTGTTGCAAATCTGTAGTATTTGCAAATACGTACACAATGATTTGATTTATATATGTATTTGTGTATTATTATTATATGTGTATCTTGGACAAATATGAAGTAACTTATTTAAGTAAAGTTTGTTGTAGATTGTATATGAGTACTTATTTGAAAAAATAAAGTGTTATTTTAAGTGTGTTTTTAATAAAATCCTGTTGCATTTTTTATATAATACATACACCTAGTTAGTAACTTCTTTTGTTGACTCAATATATGACCAGTGTTGCCAGCCTAGTGGATTTTCCACTAAAACTGCTGGTTTCGACCCCCTATTAGTGGCGATATATTGCTTTTAGTGATTAGTGGGTTTTTCTAGTGGTTTGGTTCCGGCGCACGCGGTGGGCATCGCTCAGTCAAAAATCTAAACTAATCCCTAGTTTAGATTTTATAGTATAAAAACACAATCACCTGTAATTTATTCACATTATACATATTTCATATGATTTATAAATCGCACAATCACACCTGTGATTAAAGACTGGCAGAAGGTTTCGCCGCGGGCATCGCTTCATCGAGAAATGATGCCGCGTGCGCCGCCGCAAAACACCCTCCATTGCAAACAAACGCGTGCAAAATCGCTTCTCCGTAAACGCACTCATACATCGCCATGTTTAAATGCACTGCGGGCCGCGCCGCACAACGCGACGGGCGACGCCCCGTGTCTCCATAAATGAGGCCTAAGACTTAGCACAATTCATTGATAAATTGCGAAACACGACGATGAATCGATGAACTTAATATTTTTGCAATGGATAGTAAAACACAAGGATAATGTAAAACAAGACGAAAACGAGACAACTTTACTTAAAAAAGTGTAGAATGGCGAATATTTATGTATATAAACAAATAACATTAAATGTAATGTAAATTCTGTATAATGTAGGGTTTCAGGGTTTCAAAGTGTAGTGTGTGTACACTTTTTGGATGTATTTTCCTTCTAATTAAGAATAATTTTACATCACCATTATATTTCTTAATGAAATAATCCTCGGCCTATAGAGTATACCGAAGGGGGTAGTGATTAGAAAAACATAAACACATTTTACATCTTTAATATACATATAAAATTCAAAAACCAATAATTCATAAATGTTTTACAAAACGTTAAAATCTTACAACAATAATATTTCAAACACGCCAAAAGTTAATATATTGAGTAAAAATACTTAAGACAACAATAGATGCCAAAAAGGTTTCAAATAAAATCAATTCAATATTTGTTCACTTTATTGTCATCGACATTCACCATATTTCAGGGATCCATTCAATGGAAAATAAAATTACGCGACTGTAATTTGCCCTTGCCCCATATCATTTCCGTCGGACCATAAAAGGTCACTTACGAACATAGGTTTTGGTTTTATGAGGTCATGGCGGTAAAATAATCGCAATGTGTGACGTAAGTAGTATAGACATAATTAAGCACTTTTTCTTATTATTACTTATAAATCAGTATAGTTCATGTGAATTGCAGTGCATATCATTGTTATAAAATATTTAAACGATTAAAAAAGATATTTCATAATCACAAGTAGCGATGACCACTTTGTGGTATGCCAATGAGTTATGTTTCCATTGATTCGTTTTAACTAGTTTCTGGCTTCCTGAAACGATCTATCAAATGGTTTAGAACAATTTTGGCAACAAAAATTGATAAAGTAAAAATTAAGAAATCTGAGCGACCTCAGGCAGAGTATATTCCTCAGATTTCGGAAGGGACATACTTGTGGAAACATTTATACAGTACACATTACTTCATAGACCCTGTGTGGGATTTCTTCACCGCCGAATGAAATGTACATCGCTTTGTGACTTGGGTGCACCTGTAGATAAGAAATGAGAGCTCGTTAGTGTTATCAAATTCCTTTAAATATTATATATCGGATAAGGGGTCTAACTTTATCGACCCAGCTCCGGTTAACTCGCACGGAGCAGTATGCAATACAGTAACTTCAAATGGAAGAACGCCTAATAGTGATCATGTACGATGTGAAAGTATTGTGAAAATTGAGATATTAAAAAAATTGTACCATGTGTGATCCACGTACCAGAGGTGGTAAGAATAATTTTATTTATAGTATTCTGTCGAACTGAACAAGTGTAGTCCGAGGACTAGATACAGTGGACGTGCAAACAGTAATGCAGGGTTTTTGCGAACACTAGGTTTTGCGCACAGAACAGAGAATTCTTAGTTCTGTGGTTTTCTGTTTTGACCACTAATAATAGCTCGCCTGTGCAGTGTCAGCGTTATCTTGAGAGTTTTTTCCCAGAAATGGAAGCCTCCAATGCCGGGTCATTGCATAAAACATTAAGTCAATTCTTCTGAGACAGCAACGTCATTAACTCACCCATTTGTCATTTTATACAGACCGTTGTGTGACAGCAATAAAATTAAACCTCTAACCTTGCCCGGAGTCAACGATCCACTCTGCTTAGCTCTGCCGACGTACAAAGGTTCACCATCGCTTGTGTTGCCTGCAACTACGGCGTTATGTGGCATAACTCCGTTGCGTGCCTCGACCCAGTGTATTTTTTCAGGACGAGCACAGCACACCTGCAGTACAAAATATACTATTACTTAAGGAACTATCAAGCTCATAGTTCCATTAGTGCGCAGTTCAAATTATTTTTTCTGCAATTTATTTATTCATTTCAATTGTATAATCTAAATATTCCACACATATTGTTTATTAGTTACCGACAGACAGACGGCGGTGGACTGTTTTATAAAATGTAGTTTTTATGCATTTATAAATACTTTAATAAATTTACAATATTATAATAATACTATATCCATGAATACATACAATTCTAGTCATATCATATAACGCGCCCCGCATCGCTCCCGGTGCAAAGGTGACCATGATACTGGCAGCATTGCCTCGCTTGATTGCGACATCCTTGCACCAGGAACGAGCCGGAGTGGGAGTCACCACCTTTATCCCTAACTCGGCGACCTATCTCCGCAATTAAACTTTTAGCTTCCGACCTCCAACTGCCCATAGTCTCCACCGCAATGGGCACAAAATAATAATGCGTCGTCATTGCGGCATATTTTAATTGTTTCCTAGTAGCGGCATCCTCTGCCGCCGCCGGAGCGTAAACGGTGCGACACAGATGTGAGGTCGCGATTGTACTAATGCACACAAAGCACTTGCCGTTTTTCCGCGGCCCTAAAGTCAAGCCGTCCGGCCGCTTTCCTTCAGATCTGTTGAGACTCGATGTCTCCAGCACGCAGGGTACATTAGCGGATATAAAAGCTCTTCGGACTATGTCGTTGAGGGCATGGTGTCGTGAAAATCTACCCGTGCTGAGTTGACAACCTAGTCCGTGATGGCCATCGGCCTCTGCCATGGTGCCGCAGGTGCATCTATGTGGTTCACACACCTTGCAGCCCAGGCGAAGAGCCACTGCCACACGCAAAAAGTCATCGTCTAGCAAGGTGACCAGGTGAGTTGACGGGAGTTCATATAGACATGATAATACAGCTTTATAAGAGGTTATGCTCGCGTGAAAAATTGGGTCAAGTGTTTAATATTAATAAATACAATAAAGTCCTGACGACTTTACATTTATATTCTTCATAGACTACAATTTACTAGAAGTGACATTGCAACAATCTAATTTTTTAAGTTGCTGTTCTATATGCTCAAGTATCATAAAATATTTTGATTCTATTATTACTTGTAAGAATTACCTCTCATTAAAATATAATAGGGAAGGTAGGTATATAATATTTAAAAATAACATACAATTAAAAACAAGTAAGTTTTAACTAATTACTTTCAAAAATACAAATTCTGCACTTAACATTAATATATCTCTTTGTTAGTGGTTAAATAAATATTTGAATAACAGACAAAACAGAAAACAAGGATGACTATACCTCTATGTTCTGTACGCTGTTTTCCTTGCCTCCCCATGGTACATAAGCAGACCTATGCTTGATGGCCAGCTTGCCGGGTATAAGGTCACCCTCGAACCTTGACCTGATCACCCAAAGGGGGCTTCCGTCGTGACCTTCATAGCCGGCAACAACTGCTCTATTGGTTAGTTGGGCCGCGTTGTTAGGCGTGGTGGGTATCCATTCCACAGTGGCTAAAAATAGATTACATGTTTTGTGTAGAAGTATTTCGTTTGTATACAATTCGGCTTGGGTATACATAGGTAGGTGGATTATTAATAATAGTCACAGCATTTCGTGGTGAATAAAAAATGAAACTCCATGTATATGTATAAAAAGAAGAAATTCTGAAATGTACAAGCGTTGTAAAAGTAGGAATTCCATTTGTTTATCCACTTTTGTTTAGAGATGATGACTAAGAAGGAATGAATCGTAAGGATTTAAGTATATCAAGTTATGAGTCTGATCTACCTTCGTTTTTATTAATTAGCATCCTATTCCCTTCAATACATTGCACACTTTGGAAGTATTTGTTGTTAAATAATAGATATGCTAAGCTGGTTAGTCACCATTACTTAGACTAAATATTACGGTAATAAGTAGGTACTTACGTTCGTAGGGATTAGTGGGAGTTACGTTCGGAAATCCTCCTTGAAATCCGAAGCCAGGGCCGGGAGGTGGTGCAGTAGGAGCCATTGGGTTTACGTTTGGATACGACATCGCCGCAGGTGGCTGGCCTTGTTGATACGGGTATCCAGGTCCCGGTTGGAATTGCCCTTGGTAAGGGTAGCCAGGTTGTCCAGGCTGTCCAGGCTGCGGTGGCGGTGCATTTACTGGATTGTAAATTTGCGGGTAAATTTGACCCTGCGGTGGGGGATATTGAGGGCTTCCGTACGGATCTGAAATGTTTAGATAAAACATATGCAGTCTTTAAAACACGATATTTTTGAAGTACAAAATAAAAATAGAAAATGAAAATGTTATGTTTTCTTTGTCCCTGTTTAAAACTATAACAATCTTTTATCTTTATGCTATATTTGAACGCAAAAAATCTCACGTAATATCAATATAAAAACAGTAATTAATATAAGTACCTATTATTTGTAATATTTGATATAATCACCTCACCGGTCTCAAAAATAACCAGCTAGTGATAGGTAAGAAATGATACCACATCTTATAATTATTTTATCTTAAAATTGAACTCTCCCGGTTTCCGAACTTAATGAAATCTTGCATACATTTGCTCAAACTTACTTTCTAGAATAAAACTCGTATGATCATTAATAAAAAAAATAATATTTACAACTTATTATCATTCATCAAACAATGAAATTCAGTAAAAAAATTCGTCATTAGGTGACTAATGTTGTGACTCAATAATTTGTATTATAATATGTAATACATTTTGTTATTCTTTGGATGTAGTGTAAGCGTACATACGATTACTCAGTAGGTATTTAACCGAATGTATAATTATGTACTCTTAAATTTTGGGACATATTATTATGACGATATTAAATGAAACTTCATACTGTAAGAAATATTTTTATAAAAATAGATGAGACAAACAGCAATACTTAATTGGATACCTACCAATACTATCTTGGAATCCCTGATTGTTGTAGATTTCAGGTTCAAGGGTAACTACCTAACTGATTGGTTCATCACGCACCATGCGACAATGTCTAACTTGGGCCATTTGATGGATTTTATGTAAGAATGTAACACTTTATCTTGTAGACTTGCGAGGTATAACTATACGATATTTTTAAATGAAGCAACTGAAATCAACTATCACATCAATTTTAGGTACAAAATACGGTTTTTCGGCTTCACAGCTGTTTAGAGGTAGCCATCGGAATTTTCACATCCCACTATTCTAAACAACAATACATCTTTATTGGTTTCTTTACCTACTTCTATAAAATTAACAGGTAAGCATTCTTGAATTAGATTAATATCACTGACTGGCATCAGTAGGACGGCGCTGCACCGCTGATTACGGTAAATGTCACAGAACAGTATAACTGTTCTGTGGTACGTGTGATAGCGCGTCTGCCGGGCCGTTTTATTTTGATGTAACAAATTTAATTGTATAGTCATCAGTCTGTCAGTACAGTCATCTAATGGTTAGTGGTCGGTCCTTAGTTCGAATGTCCTACCATAGACGTATTGGTACTGAATAATGACGCCGTAAAATGTTGCTCAACCCTCCTTATCAATTTGATTATAATTACGCTCGGCCCAATTGAGTGTGCGCGACACACAGTGACAACTAACGATGTAAAAGTAGCAATAATTTCCATGAGTAGTAACCAGATACTGTGACGATGTAGCTTTGAAATCATTAGACATTTGAAAGTAAACACATAATTTATTATGTATTGTGTCAAACGCGTCGCATAAATACCGTCGCTACTATTAGACAAAGACAAACACATGCGACGGGCCAGCGCTGACTACCATTTGAATTCTTACCCATAACAGTCCATTTTTGCATTTAATTTTCATTTTTGTAACCGAACAATTTTTGTAATAAAATAAATAAATAAAATTATTTAAAAAATGTATAATTAAATTATGGCATGACTAATAAATTAATTAAACAAGTTTTCTTAGAATAGTTATTATTTTACAGTAAAACCAAACTACTTTGAAGCATCATTAGGTATTTTATACAATTGTCTTTTAGACTCTTTGTTGGAAATTTGAGTGATTAATTTACTTTCATGATACCTACCATCTCATTGTTAAATAATATGTTTAAATAATGTAATTACTTAATAAAACTGAATGATCAACTATTATTAATGATAAAATAATACTCGGGGTGTATTGTTTTCAATATTATTTTGCATTCGAATTTTTGCCAGCCATTAATGCACTTTTAGATATACTGTAAAACTATTTTTATAAAATTGATAAATAAGAGATGCAATAAATTATGTTTTTCAAAAGATCGGTCGGAGATCGGTCCAATCCTGTCAGCTACCATACTTTATTGTAAAGAAAAAAGTTAAAGATCAAAAATTTTCGACATAACATCACATCGGCAGCAAAAATCTGAATTACGGTGACTTCGTAAAATATTTGTATTTTGTACGATATGCATATATATATATGCGATATGCATACATGATATAATTTAATCAATGTTTAAACATTATCAATACAAAATTCGGCAGTCGGGGCAAAAAGCCGTTTAATGAAAGAGATTAGGTCTTACCTATTCTGCGTAGTTTTACTTTCTGCTTTTACAGAAATCGTTTTTCTTGTTAATATTTATCTAAACTACAATACAATATACCTACATAGTTTTTTACTGACGTGATTATCTCATGCTCTGGCCCTCATTTATGTAAAATACAAAAATTACAATCTGAATCTAATAGTTACAAAATTCAATTCAAAATCTAACAACGGAAACAACATAATTAAATATTTTGGTCATGGTGTAATATTATATATTATGTTTTTATTTTTTTGTGTCATTATATACATAGTACATTATATACATACTCTCACGTGTTTATCCCTGAAGGGGTAGACAGAGGCGTACTAGGGCACAGCGACATTTCTCCGCGAGCTTTTTATTCGCGCGGAAATAAATCGCTACCGTATCGCGTTCAATTTGCATCAAATTACAGGTTTTTTTTTTGAGCGATTTTTTTTCTGCCAGTGCGGATAAGTCTGTATAATCCTATATGTCACAGAATTTAGCAAAAAAAACGCGCGGTTAAATATTTTTTATAAAGAAAATAATATTGGCGACTAAAAATAAGTATAGTCTCACTTACGTAATAGGGGGGGTAAGACTTATTGCCGACATTCACAACCTTATATTGCCAGATTAATATTACAGAATAATCAAAATATCCTGTAATGCAATTTACCAAAAATGTAAACTTAATAGTCACTTAGAGCACTGATAATTTTTATTTGTGTTGATTGGAATTGTAAAAAATTCCTTATCGCGCGTCACTCGCTCTCAGCGGATGGGAGCGTGAATAAAAAATTAAGAAGGTACCTAACAAGACTTTTTTCCGACCCTTTAAGTTTAAAGCAGATCATACTTGTATAGCAAACCAAAAAGCGAAAGGAACTATTTTTATATTTAGTACATTATGTTTATTTAGCAATATGTATGTATGTGTGCGGCTGGTTCACTGTTAAGTAAGTGGGTCTATAATTATTTGTTTTTGGCAAAATACAAAAGTTTAATAATTACTAATTAATCACCAATTATTCAATGATTTTTTATTATTCAATTAAAAATGCATCTTAATAATCTCTAATTAATTATAGTATGACAGTATGCTTATATTATTAGTCTTACATTCAGACAAGTTATCTGGTAGGTACCTAGGTCGGTATAATATATCAAGTAGCGAATACATGGTGCAGATCAAAGTCTGTTTTGTAAGGAAAAAAACTAGGTACATCCTTCTACACGAAAAAGTAGGTAACAATAGGTGTAACTTCGGTTTATTTATTTTAAGGCAATGGAATGATAAATACCTATTGTGAGTAGTAACTATTTATTGAAAATAGTTATAGTTGAGTATTTAGGTTATTCATGATTAATAATATAAATATAATAAAGTAATTTACTTATAATATTGTTTGTTTTCAGGTACTACATTTCAATTGACATCGTTACTTGTAATATTCCTCTATTACTGCGTATTTATGATATTAATACCTAATTCTTAAACATTTTGTAGTTAAGGATTTGAAATAATAAAAACGTTATCGAATAAATTTTTGTCAGCGGAGGCCCCGGTGGCTCGTTAGAAATTAAAAATAACATTCAAGGTCAATCTTAACTCGAAACTAACAGCGTCTTGTATTGGTAGGGTAGGTATATAGGTTGCTTAGATTTTCTCTTAGGTATTACGATACCTATAATAAAAAACTACCGTTTAATAAAATTGTGTTACATAACTAAGTTTGGTTCTTATTTCATTTGAATCTCATAAAAATGTTTTAAAATGAACACAGGTTTTAAAAGTAAAATATTTAGAAAACTAATAGTCCCATAAAGAATGGGCTACGCATGTAACGACTTTCAAGTTTTCTAGTTTGATAACACAACGTCAAGTTACTGAGTTTAATCATATTAGTAGAATATACATTAAATGGGTCAAAAAACAGTATTCGTATAAACTACTTATTTCTTCAAAATGCGGCAGTTTGTTTCCGGTAGGTAATCTTAACAACGCACAACCCAAAAATGGGTGTTAAACAATCTACAAAAGTTATAGTACTCGTTTAATACTTACATCCAGACATTTTCGGTCAACAACCAGTAGATGCTCTAGGAATGACAAATACACTGTTTTCTTTATCTACGATTTATTTACAGCACCTCGGTAATAACAGTTAATGCAACCATAGACTAGATGCAGCGCCCAATGAGATTCAACAACGATATAATATGTAAAATGCCTCGTACATTATGTTATGTTTGTGACGGCGTCGGAGAGGCGTCTGTTCATAGACAAAAGATTTACCCTGACGTCATGTTCATAGAGAATGACAAGCCCATCAATCTGTCTGGCGTTAAACTTTGTTTTAAATCTCAATTTTTATAGTTTTAGGACATAAGTAACAGTACCTAATAGTAGAATTAGCAGATGGATTATTATGTTTGAATAAGAAATGAAAATGAATCAGAATATCATAGAAAATTTAGGCGAAATATATTACAACTGAAAAACATTTTAACTAGCGACATCTAGTTAAGAGCATTCACAACAGAAGTCAGACACATCAGATTTGAAGTGTTACCAGTTTGTTTTACCGCAGGTAGTTTAAGAATTGAAATATAGAGGGCATCAAATGATAAAATGATGTAATTTTAAAATTGTACATTTGAAACGTAAATTAGTTACTAGTTTTTTTTTGTAAAAACTGTTTGTATTACCTAAGTAGGAACTTACTTACTGTTGATTAGTCCGCCATGTTACTATTTCGTAAAATACGTTTTTATTCAAATGGAAATCTAAAAAGTTAAATTTCTTGGTCACCAAAACAATAATCAACTATATTGGGAACCTTTATATTAACTATTGATGAAATTCTAAGATAAAAAAAAACACATGAGCCTAGTTGGAAGGGTACTTTTGGAAGCAAAACCTCTCATGCATCAAACATTAAGGGAGTACGAGTTGTTCATCAACATAACTATAATTAATCGAGTTTGAATTTTAGAAATCGGGAGAAAGTAGTAAGTAGATGTCCCTATGCAATTACTATTTTACTATAGATATAAGCTGCAGTTGACACAATCATGTTAACCGCAAACGGATGGTCTGCATCATGGGTGATAGATGAATGCAGGACGCCAGAAAACGCATAAATACAGTTGTAAAAAATCGTAATATTAATTTTTCATTTTGTCTAAAAAATTTAAAATAATGTTAATAATATCGTATCCTAACAACCCCTCTTTTCACTTTTTGTAACATAAGAAACAATAAGATATATGTATTATAATACTTCGTTATTAATTTATCATACTAAATGGTGAGAATATGTCTGATGTTTTCTGAAGAGGGCTCGGACTTTCTGGCAATAGTCAATTGGCGTTATTTTATTATGCAGGTATGAACTTGAGTTGCTCGAGCTGTTGCTTGCATTTCCCAATCCATCTGTATTTTTCTATCTACATTTCCTATTAATATACTCCCAATTTTCCCATCTAACCCCTAATGTGTACGGTTAATAGCAAAAGGCTTTTCCCCATTACCAAAGTGGATTAAATTTAGGATTGGCAAAAATGGGTAGGTATGTAATTTAATACGCTGTGCTTTCGTAAGTTAGCGTAAAGTGAATGTGCGTGTGTGTGTGTGCGTGCGTGTGTACGTGCGTGTGTACGTGCGTGTGTGTGTGGGTGTGTGTGTAGTGTGTGTATGGGTGTATGTGTGTAGTATGTGTGTGTTTGATGGGGTATTTATTAGTACGATTATTATACAAGATTATCATCTGTAATTGTAATTATTTTACATGTTATGCAAAATTTTGCAGAAAGCGTTAAATGTAATATAAAAATGTCATTGTCCTTTGGCAAAACTGCTCTCATAATAAAAACAAGATAGAACAGAGCAATCTCACCCGTGCTTGTTGGACAATGTTGCATTTCTGTGTAGCGAACAGTGACTTCAAATTTCTGTCTGAGATTTTAGATCTCCCAAGGGAAATAAAGTTACTTAGAGAGGTATTTGTCCCAGTATCTATTCGTCTGTACCTTAGCTTCAAGTGCTTAAGACATCTCGGTTGTACTATTGGTAGGTACATGATGTAGGTATGTTTTGTTATCACCATACATTTTGCGGGTTCTACATCTGGTACTTGTTTTATGGCGAGGATACATGAAATTAAGAATACCTAAATATTTTACATATAGGTATATTTTTTAAAGTTATGCTTGGAAGAGAAAAGTCATTTAGAATACCTAAATATTCCACATGCTTAAAACTTTCTTCATCATCATCATCATCAACAGCCTGTAACAGTCCACTGCTGGACGTAGGCCTCTCCTTAGAAAGGAGGTTGTGGCCTACTATACGCTGGCCAGACGGGTTGGTATAGGGTTCGTGTCAAGGCAGTCGTCGGTTCCACGGCGGCTCATTCCCCGCCCTTGTCGCTAAGAGACAAGGGCACTGGATATGTTGCCGCCGAGTGGGGGGGGATCACCATATATGGTGTTTATTTCTCCCCCAATCGGAGTTTGAACGACTTCGAGGTTTTCCTAACCAGCTTGGAGACCTCGATACGGCGACTAGCGTCTGGGCACGTCCTTGTGCTGGGGGATTCAGTGCAAAGTCCATTACGTAGGGTTCCCCCAGGATGGACGCAAGGGGCGAGGCCGTAGAGGAGTGGGCGGCCTCGGTGGGCCTCTGTCTTCTCAACAGAGGCTCCACCAACACGTGCGTGCGACAGCAGGGGGGGTCGATAGTGGACCTTTCGTTCGCTACCCCTGCCCTCGCCGCACGAGTAAGGAACTGGCGTGTCCTGGAAGAGGTTGAGACGCTCTCGGATCATCTGTATATCCGATTTGAGCTCTCCCGGACCCAGGACTCCAGTAGGGGTCACGTGGCGCGGCGCTTATCCCGCTTTCCGCGGTGGGCTGTTGCCAGACTGAACCGGGACCTACTAGAGGAGGCAGCCATAATTCACTCGTGGCTGTCTCCTCAGGCTCCGACCGAGGAGGTCGACGTGGGAGCTGGTCGCTTTCGCGATGCGATTACGCATGTCTGCGATGCGGCCATGCCCCGCATTCGAGGTCGTCGGCCTCCAAGGAAGGAGGTCTACTGGTGGTCCCAGGAGCTGACGGACCTCCGTGCGGCCTGTACAGGTGCCCGGAGGTCCTACACGCGCAGTCGGCGCACTGTGGAATATTTCGGTGTGTTTCGGATTAAAAATCTGTAACTCCGTCAATTCGAAAGATAAAGCTATCAAATTTTGTTCTAATATAAAGTAATACATAAGAGTTCATATAAGTAATGTTTGATGAATTGGAATGATGCGTATTTTTTTTTAATGGATGAAGAAAGTAACAACCATTAAAAATAAAATTCATTTATTGAAATATATTTTTTTACAAACATATCATATGTGTATTTTTTAATTCTAATAACTCAATTAAGATGATTAACATTAAAATGATTATATAAAATTAGAAATCTAAAAATACCTGTAACACTACGCTTAAATATAGAAACATATTGAATTAAAATTATCGCAATATATATATTTTTTATTATTTACTATCTACCACTATACCAGATGACAAAGCCTGTAAAATTATGTATAACCGTTTAATTAAATCAATGTCAACTCCTGTGATATCAGCAGAACAGGCAGCATTGTAAAAAAATCTTCTAGCAGTATTGCCATCATTACTATTTCCCGTCCCCTGTCGTGGTTTGTCAATATATAGACCCAACTTCACGAAATCGCTTCTGTACTTCAGCCTTTTTTTCTTGTTTGAGTCTTTTTTTTTCTTCGCTTGTAGCAGACCACGTTTGGAAAGATAGATTATATGATATGTGTAATATCATTTCCATGCAACGAATCCAGGCATGTAATGTGGATAATCCGTATTGATAAGCATTTTCATTTTTAGGCCTGGCTGTTACTTTTGTTAAATCATTCATTTGTCTAGGAGTTGCTCCGCATATTGTACATGTGGAACTAGAAGGCGTATCTGTTAAAACTTGTGCCACTTTTCCGTCTATCATCGTCAAAAAAAGTTCATGCTTGACTTGAACTCCCATGCCTTCTTTATTAATTACTGATGGAAGCAAAGTTTGTATTTGTTTTTTTATTTCATCTACAACAGATTTAGTTTTTTCTGGTGTTTCTTTGCAAAATTCTATAGATATAGGCCGACAAAAACGAACAGATGAAGGCACTGGATTTTGCCATATGATGGCACCTGTTTCCTCGTCAATTAATCTGATAGGTACAAAAGAAGTAATAAATAAATTTGCATCGGAAATAAGTTCAGACTCCTCTGGTAGAGGTTGCTTGTACTGGCTTTGTCCAGATGACCCATCACAACCCCATTTGCTATATAATATTAAATGTTTTTGTCCATTCTTGTAAACTGTATCTATACATAAAATTCGAGCTGCAGTGTGATCTAACAGATCTTGAACTCTCAATATTTTTGCATAAGTATTTGTGATTTCGATTGTTGATGATGGTGGATAGCATCTCTGTTTCATTTCTTGTATTTTGTAGTATGGTGGAAATAAAGAACAGTTTCTTTCATCTGTAACGTTCCTGAGATACAGATATTGTACCTTTGTTAGTTCCAAGTCGATGAAGACACTTAAGGCTTCTTCATCTGTAAGCCCTTTAATTATTTTTGCATCATCTAATTGATTTAAAACGAAAACCTTTTTCTCTGCATCAGCCAACCTTAATTTTTCAAAAGCTTTTGCTTCAGTTCCTTCTCCTATAGAACGCAATCCTTGAAGATATGCGCTTAGAATGTGCTCCAAACCATATTCATTTAGCAAAACGGTGTTTTTCCTTTTTTTGCTCGATTGTGAAGAGTCTCCATATGACACACACGGTCTTCCTCTTTTACCAGAAGAAGTAGACGGTGTAGAGTCCGTTGACACGTTTTCTGATGTTGGTATGGTTAACGAATATTCAGAATCCAACCAATTGGTGTTCTTTCTTAAAAAGGTATTCTTATTGCGTCCTGCTTCACTCCAGCGTTTATTAAACGATGGGATGATATCCCTTTGAATATGACCAATAATAAAACATATATTGTCTTCTGAAACAAATAAGTAAGTAATAAATAAATTTGCATCGGAAATAAGTTCAGACTCCTCTGGTAGAGGTTGCTTGTACTGGCTTTGTCCAGATGACCCATCACAACCCCATTTGCTATATAATATTAAATGTTTTTGTCCATTCTTGTAAACTGTATCTATACATAAAATTCGAGCTGCAGTGTGATCTAACAGATCTTGAACTCTCAATATTTTTGCATAAGTATTTGTGATTTCGATTGTTGATGATGGTGGATAGCATCTCTGTTTCATTTCTTGTATTTTGTAGTATGGTGGAAATAAAGAACAGTTTCTTTCATCTGTAACGTTCCTGAGATACAGATATTGTACCTTTGTTAGTTCCAAGTCGATGAAGACACTTAAGGCTTCTTCATCTGTAAGCCCTTTAATTATTTTTGCATCATCTAATTGATTTAAAACGAAAACCTTTTTCTCTGCATCAGCCAACCTTAATTTTTCAAAAGCTTTTGCTTCAGTTCCTTCTCCTATAGAACGCAATCCTTGAAGATATGCGCTTAGAATGTGCTCCAAACCATATTCATTTAGCAAAACGGTGTTTTTTCCTTTTTTTGCTCGATTGTGAAGAGTCTCCATATGACACACACGGTCTTCCTCTTTTACCAGAAGAAGTAGACGGTGTAGAGTCCGTTGACACGTTTTCTGATGTTGGTATGGTTAACGAATATTCAGAATCCAACCAATTGGTGTTCTTTCTTAAAAAGGTATTCTTATTGCGTCCTGCTTCACTCCAGCGTTTATTAAACGATGGGATGATATCCCTTTGAATATGACCAATAATAAAACATATATTGTCTTCTGAAACTTGTTTTCCCTCCAAATACGTTGAAAGTGCCGCAGTCGTTTTTCCGCCTTCTATATAAGACACTATTAACTCACGTTTAGTACAGTTAAAAGTCGACATATTGAATAATGAAACAGCCGTACTAGAGTAGGTAGAAACGGTAATGGAGAAATATTTTTTCACTGCCCTTTTTATATTGTTTCAGTATGTGGGAATATTTCAGATATCTATTTTCTCACGAAAAATGACATCTAAATGATAAAAACTTAACAATATCAAATAATTAATTCATAAAACGTACCACAAGTTATTGATAATAAAAGTAAACTACGAAACCGCATTTGAAAGCGATTTCCGTTCCCAGACTAGTATTCGATTTTTTCCCATATCTTCGTAAACCGCAAAAAACCGCAGCTAATTTTTTTATATGTTTTAGGTGAGTAACTAACCTATGAATTACCATTAAATTCAAAGCATCGGTAAACAACTCTAAATGGTAAAAGCTTCGACGAAGTTGAGGAAGGAATATTTTTTCCCCATTTTTTCTTTAAATTGGTTTTTAATTATATATTCGTATTAAAAACAATCAATTGTATTTATTTATTTCCTCTGATAGATGAGCTTTTTAAAAATATATAATACCTTATACCTTTCATTTCAAGTTTTAAAACTATTTCACGTTGAAAAACGTAAATAAACAACTAAATATTTCCCAATTGCTTAAACGTTTAACTTTACTACATGAAAAAAAAATTTATACCAAATACAATAGGAATTACGCTGCAGAATATTAAACCTCGACTTCTGAACTTTTAAATTACATTCATAAAGTGCCCAATTTCAATCAGTGATAAAAATCAATTTTGATATGCCTTTGTTCTACCATATTCCACAGTGCGGCGGCGTCACCGTCGAGACGGTGAGGAGGACCGGCTTCATGAGGAGTACCGACAGGCGCGGAAAACTCTGAAGCTGGCCATTAGCCGCGCCAAGGAAGAAAAAAGAGAGGATATGCTGGAGGGTCTTAATCGTGACCCCTGGGGTCGCCCTTACCGCGCGGTGCGACAAAAGCTCCGCGCGTCGGGCCCCCCCCCTTACGGAGACTCTCCAGCCCAGCTTCCTGCGAGAAGTGGTTGAGGGCCTTTTCCCGCAACGAGCGGAACACACTCCCCCGGCGATGGCCTCCTTGGCCGGAGACGACGGGGAGCACGAGGAGGACGATGTTCCGCCCGTCCGGGATTCGGAGGTAGGGGCGGCTGTTCTACGGATCCGTTCCAAGAACACCGCCCCTGGGCCAAACGGGGTACCGGCCCGAGTGCTGGCCCTAGCCCTCAACCACATGGCAGACCGCCTCGGGGAGGTGTTCGACGCTAGCTTGGTGTCGGGACGTTTCCCTGAGTGCTGGAAGAGCGGGAAGCTGGTCCTATTAAGGAAGCCGGGACGGCCTGCCGATTCGGTCGCGGCCTACAGGCCCATCGTGCTGCTGGACGAGGCGGGTAAATTGTTTGAGAGGGTTCTCTCTGACCGCATCGTCCGGCACCTCTACGAGGTGGGCCCCGATCTGTCGGACGCCCAATTTGGTTTTCGGGCGGGGCGTTCGACAGTCGACGCTGTGTTGCGCCTGAGGGCCGTGACCGAAGAGGCCGTGAGCTGTGGCGGCGTGCTGTTGGCGGTGTCATTGGACATCGCCAACGCATTCAATAGACTGCCATTCAGCTGCATCAGGGAAGCACTCCACTATCATGGGGTGAGAAGTACCTGAGGCGGCTAGCGGCAGACTATTTAGAGGAGCGTACCGTCGTGTACGAGGACCGAGAGGGTAATTTGAGGTGTCGGCCCATGTCGTGCGGTGTTCCACAGGGGTCTGTTCTTGGACCCCTCTTGTGGAACATAGGGTACGACTGGGCCCTTCGAGCCGATTTCCCCCCCGGGCTGGGTGTAATTTGTTATGCAGATGACACTCTGGTGACAGCCCGGGGGGCGAACTTCCAAGAGGCGGCGCGCCTGGCCACAAGGGGAGTCTCCCTGGTGGTCGGGCGCATTGAGGCGCTGGGCTTACGGGTGGCCCTAGATATGACGGAGGCCCTGTTATTTCATGGGCCCCGTCGTGGTCCACCCCCTGGCGCCTCTGGCGCCCTCAGAGGGTAATGGTGGTCAGAGCCATACGCGGTTACCGCACCGTGTCGACGGAGGTGGCGTGCGCGTTGGCCGGAACTCCCCCGTGTGATTTGGAGGTGGAAGTGCTCGCCGAAGTTTATCGGCGAGTGGCTGACTCCCGGGCGGAGAGCGGATTTCGCCCTCCGCCCGAGGATGTGCGCGAGTGGCGCGAAGCGAGTGCGGATGACGGGGTGGGTTTCCCCTCCACCCGCATTACCCGCTGTTCCCGAATCCCTCCTATTACAGGCGCAGAGTGGCACACCGTGTGGTTTTAGTCGGTCCGAGTCCGACACACCACCCCGCCGCAAACCCCGGTGGGGTGACGGTCCGAGGGGATTTCTACACGTTAAAAAACAAAAAAAAGAGTTCGTGTCAAGTTTTCCTTCTCGTTGCAGTGCTTTTGTCCTGCGTAGTTTAAAACTTTCTTAAAGTTATACAATCAATGTTTATAGAACGATGTTGAATAATTATCGCTTGGTGGTCACAATTTGACCATCGTTTATAATAAAATAATACATGGTTTTATTTTTTATTTTTTCATTTCCAATATAAGTTGAACCTTTATTGTAAGACTTTCTACAAGAGTTAGGTTAACATATTGTCACGCAATTTCACGAAATATCACGAACATTCGAGGTAGATAGTTCATTATCATCAATAATGTAGCATGGCACGGAACAATGACCTTTATAACAATACGTATAAGATCGGAAAAAGATTGTTGCGCGATCCTATTTACATTTAAAACGTCCTCCCTATTCTTGGAAAAGGTTCCTTTGAATTTTCTAGATAGATTAAGAACTTTCTAGCCGTCTAACGAGTAGTAGTTATAGGTATATTCATATTGTTTAACGTGGCCAAAATATTGTTTGAGGTATTGCTTGAAGTTCTAACCAGGTTACACTAGCTGTGGTAACAGTGAACAGTGGCTCTGTGATACACAATGGCTCATGGCATCCGCGAACATTAGTGAAGAAGAAATTCTTTATCCATCCATCTAGAATATATGAACCGTGTCGTCTCGTCAACGCTCTGAAGGCCAATTCTCGTAATAAAAGTTCCTCAATTCAGTTCCTATCAACTTTCTATCTCGAAACTGTCATAAAAGGTATTTTTCGTAGTAAAGTATTAAACATTCAACGTTGACTGTAACGTGACTATATCGTATTGTAATCGAAAATTGAATCGGTAATCTGATAGTCTTAGTAATACTTTTCTATTTTACTAAGAAAATACCTTTTATGACAGTTGTGAGATCAAAGGTTGATCAGAACTGAATGAACTTTTATTACGAGAATTGGCCTTCTGGTATATTTTAACCGCTCACACCGCGATGAGATCCCATTCCTTCCGATGTCTTCCTGAATAGTTAAATCTATGACAAGATAACACTAAAAAGGATAAAAGCTCTGGGAATAATCCCAAATGACTTAACAAGTACTTTATTCTATATTTTATCAGATGCAATACAACTATAACAATAAAGTAACTTAATTGTACATCACAGAGGAGCTACTTAAAAATACGTATAAAGTGTTACACAGTAAAGTTTCTTGGAATACGCACTCACATAAGACAGTTTTCATTCTGTAAGATAATTCTATGTTAGTGGATTGTTGGTCGCTTCTTTGCATGTTGTGCTTAAACTTAATGGTCTAAAAGTAGAACACAGGTTCTGAAAGAAAACAAGTTTTAAAAACATATAAAAAATCACATTTACATTAAAACACGGTTTTTGAGTTACCTATATTATTGAAAAATTAAAAAAAAAACGTCACTTGAGGGCAGACGAGGATGATAGTTGAATGAAACATCGTCTCGCTAAAGTTAGAAAAAACTATAGGAAGTTATATTAACGGATTGTGACCGGCAATAACCTGATATTGTACAAAAAAGTATTGCCATCTACGCCTATACGGTACTGTCCTACTCAGGCAAGTGCTGTTACGGCACTAAGTTGTCCTTTTTCTTACTAGAATATTAAGAGTTTTTGAATAACTTTAGCATAGGTACGTATAGGTATCAGTATTGTCACTGTTGATTCCGTTGTTTACAACGGTAAACTTGTCTCTATGTACAGCTAACACACATACAATTCACGTGATGTAAGTCCATATAAATCTATTAAATAGTACTTACAATACCAAAACCATCCAACGAGCCAAAGTGCGAAGAAGATCAAAAAGGAAATAAAGCAGAAAGCCACGAATAAACTAATAATTTGACATATAAGCGTACACAGGCAACTGTAATAAAATAAATTAATTTACTTGTTTTTTATTTACAAAAGAATATTGTTGGGGGTTAACGAAATAAGCGCAATGTGCACGATATAGAAAGATCGAAAATATATCCTTGCACACCCACAAACGTAATGTACAAGATGGTAATTTATTTAAAAATATATGATTAAAGTATAATGGTCAGCCCTATCACGTTCAACAAGCTATTAAAGTACTATTAAATAGTATGTAATGTTGTCTATACCATCATTTCGCAATATATAAAGGGAAATAATCTTAATTTCATTACTTCAGAAACTAGTTAATGATTTTATGAAAAAAACATTTTCTTTGTGTATCGTAGAAATTTTACCCCAAAGGAACAGTTTATTACTTTGATATTTATCAACATTATAGACTTACCACATTTTTACACCTGGAAGAAAATATTAGACATTGATCTAAATCAACCACTGATTGTTTCTCGTTTTCCTTGCTTGAATATATTTTCTAATAAAATTCGATAGGGCATAGCTCGAGATAATACATTATAAAATTATTAGGTATTGTATAATTGACAGCAAAACAACAGTGACAAATACTATGCTATGTTTTCACTTGCGTTCTTAAGGAGGATTCAGTCTATGCATTTATAAACCTTAGGAGACATTGCCGACATTGGTGTCAAATATCTTTGCTAAAAACCCTATCGCACAGATTATCGTATTTATTATTATTGAATCGTAATAATACTAATATTAATAATATATGTCAAGATAGTGTTTAGCAGTTGAAAAGATTCTTGTGGGTTTCTTGTCTCATACCTACCTTTCCTCACTAAACCGATTTGTCTGGTTTACAGAGAAATGAGTCAATTGCGAAAATACTTGTGTTTGATTGATTATTTATGGTTTATTTATAATTTGTTGTCCATTTTCGTCTAGCAACCGGAGTTAGTAATAGGCATGGTTCGTTTAACAGATATATTTTAGCTCTCTGCACGGTGGGCTATTCATTCATTTATCAAATACTTACAATTAAGTCGTTTTTTTCCATCGTCTGTCTACTCCAGGTGGGCATGAGGCGTGAGTGTACTCATGTATGCATATTAAATCACTTGAAAAAATCATGCATAAGTTTTGTGTTAAATTTATTATTTTACCCAGCAGCGTCCAAATATTATTCAAGCACGATAAAAGTTGTGTGCTTGAATTGCGCCTTCCCACGGTACTGTTTTTTCAATTTTTATGATGTCTGGGAGTTGGTTTATACTTAAATAGTGAGTTGGCTGCTAACACAAGTTACGTGGGCGCTAAATTTTTTATGAACTTTAAAGCGTCTGGCAAAGGTTAGGAGATACTAACATTACGTGGTTGAATTTTCATTATTAAGTGTTAGCTTTTAGGTGTCCGTGTTATTCGACGTATCTTACAGTAACTGGCTACGTTACACACACACATATATATATATATATATATATATACAGACGTAATGGGCGTTGTCAAATAACGTAATTCATCGCTAGTTTGTTATTTGTCTTATAACTATTTTTTTACCGGCTACGTTACATATATATACATATATATATATATATATATATATATATATATATATATATATATATATATATATATATATATATATATATATATATATATATATATATTTTTTTTTTTTTTTTTTCTTTTAGTGTTTTTGAGTTTCTATCTTTATATTTTTATACATGTTAAAAAACTTTATAAAAGGCGTCGAACACCTGTTGTTTGTACATTGTCATATACAGCATAAAAAATATTTTAGTGTTACACATCTTTACTAATTTTATATATATATATATATATTATTACCGGCTACGTTACATATATATACATATATATATATATATATATATATATATATGTAACGTAGCCGGTAAAAAAATAGTTATAAGACAAATAACAAACTAGCGATGAATTACGTTATTTGACAACGCCCATTACGTCTGTATCAAGTGAACCTAGATATCTTAGATTCCATACTTATGTAAAATTAGTAAAGATGTGTAACACTAAAATATTTTTTATGCTGTATATGACAATGTACAAACAACAGGTGTTCGACGCCTTTTATAAAGTTTTTTAACATGTATAAAAATATAAAGATAGAAACTCAAAAACACTAAAAGAAAAAATCTTCAAAGCTTTGTAAACACAATCATCTGAACTTCTAAATACACGTGCCTTCATATTTCTATACCCAAATACAAAGACCATATTATGTGAAATTGCAATTTCAGGAAATTTATAGACACTAGACATGATAATTATTGCTATTTTTAAATTATATTCATTTGCTGAAATGATGGTTTTTAATCACGGCGATTTCACATGTGATTTTGATTTCGTCATAGATGAAGATAAATGACATTAAAATTAATCAAAATTATTTTTATCAAAGGACTTTCAAGTAAAGTTACGTTTCGTTTCGTGAAGTTCCTATAGTAAACCTTACATACTAATGGGTTGTTAGATGTCATTTTTATCATTAGATTGCTATTTAGTTTCATTTTTATCACCTAAAATGTTCTTCAGAAGTGTGTACCTATCTCTGCCAACTTCTATGTATTTTAAAGCTCAATGCGCACAAGTGTTTTTGCTGTTTTTCTACAGATGAGAATGGTTTTAGCTCTCCATAGAAGGAAAGCCATATGTATGTTCACTCGTGTTGCAATGTCTATAATTATTTTTGGGAATGAGAAAACGGCATGAGCCCGGCGGTCTTTAGAATTATATCAGGTGGGTGATGACTTGTAGTGAATGTGGACGTTAACGTTTAAGGCAAAAAACGAGTATGTCAGTCACCTGAGCTCTCACACCAACGAAGCTTTCATTAACCAGTTCCAAGTAGCCGTGGCCAAAGACAGTCTCGACCGACGATATTATATTTATACTAAATAATAGCAATCATGAAGCGAGCACTGAACTTGTCAGTTCACAGGAATCGTAATAATTATTACGATTTCTATGAGCCAATTAAATCAAAACGTTACTGTTGTAGCCACTTTTCTTATCAGGCGGACTACTCACCGGCTGACCCAATGGAGAGATTCACAAGATTACCTCAGGGCGCCTTTTATTAAACAGAAGTGTGTGCGTGTGGGATACCTACGGGACCCCTTAGAGAAAGACAACTTACACCTCAGTCATACATACATGTATATTTCAATAAAAAAAATCAGTTACAATAAAAAAATAGTGGGTATGTAAATAAAAAACCGCAGCGGCGCGCGTCAGAGCCGAGCTGATGCTGCTCGGAGCCTCCTCGTCTTCAATCCAGGAGGTCACTTCCCCTTCCGCCCGAGTCGGCTATTTATATTAGGTATAAAGGAAGGTTCACTAATGATATAAATAAAGTTAACGAGAAGTACGTAACCCTTGAGTACGGCTGTCCGCTTGTTTGGTGAGCCGCGTGACTGCCAGTTTGCCAGAGGGTACCAAGAAACTTGATTTCGCACCAGAAGGCCACAAATGAACAAGCACGCCGTCTGAGACTGACCGTCTTGACCCGAAATCTGGGACCCTACGAATGGATTAGCACTCATATTATCGATCAAGTTCCAGAAACAAATAATTACAAGAAAATTATGAATATACTCACCACTTGCGTGGGTACTTCGAACAATAAAACATTACTAAAAAATTACTACATTGAAATTACCAGACAAACAAAATACTATTTAAGGTCGGAAGACAAGAATTAGCAGAGTGTCCCCTGTGGCTGAAAGCCGGACTTATATAATGTTCGGTTTGTGAACTTTCCAGAAAGAATCCCTACTTTAACATTTCAAACTGTCACTCAAATTATTATCTAGGTTAACACGAACTTAATCAAAAGTTCCTACCGGAAGCGAGTTACTTTTGATTTAGTTCGTTACGATTGATTATTATGATTATGATATTATTATTATGATTTATTTAGTTACGAGCGAGTTACAAGACACTTTTAACACCAATACAAATTGTATTGGTGTTAAAAGTGTCTTGTTATGGTAATAACAAGACACTTTTAACACCAATACAATTTGTCAGGATAAATTAATTCAATGACTTACCTATAAAACAACACCATCTAGTGGTCCGATGGCGGACGAAGAACATCAATACTATAGCTAAAAACTACTTTGGATAAATCAAGAAATGCGACGCGGGGCAATAGATGTCGCTGTTAACAACTCCGTACGCAATACAAATATACTAAAAAAATAACTGTTACACTGTGATGTAAATGACTTTTAAAACAAGTCATTTACATCACAGTAACGTTTCTTTGGCTTGTTGTAGCTATTCTATGTTTGTGATGGAAATATAATTAAAACACATGAAAACGCAACACAAAATGTTTTTCAAGTAATAAATAAAACGATGTTTACATGTTATATATTTACAGACAAGCTATGAACTATCCATTTTATAATTCTAAGAATAACTGTTAAAGCGTTAGCAGGGGAGCAATTCTGTAATGAGATGTTTTGTTGTTTCTAACAGCTGCTCTCTATGATCACAATAAATAAAACGGACTTTTTGTTCTCTTCTTTGACGGTATTCGTCTTATTCACTATAATCTTATTCACTATAACCTTTAAACGAGCAATTCTTGTATCTGACTCTCGGAAACGGCTCCAATGATTTTCATGAAATTTAGTATGCAGGGGGTTTCGAGGGCGATTAATCGATCTAGCTAGGTATCGTTTTTAGAAAATTTACAAAAAAAATACCGAGCATGACTCGGTCATTCAGGTACTATCATTTATACCTCATTCAACGGCGAGGCGACTAAAAAGACGCTAACTTGTGACTGTTGCGTGGTTGGTGTATATGGGCGGCGATAGTCACCATCATTTGAGCCATGTGCTTATTTAACCCTCTCCCAAACCATAAAAAATAATAAGATTTTTTATGCGGATATCAATGTTTTATTTAAATTTCTACTGTGTTTTTTTTTACGAAATAAGGACAATTTCTTGAGCAATTTTATTAGATATTTCTTTTGAGATAGTAATATTGAGTTTGTCACCTGAATAACAGCAACCAAAACAAGTCAAACAGCACTTAAACTATTGATTCAGCGTTCAATACTGTATAAAGAGTTCGGTCGGAACCAGGCGTAATTGATACCTGGCTAAAAATCAACCGCATTCTGCAGATTGCAGGTAAATAGACTCAAGTGTTTCACAGGCGTGTACATTTACCAGGAGTGATGACCGCATTGATTGTCTGTTATAAGCATCTTACAAACTAACATAAAAAATATCGAAAATGCATACCCAGATTTCCCTTAAGATTTATATTTAGATCTAGATTTAGAAAAGTAAATTTCAAATTAATAAAAATACATTTTGAAATTGTTTATTTTGAAAATACAATTCATTTGTTTAACGTAAACAATATATGTTCAAGGTAAGTCCTCTGAATAGCATTTACGTCGAGTATAATTAATAATCCTTATTAAATCTTAGCATTATAATTAAATTATCTTGTATTAACTATCCTGTACTCATAGTTTTTGTATAGTATATAGATTACCGTCGTTTCCTGAAACAATGAATTCTAATTATAACATGATACTTATAGTCCTATCATACTAGTTCCATAATTGTTTGAGGTGGGTGTTATGTAGCGCGGAAATCTATTATTAAATAATAATTGAGGAGGAAACATTAACCACCTACCTTTGAATTACCCACGCGATAACTGAACTTAGATAGTTAAGTGCTTTGATTTTGTCGTTTGACCTTAATAGTTTAACCCAGGGGGGTAGACTATTAAGGTCAACCAGGGGGTACCACAGCGGTGACATCGGCACTGACCGATTGATGGACTACGTCCTATAGGCTACAGATTCTTTGCTGCAGCAGATCCATTCCGCAGAGATCGTGATACTTGGCGACTTTAACCCTCACAACGCCGAATGGCTTGGCTCACGCAAAACCGAACACACGGGTAGATCTATTCACTATTTCGCCCTGACCTACGGCTTCTCACAACTGGTATCAATACCCACGCGGGTCTTCACTGTTGGACCTTCTGCTGACCTCTGATCCGAATAGTTACAAAATCACTGTTGAGGCCCCACTTGGCTCCTCGTATCAATGCCTAATCCTCGCACAACCAATCAGTGAAACAAGTTATCGTCTACGGTATTGCCGGACTGATACAACCTTGACACGACGAAGGTTTGACACTGCAAGAAAAGAGCGTAAAAGTCCTTCCTCAAAAGCCGGTAAAGCGCTTGTGTCTTCTGAGTTGCAGGCGTTCATGGATAGCGGTAGTCGCTTCCATCGGATGACCCGACTGCTCGATTGCCCCCTCTTCCATAAAAAAAAACTTTTTTTCTATCAAGCAATCACCAATAACTTTTAATTGAGATTGTTGTCTCAATGGCACTCGGGTAGTGCAATAGCTACTATAATCTCCACGCTTAGAGAGTAGACTTCAGAGTAGCGTAGTCGCTACTCTAGTAGATAGCCTACTGGCTATCTACTCTAACTATTTCACGTAAGTATTATGTATTATTAGAATTTAAAATTACGCACAACATATTTTATCTCTAAGAATTGCAATGACCACTAGATCCTCTACTCTTAGAGAGTAGACTTTAGAGTAGAGAATAGACTATCTACTCTCTAACTATTCTACTACCAACTATTCCACTTTTCATGATATCATTAACGGATAACATATTTTCTCTGTAAAAACTGGTCAAGTGCGTGTTGGGTTATGCGTAGTGTTGGATTCCGTAGTTAAATACTACCTGTTTTAAATAAGTAACATCTGTTTCTAAGTATTTTTTTATTTATTTTTTCTTGATATATATTTTGTTCGAAATTAGCCAAGTAGGAAGGGAGAAGGGTACATTTTCATAACTTTGCAACTATTACACTTAAACTAACAGAGCCAAATTCAGTTTAACCTGTAGGGACAGTTTAGCTACTGGGGACACTTTAGTTAGTACGAACGAAAACGACGACGGCGACAAAATCGGATAATAAGTATAACTTTCATAATTAATATTTAGCTATCATCACTGTATCAAAAATAAGTATTCGAAAAACTCTTCACACTCATTCCCATTTCCCATACAGGTAATTTACCATGAAAATGAAAACTTTTAAGATTTAATTTTACAGTTTGTCGGTGTTATTAATACATACTTAAACAGCCATACAAAACTATAGATTTCTAGTACTAATAGTCTCTAAGTAAGTGGCAGACAGACGAACGAATATGCAGGTAGGCATGGTTAGCAAAAATGAGGGTTCCTTGTTAGAAATATGGAACTCTAAATACTTATTCATTATATCTATGCTTCATAACCAGGCTTATATCTACGCTAAATATAGTAAAAATAAACTACATAGTATTACAATTACAAAATTCAGACAAAATAATTATTTGTTACTTGTTTTATTATAATTATATACACATTTATATTATTATTGTCACAGACACAAATGCTTACACTACATAGATAAGGTTCGTTTCGTAAATATAACTAAAATACTTACTAATCAAATTTGTATTTGCTCTATCTCGTCGTATTTATAGATTTCTTCTAACGAGACTAATTCAGTACAAAGCCTACTATCGTTACTACGATAATTACAATTATCACTAAGGTGATGATATTGCATATTAGGCCCAAACAGCTGTAAAAGAAATATTTATTTTAAAACAATAATAATAATAACTTCACACATTGCACACACGGCCGTCAGATCCCAAACTAGGCTGAACCTGTACTATGATAATTAGACTGCTGATAAACATAAATATTATATATTTCTAAATACACACAAATTTTAGATAAATTACAACCAAACACAGAACAAATTATCGTGCTCATCATCACACAATTATTGTGCGATGAGCACGATTACACAATTCCTGGTTAGGAATGTGTATTTTTCCATTCCTACCCAGGACGCTAAGCCAGAGCTTAGCAGTCAAGGTCACTACTAGACCATCATGCCAATACACTTGTCCTTAATGAACGTTACGGCAAAAAATCAGTACGGCCTTTTTTTTTCCTTTGTGTAATGAGCTAGAGAAAAATGGGTCTTTGGAAAAGGGGATTGGAAATAGTCTTGTTTATTTGACATAAGAAATGGTAAAATGGTCGTTAATACATTGGTGTAATACATTGGTACAAATAAAATGAAATTTCTTAACAAGCTAGGTGCTGATGCTTATCGTTTATCTCGATGCAAACATTTTTACATTATATACCTAAGAGAATTGTTTCTTTTGTTAACCTAATTTTACTCTCATTGAGTACATCCAAATACAGAACGGGAACAAGGGAAAATGTATTGAGGATTCTGCAATATCATAGTTTATTTAACACTTCTGTTCTGTATTATACCTTTTAATGTGTTATATGTATTTATTTTTTATTAATCGTTATTATTTTTTCGGCACCAAAAAGGAGTGCATCTCGAGAGACAAATTGAGTAGGTTACTACTTACTTGAAACGTTTGAGTTTATATGCACGTCCTTACCTATAGATACCGCTATTTCGATAGTCAGAAAATACTATTAAGCCAAAATAAAAAACCTACTACTATTCATCAACTAATATTATTAATCATTCAAATATTAGATATCTTCATCCCTATAATAAATAAGTTTCTTGATACGGATCTCGTTTTATTTTATATTTTACAGCATTTCCTAATTTAAATATAGTTACATTTTGTATATACTAATATTTTTATTATGATAAAATATTATTCTTACGAAATGTATTCATTTGCCACATACACACAAATGTCTTCACTATATTATACTTACAAACCAAGTCTGTAGTTGTTCTATATCTTCCTATCTATAGCTTTGTAACGAGCCTATTTCAGTATAAAGCATAGTATCGTTATTATGAGAACTATAAGTACCACTATCATAATGAAACTGCATATTATACCCAAACAACTGTAAAAGAAATACATATTATTTTCTTATGCACCGTTTCTGCGAAAATTTCTGCACATCCCCTTTTGACTGTTCTTTAAATGTCATAAGCAATGATCGAGTGGTCGCCAATATCCTGGTTGTTCGCGTACTGCAGTTTTAGCATCATGTTTTAACTGCTCTTGAATCTTGACATTTAAAATTATGACTATGACCTATGACTGTCAGATTCCCGCAGTGCCTAAACCGGTGGAGCTACAAACGCGAAATTTTACCAGGTGATTCTTTTTATGTTGTAAGGACCCAACTAAAAAAGGATTTTTAGAAATTTCACCGCTAAGGGGGTAAAATAAAGGATAAACAGTTGTATGAAAGTTCGTCAAATATGAAATAACAAATAATCGCGAAGTCGCAGGGAATAGCTAGTATGAAATATATTGACATTCCTTTAGAAATTGGGCGCGAATGCCTATGGTGTCCCTTTTGTCTTGAAGCGATCATTTTTACACCATGTAGCAAAGACAATTGTTTCTTTTTTAACCTTCTTTTAGAGCTACAAGAAATATAAGGGAAAGAAAGAATCATAAAGAATGTTTTCAGAATTCTACGATTTAATAGTTTATTTACCACTTTTATTATTCATTACCCTCATTTTTTTTACATTTCTTTATTATTCATTATAATTTTTTCTCGTCACTGAAAAAGAATGCACCTCGAGAGACAAATTGAGTGACTTGCTATTTAGAGATCTAAATATTATTCACCAATTAATAATGTTATGAAGTGACCGTAGTTAGACATGTTAATAAATAGTAGATAGAATTTCCTTTATAAATAGAATTACTAGGCAGTTACAAAGCAACATATGTATATACAATCTACAAGTTTCAACAGTCCTAATTGAACATAGCGCTATATTTCAAAGCCTTGCCTTGTTGGTTGTGTTGTAATTATAATTTTTGCCTTGAAATTATTGCATTAATTAAAAATAAACGGCTCATTATAAAACCACTCGATATCTGGTACCTTGAATGTTTACAGATTTTTTGTTGTTTTCAATGTCAACATCTGAAAGAACGTATAAACTATTTTAGAAAGAGAATTACCACATTTCTTGATACGGATCTCTACTTATTTTAAATTGTAGAGCACTTTTTGGCTCCAAATATAGTTAGATGTTGTATATAATAATATTTTAGTATCATAAAATTCAATACATTACAAAAAGCTCTGACAGTTATAAATGTCTGAATAGATAGACGTTAACTGATTAGTTTACAGATAAATGAGGTCCTAATTTCTCTATGGAAATTAAAAAAATAACAATATGGTTTTAGATGCAACTATAAATGATTTATATACACATACACAGGTTTAGCTAAGTTGGACATCTTATCATGAAACATGACTTATTACACATACACATGTATATAGAAAGCAATTATCTAATTTTTAAACTAAAGAACTAAATTCCTAATTTCGAAAATCGTGCACTCTCTTACAATACGTGATTATCTTACATATTGTATCTTTCAAATCCAATTGCTCAACAAAAACGACTACGAACTGATATTTAATCCTCTATAACCTGCTTAAAGACCTTAGATGGGAAGAGCTTCAGTAAGCTCTTTTCTTGAACGAATATCCAAAGCGGCATTGCTAGGCTCGTATCAAATATGGTTAGGTAGAGGGGGTAACACAGCAGACAGTGGAGGTGAGCGCTGACGCGTCGCAAGGAGTACTCCCTAAACGTATACCTGGATCGCAAGTCCCAGGCGCTGTCTAACTCGCATGTGTTGCCCCATCTATCACGCGATGGACCCGGCACCCACACGGTGAATCCATGAAACGCTAAAAAATAGGTCTCACAATACCGAACTACTACTAAATTACCCATATGGAAAATGGGTATGATGATCTGATGATGGTCTGATGATGTAATAAAACTACGAGTACGTTAACTTCTTAACTCTGTTTGGTATTAAAGTGTGTTTTATTAGATTTCTTAAACAAATCTTATTAAAGACGTACGAAACTTACTTTTAACGCTTAAAATTTTAAATTGTACAGGTATATATTTAGCTGGAATAATAAGATACGCATATCGCATAAACCAGCATATGTTACCAGTTCACCGCGTTATTCCATCTAAAAAATGCGTAAAATTGTATCTGTTTAGCTTTGTAGCTGGTTTCTCAATTCTTGAACTTCCTTTTGACCTGATGACCCTGCCACACACGCTACTATCGCAGCTACTGTTGTCAATAATAATAAACCACAAATGCACCTGCATACTAGGCCCATACAGCTGAAACAAGAAACATACATTTTCAGTATTGTAGAAAACAGCAATAGTTAGCGGTGTGTACACCGTTCTACTTATACCCAAGACTTTTAATATACATGTATACATATATATGTATATATATGTATACGCACAAACGTGCACATATATAACATGTATTTAATATTCTTTACTTGTACATAATAGTACTTATTTAGAAGAGTCTGATGCTGTGTTGCACAAATACTGTATGTGCACTTTACGTGCGTGTATCACCATATATCATACTTATTGCAACTGACAAAATTAATTACCACATTCCTTGTTTTGTGTAACGTTACGGCAAATTATACAGATTTGTTTATTCTTCTTCTTCTTATTATTATATGGCAAACTGTGCCGATGTCGACAATTCTGCCAATGTCAAGTGCGATGGAAAGACGTGGGTTAAGAGAAATACATAAGAGAAAAGGAATTTGCAACCATTAAGTTTTATAATGTTCTTACTATATTCTGACAGCTGTAAAAGTCTAATTATTAATAATTCTCCTCAACTTCACACCAAAAGCAACAGATTATAACAAGTTTAGAATAAGAAGTATATTTACACTATGGTGAATTTCTAGAAATGTAAATCGTTTTTAGCTAAACGTCACGTTAAAATTTTATATGTAACTAGATGTACCCTGCCACGCCAGCCACTGTGGCACATTGTTGCCAAATTTGATCTCAATCGGTGTACAACTTTTTGAGTTTTTGAAGCGTACACAAACAAACTTAACATTTTTACATATATAGATACAACTAAATGGTGTTAAATAGCGTTTTCTCTATTTGTTAACACAAGCAAGCGACGCGGAGCAAAGAAGTGGAAATGAAACAAAATTTAAAAAAATAAAATAGTTGAATAATTTCCCATCCCTTGCAAAACCTACAAAAACAACGTGTTCTCACACGTTCTCACACTACCATCGACTCTATTTTTCGAATGTTTTTTAGATCCATTTGATAATTTTTTTTCGTTATCTGTAATTAATATCATTAATATTAATTATTGAAATTTAATAGTCTATAGCATTGCCTAGTATTATATGATGGTTTGCTTAACATTATTTACTTAGATTTTTTAACTGTACACCTGTTACTAAAATGCAGTTTTCATTATTAAACCTTATAACTAAGTAAGTATAATTTAAGATGAGCTAAACGCTTTGCTAGTTGGGCTATATCGACCAGTCGCAAACGCGTTGTGAATGTGGCGCTCCATTGCAAACTATGCCATATTTGTTTTCTTGTCCACTGTGTCCCGCCGTCTGCCTTGTAGAGGAACTGTGGAGAGCAACAGACAATGCCTTACCAGTGGCGGAATTTTGAGCTGACAAAAGGTTTTCACCCGTTGCCACGAAGAAGAAGAAGAGAAGACAACAATTGTAGTTGCAAACCATCTAACTATACTTAATTTATTTTACCTACTGAGAGTGATTTTTTGCCACGTAGCTTTACGTTAGTTGCACGTAGAATTATAGCTGAATTCACTTTATTTTTCACTCTATATCTCTATAGCGTTGGACCGCAAAATACACACATGTTCACTAGACTAGACAATACATGACATGTTCACTAGAAAATAAGTGTAATATAATGCACATTATACACATACATACGTCTTTATTACGGAAGGGATACACGTTTTCGTATTAAACGCCCACTTACGTAATGAGGAGGAAGCTTAATATTGCTGTCTACTGGACACATATGTTTCTTAATAAAGGTATTATAGATTAAATACACACAGACACCCGAGACCCGTCATGACATACGGAGCCAAAACGTGGACACTTAAATTACCTTTGGTCCACAAGCTTAAAGTCGCTTAGCGTGCTATGAAAGAGCTAAAGGGTTTGCATCAGGAATTAGTTTACCCGGCAGAGAACCAAGGTCATCGATATAGCACACCGGATTACACAAGTTGAAGTGGCAGTGGGCTGACCATATTAGCCGCAGAACCGACAACCGTTGGGGTAAACGAGTTCTGAGTGGAGACGGCGTCTAGACAAACGTAGTGTAGGACGCCCACAGGCCAAGTGGAGTGACGATCTGTGCAAGATGGCTGGCAGGAGCTGGATACGAGAAGCCGAAAATCGATCTAAGTGGCGTGCAATTGGAGAATCTGGAATCGTGAAATCTTTTTCCAGAAGTGGACTACCATAGGTTGATGATGATGATGACACACAGACACAGAACAAACTGATCTTCACAAAATATTGTCCTAGGTGGAAAACGAACCCACGACCTCTGGTTTAACAGTCAGGATTCCTAACCACAATCACTTAGACCACCAGGCCCGACAAGCAGTATATAGGTACGTGTGTGTAAAATTATTTTTGTACTTTCGTTGTCATATCTTTGAACTGATATCACGATATCACTTCAAAGCCAAATTCCATTCACAAACGTGCTTCAACATGTGTGTATGAATTATGTTTTTCTATCTATAATCTATTATTTTAGCTGGAATTTAGCCAGTCTAGAAGCTCTGCATCAAAGACTAGGTTTACAAGGTAACCAAACGAATATACAACCTGAATAAGCCCAAAGCCGATAAGCTATTGAAAATTCTGAAGTAATTATTTATCTTAATAACGTTGCGTTACGATCTTGAAAACCGAATTATCGCAAAGAAAATATTAATAACTTTCAAAGTAACTATATGACAGAAATATATAAAAAGTTGCTAGATGATAAACAACCTATCCCATTATTTATGCATCCCCAATTTCATGATTGGGCCGGCTGCTTGTGACTCCTAAATTGCATGCTTTAATGGGCGGCGATAGTCACTTTCCATCAGGTGATACGTCTGCTCGTTTGCCGCCTCTTCCATAAAAATGATGGCGATCTATTGAGTAGCAGAGGCATGAAATCAACAACAACTAACAAAAAGTCATAAATATTTACATTTTTACATAAAAAAAGAATTTACATAAAAAAAGTAGGAATATCTTGTTTTCATTTTACTTCAGAGACAGTCATTATCTCTTCAGAACCATATCCTAAACACAATGTGATGCTTGGCTGACTTATAGGTATATTATTGTAACGTTATCTATGCAGTATATTGCCAGATTTTTTTATCACCTTCAATAAGTCTAAGCTTAGTATTTTAATACCATGACTCACGGTTGTATTAATATAATTGTTTGTAATACCTAGGCCTAGATTTATCTGGGGGTATGGCGGGGTATAACGCGCTGTCGGTGCCGTTCTGCCTAGCCTCGAAACTTGGGTAGGTAGGGAGGGAGGACGCGTCACCTTCCGACTAACGCAGGTGCTCATTGGGCATGGCTCCTTCGGTGAGTAGAGATCTGTGCCCGCCAGCAATCATTGCTGTCATGCTGGCGGGTCAGGAGGGCTGGGGCGCAGTGGTCTGTTTCTGTAAAGCTGTAATGCCACAGAAAGGTTCGGTGGTCTCTTTTTGAGCCGGAGATACGAAGGGATTTTCCATCCGGTCAACAAAAAAAAAGGCCTAGGTTTATTGGTAGTTGTGAGGAGAGAGAGAGAGTCCGTGTGGTGACGTATTAAGAATACAAAAATTGTCACTACCCCAATTCATCCCGTGGGTGTCGTAAGAGCCGACTAAGGGAGCAAACTAAGCAGGACAACAGCACTTCAAAGAGAAGGAAAACTTGAAACAAACCCTATACCAATCCGTATGGCCAGCGTGGTATAGTAGGCCAAAACCTCCTTTCTAAGGAGAGGCCTATGTCCAGCAGTGGACTAGTATAGGCTGTTGATGATGTGAGGAGAGACAAAGGCTGATAAATACTCATATAAACGTTTTCAATCCTGATCCTACCATAATGTAAAACGAACTATTTACAATGCTGTGCTAAAAGAGATGTAAGATCGGATCGCATTAAAACTTTACTGTGCATTCTTATTATCTAGGGAGTATAGTGTGTATGTACTAGAGTGGATGTGCAGTAAGTATCTTCTGTAACAACATTTACCAACACAATGTAATAACGTCTAGTGCGATGTAAATGTATCAAACCACATCTCGTTTATTCTCAGTGGAGAATCACATGTGCATTTGGTTTGAATATTCGTTGTAAGAGAATGTATAAATGGACGGTAAAAATAAATTTATACAATTAGTAAACATTTGCAGCCAAAGATCTGCAACTTGAATTAGTCAAAAAAAATGCATCTTTTCTCCTTGTTTTCCATTCTTCTCCAAAGAAGATATTGTCACTCAAAACTTTCTATGTTGCTCGTATGTGACTCGTACTTTAGTTGGAGTGAGTTATTAGCTGTGGACAAGCAACAACTCTTAAATACGGTTCAAACTCAGAGTTAAAACCATAAACCATGTAGGTACTATTTTTTTTTTTTTAAATCCCTGAAATTGCAAAGTGAATTCTATTGGGAACAGAAAGATTCAAAGATGACTCTTTACCTGAAACCATTTTGTTTAGACCTTCAGTTAACTCTATTTATTAATTAAAAAAACAAACAACTTTTAAAACATTAAACATTCAAATTGTAATATTCAATTCATCGCAAACATATTTAATTAAAGGATCCGTATGTGTTTGGTTCTCAGTTTGAAACTGCATCTAAGTTCTGCAACTACCAAAGTACCTTTAGCAATATTAATTGGTGAGAACTTTATAGCCGTACGCTCCCCTGCTTATATTCAAAGACAAATACGTACTTACTAAGGCATTAGGAATGACTTATACGAGTAGTTTGAGTTTGGGAGTGTTTGAATCAAGAGGTTTATAAGACTAAGATGCAATGGCTATGCTTTGATGCAACTTTAATGTAAGATTGCGTATAGGTAATATTGAATTTTCGATTCACATTATTTAAACTAATATGCATGTGTGGTTTGATAAACACAAATGTTAGTTGCAAAGTCGATGCTCTAAATTGTGAAGACCAAGAATTAGGTTTGGGTTGACGGATTTAATGAGCGTAGGTGTAAACCTGGATAACAATATCTACAGGACGGGTCACTTCTTGTATTTGATCTTTATTTCAAACACCAGTCATTGCAGGTATTTCATGAATCTGACAATTGTTTGAACAGTATACTATTAATAATAATAATAATGTTTATTAGTCAAGAACAAATACAAACAAAATGTAAAACAAAAAATATACTGCAGGAAATTCACAAAAAGTACTGATGCAGGTTCCCAAAACTATGTATGTACATATGTATTTTAGGAGACAACACTCAGTCAGACTACATAACACTGAACATGCTTTAGTAGTTATGCTATGATACGAGTATTATTTTACATAAGTGGTCGTTATTGACATATAGAATAGTAAACTAGCATGTCTAATATCTTATTGAAGGTAATATATTTAAATGACACCGAAGTCTGTTATTTGTGTTCGGTTAACCCATTAAAAACTATTACGCTGCTTGCTGTCGCTGAGTGAAACTCTATATGGAAAAAAAATCTTTTCTAGTATTGTAGAGTATCTAATCTATAAGTTATATAAGTTACTTATTTTAAAAATAATTTTTATCTCGACAAATTAGACATAATATGAGTCATAGCTTGAGGAAAAGATTTTTTTTTAATTTGTATAGATTAAGAACATTGTGTTGATAAAGTTTAATAAACTGAAGTTATTTATCGTTGAAATCTTATGTAACGCGAATGATGCTTGTAAGATCTTTTGTGAGGGACCCTTAAGGACTCCTCTTCCGCTGTGGCTGGGGTCGTGGAGACCCTTATTGGCGACGTGACTCGTCTTCAGGCGGCTAATGACTGCCTGACGGAGGAGGTGGCGAAGCTCAGCGCTTAGTTTGTCCAATTTCGGGCGGATCGCGCTGAGCGGGAACAGCCGGCTTCGTCGCGGCTTGTCCCTACTCCCAATCTCGGGGGCCTTCCTGATGCCCACCTGCGCCAAATTATTGACGCAGTGTGGCGTATGATGGACGGGCGTCTCGCCGGCCTGGAGGCGAGGCTGCCACCAACCCCCGTTATTCGGCCGCCACTCGCAGGAGATAGACGTAGAGTCGCGTCGACGCCGACTTCGCCTCCCGTTGCGGGCGGTCGCGTGTCATATGCGACGGCGGCATCGGCGTCTGCTCCTGCGGCTGCTCCGAGGGCAGGACCAGCCGCGAAGACAGCCGCCAAGACGGCTGCATCGAGGGTGGGGCCTAAAACGTCGGCAAAGGCTGGAGCGATATTACCTCCGCTCCCCATTCCAACACCTACACCTGGCCCCTTCACATCTACCGCCTCAACCGATGGCTGGCAGGTTGTCATGGGGGCTAAGAAGTCCCGAAAGCGGGATAAAAAGGCTGCCCAAAAAGCAGCCTCTACCCCGGAGTCGCCATCGGTGTCCGTGGCCACTAAGAGGAAGCCGCGCAAACTCCAAGCGCCTAAATCCGCGGCTATGGTGGTCACCGGAGGCGGCTAACGATGGGCTGTCGATGGGATTTTGGGACGGTAGGTGTCAGAATGCGCCTCGCCCAGACGGGAGCTCGAGTCCTCGAGTTCCCAGGGGCTGAAGGCGCAAAGACGGCGGACAAATTTGCTGAGAAGCTGCGGGGACTGTTTGCAGCCACGGATGGAGTGAAGATCGCCAGGCCTACTAAGTGCGCAGAGCTGCGCATCTCGGGCCTGGACGACTCCGTAACGGCCGAGGATGTCCGCGTTGCAATGCGAGAGATGACGGGGTGCAACGCGGAAAACCTCAAGGTTGGCACCATCCGCCCCGGTCCAGGGGGACTTGGTGCAGTGTAGGTCAGTTGTCCCGTAGCGTCGGCCAAAATTTTGGGCGACGCTGGCAAGATTCTCATCGGTTTCGTAAACGCCAGATTCACAGTTCTGGCGGCGAAACCGATGAGGTGTTTTAAATGCCTGGCCACGGGACACACTCGCATCAAGTGCGATAGCTGTTTTGACTGCGGCGGACTGTGTTTCCGCTGCGGTCAACCGGGGCATAAGGCGGTAGAATGCTCTGCCGCCCCTCACTGCCCAGCGTGTGCGGCGGGCAATAAGCCCGCCAATCACCAGATGGGGCAGGGAGGCTGCAAGCCTCCCCGCAATTCTCGGCAGACGTCGGGGGCTAGCCAGTCGACCCAGGCTACCTCCGGCTTCGTTCGTGCGTTGACATCATCGCCCATGGAGAAGGTTGTAGAGACAATCCAGTAATGGACCAAGTCTCCAACCTCCTCGTCTAGACGAACCTCAACCACTGTGCCGCGGCCCAGGATCTCTTCCTACAAACCATGGCACAGTGGTCGATCGGTGTGGCCGTAGCCGCGGAGCCCTGTTACGTTCCTCCAAATTGGTTGGGTGACCGGGACGGCTCCGTGGCAGTCGTCGGCTCCACGGCGGCTCTTTCCCCACCCTTGCCGCTAAGAGACAAGGGCACTGGATATGTTGCCGCCGAGTGGGGGGGATCACCATATATGGTGTTTATTTCTCCCCCAACCGGAGTTTGAGAGACTTCGAGGTCTTCCTCAACAACCTGGAGACCTCGATGTGGCGACTAGCGTCTGGGCACGTCCTTGTTCTGGGGGACTTTAACGCAAAATCCACAACGTAGGGTTCCCCTGGGACGGACGCAAGGGGCGAGGACGTAGAGGAGTGGGCGGCCTCGGTGGGCCTCTGTCTTATAAACAGAGGCCCCACCAACACGTGCGTGCGACAGCAGGGGGGGTCGATAGTGGACCTTTTGTTCGCTAGTCCTGCCCTCGCCGCACGAGTAAGGAACTGGCGTGTCCTGGAAGAGGTTGAGACGCTCCTGGATCATCTTTATATTCGATTTGAGCTCTCCCGGACCCAGGACCCCAGTCTCACGTGGCGCGGCGTTTATCCCGCTTTCCGCGGTGGGCTGTTGCCAGGCTGAACAGGGACCTACAAGAGGAGGCAGCCGTAATTCACTTTTGGCTATCTCCTCGGGCTCCGACCGAGGAGGTCGACATGGGGGCTGGTCGCTTTCGCGATTCAATCGCGCAGATATGCGATGCAGCCATGCCCCGTATCCGAGGTAGTCGGCCTCCAAGGAAGGAGATCTACTGGTGGTCCCAAGAGCTGGCGGATCTCCGTGCGGCCTGTACACGTGCCCGGAGGTCCTACACTCGCAGTCGGCGACGTCACCGTGGAGACGGTGAGGAGGACCGGCTTCATGAGGAGTACCGAGAGGCGTGGAAAACTCTGAAGCTGGCCATTAGCCGCGCCAAAGAGATAAAGAGAGAGGAGATGCTGGAGGGTCTCGATCGTGACCCCTGGGGTCGCCCTTATCGCGCGGTGCGACAAAAGCTCCGCGCGTTGGGCCCCCTCTTACGGAGACTCTCCAGCCCAACTTCCTGCAGGAAGTGGTGGAGGGCCTATTCCCGCAACGGGTGAAACACACACCCCCGTCGATGGTTACCTTGGCCGTCGACGACGGAGAGAACGTGGATGATGTTCCGCCCGTCCGGGATTCGGAGGTAGGGGCGGCTGTTCTACGGATCCGTTCCAAGAACACCGCCCCTGGGCCAGACGGCATACCGGCCCGAGTACTGACTCGGGCCGGTATGCCGTCTGGCCCAGGGGCGGTGTTCTTCCACAGGTGGTCTGCCACATGGCAGACCACCTCAGGGAGGTGTTCGACGCTAGCTTGGTGTCCGGACGTTTTCCTGAGTGCTGGAAGAGCGGGAAGCTGGTCCTATTGAGGAAGCCGGGACGTCCTGACGATTCGGTTGCGGCCTACAGGCCCATTGTGTTGCTGGACGAGGCGGGTAAATTGTTTGAGATTTGTCCCTGCCCGCATCGTCCGCCACCTCTACGAGGTCGGCCCGGACCTGTCGGACGGCCAATTCAGTTTTCGAGTGGGGCGTTCGACGGTGGGCGCTGTGCTACGCCTGAGGGCCGTGACCGAAGAGGCGGTGAGCTGTGGCGGCGTGCTGTTGGCGGTGTCATTGGACATCGCCAACGCATTCAATAGTCTGCCATTCAGCTGCATCAGGGAAGCACTACACTTTCATGGGGTGCCCAAGTACCTGAGGCGGCTAGTGGCAGACTATTTAGAGGAGCGTACCGTCGAGTACGAGGACCGAGTTGGTAATCTTAGGTGTTGGCCCATGTCGTGCGGTGTTCCACAGGGGTCTGTTCTTGGACCCCTCCTGTGGAACATAGGGTACGACTGGGCCCTTCGAGCGGAGTTTCCCCCTGGGCTGGGTGTAATTTGTTACGCCGATGATACATTGGTCACAGCCCGGGGGGCGAACTTTCAAGAGGCGGCGCGCTTGGCCACCAGGGGAGTCTCTCTGGTGGTCGGGCGAATTGAGGCGCTGGGCTTACGGGTGGCCCTGGATAAGACGGAGGCCCTCTTATTCCATGGGCCCCGTCGTGGTCCACCCCCTAGCGCCTCAATCGTGGTCAACTCGGTCCTCGTACCGGTTCGGGCCCAGATGAAATATCTGGGCCTGATCCTCGACGGGAGGTGACTCTTCGACGAGCACTTCCGACAGTTTGCTCCAAAGCTGGTCGACGCTGCGTCTGCCCTTGGGCGACTTCTACCCAATCTGGGTGGACCCAGCGTCGCAACGAGACTTCTGTACACGGGGGTTGCCCGGCAATGGCACTGTATGGTGCACCGGTGTGGGCGGCGGCTCTGACCGCTCAGAATAGGGCACGCCAGAGGATATTGGCGGTTAGAGCCATACGCGGTTACCGCACCGTTTCGGCGAAAGCGGCGTGCGCGTTGGCTACTCCCCCGTGGGACTTGGAGGCGGAAGTGCTCGCCGAAGTATATCGGCGGACGGCTGGTTTCCGGGCGGATAGTGGCAGTCGGCCCCCGCCCGAGGAGATAAGCGAGTGGCGTGAGGCCGCTCGCCGAGCCACGATGGCTCGTTGGTCGTCCCGGCTGGAGGCTCCACGTGCTGGCTTTGCCGCCGTTGAGGCGCTCCAGCCGGTCATCGTCGAGTGGGCAGGGCGGCAGCACGGGACCCTTTTCTTCCGGCTGACGCAGGTCCTTTCCGGACATGGATGCTTCGGGTCCCGCCTGTCACCACTGCGATTGCAGTGAGGACTCGGCTCAGCACACGCTGGCAATTTGCCCGGCTTTGGCGCCGCAGCGCCGGGTCCTCATTGCAGTCATCGGGGAGGATCTCTCGCTACCCGCCGTCATACGCTCCATGGCCGGTAGCGACAGATGTTTTACCGCGGTCGCATCCTTCTGCGAAGGAGGCGGCGGAGTCGGCCCGGGAGGACAGCCTCCACTCGGACCCAATCCGTCGCCGGCGAACCGGGCGGCGGAGGCACGCTTATCACCGCCCTGAGTGTGGCCACGGGTGGACGGGACGGGTTTTCCCCTCCACCTGCCATAACGGCCAGCCGCGAGGAGGCGACGTCCGCGTGTGCCGGACGACGCCTAAATAGAGAATGTACCTGAAGGTGGTACCCGCATCGTTGCGGGCAGGCGCTAGGAGGGGTCCGGAGGTCCTAATAACAGCAGTTCCCGGATCCCTCCTATTACAGGCGCAGAGTGGCACACCGTGTGGTTTTAGTCGGTCCGATTCCGACACACCACCCCGCCGTAAACCCCGGGTGGGTGACGGCCCGAGGGGGTTTCCACACGTTAAAAAAAAAAAAGAAAGGGTTTGTTTCTTAAGTTTGTGTTTTAAGTTTTCCTTCTCTAACAAACTATAAATTCCTTTAACAGATTTGCTGCTTTTCACATACGGAGTGACCCATCAGTTATATTTCATTTATATTTCATCTTTGAATCTGAGAAATTTCCTCCAACCTGCTAAGTATTTTGTTGAATTTTCCAAGACGGAGTGCAGTCACGGGTTGTAAGATCGTTACAGTTTAAGTTCCAAATCGAACTTGCAACCAGGGAAGTATTTTCAATATAAGTTTCACTTGGACGAAGAAAATATTTACTTGATGGACTAATATTTTACATGCGGAAAATTACATTACAAGTATCAATATAATTTGATGAAAACAATTGTTTTATTACCGTATCGTATTTTGGCGTTAAAACAATAGTGTATTTGCAATATTTATGATACAGTGAAGATAATAATGTTACATAAATATAGGTACTACTAGTAGATAAGGCATTTAATGTGAATTTTGATTGTAAACAATTTTTCATTAGAACATGTAATTCAAAATATATACAATTTTAATTTAAATAAAGATATGCGAGTGTTATTCTTATAGTTTTATAGTAATATATATTCTTTCTCTATTATTTTAATTCATATAAAACATCAGACAATTTTTTTTCAATCTCACACGACTAGAATATTAACTAGGTACAAGATTTTTCTGAAAACTTTTTGAACTTTGAATATATTGAAGTTAACATCACGACCTACGTAAAAAAATCCAATATGGAGTAGGTACTGTAGTACGTATGTAGGTACAGTAGTAGTAGTAGCAGGTATGCGTTTGCTTTTAAGAATCACCGGTTATGTTTTCACTCACGGGGTCGGTCTACCCTAGTCAACACCTGGGAACGATAGAGACTATTTTCCGTTTAACTTGTTTAGGTTAAAAATTGCAGTTACTTTTTACTAAATTTTGTAAATTATTTTTTGAAGATTTAAAACATCGGAGCAATTTACTCTGTACCTACTTAGACTTATTTCACTTAGATGAAAGCTTTTCATAGGCTTCTAATGACTACGTATTGTTTAATTTTCTATGTTAGTAGTTCTTAAATATATTTAGAACTTCTGCAGTATTGTTATCAAAAATATTATTGACTATCCGTAAAAAACGTTAATTAGTATACTCCAGGTTTTAAACTATTGATAGCCATCAACATTAACAAAACAATCAACAACATCAATTTTATTTAAGCGACTTAGTCATAAGCTGCGTAAATAAAGATTAAATTTCATTTACTGTACTATACTAATTTACATTTTTATTGCTCGCAATAAAGTAAAATCTTCAAAACATATTTGTGAGTACAACACTAAATAAGTTACTGTAGATAAGTTGTAATTTACTCTGGATATATCTACGTTTATATATTTTGTTACGAGTATATTGATTGAGTTTAAGAGTTGAAAGTTTACAAAAAGGTCGCAAACTTGTTTTTTACACGAAACATCAATATGATGTACTATCCCAATTATGCAGTTGTAACTAGTTAATCTAGTTTTCCTAGCCTTATCCTATTTTTTCTAAACCCTATATATTCTATAACTCAACTGCTTGTTAACTGTGTTCATTGCAAACATGATGATACGACCAAGTCAGCCCGTTTCAAGTGTATCAGGTATAACAACAGTATTAGATACTCTGTTCACATGTAGCCATACTGTCAGTAAAGCATTAAACGTAGTTTCTTTACTTTAATAAAAGACAAAGTCGTTAAATAAATATCTGTGAGAAATAAGGCATCCAACACAAGATAATAGCAACACATTAAACTAAAATAATACATTTGTAAAGAAAATGACGTAATAACAGTTGGAACTAACTCAAACAGTATTAACACAACCGCTTTCTATCAGTACATTCAGTACTGGTTTAACATTAGTGCGGACTGGCCACCTGAGTTACACCGAAGCCAAAAGAGCGAACGTAATCAAATTACTAGCATGTGAAGTCAACGTACATTTTTAAATAATTATTACTACCAACATTTGTATAGAAAACGTAGGCACAGTGAATGACGTGACGAAACGTGTTATCGATCGACAAAGATAACCAGATATGTGTTGATAAGTTTTGTTTTACTGTTAAATAGCAATAACACCGTTAGACTGTACTAGACAACTAGGTGTCTGTCTTCGCATCACAATCTTAAAAGAAAACAAAATGTGGTAAGTTTTATAAACTAATATTTGCGGTGTTTTCTAAAACATTCGTCATATATAAAAATTAACAAACGTATTCAAATAACTATTTTACAACCTGTTAAGTAGAATAATAATATTATTAGTCAAAAAGGTTTCTTACGCGTCTAACAATTTTTATCCTAATTGTAACTTTTTTATGTATTCATATTTAATTTAAGAACTGTCTTATTGTGGTCATTCATTTCTGATGTTTCAATGTAGAAACAAAGAAAATGAAGGCATTTGAAATTTTGCTTAAAAATATTTTTATGTTATTCGTGATTCTTATTTAAGTAGGTATAAGAGTTTAATCTGAGTAAAAGAAATGCTAATTCATTTAAAAGGTCTAAAATAACTTGTCTCATAGTGCACCCAATGGACCATTTTCCAATGTTTCCCAACAGGTGATGCAAAACATTATTGACCAATCACGTTGCAATCGGAGGCACGTATTGTTGCAAATAATTTTGTCACTTAATTTTATACAAATATTTTTCAAGGTGCGTTTTTGTTGTTGTTGTTCATTGTTATACTTAAGGAAAATTTCCAAGGTTCGGTTACACATTTTGCTTTCAATGTCATTTAGTTGATTCAGCTTCGCTCATATGAGCTATTCCATTACAAATGGGTTTGTACTGCAATCTGTGACTCACTGATAACAGTGGCTTGATAGTACTTATTGGTAGGTTCAACCAAATCACTTGAGTACAATAGGGAATATGCACGTGATTCCTAAATGAACAAAATATTTTTATTGTAAAATTTATTGCTAAAAAACATACCTATACCTACAGTAATTATTGAAATTAATACACCTTTAATATTGAAATTTATTCATCAAAAAGTAGTTTATGTAAATTTATTTGTAAATGTCCAGAACGCAACGCTGTTGGTGGAATAAAACGTGACGTCAATTTCCACTCGAAGTCTTATGTCAACAAGTTGTTTGTATGGTTTCGGCAGTTGTTTGATTTAAATTATTAGTTTTCTGTGTTAAAGTATTAAATGCTTGTGAAGAAAGGCTTAACACAATGACTTGAAACCGGTTTTGTCAATCAATCAAATCAATCAGATAATTTGCCTAAAATAGACGTGTTTATGATGATCATAAACTGTTTATTAAATATAATTTTCTGTATCCTTTCCATAAAATAAAAATAGTTTCGAATTTCTCTCTTACTCTAAGTTACACACACAACGTTATAAACAGCTCCAACACGATAAATTGTCTCTTCTCATCGCCTTGCAACACTTTTTCCTTATACCCTGCATCTTTCGGCATAAGGAAATATACTTTGTTAGGTGCAGTTTTGATGTCTTTTTGGAACGTAGGAACTATACAATATTTATAATAAGCTTTTCTATGCTTTTCAATTATAATAAGTCGATTTAATCACTAGTCAGTCAATTTTTTAACTTTCAGTCACTTTGTGAAGCAAACACTTCGTTGTTGACATAGATCTCTTGCAATCTGACGTCACAGAATATGCACAATAATAGTGATTTAAATTAAAAAAAAATAGCCCAATGGTTTATATTTCGGGTGCGTTATATTTATTTCTGGTAATGTAATAACTAGCAGAAACGTTTTAAAAAAATAAAAAAAGAGATGCTTATACCCTATTATTAGCCATTGCGGTTTCCTTTGCGACCTAAAACGCTTCTTTACAAATTTTCTTAAAACGTATAAACAGTCAGTACAGACATCATATTATACAAATAAACAACCAACAACAACAACACTAACGATAGCATATTTCGTATAGGAAAGTACCATCATATCTAAAAAGACAATGGTTGGTTTTTACAGATTTTTTTTTTCGAGTACCAGTGTCACTATGGGTGATGCCACACTTTGACATCTTCTTTATTGTATTTAACACATTGTTTACACTATATAACGAGCACCGAACAGTTGTTAAACAAGGGTTCCGTTGTCTGCCATCAAGTTTGTTAACGTATTCCCACAAAATAGAAATATTGACAAGACTTTATGACAATAACTCAACAACTTGAAGATACGAGTATAGTGTCTAAGTAGAAACTATTATAATGAGAATTTAATGTGATTCATTTAATAACTCAAGTGCACGCTATCAACCATAATGTGTACTGTAATTAAATTGTTCTGTTTACACTCAAAGACTTAAGTTAGGAGTTTAATCATCACTTTAATTTTATAATAATATTTAAATAAGTGTTGGTTTTATTTTGTCTAATTCAGTCGTATACATATGAATAGATAATGTATTGGTTTTAGCACCTTTCAGTTTGACTAACTCATATATTCTCTGTAATTTAGTGATTCTAAAATTTCCAGAATTATTTTTGATGTTACGAGCTAGTAGCTCATGCAGCATTAAAATTTCATGATTTTGTAAATATTTAGATGTTCTTATGCAGTGAGTCAGCTTACATATGTATTTTAATTATGTTTTTAAGGTAATCAAATTTGAAAATATTTTAATGATAACTGTTTCCGCTTTTGATCATAATTTTAAAACATTGTTTAATCGGACTGTAGATTCGTTTCCATATCTGCCTTTTAAATGTACGAATTATTTAAGTTTAAGTGGACATCTAAGTCTAAAACAAGACTAGAGTTAGCCTAGAGTTAGTCTTATCTTTGATATTGATGACCGCTTGCACATGTACAGAGATCACGTAGTTAAATTGAAATACACTTTGTCTATTTAAAAGGTAGATAAGGAAACGAAATTCGAAATCATTACCATACCGCAAAAAAGTCATAAAAATTTAAAAACGTCAACACTTGTAATCTTTTAAAAAAAGTCCTACATTCAGTTATGATGTGTTTATTAAAATGTTACTTTTTATCGATCTATTAAATGTATGAATGACTCGAAGGAAAACATAAACAATTTACCTACTTGTCATGAGCCGGATTACCTTTTATTTATAATCATTATTTAGTTGTTTACATTATTTAGTTTGGTTATTTACTTGAATGTAACGATTTTCTATTTTAATTATTTTAACAATTATCACAAGATTTACATACCTGTTGTCGGGGTAATTAAAATGATACTGAGAGGCTACTAATCGTTTAATTGAAATAATACTTTTACGGGACTAAAAATGACGACGGGTCAGTCACATAAACCCGAATATCTCCCGAACTACGTATGCCATCCTAATGAAACGAAGACTGTTCAATTGAGAATTTAATTATCCAGATAAAAAATAAAATAAAACTTAAATTTAAACTCTTAACTTATCTCTAAATTTAAAAAAAAACTAAAGTTGTCATATTTTTCTTAAGATTACATTTTTGTATGGTTGTTTTTTTGCTGTTTTTCATCACTTTCTTCATTTAATACTTTGTATTGCCTCCTCGAGCTCTTCTGACAGCTTCCAGGCGATTAGGCATGCTGTACACCAAATTTCGGAGCCGGTGCTGAGGAATACCTTCCCATTCCTCCACCAGTGCTTGTTTGAGCTCGGGAAGCGTGATTGGTGGGGGGTTTCGACCTTTCACGCATCTCTGAAGCTCGTCCCAGGCGTGCTCGATGGGGTTTAAGTCCGGGCTTCGCGCTGGCCACTGCATGAGTTCGATACCGACCTCTTCAAGGTAGTCATGTACAATTTTGGCGGTATGGGGACACGCATTATCATGCATTACTATGCCATGTCGGTCCATCCTGGCCATGAAAGGATGTCTACATGTTCATTGAGGATCTCTTCCACGTACCTCTCTGCATTTAGAGTTCCATTTTGAATGAGTACCAGCTCGGTGCGGGCCTCAGTAGAAATCCCAGCCCAAATTTGTACGGAGCCTCCACCGTACGCCACTTTTTCCTCCACACACGCTTGATGGAAGCGCTCCCCTGGTCTTCTGTACACCAACTGCCTACCATTATGCTTATAAAGCATGAACTTAGACTCGTCCGTGAACATTACCCTAGACCAATCGTCTAGTGTCCAGTTTAGGTGCTCGCGCACGTATGTCTGTCTTGCAATTCGATGTCCCCGTTCCAGTTTGGGGCCATTTGCGGGCCTCAATGGTTTCAAATTTGCTTCAGCAAGACGTCTTCTTACTGTTTGAGCGCTTAAATTGCCACCTCCAAAGCGAATAAAGTGAGTTTTTAGACCAACAGCAGTTTGAAAACGATTTCGGAGCATTGTAGCCACCAGTTGTCTGTCTTCCCTGGCCGTTGTGCATCTTGGTCTGCCATTTCCTGGTCTTCTTAGGTGTGATCCGGTCTCTTGGTACCGCTGGACTACCCGCTGAACAGTCGACAAAGATACACCAATGTTTCTGGCTGTTTCACGCTGGCTCCGCCCAACTTCCAAAAAAGTTAGGATTCTGGTACATTCCTCTAGCGTGACTGCCATGCTTCACCTCACAGAATAATAATTATGCACGTGGAAGACGTTCACGATATTTTTTTTTGGTGACAGAATAGAAATGGAAAGCATCTATAATGAAATGAAACAAACATTTTGTTTTTAAAAATAGTAATTTTTTTTTATTTTGTTTTTCTAATGAAGTTTTTTTCATCAACCAGTTTAAATAATATGCTATTAGAAGCGCAACTAAAAAGTCTTTATTCTGTTTTTTATTTCATTGATCTAACTTTTACAGTTCTGGAGGTATTTCAATTTTTGTGACTGACCCGTAATTTTTGGAACCGAGTGTAGTTCTTATATTTGTTTGTAAGCACTAATTTGAATGTTTTATACTTCTCATCGCACATGCGTATCTAGTTTACAACCTCTTTTCATAAAGTCTATTAACGAGTATAGACGTTAAACGAGATCTTAATAGGTGTGTCAAGTACGATAGTCTTGAACATTTTAATCCAGTATCATGGCTGGTAATATAAAACCGTTTTATTAAAACGGCAGAACTTTTTGATTGTCCACCCACAGAACACAATTGACGTCCTTCGAAGCGTTTTTGCTGAATTTATCTTTTTGATTTATCGTGGAAAATTGCAAGTGGAAAAATATTCAATATCAAAATCAATTTCGGGATCTTTTGAAGGCTGTATATATATAAGGCTGTGTATACTCATATAATCATATAAAACTGAGCTATTATCAAGTAATAGTTAATGCTTTTCTTATATTAATCTAGGGTGATTGGTATTACGCAATTTTGTCATGACACACCCTTTTTTTTATAATTTATGGTAACAAGATGGACTATCTCTGAGCAGGCCAATCTCATAAGTTATTAGATAATTCCATGTACCTTATATATGAATTGCTTGCCAAGTCAATACTAACTTCTCATTCAAGTGTAACTTTGAGCGCGGGGTATTCATACAAATATCGTGCAGCGTTTGCTACGCATTTACCTAGTTTTAGTTTATAACCTTTGAACACGTTGGACAGTTCAATGAACTATACACGTAACCAAATTAAAACATTTTAGCTTGTGAGATTTTATCATGAAGTTATTCGTAACATACGTGCTGTGAAATTCATAAATACTTATTTTTATTTTTTGTTTAATGGGGACAAACGAGCAGCTGGGTCACGTGATGGTAAGTAACCACCGCCACCTATGTATACCTGCAACTCAAGCGACACAAGCACGTTGTCGGCTTTTGAGTGGAACCTCAACCCTGTATTTTTTTTTTGTTTTTTTTTACAAGGTCTACTAGCAACCAAAATTACTAGTATTCCCATTAACCCCTCCCGCTATGCTAAATTGCTTGTGTTAGGAGTGGGTTCACGTCGGAAGTATACTGGTCAGGATTTGAACCCACGACCTCTTGCATCGCAAGTCCAACTTAACCACTAGGCTACCGCCGCTTAGGAAGGAGGGCGGGGCAGAAGAAGTCTCAGTAACCTTACTCGTTGAATAGTAATGATGAAATTGAAAATACGTATTACATCTTGCTTTTTTTGTACAACATGCGATTTGTGCATTTTCATTAGTATTGAGTGTGTCTATCACTTTTAATGAACCAGTGTTCCATTGATTTCAGCAGTAAATGCAATAATTAGAGGAACAATAAAATTGTTTATGAAGTCGCTTAAAAACAAGTTAATAGTTATTACATCATTTTACAAATAACTCACGTGTACGTAACGTGCCACGACTTTTATAAAAAAATACGTTTTTCCTCTGTCATTATTCATATACCTATCTGTTGTCTTTTGCAGTTGTTGTGTGTGCAACCTCTTGTGCAAGCTCATCAGTTTGGCGGTGTCGATCCTGTTCATTATAGCAGTAGTATTACTAATATTATGGGGAGTTGGAGTCATATTTGGTAAGTATAAATAAAAGAACACAATTATTAAACGTCAAAAAGTTGGCTTTTCCTAGGGATCTCTTCTTTTCGCATAATGTGTCTTTCCTAATATGCTTTGGCCTATTTTTAGGTATAATGATAGTACTCCTGCAGGAGACTCTACTCGGGGGTTGTGCGGTCCATGGCCCTTTACGGGTGCCCGGTATGGGCGGGGGCCCTGAAGGCCAGCAACGTCGCGATACTGCGACGACCGCAGCGAATGCTGGCCATCAGGATCATAAGGGGGTACCGCACGATCTCCTTTGAGGCAGCGAGTCTCCTGGCCGGAACTCCACCGTGGGACCTGGAGGCGAGAGCCCTTGCGGCACTGTATCAGTGGCGCAAGGAGGCGCAGGAGTTGGGTCGATGCCCCGAGATTCGAGAAATCGATGACCGGAAATCCCAACTCCGCCAGGTCATCATAGGGGAGTGGAGGGAACGACTCGGGCAACCGAGCGCTGGGCACGCCGTCATTGCGGCGGTAAGACCCGTTATGGAGGATTGGCTCGAGAGGCGTCACGGGACCCTCTCATACCGATTGACGCAGGTGATCACTGGGAAGGGATGTTTCGGAGATCACCTGTGTCTGATCCGCAAGGAGCCAACGCCTGAGTGCCACCACTGCGATGGCCAGACCGTGGACACGGCTCTCCACACGCTGGCAGAGTGCCCGGCGTGGGTTGAGCAGAGGCGAGACCTCGTGGCGGCCATCGGAGTGGGAGTTCTCTCGCTCGATAGCCTGATTGCGGCTATCGTGCGGAGCGAGAGTGCGTGGAACTCTGCCGTCTCCTTCTGCGAGCAAGTTATGCTCGCGAAGGAGACGGCGGAGCGGGACCGGGAGAGGTTTAGAACTCTCCCGGCCCGCCAGGCCCGGGCACGGGCCAGGCAGCGCAGGTCACTCAGGCGCCGGAGGTCGCAGAACGACCTCCGTCCTCCATAAGCGCAGGCCTGGGGGTGACAGGTGAGGCCATCTGTCACCCTAGCAGAAGCAGGCCGGGGTGGCGGCGAGCGCGTTGCGAAGCGCGCTCGCTTCCAGGGAGCACAGGGAACATGGGGTTCCCACACGGGGCGGGGGTCGTCTACTCGTCTGTAGATGACCCGAGGTATGTCGGGGCACCAGGGCCTTCCTTTCTAGGGTATACCTGGTTCCCCGGCTATTAGTACCCGGCGAAGGCGTGCGGTTTTAGTCGGTTCGTGTCCGACATGCCACCGACAGGTGGTATCCGAGGGGATTTCCGCACGGAAAAAAAAAAAAAAAAAAAAAAGGTATAATGATAGTTTGCTAAAATATTTTTTTGGCATACAGTTTATGTTGACTTATAATTATCTTTGAGGCTAATTTCATTTGGCATAATTTTCATTCGTATAATGTTACTAGGCATAATAACTATATATATAAATACTCAGTAAGATTTTTTTATAAAAATCAATAGGAATAATGAAAACAAATTTACGTTATTTTTGAAGGTAAGCCTGAACTGTCTAATATTTTAGGACTTCATAATTAGGCGTATTTCTTATGCCTATAAAATATGTTTTAATATCACTAGGCGTAAATAAGTTTGAGCCATAGAAATTTATGCTCAAGCATTAGAAATTATGCTTAAAAATATGCGTAAGCTGTTATGCGTAAATATAAGTAGGATTAACAAAATTATGCCATGTCAAATTATGCCTTAAAACTTTATGCGAATGGATAGTGAGCTGATTTTCTTATCATAGATGATAATAAAGACCTATTTAATTATAAACTAAAGTAACTGAAGTTTATATCTGTTAATATTTTGGGGAAATAGTGAAATGTTGAGAATATTGCATTTTATGTTTATTCCTTCTTCACTTATTCGTTTACAGTAAGCAAATATTTAGAGGTTATATTTCATTCCCAGCCATAGTGTTATTGTTAAAAAAAAAAGCAAATAAATCAAAATTTTTAGATACCTATGGTCCTTTACAACAAATTTTCCTACCTTCGAGCCTTTATCCTAAGCCAGGTTGGGATCGACTTTCAGTCTACTACGACACGGCTGAACTTTTATTTTTTACGTGGAGCGACTACAATAAGACCTCCACAATCCAAGTACTAGGCACTAGGCGATATCAAAGTTCTGTAGAAAGACTTGTCAGAATTTTAGAGCTCCACTTACCCTTAACGGTTTCATTATTGGTGAATCATAATTGAAAAGCAAAATACAGGTGATCGTTATAAAATAAACTGTGATACTTTTACTTACTTTTAAAATTTCCAAAATTGATAATTGTTTGTAATCGGTATTAAGTACATACCTTTTCATTGCCTGAAGTTTCGACCAATGGTTGTGGTCACAGGCTGACTCTGATAATAATATGCTTAACATTTATTTTAGATTTTGCAAACTATATAATTTTTTTTTGTTTCAGGTACCGATGATAAGAACACAAGTACATTTTCAGTCAATAACTATGAGTACTCTCATAAAAAACTGATTTAATATTAAGTTGCAGTGTATAGTTGCAGAAGTGCTGAATGGAAATAAAAAATGATAAAAATATAAATACTTCACTCAGATTAACACCAATTATTATGTTTTGTACGATAAAAAGTGTCTTTCATTTAAGTTCGAAGTGACCTAACCAAATTGTGATCATGGCTTTATACGCAACCGCTTAAAAGTGAATGAATTGATACTATTGTACTCATCCATATATCCCGAATCAATGGTGAAATAATCTAGTCCACAATGTGCTATTTCAGCCATTAAACATATTTTAATCATTACTTATTTAAAATAGTAATAAAAGCACTAAGCGGTTGGAAGCGTTTACAGGTATTTATAAAAACTAGGAATACCATTATTGTCACTTGCGCATGCATAAGGGTTAACAATTTAACCCCTTTAACTTACGTGCAGAAGTATAACACTACCCCAGTGATGTAGAGTTAAAAGTAGTCTTCCATATGACTAAAAGTGTTTTTTCTGTCAATTCATTGCTCTGTTTATAGCAAAAGAAAATGCTTTGCTTTATACCCTGCATGGCATATGTTTTTTGCCATCAAATATGTTTAAATATTTTTTCTCTTAATATTGTTTTGTAATGTACTTACTATGCATACATTATGCATGAATTCAAAATACGACTAATTATCCCTTCAATATTGACTAGGCACATGTAGTATTAAGTTTGTAAATATAATTTATATTTAAATAGTTTAAGTTACACATTTTCTTAAAACGCTATTGAGACATGCACATTTATATCCGTCAAAGACTTTGTATCTTCGTATTTTTATGTGTCCAAACTAAGACGTAATAAAAAGTACAATCTTTATTTTTAGTGTTTTAATTTCATAATTACTACTATTTCCACATTCTCAAAACAAATTGTTTAAGTTCCGAAGTTTTTAAATAGTTCAAGTACAGAAATCATATAATTTTATATAAATTGCTTGGAAAATCTGCTTGCTTTAAGACTTTGCAGCCTTCTCGTCGTAAGATTGCTAATTCCGAGTAAAATTATAACAAAATTAAAACCAACAAAATATAATGTTATGAATGTTAAAAATCAATGTTATTGAAATCTTTATAGGGGTTTATTTTGAGCACATTAAAACTGCAGAATATTCACTTACTTCTCTCCTCTTCCTTATGCCAGGCACAGAAAAAGTGAAATGTCCGTATGGATTGATTGGAGCCACTTCAGATTTTAAACGGAGTTCAAACAGGAATTCTCGGCTTTATTTACAAGGTGAGGAAATAATTTTGTAGGACAAATTCTGAAATTTGTAGTAAGATATATCCAAAGTTACATCAATGTAAAAGTGGCTCCTCAATCAAAATAAATTGTGTAAAGTGCCTGCTCAATTAATTAAATTTATTTTTGTCATTTAGTAGTAATTGTGTAAACCGTACTGTTGAAATTCAAGAATATACAATACTTTTAATGTGGCTCATCAATCTATATATATATGTAAATAATAAATCTATATATAATCTATATATAAATATATATAATAAAAATAAAATAAAATAACTGTTATGACCGTGAATTTTCATGAAGTAATTGGTCAATTTATATTCCACTAAAAAATATTTAGTTGTAAGTGTGTTTGAATTTTGTAGTATAACGAGATAGTAAATAAACGAATTTTATTAGGCTCTACAATCCTAACGTTCTGATCGACTGTACCTACTTATCATCACAACAAGATCAAAACCAGACACTAACATTTAGTATAAATGTCTACTAAATAAATATGTGCAGTTTAACGTTGTATATATAAACAAATTACTTTTCGATATTCCTTATGAATTCGCGATTTAAGGTGACCAGATTCAGCTCAGATCAGATTTTGTCTATTAACTACTCTCAAATGCTACGAAATCCTACTACACTGTGATAAAAATATTCATCCATCATCTTCCTAGTTCTGACGTGGCTCCTCAATTCAAACATTTAGATTGAGGTGTCACCTTTATGTTCATATCATTTTTGAAGTATTGTACCTACTACAAAATCGAGGAACATCCTACAGAATCTTTTAATTTACAACTAAATAATTACATTAATTTAATTAAGATATGAAAAGTGGTTTCTCGATCCATACGGAACTAAAGTGCAATGTGATAAAATTGTCAAGCTGGTAGTCCGTTTCCTTGCCAAATAATTCTAACAGAGCCTAGTAAGTTCAGCGCTAGGGTCAGAAACGGATTAGTAGGTTTAAATTAAAAATAATGTTTAAATAAACTTCCCTACTAATTAATGTACCTTATATCCCATGTCAGAGATTGTAATTATTTTGAATTCAGGACTTGAGGGACGTTGTCAGTAAACTTAAATTTGTTACTTACTAAAAGTCCTAATATGCTCAACAAAATATGAACAAGTGTTAAAAAGAAAAGAATTAAGACCCCAATAGTTCTTGAAATCGATTTTAAGATTTATTTATTTTATTTTATATCAAAAAACATATTTCTCGCTTCTTTGTGGGTTGGTTGTTTGTTGCTTCTTATAATTTTTGACATTAGACTAATGTAAAAAATTATTAGGGTAATTGTAGTCTGAATGTGTTAAATTGAGCGGAGCATTCTTAGAAACTTTGTGTTCTATGTAATTACTCTCTTCTTAGTTACTTTTATTAGTTTCTCGGGAACTTTCTTCCTAAGGTTTTAGTTGTTTCAATTCCGACATGCCACTTCAACACTAACAATGGACCGGATTTTATTACAAAACATCGTTATTTATAATGGGAATAAATATGGAAATTTAAAAAGGCCTAAAACCAAATAGTAATATTAAATTCTATTCCGATAATAGTGTCATAAATATCATTGATTACTTATCTTATGTTACCTAACTTTAGTAATTAGTAGTATTGTACCTGTGGGCAATTCGGTCCGGTTAAATGATGCTAATTATTAAACTACATATATATCGCAAGTTAACACTCGTGTTTGTTATAAAATCATACGTCGACAGTATAGACATTAATAATATAAGGATGATAATACAGTGTTATCTACATAAACTAAGGATAGCTTGTACGAGTGAATACTGTACGTTCAAAAATATGAACAAATATATTTTTTTACATTTATTAATAAATACAAGTGTAAACAAAGAAACATCAAAGTAAAATAATAATATCTGTATTTATGAATACAAATATCTGCATCATCCTGTCTTCATAAACCTTCACATTAGTGTAGTAGAACGCGCTAATGTTAGGAACTACTGATACGAATTGAGAAATTATTTTAGTATTGGATAGCCCACGAGGAAGAAGGAGGAGCGAGCAAAGTTTGCAAAATGGGAGTTGGAAATTTATATGACACTTCGTTGTTTTTGGTAGTAGCGTATCCTTTATGAAAACTGATTTCGAGCACCACGCAGACGAAGTCGCTGGCCAAAGCTAATCTAATATAAATTAACAAATACTACTATGTTCGTATGTTACAAGTTCACGGTTATTTAACAATTATTTTTTTACGTTTTTTAAATAACCGTAAAAAATAATTTATTATTTATTTAAAAAAAAATAATTAAAAGTTGTCAACGATATAGAAAAAAACCAGTCAATTTTTCAGGTATAGTACCATTCCCATGGCACAATAAAATAATAAGTCTGGGAGGGAACTCGCCACCGTAAGCTGGTAATCTAACAATATAATTTCATTGGGATACTTGTATGTGTAGCATACCATTGAATATTCATAATGAAATATCAAACTTATTTATTTAACAATATTAATTTAGATTTACATTTATTGTAACGGATCACTCAAAAAGCGGTAGTATTTTTAGATTGTACTACTACTACTTACAATAAGACAGATACAATCAATATAAGACTCTCAGTACTCTGATAATTAGATTCAGAATACTCGGTGTCTTATCACACGGTGTCTTGTCACAGGCTTCTGAGATAAACGTGAAATCAGTGGACCAAAAACCATCACAGTCCAAAATTTTTTCAACACAAATCTTTTACAGTTCTTGCAACCCGTCTATTTCCATTCTTTCATTACTAAACATAAAAAAAAAATAGTCACTGCCACTATCTTTCATCATAGCAACATTTGATATATTTATTGACTTTACTACTACTTTACTTATGCTTGTATAATATGTTAAGATGTACATATGCATATGTATGGATAAGTATATTTAGTTCTGTGTACAGTACATATATATATGTGTATATGTAGTTACGTATATCTTAGCTACCTAACTCATTCACCATATACCTTACTGCTATATTTACACATCCATTACATCTGTCATATAAAAGGTTATCTGAAAGGACAACATGCAATACTACAGTCGTTTGTACAGAACGTCAATTTTATTTATTACATTGTAAATTTTGTTATGTAGTGTGCACTAAAGAATATTGTATTGTCATTTGCTTGTCTTGTAACCAAGTATAATTATTATTGTTTTGTTTGCGAAAGTTTTCCTAGGGATAGTAGTTGACCTCGAATGACAATTTTATTTAACTAACTTTAAGTATAGGGCACGCCTCTGGCGCCCTCAGAGGATATTGGTGGTTAGAGCCATACGCGGTTACCGCACCGTTTCGATGGAGGTGGCTTCCGCGTTGGCCGGCACTCACCCGTGGTATTTGGAGACGGAAGTGGCGTGAGGCCACTCGCCGTGCCACGCTCGTTGGTCGTACCGGCTGGAGGCGCTCATGCTGGTTATCGTCGAGTGGGCAAGGCGGCAGCATAGGACCCTTTCCTTGAAATAAATGCACTCGGTTGCTAGGAAGGAACTGAGTCCTGCATGTCACCACTGCGATTGCAGTGAGGACTCGGCTCAGCACACGCTGGCAATTTGCCCGGCTTGGGCGTCGCAACGTCGGGTCCTCACTGCAGTCATCGGGGAAGATCTCTCACTACCGGCCGTCATACGCTCCATGGCCGGTAGTGATAGTTGTTTTACCGCGGTCGCATCCTTTTGCGAAGACGTTATCTCGCAGAGAGCCCTCTCTGCGAGTCTCTCGGAGTCTCCACTCGGACCCAATTCGCCGTCGACGAACCGGGCGGCGGAGGCGCGCTTACCAGCGCCTCATGCCGCCCTGAGCGTGGCCGCGAGTGGACGGGACGGGCTTTCCCCTCCACCCCTCATAACGGCCAGGAGCGATTGCACATTTTAAGTATAAAGGTGTTCTCACAAATAAGAGTACGCATTTGGAAGGCCTAAAACTTACCTATAGTTGGCAGCGGACGTGATTTATTGACAGTTGCACTCGCTTTTTGGATAAGCTTTACTGTAGAACAAAATAGGAAGGTAAATGGAGCCTTCACTTTGATAAATTAACAAATTCATTTGATTTTTTTCAGATTCTGTGAAAGGTAACAAAGAATTTTTTACCAGATCATATTGTTTCACCATATTCACTCGTCCATCTGTTCCAGACCACACACCGAGAAAGTGTGAAAATGAAATGTTGTAAAAAAAACTGTATATCTTGTAACTGTATATCTGTATATCCTACACATAACGGGAGAGGGAGGTGATTTTTTCTCGTCTTCTCGTCTGGCTTAATTGTGGGGAATAGTTAGAAAGGTCTTTCAAAAAAATCAAGACGGTGCTGACATTATTTTTCTATTCAGTATTATCTGTATTATCTTTCTAATTTATGATAAGGATTAGCAAATAGTAATAATTATGAAATGAATAAACATAAAATTTATGATTATACTTTATATTACGTCTTACTTTGGACACATAAAAGTACGAAGATACAAAGTCTTTGGCCGCTACTTACAGATATAAATGTGCATATCTGAGTAGCGTTATAGTGAAAACTTATAATATAAATTATATAAATAAAAATTTTACTTCAAAACTTAATACTATTTTTGCTTAGTTACAATTAATCGTAAAACAAGTACACTGTGAACTTCCTAATTCGTTCAGAATTATATACAACCTTAAAAAAAGCAAAATTATTAAAAATTATAATAATAATACATTTTATGAACATACATTTCGTTACTAGAAACAGATAAAAAATTAGAGCTTAACAAATACATTTGATTGTGTTAAGTAGTACAGCAGATTTTTGTTAAAATTGAAGCGACTGGGGAAGAGTCTTCGTCTGCTCAGAACACTAAGTTTTACTCGTAAAATAGAAGTAATCGTGTACCTACTTTTGACTTGTTACTCGTAAAATAGAAGTAATTGTGTACCTACTTCTGACTAGTTGAGGAAGGTCGCGCCCACCTTCATTACAGGACAACGGTAACCGCTTAAAACTAGTGGTTACATTTGACAGACCTCAAAACCAAAGAATTTACCGGTAGCTATCCATCCTGGTCTTTTATCAGATCAGCTTCAAGATGCAAAGTTATAGTACTGTCATCGGCACTTCAAATACACTTAAAATTTTATTTAGGTGGGACAATAATTTCCCTGTTCCCATCGCGAGTGGTGGAGCATACTCCACCACAGATGGCTCCGCCTCCGGCGCTTGAGGCGCCTAACGTGGATGACGACGACGTGCCTGAGGTCATTTGGCAGAACTAAGGGTGGCGATGCTACGGCTTAAAGCTAAAAACACCGCCCTGGGACCCGATGGCATCCCATGCCGAGCGTGGGTCCTGCCCTTAGATGACGAGTCTCTCGAGCCCGCGAGGGTTCTTCGGCGCATGCCTCGAGCAGGGCCAGTTTCTAAAATTGTATAAGACGGGGAAACTGGTCCAAATTCGAAAGGAGGGGCGCCCGGCGGACTCTCCACCCAGCTACCGGCCCAAAGTGTTGCTTGACGAGGTGTGCAAACTCTTTGAAAGAGTGATTGCAAGGTGCCTCGACAAGTATCTTGTCATAGTGGGGCTGGATCTGACGGACAACCAGCACGGTTTCCGTCAGGGACGCTCCACGTCAGGGTTGCCGAAGTCGTTGAGCGAATCCGGCGCCTGGGTCTTGAGGTGGCTCTGCACAAATCCGAGGCCATGTTCTTCCATGGGCTTCGGAGAAAGCCACCTGAGGGATCTAGCCTCATTGTTGGAGGCACTCGCATCGGTATCGAGCCCTCGATTAGGTATCTGGGGCTCGTACTCGATGGCCGATGGGACTGCGAACATTATTTCCGTGGTCCGGTCCCCAAACTGGTTGGGGCAGCGCGTGCATTGGCGCGGCTGCTGCCCAACCTGTGGGACCTGGCGGCGAGAGCCCTTGCTACTGTATCAGTGGCGCAAGGAGGCACGGGAGTTGGGTCGGAGTCCTGAAAGGAAAACCCTGTCACCAGGGTTTTCCTTTCCAGGGTACACCTGGTTACCCGACTACTGGTAGCTGAGACGGCGTGCGGTTTTAGTCGGTTCGAGTCCGACATTGCCACCGGTAAGTGGTATCTGAGGGGATTTCCGCACAGAAAAAAAAAGGTGGGACAATAATTAGGAATAGCTTAAAATTGACATCCAAGATTTGTTTAAATTGTTGCTTAGTTATGCATCTTATAAAGCATACATATAACTGTGTGATAATTGTTCTAAATAGCATATAATTTGATTTTGACTGTTGAGCAGGGACTAATGTCTACAACATAGAAGTCAGCGATAAGTGATTATTTTTGGTACCATTACAATAATTTGTTTAAGTCACTTCGAACTAATGTGTAACACAAAGATTTTTTTATCATACTAAAAAAGTAATTGTCGACTGAGTTATGTTTCTTTGTGCTATTGAGGCAATCATCATCATCTTCGCTGCAAAGGATTCACACTCCTACTAGTTATGTTAAATTAATTTCTGATGATTGTACTCGTAGTTACTGTTTAATAAACTAGCTGTCGTGGTTTCCGTCGTTTCGTCAGTTCCTGAAACATAGTGAGATTTACATTTAGTTTTACTTTAGAGGATCTAAAATAAAAGTGTTGGAAGATTTCACAAATTTCACTATCGTGGGAGAGCCACGATTCGGTACATAAAGGAAAGGCTCGACCGGAGGGATACTACAGCTTCACAGAAAACCGGTGTTAAGTAGTTCTTTCGGTATTATTCACCAATTTAGTGAGGTTACCGGGGAAGGAAACACACTTGAGACACTCTTCAGTTGCATATGTCAATGGGCGGCGGTAGTCACTTACTATCAGATGACTCGTCTACTCGTAAGTCATACAAAAATCTCAGCAATACAATAGAACCTAAAGGTTCCATAAAATATAAAACTGTAACGGTGATTTTATTAGTATCAGATATTTTTCCCTATTGGCTGGAAACGAGAAATATATTTGCAACCTTTTCCTTAAGTATAGATCTAGGATAGTTTGAAGATCTGTAGACGAAGATGTAATTGTTCGAAGGTTAAAAAATCAAACTAGGTGAACTAAATAAAAATCTGAAAAATAACTTATCAATATCTAAAAACCTGTACAACTAGCTGACGCAAGTTGTAGCTTGTTAGCAATGCACTTTGTCAGCATTCGATTAAAATACGAAAGCCGATTTTTCTTCTTACATATAATACTTCTTATATTTACTCATTTCCCAAAGGAAAATAATTTCTTTTTATGAATATTGTACTTACCAAATATGACTCCAACTCCCCATAATATTAGCAAGATTATTGCTATCACAAATAGTATCGACACCGCCAAACTGAGGAGCTTGCACAAGAGGTTGCATACACAACAGGTACTGAAAAAGTCAACAAATGTGATAGAAATGATAGAGTAAAACCATCGTGTGGATCTTTAACTTGTTCTTTTCTAAAATTTATAAGGATTTTTTAAGTAAAACATAAGCTTTATAAACTATAAACTGTGAAATGTTGTAAGAACTCTTTTCTTGTTTTTAAATGAGTTCATAAACAATTTTAATACCAATAATAAATATAATACCTGCATAAATAAATGTTATTTGTATGTATGTATGTACCTCAGCCTATGCTTGTCCACTGCTGGACATAGGCCTCTCCCAATGATAAATAAAAAAAAAATAAAAAAAAATATAAATATTATTGAATAGAAATATATTTCTTACACATATTATTATGTATTCTATATTATATCAGTGTATGTACCTATTTACCCATTATAATAAAATATGAAAATTAGTTTTTAGTTCTGTGCATAAATACATATTAAGTTATTACTGCTTAGCCCTCTTCCTCTCTCCTAACCTTTTGCTGTGCTCGACAGGGTCCATAATGGTCCTGTATTTTTATATTTTTAAGACCATTTATGTACATTTTGGAACGGAATAAATAGTTGCGTATTATGACAATCATTTCTTCACTGTTTAAATGAATTTTAACGCCTGCTCATTAAGACTGATGAATAAACTTAGTTGTTATTAATTTATAATGCGCAAACCACTATAATACAAGAGAAGCAAGATCTTACTGTACAACTTTTTTTATTTACAAAATATTCATATATTTAACAAAGAGGAAATTACGAATACCTATATGATAATATCTTGCAAGTCTAAATATTTCATATTATAGTGACGTTCATTTCTCTGAACTGGGCAACTTATTAATAAACTTATTCTATAATTAAGTCACAGAAAGTCAAAAATAACCTTGAGATGATTATGATACGATCGTGCCTTCTTTTTTTTTAATCCTTTAAAGTGCCTACTCATGGACGGAACTATTTGGAGGAAAAAAGCAAATGTTAGGTACTATATCAACCTCCCCCGAGTTCGGTGGTTAGTAGGTGCGCTGATGCCCAATCTCCGAGGACTACGACAAGAAGTTCGACGCCTCTTTATGGGCGTCATTGGCCCTCTATGGGGCACCCGTTTGGTCTAATGACCTGGCGGGTGCCTCCCGTTGCAAGGCTCTACTCAGAAGCCTGCAGCAGTTGATGCCCATACTGATGCCATGAGTGGCTGTGCAGGATCATGAGCCCGGAATGCTACGGCAGACCGCGCATACATTGACTCTACGGGGTGGCAGACACGGCTCGAAATCCAGGCCTATGCTAGCCAACGCGCTCCGCCCAGCATTGCATGGGAGGACTGCATGGGAGTGCGACTGTTGAGTCCTGGTCGGACAGATTGGACGAAACCTGTCACCGCCAGCATTGATCGCGACAATGCTAGCGAGTGGCAAGAGATGCGCAGCCGCGGTCTCCTTCTATGAGGAAGTTATGTTCCAGGAAGAGACCGCAGAGCGGGATCAGGAGAGGGCCGTCTTGGGGCGATGTGAAGATGACACTCTGATGAGGCCATTAGTGTCGTCTAAGGCAAGCGCTGTTGGTGTGCCTCTTACTGTGAAAGTAGTGAGGCGCAGCAGCGTCCCGCCCCGGGATGTGCCTCAGACACGGGGTAAGTCAAGGAGGACTCCAGAAGCCGGCGATGCGTTCCTGGAGCTTATCCCTACTGTGAGGTAGGTCACCACGAATTTTAGTGGGCAGACTCGTTCTCTGGGAGTCCCACACTAGTCCTATGTTTCCCCAACGGGGAATATGGTGCGATGAGCATTTTCCATGTAAAAAACAAACCACCACCTCCATCAGACCAGATGCTCCTTAAAAATATCTTTTAAGATTTGTATAAGTTGTTGTACAATGTGGTATATGAATGTAAGAAAAATATTTTCTACTTTGCTCGCTATCGTCTGATTAAATATGGTATGAGTATATAGCTCTCAAACGATCCCGAATTTCGATATTAAATATTATTTTTTGCACTCTCAGTTACAAGGATAAATCAAAATGAGATACGCTATGATAAATATACATATATCTGTTATTCCTTAACTGTTATTCGTTGATTACAAAGATTATATGTTATATAAATAGGTACATTGATAAATCGTTAATGTAGTGCCTACCTAATTCATGCGCCAATACTGATTCAAACCGTGCGCGGAAAAGCGGAATTTCACTGAATACGACGTATCCAAAGTCTTTATTCTAATACAATAAAAAATTCCTTTGGTACAACTGAGTTGAGTGCTTACACGTCACGATTAGGTGACAAGCATTGATTTAAAGAATAGTTGTTTTTATAACCCTGTTCTCGCGTTTCATTTCCTTCTCAGACGTTCCGTTTTTGTTATGGAACAACTGTCTTTATAATAACTAGGAAGGTCAGATAATGAATGACTGTTAATAAAAAAGCCATCAAACGTCCAGGAATTAAAAATGATTGTCTTATTTACGACAGTTATTTTTCAGTCCGAGACGTTACTGTTATTGGACAAAGGTTTACTTATTAATTTAAAAGCAACATTTTTTTTATTATTATAGATGTTATAAATAAAACGAAACAAACACACATATAAACAGACTATCGGTTAATCTAGCTTTGATAGTACTCGCTCTGCATAGTTAGAAACTAGATGGCGTTGTGTGTCAGATGTCCAAAAATATTATTCTTAGGTATAGACTTACTGAGTAAAAAATGTCTTAAACGCACTAAAGCATGAATGTGTTGTACTTATAACATTCAATTTTACCTATGAGTATCGTAATCTTTGATAGCATGCACTTGGTTTATTCGGTGAATTAAATAAAGTTTTCCTCATTATAAGTTCTACAGCGGCAACTACGTATTAAGTTGAAAAATCATTGTTAACAAATCCATAAATTTTTACCACACTTACATCGTGTTTGAGTTTGCCGTGTTTGAGTTCGATTAACATGCGGAACTATCGTCGAGCTGTTCAATTTAAGAATCACCGTATATGGCAAACGAAAATGAGAAACCCGTTTTAAGATATTTAGTTAAGAGCCAACAACTATTTGCAGCAATATGTCTTCAATTGCAATATGATTGACTTATGATGTTAGGCTTCAACTGCTGGGAAATACTGGATGACGGTGCGTTGCACAGTCTAACGAGACCAGGTATACCCACTGTAGGTATATATTATATAGTCGATTATATGAATAAGTATTTTTTTTAACAAAAAGGCACATATACATTCACACGTGAATACATTATTACTTTCATTTAATTTTTACGGTACTGTTGTTCGGGGTTATTTTGATTTTACGAGCAAAAGACAAGGGCAAGATGTTTAACATCAACAAAGACGTTTACAGTCACATAAAAATTTATGACTAATATAAAAACAAAGTCGCTATTAACTAAATTTGAACCCTCCCCTCTTTTTCTTTGTTTCTATATTAAATCATTAATGAAATGTGTACAGCTACCGTTATAACTATAACAGAATTGTTACATCACGAGAGATACGGCATCGATCAATAATACATATATTATCCTGCACAACAGTTATAGCATTTTTCAGGAACACCAAAACTATCAAGTTATGCAACTTACCACATTTTGTTTTTTTTTAAACACTGTGATCCGAAGACAACGTGTGAGCTACTACCATTGAAGGTCGTTGTTGCTATTTAATAGTGCTACAAAACTTATCTACACAAATTCGCGTTATCTTTGTCGATCGATAATACTGTTTTGACATATGATTAAATTGCACTAACTGTGCCTACGTTTTCTATACAAATATGGTTAGTAATGTTGACTTAAGAATGTACGCTGACTTCACATGCTAATAATTGAATTATGTTCGGTCTTTGGACTTCGGTGTTAACTCAGGTGGCCAGTCCACACTAATGTTGAACTAGTACTGAATGTGCTGATAGAAAGCATTGTGTTAATACTGTTTGAGTTAGCTTCAATTGTTAATTCATCATTTTCTTTACAATCTTATTATTTCAGTTGAATGTGTTGCTATTGTCTTTTAGAGTAATTTATTATTATTTTTTCTATAGAAAGACAAGAATTTATTCTGTTCTTTCAATTCCTACCTATTAAGCGTCTTTTAAGCTATGTTTAACAAATGTTATAACGCTGATCACCACGAATAGTTATTTCTCTTGTTATTTGTAGCCTGATCATTTCTTTAAATAAACAGTGTTACAGTATAAGTAAAATTTTATTTTTTTACAATTTTGTAACTTTTCTTGTTAAAACATTACGTTGTAAAACACCTATATATTTTCCAATTACCTAAACAGATAAATATTTATAATCTAATTTATGATCTGATTATCACAACAATATTATTCATTTGGAATTTATTACGTAAGTATTTATCTACGTGATAATTTACATATTATAAATTTCCAAAGAAACAATGACAAATTTGGTAACATACCGATAGCAGCGCACCGGGTCCAATTCTGTTTTCAAAACATCCAGGAACCCATGGAAATATTATAAATATATACACAAAATTTTATTCAAATCGGAACAGCCCTTTAGGAGGAGTTCGGTTACAAACACACGCACAGAAGAATTACATATATCAAGATATTGCTATACAAATGAATGTTGTTATTAGTTAATTATTATATTTCTATACTTTTACTTCTACGTATTCCTAAGAATAAGTAGAAGAAAAAGTAAGAGAAGGTAAGGACACATTACTTTGCCCCTACGTTCTCTATTATACACTAAGGGTTTGCTGGGAGAAAACTTAGGTTTGGGTGAAGCTCGACTTTGTACATATAATTTCCTTCTCACTTACTTAATATTAATGTGTACATCACATCATCACATCAATAGCCTTTAATAGTCCACTGCTGGACATAAGCCTCTCCTTAGAAAGGAGGTTTTAGCCTACTATGTCACGCTGGCCAGGCGGGTTGGTATAGGGTTTGTGTCAAGTTTTCCTTCCCTTTGCAGTGCTGTTATCCTGCGTAGTTTTCTTCCTTTGTTGCCTTTTACGACACCCACGGGATGAAAAGGGATGGTGACATTCAGTATTCTTAATCCGTCACCACACGGATTAATGTGTACACTAAAGAATAAATAAATCTTGAAACAAGTTAACTAAATTGTACAAAAACTACAACTAAATTGTCATGACATTCATTTGAATTGAAGTAATGCACTCTAATTATGCGCTGTGTCTGTCAAGTTTTCTCTTCCTTTTAATATATAACGGTACAGAGAGGCTTGCTTTTGAATCTAGTCTTTTTCAAAGAACCGTCTCCGGGCTGCACTGTCAAGGCATCTTTGCCTAAATAAAGCGGACAGAACAACCTGTAACGTATTACTCAAGTGTTTTTATATATATTTCATAATTTAAATATATTAAAGATATTTGTAAATTTTTAAATAAAACTCTCTGAATTAAATATGAAACAATTTCGAATTCAATATACCGTCCACCTTTAATACATCTTATACCTAATTCATAACATTACGAGAAGATTTGCATTGTTATAAACTAAATAAAGTTCTCAATTACTTACTCCGCACGGTGTCATAAACAATGATCTCTATTCTAGTCTCGTAGTTTCCTGCATAGTTGGTATGTAAGTCCGCCGACGCTTTGTAATAAAAAGTTTTGTATATTTTTTTTAACTTTTTCCATTAGAGCGGATTCCCTGGAGTGAGGCGGCGGTCGTTCGCGTGAGAATGAGCAATTTCCTCCCGACCGCCACGATTTCGATCTGACTTCCTGTCTGGGCAGCGATTTTAAAATTTATAGAATCGCTTTACATGAAATTGAAAATAAGAACAAAGGTGCCTCGTACGTGGAGAGAAGAAGTAAAGCTTATTGCATTTCAAATCACAGCTTGATTATTCCAAATAGTAAGGGACCCTCATTTTGACCATCTTTTATCAACGTCTTTTGGTGTAAAGGTTTTATTAGTAAGGTTACATTAAAACCAAATTATCGTGTTAATTTATCAAGGTTTCCTTTTTTCTAAAACTAAATAAACTTGTGTAAACTAATGTTTGCAATTATGCAAATGCATGAAGTGCAATAAGAATGTGATTTCTTTAACATTTACTTTGAAATATAAATCTGAGCTCTTGGAATCAGATTGGAGTTAGATTGTAATTATAATGATATTTAAGAGCAAATAAAATATTATAAAGTACTTTTTAAAAGTTATAATTAGTAGTGGTAGTCTGACACAATGTATTAACTTTTAATGTTTAGTTTTTTGATAGTTTCCAGAACAATCGCCTTCGTTGTTCGTTTCTGAAGTCTATAAATCAGGGTGATTGCAGATCGAGGCCGTAAGTCTCTATTGCCCGAACAATGCGCCGCTGGAATAACGAACTCAATTGTGTTAAGTCGGTTGCACCTGAGCAAACCTAGCTTTTTCGTAACGACCGGCTCTTTAGTTTTATTGAATGACGAAATACTTTATTCAATAAATAGGTAAGTACTTCAATTTTTCAGGCACGTTATTCACAGAGCCTTAAATCTTTGCTTGTTAAATTTATTTTACACTCTCAGGTTTGAAATAAACCTTAAATAAAAGTGTTTTTTATATCCTAATTTCTGAGAAAATGTACCTTCTTCTTTTTGTTTTGTAGCTTAAATGTTAAGTTTTTTAAATTGTGGTTTCGAGCGATTAAAGTTCTTGTTGACGGGGACTCTTCGATTAAATATCACAGCCAGATACTTTGTGTGGGTCTGAACCGGTATAAGAACCGGATTGAAAACGTTAAAGGCACCTGGGGTTGGAAGTGCAGTCTCTTGAAGTTCACCTCTTTACTGTCATAAGGATAGTATCGACGTTAGAGATTATGCTCAGCCCAGGCGAAAGTTAACTCGATGGGCCCAGTAGTAACACGTATTCCACAGAAGCGGTCCAAGAACAAATTTGAAACAAAACAGTTTCGAAAACCGTATTGAAAGTCCGATAAATAGGGGCTAACCTCACCCATAGTTTTGACACAATAACAAAGCTTAGATTCCATGAAATATTCTTAAAATTGTATGTAATACAAGTGCAAGTAAATACTTCGTTCTTCTAAACGAAACTTATTCGTACGTTTGAAAATTTCATCAAAGTACAGAAATGAAAAAGACTTCCCTGGTCGCAAGTTCGATTTGGAACTTAAACTGCAACGATCTTACAACCCGTGATTGCACTCCATCTTGAAAATTTCAAGAAAATACTTAGCAAGTTTTAGTAAAGTTCGCGGATCCTACGATGAAACGTTAAATGAAATATTACTGGTGGGTCACTCCGTCTGTTACTGGTGAAAGGTAACAAAATTATTAAATGTATTTATAACTCGGTTAGTGCTAATAGTGTGTATAGGGAATTTATTATACAAGTTAACTTGATAAGTTCCCTATATCTGAATGATTGTTGACCTGACAATTGTTTTTTTGTTCTTGATTATATTTGAACTGAAATTATATTAAGTATACCACGCGCGACGTTGTAAAATAAGTCACATCATAGTACCTACCTAATTTAATTTAAATTCGAATGCGATTCGATCGTACTGTGCATTAGAAATATTTAAACGGTTATGTACACATTTATAAATACAGTGAAACCTGGTTAAATGAGACATCAAGGAACCTGCAAATTTCTCAACTGCGAGTGTCTCAGATATCCAGGTATAAATAAATATCTGTCTCATTTACAGAGGGCTCCATTAATAGAGGTCAAAATACAGGTTATTTCAGTTATAGAGGTGCGATTATCAAATAAAATAACGAATTATGTAAACATTATACGTGAGTTTTAATCCTAATTGGGAATAAAAAAAGATAATAAAGGCTATAAATGTAATAAACAACAATATTCAAGCACGTTTTTTTACAAATAGTAAAAAATGTAAACAGAATGTATCAATTATAAAAATCTGTCGTTTTAGTTTGTCTTTTGGAAGTATCAGCCATCAGATGTTTTACGGTGTTATAAATTTTATCAAATAGGCTTTTGCCACCAATTGCTCTCATTTAAAAATAACTGTACAAAGTTTTTAGTGCTTTTACTGCTTAGAGTTTAGATATTTTTAGTAAAGATATCTGTATGTTAGTAAAGCAAAACTAAAACTGAAGGTCATTGAGACTGAAAATTAGTTAGGTGCAGAATTTGCTCGTAGAATAAGTAAGTAAACAAACAATACGTTTTTATCTCAGTTACAGAGGTTAATGCATATAAAATTCACTCGCTATCTCAGTCATAGAGTCAGTAAGTATGACGATATAGAGGTTTGCGTCGTCCCACTAACAAAGGTAAGTAAAAGTGTTGGGTCCTCAGCATGAGTTCTAGTTATGGAGGTTTTTCACTTATCCAGATCCCACAACACAACACTAACCAAGTTTTACTATATTTATACGAGTAAAACATATCAGACAATCGGGACACGATTGTTTATTAATGTATTATTAAAATTAGTTTAATTAGTAAAGTATTTAATTTTGATCTAAATTTAGTTCAGTGTTACCTTATCGATACAATATATACTCGTACAATCTTAACATGGTTAAAAAATCTTTTCCTTAAGATATGACTTACAACATAAAACAATGTGCGTACGTAAGGTGCTGCGCGAGATAAGAAAAACACGTAAAATTAGCAGTTAATGTGATTAGATAAAGTGCACTACAAGAGTAGTCTTAAAAATATAAATTGCAATTTCTACACTAAAAAAATCTTATCAAAACAACACCAAAACATCAACTACTGCATCTTAGCCAACTGTCTGATTCAAACACTCCCAAACTCAAACTATAAGTCATTCCTAATTCTTTAAGTACGTATTTGTCTTTGAATAGAAGTAGCGGTGCATACGGCTATAAAGTTCTCACCAATTAATATTTGCTGATGGTACATTGGCAGTTGCAAAACTCAGATGCAGTTCAAAGTTCCTGTTGAGAACCAAACACATACAAATCCTTTAATTAAATGTATTTGCTGTACTAGCGAAGGATAGCCTTTATGATGTTTCATAAGTATGTGTAGGTGTCAGCAATTGTTGTCTGTGTGTGTTTTGTTTTTAACACGCTTTTATTAGATTGGTATGTATGTATTTATATAATGGAATCTTTGAAGGTGATTTTTACCCACTCTAAAACGAATTACGAACGAACGAATAAATTTAATTGAAACTTCGCACTATCAAGGACCGATGACAATACAATAATTTTATAAACTGGTCCAATTATCATGATCAGGAACGGTAGTGAAAAAGCGTGAGGTGATTTTTAAAATATTTTTAATTAAAATAACTATAGGTACTTTTACCAATATTAGTCAATAAATATTTACAACAATTTACATCTAGTACCCCAGCATTTTTAAGATGAAAGAGGAGGTTCTCAATTCGAGTGTTTCTTTTTGGTATGTTTGTTACGCGATATCTCCGTCAATTGTTATGGATCGATTTTCAAAATTCTTTTTGTAATCGAAAAGGTATGCTCCCGAGGTAATCTAGAGAAATCGAGGGAATCCCTCAAAGTTAAATCCCCGACAACGCATTTTAGCTTGCTTCGCTAGCTATATAGGTCTTTGCATTTAGTAGTAATTATGTCATGGAGCTGATGATGATATGATATCCTTGAGCTTTAGGAGTTAGAGGATAACTCATTCAAAAATGTAATCATGTATAGACCTTGTTTTATTCTTTTAAGATATTTGTTAGCTGTTTGTGTTGGGTTATAGAATCCAATTCATATTATATTTTATTTTTTCTTAAATGATTCCATTTTAGGAACCTTTGTTTTATATTAGGAGGCTGTAGTTCGCCTTTGCTAGTCAGGTATAATCCAGTTTCAGCAGTTGCACTTGTATGTGTATATTTACCTGATAAATAACTACATATGTAGGTACTTTAATTTATTATTGTTCACCATTTCTGACAGACATATGGCCATGTCAGTAAGAAATTGTAATTAGGGTACACCTGGCTACTGGTACCCGAGAGGGCGTTCGGTTTTTGGTCGGTTCGAGTTCGACATAGCCATCGGAGGGCGGTATCCGAGGGGTTTTCTACAAAAGTGTAATATTTTTTACTTCAGTGAACCTGGAATATATATTACCAATGAGTTAGTAGTACCTAATTATAATCTCATGTATCCTTTACTCAATATAGAAGTAGTTGCAACAAAATATAAATGTAAGTTCAGTGCCTTCATATATGTATTATATTATACAGGTTTTTTAATAAATAATAACCAATAAAAGACAACTGGAGGTAGCATTGTATTTGACAAATCATTTGATCACAACTGAAAATTATAACAATAATGGCTGACGGGCTGACATTCTACTTTTGATTAATTCAATACCTAATTATTAGAAATGAAAAATTTGAGTTGCAGCTTTGCAAGATGATTGGTATTACTCCCAGTACACCCACTAGTGACAAGGTAGTTAATTTGACAATTGTGATTATATTATTTTATTAATAAGGTAGGATAAAAATTCTCAAATAGGATTAAAACACAGTTAATATGAAACATAATATTTTATGTTTTATATTATTATATTAACTATGTTGTAATTCTATTTATAACAATAGTGAATATAGTAAAGTCCAGAAACTAGCAGAGATGACTATGCTTCAGACACAAAGGTGGTTTTTACTTTTGTATTTATTGTTATTTTAAAAGTCGGCCGCCGCGGACGACGTTTGTGTGAGGAAGAGGATAAAGTATGCGCCTTTGGAGACGATTTATTATTTCGTATCCATAGCAGTTGAGACCTTGGGCAGTTGGGGTACAGACGCTAAGGTGTTTGTACATGAGTTAGGGTGCAGGCTGCGGGCACGCCGTCATTGCGGCGGTAAGACCCGTTATGGAGGATTGGCTCGAGAGGCGTCACGGGACCCTCTCATACCGATTGACGCAGGTGATCACTGGGAAGGGATGTTTAGGAGATCACCTGTGTCTGATCCGCAAGGAGTCCTGGGGGTGACAGGTGAGGCCATCTGTCACCCTAGCAGAAGCAGGCCGGGGTGGCGGCGAGCGCGTTGCGAAGCGCGCTCGCTTCCAGGGAGCACAGGGAACATGGGGTTCCCACACGGGGGGAGGGTCGTCTACTCGTCTGTAGATGACCCGAGGTATGTCGGGGCACCAGGGACTTCCTTTCTAGGGTATACCCGGTGGTTCCGGTTCCGGTTGGTTATATATGGTTCCCCGGCTATTAGTACCCGGCGAAGGCGTGCGGTTTTAGTCGGTTCGAGTCCGACATGCCACCGAGAGGTGGTATCCGAGGGGATTTCCGCACGGAAAAAAAAAAAAAAAAAAGGGTGCAGGCTGAACGAAGTGACTATTGACTCCCGCTCAGGGTCGTTCCTGGTGTAGAGGTTGGCCGCGGCCATTCAGCGTGGCCATTCAGCTAGCGTTATGGGCACCTTTAAATAATGTTTAAAATGTTAATATGTAATTTATGTTTAAAATGTAAATAAAGTATTTATCATATGTTTTCAAAAGTTGTTACCTAGATAATATTACAAATTAATATTTACAAAGAAAAGAGGGGATGTAATGAGGGGGATAAAAATACCAGTATATACATAATATTGTATAATTTACAGAAACAATATTGAAAATCAACTCAAAACTAGTCATCGTCATTATCATAAATAATAATAAATTTATTTCAATAAGTAGTTTGTATTTGGCACACATAATTGTCCTATATACTTAAATGTTTTTGAGGAAAAGCAGCCCAACAAAAAAAAAAGGGGTTATAGGACTTCCTTTTTTAAAGTAGGCAGAAAATCTATCTGTATCTGAGGAAATTGTAGAGCACACTTTACATAATGGTATAGGTAGGTACCCTTTACATGGGTATTTTGTTGTAGTTTGTTTACTTAAACTTTTAGTTAGCACAAAGTTTTTAATAAACTCTTTGTCAATAGTACAACTTTGTCTTTGTCAACTGCGTGTTGAGCACTCCACAAATACAACCAACGTTTATATCCAATCATATTGACCGAATTAAACTTCCAAATACTTAGAACGGTAAATGTACACACAAATCTTCTTCTTCAAAGAAATCACTGTCTTACAGACTACTGTTGATCAACATTCAATATCTTATAAAAGTCTAACTTGACGTCTGTGTAATTAATGAATTGTCACTAAGAATATGAGAATACCGATTTACACTGTTTTCAACTTGCGATGACAACTCGATATCATTACATTACAGTCAACTTTGAATTGTTAGTATTGTTTGAAGGTGGTTCAACTTTTTTTAAAGGATTTTTGAACCTAGTCAAAGCAAATTGTTTTCTACTTTTTACTTCAGCTAGTACACAAACGTGTTTTGTTTTATTTTTAAACTATAATTTTTCATCCCTTTGTAAATTGAGTTACCTTAAAACTTTCAGGAAATGAACTCAATTTATTTATTAATATTTTACAAACTATTTTTTATTGCAAATCTTCTGATGTTTACTGATTGTATAATTTTTTGACTCGATTTCTGTATTCAATTACAGCAACCATTCAAAGCTACGTGTAATTCTCTATCGAGAAAAAAAAACACTATTCGATGTGACGTAGTTTGTATATATGTATATATAGCACTGGACATTATTTCTACTACTCGTATACTGTTGGAAGCAACTCACCGCAGATTCGTTATAGTGCATTACCTAACAAGAATTTTTACGCTGGATGCATTTTGTAACGATGCACTGTACATTTTTAATGTAGTTCGACCTTGTATCAGTTAACACAGAGTTGTAAACTAGGTTTAGCAAAAGAGTTGAGAGACGATGTTAACAAAAATAACTAAATTATCACAATAAACGGTAGATTGATAATCAAATCATCAGTGTTACGTATGTGTGTAGACTTTTGGACTAGGCTCAGTCGGTAATTATATGGATACTCTTATATAGTATGTTGCTACCTTTTATGTTGGAACTATTGCAGAGCCTTGTGCTGTCACTTCTTCTAGAATGGTGTCCTGCCCGCATTGTGCCCGTACGATCATCAATAAGATCAGCTATGTTAGTCGTACACGGGCACACGAAAGACAATTTAATTGTAGTTGAATAGGTCACCGTAGCTATTAAGTCGTCGCCGTAACTATTAAGGGATTCTTATAATTACCAGCTGAGCCTTAGCCTAGCTCGGCTTAGCCTAGGTGGTATAAATATTTACCAAAATGCCTTTATAAAAAAACTATACTCGTTATCGCGAAGATAAAAAAATTGCGAATATACTGGGTACTGTATAATATAACTGAAAACGCTTCAACGTGGCTTAAACTATGCGTTAGTCAGCTACGCGTCACTTTTTGTTTATAGTTTTAAATAGATAATGACCATCACTAAAACCGCAAAACTAACAATATTTTGTACTAAAATGTAGAGGTTTATCAATTTTTTGCGGACTTAAAGGGAGTATGCTTGCTATTTGGATCAATTCAAATTTGAAGAAAAATACAATGCGGAGTTAAAAATAAGTAATAAAGAATATTGTTTGTTACTGAATATTACATATGAAGAATATCTTCGTAGACACTCCATATTTTTTGTCAACTTTACAAATTTCTTAAATTTTACTATTAATACGGTTACGCAAAGTATGCAAGAGCACCAACCCGGTACTCTGCACACCAAGTTTATTTTAAGAGATTGGTGAATATTCCCCATATTCCTTTATGAAGAATGTCCATTTTTCGAAACGTGACCGATGATTACGATTGTTTGATGTTTTATACTAGTGGTGTGAGCAATAACCGGACTGGACCAAGTTTCTCAGAATTAGTAATGTACCTGTACAACAAAATTGTCTAGTGCAGAAAAATCATATTTAATCACATTAATTAGCCGTCCAAGTAATAATGATTTTGTTTTTGCAAATATTTCATAAATTACTTTAATTTTTAAATTCAGCATTAGGTCGAAAAGTAAATTTTGTTGACCGGAAATCTATTTATTAAAGACATGTAAACTGTAGCATACATACATATTAATTTTACAGCTCCGAACAATTTGAGCTTATCTTGAATTATTACAGGAAAATATAGAGCATATCGATTATATTATTATATCGGTAATGACGAAAGATACACAAATAAGTACATTGATTAGAGAATAAGTTGCTATTGGGTTTTCCTGTGTGCGATAAGTACTAAATGCGAAAAAAAAAATAACATTACGTACTCTAGTTTTATGATTTCGTAGAAAAATTTAACACATCAATGTTCCTAATTGTACAAGCCAGTGCAGTACTCGTGTTCAATCAACTGAAGTTAGGTTTACATATTTCATGAAAATGAAGATTATTCTAAAATATTGTTAAATGAAGAAATCTAATCTAATTCATAAATAGTTTTCCTCGCGTAAGTAATTTTTCTATCCATTGACCTTGACCTATTACCTCCAAGAACATTGACTTTGTTCATGATAAGAACTACGTACTTTTTTTCTGTGTCATTGGCAAAGTTTAAGTAAAATTTCATGATAATCAGATACTTGGTACGACGGCGAATTAATGCAATATTTTTTATTATTAAAAGACTTTTAATTGATCAGCATATAGTGAAGAAGTCATTTCATATATTGTGTTTTATTAGTGTTAATAATAAGGGATAGTGGGATTGCCTGGCGGCCGAATTTCAATCGTTTTGAGAGATTTGTTTCGTTTAATCAGTCAGTATAACTTGAACTATGTTTGGCTATACTTTTGTACCAAGACAGGTTGATATACGTGTATATTAGACCCAAAAACATGTTTTTTCTCAATACCTATACCAAAATGATTACACTCAGTTTTATCCAATAGAATAGTGTCAAATGTAGTTAACTGTTGCCATATATATGATAGTAGGACAAAACCTCCGTCCTAGGCAGAGGCCGAAGTCTAGCAGTGGACTATTAAAAGCTGTTGATGATGATGATATTTTTATATACGACTGGCTTCTTTACTTAGCTGGCTCAATTTCCCTGACCGTCTGAGCCCAATGTTAAATAATTATAAGCATGTTGGTGTAATTATTGAACAACGAACTGTTTGGAATCCGCTTAGTGCAGACTTCAGCCTCCCCTGCCACCCGCCCTCTTTGCGTCCGGCTTCCGGAGGAAACGGTCCTTCGGCGGCGGGGACGGATGCTTCTGTTTAAGCTGGATCTGATATCTACGTTGCTGTTAGTATACTGTTCGCAATTATCGCTTCGAGTCATTCATTACCTTACTTGAGATGACCTAGTTTTAGCAGTAGCGTATTAAATTTATTCCTTAAGTTTGCTCGTAAATTCATTGTTTAATATTGTATATAAATATATATATATATATATTGTTAGTTAATATTCGGTAAAACCGTTACAATACTTGGTAAGTGATGAAATTGGAATGAAGTTTCTGTCCACGTAAAACTTACGACTAAAGGTTTTAAAATATAAAAAATAATATAAAAGACAAAAAAGCAAAAAGGCATTTCAAACGTCTTAAACGTTTGAAATGCCTTTTTGCTTTTTTGTCTAGTTTATTGATATATAAATACATATATATAATAAATTGATACATATATATAAAACTAAACTAAAATTCCCTAAAGATTTGTTTAGTCCTGTCAAACAACGTTTCCTATTCTGAAAACGTAGTACTTGACAGGATTGAACCAATTTGTAGCGATTTTTAGCTTAGTTTAGAGAGTTTTCGAACAACAGAATTAGCATCATTGTCTCTTCTCGTCACCTTGCACCACTTGTATCTTTCGGTATAAGGAAATATACTTTGTCAGTTTTGATGTTATTTGGTGACCTTTTCTGTACTTTTGCATGGTAATAAGTTGATTTTATCTCTCACTATTTAACCTTTCAGTAACTTTGTAAACCAAGCACTTCGATGTTGACACCGAACTCTCCGTAATATGACGTCACAGAATAAGCGCGCCAAAATAGCCGCGTTTGAATCGCCCGAAAATGATACTGATTTTTATAAATTTTGTTTAGCTCAATGTTATATTTATTTTTGGTAATGTAATAATTATAAGAAACGTTTAAAAGAAAAGACCCATATTCCCTATCCTTTTGTTACTTATCGTGTGAGTGAGATTACCGGAGCTCTAAATCCCCCCTCTCCCTATCTATGGGAGGGGTCCAAAAGGCGGTAATGCACTTGTGTCTCTCGACTTGTCATTTTCACTTAAACACAAAAAGCGGTAGTCACAATTGTCTATAACATAACTAAACATAAAGAAAAAGATAAAATTCATAGCACAGTTGAGCAAATTTTTCGGAATGTGACAGATGCATGACAAACGATGACAGATCATAGCGCTAAGACCATCGTCATACGCGATCTGTGTCGCTGATGCAAAGAAGAATTTATGTTCGCCATTCATATTACCATCAGCGACTCGCTTAATGTTAGGTTAGATTTATGTGTATAGTAGTGTATAGTATAGTGAGAAATAACTACCATGTTGTTTTAGAACTAGTTTATTAAAGGTAAAAATTTGAGATGCCACGTATATTCGGCGAGTCTCTTGGCCGAAGCCCTGAATATGCGGCAACACTTAGTACCTTTCGCGGGTTTAAATCTAAATCAGTAAAATAGCCAGAAAACGCAAAAAAAATTGCTAAGATTTATTTATTATCTCCCGGAAGCAGTAAGCGGCTATTTTCCGAAGCAGGTATAATTATGAGGACAAGACCGATCGTTTCTTATCAACAAATGCTGAAAAAAATATTTTAAGTATTAATATGATAAGTTATTGCCAAAATAAAAGTCTTTGTGATTTACAATTCGGTGTTCGGCCGAATATTTCGAAATGTGCGACCGGATACCGAATAGTACCTAAATAACGTACGGCCCGACGAAGGCCGCTTACCCCCATACTTTTAATCTCTGATACCTTCTAAGATATTAATTTTAATGATATGCTGTAATATACTATACTGTATTGTTTAAAATAGCTTCGTAAATAAATCATTTTTTTTTGTAACACGTAAAAGATAAAACTGGGTAACGTGGGTTATTATAAGAATATAGGAGGAGGGGAACGGTTATGTCAGGTTATATCACTCACAAAAAATTGCTTTATACTAGTTTTCGGTCAAGCCATGGTATCACTAAGTCAGCGGTCAGCGGTTAACATTTGTGTTTAATATTTGGAGATATTTGTGTTTTCCGAAATTTCAAAATAAACATTGTCGACAATTTAATGAAATACGAGCATTTCATGAAATGGGGAAAATGGACGCACAGAGAAACGACCAATTCTAAAATCTTGACTAGATCTAGAAAGACTAGGTTTCAACAGTAGCATAGTAGATTGTTAAAAATAAAAAAGATAACAAGTAAAAAATTATTATACCACAAAGAAACGTTTTAAATTCATCGGCACATAACTTTATACAAGGCATGAACATTTATTTGTACATTTAAAACACAACAAAGAGAAAGCGTTGAAGCGTTACCTGGCATTTCTTATAATTTAAGAAACAAGAGGCAAAATTAGATTTCCGGGAATACTGATGTTTCTTCGAAAGAAGCCTGCAAGCTATAGTAACAAATAACTCAATTCCAGCACGTAACCTTTGCTTGAGCGGTTACATCTATACATTGCGGCGGTTACATTTGTAATTGGAAATCAAACTTCTACATCAAAATCTGTACAAAGACTGAATTTATATTTAAAAATATTAAAGTGGAGGTTTGAAATGTAAATTCAGAATAGAATATCAGTACATATGTTTTAAAACAGAAATTTCATCTAATAAGTTGGAAGATTAGTAATACCGTATATGTTGGGTGAACATTTACTCTCTATATTTTTGTTTTTGGACATCTTTGGCGTCTAACGCCATCTATCGATGTTTTAAAGAAAACGATAACAATGAAAGGTTCTTCAGTGAAATCATATTTCACAGATACAATACCATACTTATCGTTAATACGAGTACTCACACATTCAAACAAATAATTGGCATGCCTGTAATTAAAATTCTTATTTACATATTTCTCACGAAGGATGAAAGTGTGTGAAGTGTTATATAGATTACAGGCCAGAAACACCGTTTCTTCCTTTTGAAAGATGCTAATTACACCATAGCATAAAATTCTAAAGAAAATTTATTCTTTTCATTTAAATATTACAAATGCACAAAATTTACGCTGCCTCTAATAGGACAAAGTAATAAAAGCTATAGTTGTGGATAAATAGAAGTATTATCCCAAAGATAAATTAAGTATTATGCACGTAAAAAGATTCAGTTTTTATACTAAAGTTGTATTAACATAATATATAAACTATATTATTAATATAACTATATATACAAACTTTGTATTCAAAATTCGTTTTAAACTGTTTGTTTTTGTTTATGAATACAGATGTAAATGAAGATTCTACGTACAGAGTAAAATGTTCGTTAATAGTGAGCTTACAGCTGTAAAATTTCAATTATAACTAAAGCTACAACTATTATATGTAACATTGTTCAATTATGCTGCCCCCGATAGTTAAAAAGGCGCATGTAACAAGCAGTCAAAATTTAGAAAAAAATATTTTAATAAATTTAATGGGAAATCGTTCGCTGTCTTTAAGTAAATTAAAGTAATTAAATATTAAAAATTGGAATTTATAGGCATGATAATAGTTTTTGACATACATACATTTTGACACAATAGGTTTTGAATACTTTTAAATTATTTAATTAAAAATGAAAAAAACCGTTTCATTTTAGTATAAATATGTAAAAAAATACTACTTTCTTAATTGAATAGATGCAAATAACCAGATGCGCCTTTTCAGTCTCAAACGCTTTTTGGAGTACTTTTAGTCTAAGTATTTGTGTGTAGATCTGTACTTTATGTTTTAAGAAAAAAAGGCGCATTTTAGCCACATGCGCCTCTTTACTAAGGTATTCCAAACTATGGAGATAATCTTAGCCTAAGAATAAAAATACATAAAAATATTTATAAATTGTTTTATCTAACTAATTAATCTGAAAATAGATTTTACCTACTGTATATTGTCGTTTAAAGTCTCTAATGATTATACTAAGCAATAAAATAAGTATAAATTACCTTCGATAGTTTTTTTCTCAACGTAAGGTATGAACATGATATTAAGCCTTAGGTATATGACGAATGCGCCTATGTCAAGACTAACTTTACGAAGTAGATAGGGTGCAAGTGGCAGATATAGACGTTTTTTCATAGTGGGCGTAAGACGTCATAAGGATAATGATGGCGTAATATATATCTCAATTTTAAAAAAATTGTTAGATGCGCCTTTTCAAGTATCGGGGGCAGTATGTGTATAGACTTATAACCAATTAAGAAGTACTTACCTCAGGCCGTTTTAGTGATGGTACTTAAAATTTTGTTTGATTAGAATGTGAATAATAATTTTGGTGCACTGAAAGTCTTCACCGTACACAAAAGTTATCCATGACAAAGCTGAAATACAAACAAATGTTACTACCGACTGTAAGTTTTAATAAATTCGTCACCGAACTTTCAAGCCGAAAGCCTTAATTAAGATAACGTCTTTGGTGGTTGGGAATCCAGTACCCTGCGGAGAGAACTTCAAGTTTAGCAGTTTCGTGTTTGTCTTAGACAACTTGGACAGTGAAGTAACTAGTCAAACAAACTAGACTCTCGTTGGCAGGCACCAATTTAAGCTGAGCGTAACATTCAAATTAAATGCTGCTACATGTTCCGTTTTACGGATTGTGGAATGCTTTAAACACTCGGACAGCCCACAAACAGTTATGAACCCATTCTATACTTAAACTTTCCGTTTGTGCGAGATTTCCGCTGAATATTCAGGTACATACTTACATTGTGCTTTCGAAACACAAAAACATTTTTGTGGTGAAAGTTATTGTATATGCAAGTGCAAAGAAAAGAAAATGAATTACAAAGTGAATTTAATATTTCTAGTAGCATGTTGTACTTATCATCATAGCCAATAGTGCTGACTGTACGTCTGCCTGGTAAACGACTGTTCTTGAGTTCCAAGATTTATTGCACTTTATGGAAGTGCAATCTCATGTATTCCTTCAATGCTAACTAGCTTATTACCTTGTTAAAAATCTTAAAAACTATTTTGTATGTAGTCTGATTATGGATTTTTAGTACTGAGCGTTCAATTCATTTTGATGGTATAAATGATACGGATATAAAAGTAGCTTGAAACTGTAGTCGATGCATAAATATTACCATTTATATTTTCCATTATTTATGTGACAATAACATAGTTGTTTTAAGTCTTTGTAAAGGATTATTATTCTTTGCGTAACTATAAAATAAACTTTATAGTTACGCAAAGAATAATAATCCTTTATCAGTAGACAACTTAGTAAAAAAACTGCTGCAGTATAAAAATATTAAAATTAGTAGTAAAATTACGAGACACTATGTTTTTTTTTTAAACTACGAGTAACATCGGTTACACATAACTAGTATTCTTGTTACTACCATTAGTTAAGCTAAATGCTTGTGTTAGTTTCACTTCGCTTGTGTACTGAGTAGAGTTTGAATCTGCAAACCACTAAATTGTAAATCCAACCGCTCAGTCTTAACACTATCGCTTTACGTGATCTTTAGTTTAGTGATATTTTCTTATGATGAGAGTGAAATTCTATTGTAACCTACTCATGCTTCATTATACAATTATATTATTATTTTTATATTATAACAATAATCGGGTGTCTACAGATTCGGTCATTACGCTAATTTTTACACAGTTGCATGGTGTTTTGAGTGTGAACGCAGTGCAGCTTTACCAACTAGCTATCATTAGCTTTTCATCATCATCGTCAACAGCCTTTGATAGTCCACTGCTGGACATAGGCCTCTCTTTAGAAAGGAGGTTTTGGCCTTCTATACCATGCTTGCCAGACGGGAATGTGTAGGGTTTCTTTTAAGATTTCCTTCTCTTTGCAGCGCTGTTGTCTTGCGTAGTTTGTTCCCTTAGTCGGCTTTTACGTCACCCACGGGATGAGCAGGGATGGTGACACTCCGTATTCATAATCTGTCATCACACGGATAGCGTATCCGATATACTCGGTCACCCGGTGAAATGCAGCGAGTTGCTTAAACCCCATTTTCTGTAATGCCTCAGTATCGGAACGGTCGACTAGCTCATGTGTGTTGAACCATGGATATCCCACGTACAGTTTTTATTTTGCTGACTAAAATTTTTTTTTTTTTGTTAAAGACAACTCCCGCACTAGGAATATATCCTGTGTCACGGGGGACTTTACAAACATACATGAAACGGGCACAAAGAACAACCAGACTCAGCAAAACAATTTCTGGATCACACAAAGTGTTATCCTCTGTGGGGATCGAACCTACAACACTTAGCGCAGTAGGAAGCGGCGAGATGACCACTTAAACCACTACGTCATCCGTGTTGTCATGTATTGCAGGCTAATATTATTTTTGTGTTGTTTGTAACTATTGTGAATTTATAGAATGTCATTGTCTTATCTTAAATGTAACTACAAACACGGTCATTTGTAAGTACGAAGGAAGTGGTCACCATTCTAAGAAACCCTGATTATAATTTTATAGCCACGCTTATCAGCATTTTAGTGTTAAAAAGATATGTATATATTATAAAGATAGATAGACCGATAATACATTTATGTATTGTTTACCAGGCATTTTACGGAGATATTATACAAATGACCGTATCGCTTGAGCAATCTCTTCCTGGCAACCTTAGGGTGGACTGGAACCATTGTAGACTAATATTGTGAGCAAATTCAAGCAATGGATAAGGTCACATAAACATTACTACTTGTGTAGTATATATATATATATATAATTTTTGGTAATAAATTTAATCACCAATTGTTACTTAACGACAGTATCAATTGCAACATACGAGTACGTGAGATAGTTGCTAAGAGGAAGATTCCGAGATTCTTACAGAGATCAGTGAAAACCCTTATAGAAAGTAACATACGTTGCTGAAATTGACACTAAATATAACACTTTTAGAGAAAGGAATAAATTACAAAAAGTATCATCTTATATATAAAATTCTCGTGTCACAATGTTAGTTACCATACTCCTCCGACCGATTTTTATGAAATTTTGTGTGCACATCGGGTAGGTCTGAGAATCCGTCAACATCTATTTTTCATACCCCTAACAAGGGTGACCCGACCCACTCCTTAATTTTTTTTTCAATATTTCCAAGAAATAATGTATATGGCAAAACAACGTTTGCCGGGTCAGCTAGTCTTTTATAAATTCAAATCGTACCTACATATCGTTAACAACGAATAAATAAAAATCATATCACACTCTTTTAAGGGTTCTTTTTAATATGCGATACACGATGATTTGGAACTACCCGAAGTTAGTGACGACATAAAACTAGTTCAACAGAAAGTAAATTTGCCAGTCAAACTTAAACACTACCGTCGCTGAAAGTTTTAAAGTAAATATGTAAGTGTACCTACGTATAGTTAACAGTAGCGATGTAAGTCATACGGGTCTCCTAAGTTTCGTATTAACTGTGAAACTTATGAGACATGTACAGTGAATCCGTTTTCTTACAGATTGTAAAGTACAATATATTAAGCATTACATTTTTCACATTTATAAAAAAAAACCCTTTGATTCCGGACTCAAGAATAATTCGTAAACAAATCCTTGTTTATGATTTGTGTAGTTTTAATAAGAATGTACCCTTTTAATATGTTTATTAATACATTAAATGGGTAAACCTACTCTGAAAAAGATGAAAGAAAATGTGAGCTAGATATTTAATTTCTTGAAAACTTCTTCTTAAACTTAATTTCCACAATTTACGAGTAGAACGCGCTTAACAGGCACAAATTAGGTTTGTGACCGACTTTTAAAATAGCCAATTCTATAAGTGTCTCTTTTTTGGAGACGAGAAATAATTGTGTTATTATTGGAATTTATTGGTGTTATTAAATCAATTTTCTAGTATTATGTAAATTTAGACAAATTTGATTAGATAACGATTGCTTAAAGAGTTTTCAACAAAAATTTAAGACAACATGTTTTTTAACGTTTTAAATATTTCAAATCAAGAATAATTTATAATCTGATTCTAATTCTATTCTGTTCAGTACTTTTACTGACCTATTTGAACTGTTTAATGCCAGTACCGCTTCAATAAAATTAAAATGTTATTTCTATAAGCAATACCTATTCTTTCTGTTCATTAGCATTTCTATTTTTCGTTTTCAGTTCTCCTTTGATCGAAAATCTCAATCGACTGATATTAGAAAGAAAGAAAGAAAATTTATTGGCGCATGCAAAATTATTTAAAAAAATGCCAATTGGTCTGCAGCTCAGCTCAGCATACTGTGGGATGGCTACAGCAGCCTTGCAACGCCGATTTTCAGATGCAGCCAATGTGATTGAATGTCCTCAGCTCGAAACCATTCAAGTGTGTGTTTGTGATTGTGTGTAAATATATATTTGTGCGACACATTAAGATAATAAAATAAGGAAGGAAGAAAAAAAAACCTAAAATAAATAAAATTAAATAGAAATATGCAATACAAACAAATCATTGTGACTGTCGGTGCTCAGCACAGAAATTAAAAATAACCATAACTAAATCGCAGACGTTGAAATTGGTGTACGTCAACTAATAAATTTCAAGAGGTAAGGCGACTTCCAAAACTCACCTGCTGACAATTTCCAGAACTAACTTTATGATATCGTCTCCTTGGATGGTGTTAATAGGGTTTCGAGAGCTTGTGAATTTGTTTTGTTATATTCTGTATTTCATTCTGGAGTTGTAAAACTGAAAAAGTTTTGTAAGACGTGTTATTAGTGTAGTTTTAAATTTTAATTATTATTAAACATAATTCCAATTATATTTACTTTCAAAGATACACTCAAGCCTGTTTCTTCCATGGGGTAGCCAAAGGTGTATAAAATACGTTTTGCCAACTATATTTTAGTCCCACTCGCTCACTTTGGGAGTTTTAGAAGGGAAAATTAGATTGTATTCAAAGAAAACATAAGTGACTATAAAAGACAAAAGAATAAAAAGTTGAAGCATAGTGAAATTGTAATCTATAGTCGCAGTAGGAGAGTATTGTATTACTGTAACTCAGACTCGCTGTTGCAGGCAACCTATTACTGCTTTTAGATTAATTCATCTTCACCATCTCAGCCGAGAGACGTCCCCTGTTATGTCCAACAGTCTTGTTGGTCTCCTCCCAAGGATCGAGACAACAAACGGTCCTATACTACCGTCTCTAACGGTTTCCCTTCTTTAGGTTAATTTTTAATGATTTATATTAAAATTGCACTAAATACAACTCCTAATTGAATGATTTTCGACACTATGACTCTCCCCTAACACTTATAGCACAATTAATCAGTGAAATAGTCCTAAAAACTTTTGGCCTGTAATTATTTTTATCCGTACATATAGCGAAACATTTTTGTAATTTTGCCGGTTTTGAATTCAAACTCATAGAAACATTTATTTTGTACAAGGGAGATCGACATTGAAGTATCTGTATTAACTCAAGGGATTAGATGTCCTAATTTAATTCAACATTTTGCTTAGATCTCAATGGTGGAAACATGTTCATTAATTTCAAAACTTCAGGCTTCTCTTAAGCTTTGCCGTCATTTTAATGAAAAACGAATTTATAAATGAAAACAGACATGTCAAACTTACAAGATTGAAGTGAGCCTTCATTGGATTATAAACCTTACAATTGGATCAAAGTGAGTTTGATGGATGTTTCGTTCTTATATTTATAAACTTGGTAAAATTTTAGAGAATATCTTTGTTTACCGACTAATTAAACTTATTTTAACGATATTAATACCACGGCCTAATCACAGAAATCCGTTGTTAAGCAATTCTTTTATTGTCTTTCACCGAGTGAGTGAGGTTATCGGAGTCTAAACCCTCCCTTCCCTGACTCTAGAAAGAGGGACTCAAAGCAGCATTTGTTATTGTTGAGTAGTAGGTGTAGGCGCCGATAGTTACTTACCAGCAGGTAACAATCGTAAAAACCAGAATTACATCTCATCACATCAACAGCCTCTAATAGTCTACTGCCGGAAATAGGCCTCTCCCTTATCCTACCACGCTCGCCAGACGGGTTGGTACAGTGTTTGTGTCAAGTTTTCCGTCTCTTTATAGTGCTATTCTGCTTAGTTTGCTTCTTGGTCGTCGAGTCGGCTCTTACGACACCCACGGGAAGAAAAGGGGTGGTGACACTCCGTATTCTTAATCCGACAGCACACAGACTTGAGCAGAACAAAAGCAGAATATGCAAGAAAATTTAGATTGAATCTGAAGGTCGATTAACTGGTGACCGAGGTCGGGCTCTAGCGCATTCTTGGCTTTTGCTTTCAACACGCACGACCGCTACATATGTAGGTAAATAGACGTAGTAAACAAATATTTATTAAGGTTGAACTACCTCAAACTGCTGATTTAAAGTGTCTGGTTAGGAATACCCACGTTATTGACGGTGAAATATATGTAAAAAGAAAATTTAGAAAACAACGATATAATAGTAAAAAATTGTCGAAGTAATTAAAAAAACACAAGACTCACCCATTTTCGTCAGGTTAATTAGAGACATTTGCAATGTTCACAAATTTTTCATTCTATCGTAGTAACCTCAATTTTAGATGTGCATTATGACTTCTATAAGGTTTATGAAGTAAGATATTTCGAAATTTAAGAAAAGAAATAACAAAACTGAAATCGTAATTTTTTATGACTTTTATTTTATTTTATTTATGCTTTATGCACAAATGTGACAAAGGCGGACATAATGCCGTAGGGATTTTCTCCCAGTCGACCTTAGGGCGACGCAGAGCTAAAAAATAGTAGGTGCACAGCAATTAAAAATGTGTTTTTTTTAAAAACAGCGTAAACAGAACATCATATATATCATAGGGTACTTATATAAATTGCATTTGATAAAAACTTTGTCTAGTAATTTTTCTTTATTGTTGAACTAAATGTATATGACCCTTACTCAGTAATAAGAACGAAAGTATTGCGTTCGCTCCCACGATAAAAGCTACTTAAAATGAAAAATAAAAACCGGAAATTAATGTTCCTTCATGTAAAACTAAGTACCTTGCGAATAAAGAGGTATTTAGTTTGTACAGAAGTGTTTGTATGTAACACATAAAATGGTCCACAGTAATATATAAATATGGTGATGTATCTTTTCTTGTTACAACATTCCTTTATTTCAAGAATATGCTATGAACTTGTGTACAACTTGGTCTAAAGACATAAAAACAAGCTAAAACCTCGAAAGCGTTATCTCTAGACACTGAACTTTTTTAGTAACCACGTAAGCTAGTAGTATTGGATGAGTGAGGATAAAGAAATGTATGAGGATGAGTGGAAGTCTTACGAGTAGTTTCTTTCCGAAATATCATTAGATTACGATATCCAGGTTGCCATGACAGCGGTATGAAGACCAAGCCTAAAAGTCCATATTGTACTCTAGTCTCTTCTTACCTTTTACCCAAATTTATTTTGGAGTCGGTGCAATGAGTTTTCGTCTTACATTCTCCTTGATCACGCGACGCACTCCTTTATTTCATTGCAAAATGGTTCTGGCTTTTTCTTTTAATACCGGTTGCATGCCTGACGCCAACCCTCCTTGGAAATGTAATCGTTCCTTGTTCCATATTGTACTCTAGCAAACATAATTATTTTCATCAACATATTGTATTGCACCGCAATTAAAGTATTCATTAATAATGGACGTTAATTAAAACAAATATGTAATAAAACAACATGGTAACAACATTATATGTAGATACTTAAATATGGGCATATTATGACTGGTACAATGAATTAAACGTTTTAAACCATCTGCATTTTATGCAAATGATGATATTACAGTGCAATATCGCTTTTAACAGTGTGTGATCGCTGATTCGGGCAGACGCTGATAACATTAAAATTATGCAAACAAATTCGTCATGTACACGATACGATTGAGTTTGTACGAACGCAGAATAATTTATACTTTACAGTGCTACGTATTGTGTCAGCAGCTGATGTGTACAAACAACACATGCGAGGGTTAGATTTTGATGTTTCTGTAAATGTTTATGTTGGGATTATGTGTAGTAACAATGAAGTTGGCAATTTGTACTGGTATATTTTTATAGCCACAAGTTGATATTGATACATAAAGCCACAGTTTTGTTTTTTATAAAAGTAGAAGACAAATAAGTCTGTTGATAAGAAGTTAAACTCTTAAACCCTTGTATAAAAGGAGGTATGACTCACACTTCGTCAGTTATATGTTCTTGTTCAAGAAGATATTATTATCTTACAAAGAGATTTTATATCCAGTCTAGCGCTAGCCACCATCTGATCAAGTTGAAGAGCAAGTCGGGTCCGTGACTACTCGGGCACCCTTGAGATCACACGTTAGCAAAACCGTATATCTTTAGTAGATATGAATACCGCTCAAGAGCGAAATATAAATCTGAGTAGGTATTGCTATACCTGTCTATCTGTCTATATAGCTGTCTGCAACAGCAATAATATTATTGCAAGTAATTATTTAGAAATGAAATCCTCCTTTACAAGGTGAGGCCTATGTCCAACAGTGGACTACTATGAGCTGTTGATGATGATGATGATGATTTAGAAATTATGAGCCTGACAGGTCTAATTATTGTCTATAATTGATCCGAAGGTGGATGTGTCATAACCGTTTTTTATAAAAAGGAATTAATAATGTTAACTGTTTTTTCAAAATTATTTTTTTATTGGTATGATGACATAATTGAAAAAACCGTACTTTATTATAATTGCAACTTATCTTATATTAAAGTGAAATGCTACTATTTGATAAACAACATTATTGGAAATTTCATAAAACTAGCAACGTTCAGAAAGGTGACGATTTAAGAAGGTAGGTGCTTATAAAAACCGTAAAACTTACCACACCTTACTTTATAGCTTTTATCTCAAAGGCAACTGAAACTATTCAAAAAGATAAGCATCTGATAGATATTTTACTTCTTCGTATTGTCAGCAATATTCAAATTTGAACCACGGCGGAAATATTACCTCGTAGCCTATATGCAAATTCTATTTGAAATACGAAAGTTTCCACAAGAGCGTGGAGCCTTCAATTGCGAAGGCAAACAGTTTCTATAAGATTAGTCGTGAGATGCTCCTCCAAGAGTCAATATTGACGCAGGTCGTTGCAGACGGGTACGGTTACGGTGTAGAAAAATACGTGTAGTAGTAGTTATACTTTGCCTGATCTTTATGTGGATTGCGTCGCTGAAATTTTATTTCAAGATATGGAATGAGTGCAATTGAGTTTACGATTTAGTATTTCTAGTTGGAGCTGTCTTGTATATTTCTAGTTTGTTCCGGGCTTGCATAACAGAATAGTGTTTCTGTTATATCCACAATTTCAAAATTTTATTTCGTTCCATTTTTTTAAAGCCACCGTCGTCTTTATTCGTCAATTGTAATTGCCACTTTAGCCGAATATGGGAGCAAACTACGCAGGATAACAGCAATGCAAAGAGAAGGAAAGCTTTACACAAACCCTTTAACATCTCGTCTGGCCAGTGTGTGTAGTACGCCTAAACCTGCTTTATAAGGAGAGGCCTACTAGTGGAATATTAAAGGTTGTTGATATGATGTGTGATGAAGGATAAACGTACATGACAATCTCAGAAAGAATTAGTTACAGAAATCATATTGAATAATTATTTAGAAATATTAATGCAGCGAACCATATTAATGCAAGCAACAATTTAATTAGTTGTTTACACATGTTTATAAAAACCTTTTACATAGGATTTTAATCCTTATGTAGCACAGGAGAAGATCCTTTGTAGCTTTTACTTTTTTATTTGAAGCTACTGCAATGTTTACGGTGCTCTGAGGGTTCTTTTCACGTCGGTATATGTGTGTGCGTTGCCTTCTACCGACTTATTGTCTAGTGGACGACCAACTGTTTGCATTGGCGCTATTGAGTTTCTAGACGATGTTGCATTGAAGTAAATGAAGAACTATTGGACACTTTTCTTATTTTTTATGTCACCTAACCTAACGCACTAATATACATTGCAATCGGAACACAAAACTTCTCTATCGTGGTTTAGGATTTTAGTGGTTTTTAATTTAAATAAATATAATAATTATATTTATTTATAAGGCATAAACCTTTTTTGTAAATACATACATATTATACATAAAAACAGCCAAACTCCGAAACAAATATTTGCAGATCATACAACCATTAGGTCCGACTCGGGAATCAAACCCGAGACCTCAGCACAGTAGTCGCATATGCTACCACTGCACCATCGAGGCATTTTAATTTGGTATCATGATTATAATGCGAAGTTGTGGATCATGATCCAAAACTTCGCATTATAAAGTGACCAATTAATATAAGGACGTTTTTATGCCATACTTACTTAAAAACACATAAGACATTCCAGATCTCTACGTATATTAAAAACTTGAAATGGGAAGAAAACAAAAAAATCCGTGTTAAATTCCTTTGTTTTTTTTTAAAGACAACTTCCGCATTAGGAATATATCCTGTGTCGCGGGGATTTTACAAACATACATGAAACGGAGACAAAGAACACCCAGACTCAGAACAAGAATTTGTGGATCACACAAAGTGTCGCCCATGTGGGGATCGAACCCACAACAGCATAGTAGGAAGCGGCGTGGCGATCGCTTAAACCACTACGCCATCCGTGCATTCTAAATCATTTACGCCAATTGACGGTCTTTGACAATAACAAGCCTGTCAGTTTCAATGTGCTTTCAAATCGCTTCTACAACGGCATTGTGGAATATTTAGCCATAGGATGAAAGCTCGTTACAAATTGTATGTGAATTATTTAAGATCGCCATTTGCACGCCATCGGCACTGTAATTTCTCTGTCTAGTGTTACTTTTCTTCATTTAAATACAAGGTACTATGGTAAACGCTAAGTTGTAAATACTGTTAGTCTTAACTTAACTTGTATGCCTAATTTATGTACTTATTATAATCATCATCATCAACAGCCTTTAGTAGTCCACTGCTGGACATAGGGTCTCTCTTTAGAAAGGAGGTTTAATATAATACGAAAAAAAGATTGTGTGTAAAGATTGTTGTGGCTGACGGAATTGTTCGATACAGTTAAATACATGACTGACTTGACTTTGTAAATGTTTCATTACTCAGTAGGTATTGCTGGTTGCGCTTGCCTTGCTATTGTAGTCTTGGAGCTCTTTTACCTAATTGATAATATCGATATAACCTAATGCGATGACTATAAAACAACAATTAAATATGAACATTATCTTCACCTTTTACATTTTTGTTGCATGATAATTTTATGGATGGTGGTCCTTCCAACACGTAAAAGGAGGATACTTCGACCAGACGAGGTGTTCATTATTCTTTCTTTGTGGTTTTTTACTTGATATTATTGTATTAGTCAGTGTTATCATTTCGGAAGATTTTAATTAAATATCATTGTGCCTAACTAAACCCAGATACCTTAAGAGCACCATGGGTAGAAATGCATTATATGCGACTGAATATTCGATTATTGCCCTTGCGATTGTTTTGAAAGTCAAAATTAATTATTATCTCTACATGTTCTTGTAATCACATACAGTCACAGTCTTTAATTTACACGAATATCATATCAAATAGAATATTACATGTAATAGGTTTTATTGTACTTTATCGAAAAATAGCATAAGTAAAAAAATTCGACACATGATAATAACACACACAAAACACACTTACAAGACATACCACTTAGAAGGCAAACGTCGACATCCTAAATAAAGGATCTCTCCTAATAATTTTGTCAATATGTCTATTGTAATAATCGTTTACTTATTATTTATCTCATCATCATCATGTCAGCCAAAAGGAAGACGTTTTTTGCCCACAGCCAATGGCTTCCCGCGACCTTTACTAGGTCGTCATACCACCTTGTAGGGGGCCTACCATTGGCCCGGTTTCTAGTACGTTCTCAAGAACTTTTTGGTCCCATGGGCCGTCTCTTCTGCGAGTAATGTGCCCCGCCCACTGACACTTAAGTTTGGAAATTTTCATGGTCAAGTGTTGCCCTATATTACTGTCCATAGAACTTCTCAATCTCACTCAGAAGCTCAGGTCTCGACGATAAGAGTTTGCCATCATCGGTCTGCAGTTTCGTCAACTGGCTCCGCCTGATAGATAGAGCTCTTGGAAATACTTTCGTGCCTTTGTTTCGCGCTATGGTTGGCGCATTGGTTGTTCGTATAACGCATGATATTAAATTGGCGTAGGTCTTTTTTCTGACATTCATCGCCTGGAGACTGCGGAATCATGTTGCGCTTTTCCTCCATGAGCTCAAAAGTGTCTTCAAAGAATCTCTTGGTTCTATTTGTACGACGGGTCTTGAATAGTATTTCTCCAAAATGTTTTTTCTAAGTTGGATAATATTTTTTTCAGTTGGGCCGACATTAAGCATTATGAGTGCCATTATGAGTACCTGTGTTTTTTTTTTCTAGGATATAACCTTTAGGATTAACCTTTACAAACTGCTATAAAGTCTTTGTTCGTATTGCTGCAATTACTACATTCTTAGAAATACCCGAAATAAAATGTACTATCCTTAGAAATAGAGAAAAAAAGTTTTTAACAACATTCGGAGCTGCAAATTTATACTTCAATTCAACTTCTTAAAATGTGTAATTTTCTTTCATTAAATGTCATAATTGCATAGTAATATTGTCTTAACTGAGTACAAACTTTTGTTATGACGAGTATACAATTAACATGGTCCTGCAGCCGCAGTCGGATAACGAAGCACGACACCACTCTTCATGTGCAATTTGACTACTTTTTTGTACTGAAAAACCGTTTTTACTTCCGGAACCGCGTTATAGAATTTGGAACTTTATTTTCCAACTGTAGAGCTCAAATTATATAAAGAAAACTGGTTCCATACGAGTTATTTCAGTCCATTTCGTAGATGTTGCACTTTCCTACCTCACGATAGTAGATATTGTTAAGGGCCCTCTAGCGTTGAGTAGATATACATACCACAAATCTCTCAAGTGCCGTCATTACAAGGTTTTAGATTGGTCCAGAATCGATATAATGAATCTCTTGGAGGTTCAAGTGCAGGTTCAGTTGGTTAGTTTGTGTTGCATAGTAATAAATCCATATTTGTTTATTGTAGAAAGTGTATAACATATTTTCTTTACCGCTTTATTATGCTAGTTACATATTGACTGTACGGATGGCGTTGTGGTTTGAGCAGTCGCTTCGCCGTTCCCTACTTTTTTTTTCTGTGCGGAACTACCCTCGGATTCCACCCACCGGTGGTTATGACGACTCAAAACCACACGCCGTCGTTCTGCGACCCCCAGCGCCTTAGTCGTCTGCGGTACCTGGCCTTCCCAAGAGTTCTAAATCTCTCACGGTCCAGCTCCGCGGTCGCCTTTGCAAGCAAAGTTGCACACAGAAGGAGACGGCAGAGTCCCACGCGCTCTCGCTCCGTACCATGGCCGCGATCATGGTACTAAGCAAGAGAATTCCCACTCCAATAGCGTCCACGAGCTGCGCTAAATGTTGTGAGTTCAATCCCCACATTTTTGTGTGATCCACAAATTGTTGTTCTGACTTTGGGTATCAATTTTGTCCGTTTCTTGTATGTTTGTAAAGTCCCCTGCGACACAGGATGTATTCCTAGTGCGAGAGTTGTCTTTTTAAATAGAAAAGAAAGAAATATTATTAGCTACCTGAATATTTGAGAACTTATTTAGAGTGATGCAGACTGTACAAAACAAAACTCAAATAATAATATAATAATAATAATATTTATTTATTTCCACAAATAATTACAGTAGTTACATAATTTTTACATTAGCAGTATAGGTCTCAAAGGAAGGTAGTGATCCCTGACTCTTAAACTAGGCATGGCCTGTATCTTAAGAGGCAGTGTTCAACCGAGATCTCATTTACTTGATTCTTGTAGTAATTGTTGCTATTGGTGGAAATGTTTAGACTTGGTTATTGAAGTGTGTGTGAAAGAGTATGTATGTGTGTGTGGGTGTGTGTGTATGTGTATGTTCATGTGTGTATGTGTTTGTTTGTGAGTTATGTTATGTAGGTCAAAAGAGCTTCTGTTTGTAGCATAGTTTTGTTTCAGTAGCCAATGTGTGATAGTGATCTTCAGTTGGTAACTATTTAGACTCAGTATATTTATTTCCTTATGTAGCTTTATATATTTACATAATTTTTTTTTACATAATTTTTGAACCCTGACATCCAAACTAGGTACAGACCTGTGTTTTGGACATCAGTTTTCTGCTAGAGCCACTTTTGACAATATTGTCAATCTTGGACTTGTTGGACTACTTTACTGTTACAGTTTTTAGTAATGACATGATTATAACTTAGATATAGGAGCATGGATTGTAAGAATATCAGCGCGAAGTGTGTTTGTGTGTGTGTTCCTGGATGTGTGGGTGTATGTATGAGGGTGTGTATAAGTGTGTGTGAATATGAGTTGCTGTGTGAGTATCAGTTTAATGTAATGTTGTCAAGAGATTTTCTGTTTCGTCGTAGTCTAAGGCTAACAGCCATTTTGTCAGTTTGTTTTTTAATTCGAACTGAGTTTGGTATTGCAAGCCTACAGTGATATTGATTTTATTGTAAATTTTGTAAATAGAGATAGGTAGCTGACGTGAACAAAAAGTGGTTCTGTGAGGAGGTATATGGCAAAGCCTATTTGAGTTTCTTTTAGATCGATCTGGCTGGGGCACTTGGGGAAGAGTGCGTATAATTGCACGTAGTATGAAAAGTTGTCTTACAGTAAGGGTTTTTGAGATTGAATATAGTTCTCTTGTCGGGAATCTAAAGTTTTTGAAGTGTATAACCTTAAGCACTGCTCTCTGCGCTCTTTCAATTTTCATAAAGTCGGTCTTGTTGGCACATCCCCATATTGGGATGCAGTAGGTTATGATGGATACACATAGAGCGGAGTATACCAAAAAAAGTGTTTCGGTGTCTGCAGAATGTCGGAGGGTTTTAAAGGTATGTATAAGGCGCCTGACTCTGGTGTCGAGCATGTCAATATGGTGGTGCCAGTTTAGATTGCAATCAATATAAATGCCTAGGTATTTTATATGGTCTGATTGGGATAAAGGCTGGCAGTTGCAGGTATTTGGTTAATTACAGTGTAAATGTACATATATTTTGTAATTTGGTGGTGGTTGCGTAGAATTTCTAATGGTAAAAGGAATAATTTGTGTTTTAGATAGATTTAGAGATAAAAGATTATGTGAAAGCCAGTTATTAATAATTATAAGGTTTTTTTCAGCAATCGTTTTGACATGAGACCAATTTGAACCATGAACAACAATAGCTGTATCATCTGCATAAATATAAATATTAGAGTTGGGAAGATTTATATCACACAGTTGGTTAATGTAAAGTAAAAACAGACTAGGACCGAGGATTGAACCCTGGGGAATGCCATATTCAATGCGTGCATAATTACTTTTTAGTCCATTTATTGTAATGCTTTGAAAACGGTTGTTAAGATAATCTTTGAAAATATCATACGTTATTCCTCTCACACCGACGTTGTAAAGTTTTTGGAGGAGGCTGGGTATATGAACTGTATGAAACGCCTTTTGTATGTCTAGAAAAATTCCTAGACACTTCTGTCCCTGGTCTAATTTTTTGGAGATGTGTTCAGCCAGGTTCGCGACTGCATCTTCCGTCGAAATACCGGATCGGAAGCCATATTGATGGTTGGAAATAATATTATTAGAGTTTAGAAAATTTAAAAGTCTGTTATTAATAATTTTTTCAAGGACCTTTGACATAGTGGGCAAAACAAATATAGGTCTGTAGTTTTCAATGGAGCTCCGGTCCCCCTTTTTGTAAATGGGATGTACTAGAGCCTTTTTGAACGCATTTGGGAACACACCTGTACGGAGAGCGATGTTACAGATATGAGTAATGATAGGGACGAGGGATCCACTATTTGATTTGAGAATTATAGGTGAAATACCGTCCCAGCCGGTAGAAGAGTCAGATCGTAGCCCTCTGATAATAGCATCGACTTCCATGTTGTCTGTGTCGAGAATCACCATGGAATTCAAAATTTCAGTGTGATTACTTTTTAGAAGGTGTATGATGTCAACTTGTGGATTGGGTTTAATTTTACTGGCCAGAACTTTACCTATTTCTACGAAGTATTTGTTGATTGAGTTTAGTGCTGCTAAAGAGTCTCCAGATTTATTTAATAACTCCAGGGGGGGAGGGGGGGGGGTATGAGGTTTATCCATATTTGTGATGGTTTTTAAGGTCTTCCATGTAGCTTTTTTACATTTTAATAGTTCATTTTTTTCATGTAATCTTTTTAATTTACGTAAGAGTTGTTTGAGATAATTGCGATAGCGGGTGTAAGTTATTTTAAGAATTTGATTATTAGGAGAAACTTTAGCTTTTTTATGAAGACGGTCTCTATTTCGTATACATCGAAGTAGTCCTGCTGTAATCCAAGGTTTAAGTGTAATTTTTCGTCGCGACACCAAAGTTGTTTTGGAGTGTTTGGTAATAATAGAAGAGAGTGTTGAGATCAGGGCATCAGTGGCAAGATTTGCGTCCTCTGTTTGGAGAATATGTGACCAGTCGGTGTCGGATATATCGCGTTGGATATTTTTATGATCCATTATAACCTTAGAATGAGGTAGATGTCTTACACTTATTTTAAGCTGAAGGCTAAGTAGTATTGGCAAGTGGTCTGTTATATGGGTTTCTATAACAAGGGTGATAGACGGGAGATTAGATTTTAGTAAGATATGGTCATAGCATTTGTCTTCTCTAGTGGTAAAAACATGTGTAGATGATAGGGCATGACTGGCGCATAGTAATAAATAACTATTTGATAAAATATCCGTATTTTGAGGCTTAATATCAATGTTTAGGTCGCCTAAGATAGCAATATGGCTAAAAGATTTTAAGCCACCCAGTACGTGGTTAAGGTTTTCTAGGAACATGTCGTGATGTGGATGAGTGTTGTATGATGGTGATCTATAAATAGCTACGATCGCTATTTTACTGTCAATGACACGGGTAAGAGAAGCGGCATGATTGAATATAGGTTCTGTTATGGCATGAGGTAATGTTGAGTTAATGTAAATAATGACACCCGCGTTTTGGTTTAAATTCCTTGTGGATGCATAGTGAGTGTATCCTTGTAGTGACGGGATGTTTGTACACTTTGAGAGCCAGCACTCCGTCAGAATTATAACATCACAATTTACTCTGAGTTTGGTTAAAAAGACAGTTAGCTGGTCGAAGTTTTTGTTGACACTACGAATGTTTAGTTGAAAGATTCTTAGTGAGTTATGCTGGGCTGTTCCTATTAGACCATAGCATTCATCTGGTTCACATTTACGGGAATTTAGGCTATCTAAGGAGTCAACTTCTGTATTAATATCAATTATAGAAGTCATTGTGGAAAACATTTATAAAACCAAGAAATGAGAACAAGTGAATATGCAGGGTTTTTGACAGGTAATGGCCTTTTGATGATCGTACCAGTAGAAATCTATGGCGGGGCTGTTTGTGATAAGTATTAGGTATGTTAAGTGGAATTTGTTTTATAAAGAGTGTGTATGATGTGTTGATCAGGTGAGAATGATGTTTAGTAACGTAAATAGTGTGTATTGTATATAAAATTGGAAGAACAAAGTTAAAACTAAAGTTACGCTTATAGACGCAATTTAAAATTAAAAAGACGAGAAACAAAAATACTGTAAATACTACAGTAATAATCAGTAAATATATAAATAATATAAATATATGTTAATATATATTAGTAATTAATTCACCCTGTGGGCTCAAAAATCTAAATATGAAAATATTTGATAACTGTAGAATATGTGCAAGAGGTAAGTGAAGCGAAAGAAAATCAAGTAGCTGCAATTAAAGAAAGTAGCGCAGGCTTTGGTGTCGCCGACAAAGTTGCAGACGAGAACGATATCTGTAGACTGGAACAACTTTATATTTTACCAACTTCAATCTATACAAAACTTGAGTACAAAAATTCATGCGATTAAGTTTTGAAAGATATCACTCGTATTTTCTTGTATCCGATACCACACATCGTATATTATATGCACCACAAGTCTATTACTACTTAATTAACATTTTAAATTAATTACAAGTTAATATTTGTTTTTTTTTAATGTCGTAATCCAGTTATTTGCAAAGCTTTTGGTGTACCTTGCAACTGTTTGATAGTTTGTATATCTGTAATGTGTTTAAATCTCAGTACTTGAACCAATCATTATTATGAAAAGTAAGTTACTTTAGACTAACTACGAGATTTATGTTCCTCACCTAGCAAGAGAGTATTATATTATGTTAAAATTTTATATTTCGTTTCGTAGTAGAAACTTTTACAATAACAACGTCCTCTGTGAATAAACTGTTCAACTTGGAAGCCATAAATAAAATGTTCATGTTTTTCCCTTGTTTATAAGTATCCTTCTCTGGATAAATATTAATGATTCCTCGGTTTTCGACCTCACAACTGACTCATGCGTTAGCAAAAACAACTATCAGCCAAGTACAGACTTTCTTATCCCAACTTTTAGCATTACTTTTATTTTGGAAGTTGAGGAAAAAACAAGATGTTTTTATTAATACGTTATTTTTGGGTTACTTGTGCTAATGAAAGAAATATAATTCTTCTTAATGAGGCTGTTTTCATTTATATATTAATATACTAAAGTTTTATTTTTTTAAATGAAGCTTTAATAATGTAAAAGTAATATATTAGACAACAGTTTTCTACGGCAATGCCCTTAACACGAGCGAAGTACTAACTCTATTAACCTAGTAGGAAATCCACTACAAAGCTTACCAGCAAGAAGCATACAAAGTGAATAGAATAAACAGTGAAATAAATTAAATAAAGCTCAATTTGCTTAAATCAAATTCAATTACTCATAAACTTTTTTGTTGACAGGGTGAAAAATCCCATCGGATCTCCTGCTCTTCGGGGACTCAGGAGCCAGGAGTATATAGTGATTACCACTTACACCACCCCGACGGCCAGCCTCAGGAGCCCTACGCTGGGAGGACCCTTTGTTAAAACTCCCATCTGATTCACTGTTTTTTTACGAAACTAAAAATTGCAATAACAATTTCCAAATGCTCCATAAAGTAAACTTTTTACAAGTAAAAGCAAGATTTTATATTTTTATACCATCAAACGAAGGACAACTGTGAAGAAATTGAATTTTCTCATTCAAATTACATTTTTAATAATATTGTAGAGAATCGCGAATATAAAAGAGCGGCGATGTGTGTGTACGTAGTTCTCCTTGGGGACTGAAAGTGATAACAATAGGAGGGCATTTCAATAAAATTTGCATTAGAATGCGTAGAGATTGGTGCAACGTAGTCTTTGTGACGAGTTTTGAGAGAGAGAGTATATTTTTAAAAACGTTTGGATTAAATCTTTCTTTCTATAACAAAGAACGTGTTGTTTCAAAATACATTATAATAATAATATTTTTGGACATCTGACACATAACGCCATCTAGTTTCAAATTAAGCTGAGCTCGTACTATTAAGGCTTTAAACACCCAAACTTCAAAGCAAATATTTATTGCAGATCATACAAACATTTGGTCCGACCCGGGTATCAAACCCGAGACCTCAGCACAGCAGTCGCATTGCACTGCACCACGGAGCAGTCAAAGATTACAGTAATAGTCATTCATTATAATTTATTTGCCTGGCCCGTTGGCCTAGTGGTCAGTGATTCTGACTGCTAAGCCAAAAGTCGTGGGTTCGAACCCACCTAGAACAAATATTTGTGTGATAAGCACGATAACTTTACACATCTCACGACGATCACGCACGATGATAGTTTAGTCTCCTTTACTTTATCAAAATATTTATCAATATAAAATAATTTAAAGCGGCCCAGAAAATTTATTACAAGAGACTTTTAACTTAATTAACTATTTCTCTCAAGTCAAGATAAATTGCATCCGAGGTGTTATAACTTTATAATTGTTTTTCTACCTACTTTAAATAAATAGAGTACGAAATTATAGTTAGCGAGAGGAGGAGGAGAGTAGGGTTGTTAGAAGTTCATGGAGCATTATCAACATTTAACCTGAAAAAAATAACAACAAGAATAATCTTTGGTCAATTGAATGAAAGTCCATAATGTCACAGTCGACATGACGTAAAACTATGTTGAGACGTTCCACTCACCATTTTAATTAAATAATAATCATAACTTAACACAGCTCACATACGGCCCGGCTGATCCCAAAATAGGTTGGACCTGTTCTATGATAACCGGACCGCTGATAAACATACTTATATATTTCTAAATACATACATTTTATTAAATATAGATAAATTACACCCAAACGCAGAATCATCATCAGATCGTGCTCATCGTATTATATTTTGTCCTAGGTTTCGAATCAAACCCACGACCTCTGTTTTAGCAGACAGGATCGCTTACCAACAGAACAACAGGCCTGTATTTTTCTTAAATGTCAGTAGGGACTTCAGACACCATTTTTTGAACAATATTTGTATCGCGCGTCACACGTTATTGGTATGTTTGTTCCACCCTCTAGCTTAGATTAATGCGTATATTAGGAGTTTATTCGAGTCGGTAGTGCACTTAATCGCTATTCCGACCTCTTAACAATTATGTTTGTGATCGGGCACATAAAAAAGTGAAGTAAATGTGAATCTGGGTACAAGATCTGTTTCTTAGCATCCATGGATTCATTGTGCGGGTGCCGGGTCCATCGCGTGATAGATGCGGCAACACATGCGACTGCGACCCAGGAGTAGGTTTAGGAAGTACTCCATTATTACTGTTTCAGTTATTATTATCCTTGTGTATTTATTACTTCAGTCCTTAATAGTCCTTTAAGAAAATCACTACCAACCACTACCCAAAAACCAAGAATATTGTCAAAAAATATATTTGGGTACATTATTACTTTTCGATCGAGGTAGGCATTAATAGCCAGCGTAATGAGAAAAACATATTTGCTCACACAGGTTGGTCGGTGAATATTGTATTATCTGAATTATGTCTGCCAACACTGAAAAATATCTGTTTGCATTATGAGGTATGCCATGTTATTATGTTTAGTTATGCGGTGCGTCGGACGAAACATCAGTTATAAAACATTTCGTGAATATTGTATGCGGACGTTTGTTGGTATGAATCTCCTTTGAATCTTTTTCGAATTTAAATCGAGATAAACACGGGTTGCGCAATGTTTTTGAAACGAAACCGGTTAGTTGTTTTAAACACAGTGTGTTGACACGATGTGATAAGCTAGACAAATTCCGTTAGGAGTTTCTAATAGTTTCTACATAGAAATTACACTTTTCAATATCCTGATCCTAAATAAACATAGTCTTCAAGCTACTTCAGAAGAAGTGTGTTTCTATAAATTCCTATGTTCTTAGTACACGATATTTTAAATAAGTAGTAGTAGATCATAATATAAGGCTTAATAACATGGAATATTTGTATGCACACTAACTCACAAAGGATAGATTATACGAAAAAACGTAACGGCACTCTTTTCTATTAATTATTAGTTGATGGAACGACCACTGTGTCGGTCCATTAACTAATAATTAATAGAAAAGTAGATTGCGCAGCGGTATTTTTACGTAGAAACTCGTATTCGAAAATTGTACGACTTTTCGTTTATCCATGGTGCCAAAAACTAACACAATTTCACAACAACAAAACACTATCTCAAACGAATGCTGTATTTTAAAAATTTATTCGAATTTCGAATCGTGCTCCAAGCCACTGGCAATTAAATGCTGGTTTATTAAATCTTCAACTTTACAGGGAAAGACCTATTTATATATATTTTTCACAACATTATGATGTGAAAATTGTAAATTAGAATAACTTGCTTCAATTAATAAAGTAAACATTATTTTTATGTAATCACTTTTATAACATAATTTTCTTAAAAGAAAGTCTGTGGAAATAAAAAATGAAAATGGATCGCCTCCCATTTTGTAGCGGCCTTGCTTCTTTCGGAATAATTTCAATAACACAGATGAATGGCTTTTATAAAGGAATTGATTACATGGCAGATAACGAGATGTAATCGCACCGGTGGGAATAGAGACAAATGTCGTATTGGTAGCAGATTTACAGCGCGGCGCGCGCCATCTGGCGTGTCAATTTATGAGTTTAATCAGGGAGCCGCGGTGTCGCCGGTTTGCGATCGCATCGAGTACCTACCGCTCTCGAGCTTGTTCAGATTTACAGTCCTCACCGCACGTAGTCACACACATTCAACGGTTTTAAGTGGTTTTCATCGTTTTTAGTTACTAAAATGCTTCTGCTATATGTGATCTATTTTCTAAGAGTTTGAAATAGATAAAGGTTTGGGCATGTAGAAAAAAAAGAGTTCAGGTATTTGCAACTTTGAACTGAGTGTGACGTTATTTCAAATTTGGAATTTTCCTAAAAATTTAGATTTTTTTTCTATATGAATTTCACTTTTTATAAAAATATCTTTTATTTGTAACAAATACTCTAAAACGTATTATACAAGTAAGTAATGTGTTTATATTGTAAAGAAAAATAATTAGAAACTCAAGGAAATTAACGAGCACAGGTGATTAGCTTAGTGATCTCTGAGTGTATCAGATTAAGTATTTGAAGGTAAGGTTTAATACTTGAATACTTATTAAGTAACGTGTATTGTAGTACTAGTACTAACACAAGCACTTACTAATTTAACTAAAATTATAGTATCCCGAACATATAGACCCATCTTTTCTTTTCATTTTATCTTTTTTCTTACTTAATCTTGCTTTTTCTTCATTGTCTTTTTACCTTTTAGTCCTGATTAACTGACATACTACAACACATCAAAAAAATGTTGCGGTATATTTTATGATGCAATTATTTCTATGTGTTAATTAATTTAAAATAAATGACCGGGAGTCTGTTTACCGTTTCTTCTCTTAAAGTTCAACCCCTTGGAAACGGGCGTTTGTAGATCAGCACAGACATATAATAGATTTTCGATACTTATATATTTATTTTGCTAAATATTTAATAGAACAGACGAATGCAAATAAACATATTCATGCAAAGAAATATTAGCAATGAGCAGCATCGCGCTAAGGAGGATTGCCGACTGTATTTTCAATACACGTTTATTCATGTCTAGTAAATACTTATATATATCAAAAGTACGCTATCAATTTCTCTTTAACGTTGTAAGTCTCTCTTAAGATTATCAAACCGCACTCGTTTTTACTTATAAAGCTACTAATTAAGTACATATCTACTTTTTGGCTGAAATACACTATTTTCTGGTACATGTTAAATAAATATTTATTTATAGTTATTAATCTAAAATTTTCAGTGAAAATTGACAGAGTATTTTTTTTATAATACAGTTCGGAATCAAGCAGACCTGATAAGTGACTGCCGCATCCCATAAACACTTGAAACTCAAGAGTCACAAGTGCAATACTACCCTTTGAGTCTCACCTCCAGAATTCCCGGGGAGGGGGGGGGGGGGGGGCAAGGTATGTTGACCTCCGATAACCTCATTCTTTCGATGAAAAGCAACAAAAAATGCTTAAAGTGGGTTTTCTGAGAAGTCGTGTTATCACTCCAATCGAGCCGGCCCATTTGTGCCGATGTGCATAGCTTGCCAACAAATAAATTGAAGAATGGGGGCTTTTTGGATTTTATATTTTACATTACAAAATACTTGTTTATAAATTTCTACAAAACATGTATCCGTCCGCTCTTGCGGTACACATTTCAAATATGGAATCCATACTTCAAGACAGACATAGAAATGCTCGGAAAAGCGCAACGTAGGGCTACAAAAATGGTTGTATCGTTAAAAACCAAGTCATATGAAGAACTCCTTATAGAACTAAACCTAATCTAACATTCGAACAATGCAGGCAAAGGTTAAAATATTAACTGGACACTACAATGTGAAAGACATCGGAATCCTCTATACTATGAATTAGAGATGCCACGAATAGTGATTTAGCCGAATACCGAATAACGAATATTCGGCGAGTCTCTTGGCCGATGCGCCGAATGTTCGTTTTTCGGTATTATATATTCGTCTGGCATTCTAGCAGACGAATATTCGGCAACACTTAGTGCACCTTTTGCGGGTTTAAACCTGAACCAGTAAAATGGTCAGCAAATGCAAAATAATATCCTAACACAACAGAATTGGCTAAGATTTATTTATCATCTCCTGGAAGCAGTATATACAGTGAGCGGCTATTTTCGAATATTCGTGGAATGTCTACTATGAATTTAAATACCCAATTGGGAGGACACTCATTGAGGCTTACGAGGTCTCCGTCTGTTAGCAACCCTAGAAGACAATTTCTATCAAATCGCGTGGTGACCTTTAGGAATAGTTTTTAGAATTTAAAAACAACAAAACGAACACAAGTGCAGTGATATGCACGCATCAGATTTACGATCTGCTAGTAGGATTATAGTACAATATTAATAGTGCGCTTAGTAGAAATAAGAGAATCTCTGGATTCTCTTAAAAGTCTAGGTCTGCCTAGACTTTTTCCCATCCAACTCCTAAAGAACCCGGTTGACGGCAATAGCCTTGCCCCTATTACGCGAGTATGATTAAAGTTAAATTACGATTAAAATGAGGGCGGGAGGGGGGAGATTTAATACGCCTCTGTTTACCCTTTCGGCGATATAGGTGTAAGTGTATCCATTCATCTATATTCAAACGCCTTTATCCTCTAAGAGACGCGTTAACCCGTCAAAAGGACATATATATTTATATTTTCAAATATGCATGCTTATATATTTCTAAATACGCACATAATATATAAAAAGTTGTTTAAAATACAAGTAATTTTGTTATGTCTAACCACAGTCGTTATTTTCACTTAGTACATCTTAAGTTACCATTAACAATGTCGCCAGTAAATAGAATTTCTTCCGAAGTTCACGCATAAAAAACGCAATAACTGTCAGGAGAGCGATACGCGACCCACACAACCTCCATAGATCTTTTAGACGATAAGTTTAACAATATTTATGTTTAACAGCCTTTGTGTGTTTATCGCCTATTCAATAAACTGAATAATAGGCATATTTTTCGTTCTCATGAAGCTATACATTACAAAATAGTTTATACATAGTGATATATTTCTTTCCAAATGGAGGCATAATTGTTAAATGGCAACATATAAGGGCAACCACGCTGTATATGTCACATTTTACCATCATCATCATCAACAGCCTTTACTGGTCCACTGCTGGACAAAAGCCTCTCCTCAGAAAGGAGGTTTTGGCCTACTATACCAGGCTGGCCAGACGGGTTAGTATAGGGATTGTTTCAAGTTTTCCTTCTCTTTGCAGTGTGGTTCTTCTGCGTAGTTTACCATACATTAAACCAAAAAATAGATAAATAAAAGTGTCATCTGTAATATTAGTTCTTCATTTTTGTCTAATTATTTATTAATATATGAAGAGAATTCTTGGTAAGCACTTTTAATTTTATATAAAATGCCGCCAATATAACACAGAGCACCTTATAATTTGGCATTCATAAATTTAATACATTAATAGAAGAATATAAAAAAACAAAATTTTAAGCGATGTGTGTTACAAAGTCAATTATATGAACGAATGATACGAACCATGGTACCGAGAATCTATCCACGACAACTCCAATTGTAGGTCTAGGTCGCTTTATTAGAATAAGAGACTAAGGCTCAATTCCTTTGAAATTGCTTTTACGTCACAAGAGAGACTGCTGAACATATTCCGTAATGTACATACCATTTCAGAGGTGAGAATTTATAAAAAAATAATTTTTAATTTTCTCTAGAGCGAGGGATCTGTATTTTATACTCTCTTATTTCTGTATTATATTTTAAAGTTCTATTTCTGAACAGCATTACCGATTAATAATCGTGTTTCTTCAACTCTTCAGATATATTACAACTATTATTAAGTGTTGCGCAGCGCTTAATTTTAGAAATATTCAACCCTTATTCGGAAGTAGGAATCAATTTCGTCGAATGCGATTATTCTGAAATGACTATTTATTACGTCACATACGAGTATGTGGTTTTGCAGAATCTCGCGATCGCGAGCGATAACTTACTAATTGAAGCGTCAGTAACTTGATTAACTTTTTGATAGATTCATTAATTTTTTGGGATTAATTTACAGTAAAATGTAAAAATATATTCCATAGTTGTATTATAAATAATAATATGACTTGTTGTTGATTACATGTATAATGTTGAATTTACTTTGGTTCCGGCAATAATGGCAGTGATATAAAAGCTACTAATAAAAACATTAAACGAAATATTAATAAAACCTATGATATAATATTTTGATCAGAATACATATCCTTAATGTATTATGTAGATGTATATAGCCAAGAATAAATGTTATATAGATTTTACGTTTCAAGCACAACCTAATTTTAAACAGTTTAATTTATAAAAGAAGTGTAGAACAAACTATAATTACATTGTGGTACCTGATAATAAGCAATCAAACACTAATGATGTCAAGTATATTTAAACTGTAGCTCTAATCATCCTAATCGTAAATTTAATTCTAGATTATGCCTTTTACTTTCTCACTGTACGTAAGCAATATTATTTTGCAAAAATTATCTTTTACGCAGTCTTAAAAATATGATCAACTCTAGACAAATCTCTCTCTCAATATAAATCATACATAGTTTTGACGTCTACTTTTCACATTCAAATTGCGTTTCAAATATTTCGTCCCAAAGGAATAATGCAGAGTTGTTGTAAACCTCACTTTAAATTTAAATGTCGTTTATACGATTACAAAATCAAAATACATATAAGCTCGTGAAGCATATATCAACATGAATCAGAATGACAAGTTATATACCTAAGGCAGTTATATACCAAGGCCAGATGTTATATAATCCGTGGTTATTAAAAGGATTAAAAAATCTATAAGGCAATAGACAAATAGTCGGTACCATGTCATGCCATAAATCCATTTTACTTTGCCGCTATTCAACGATTTAGAACTAACTCCAAGTTATAAATTTTCGGATATGCTACCGAAAATAGCACTGCAGCCAAGGCCTGGTGTGCAGCCAAACAGATGAAATGTAGCCGCGTCGACGCTCCATTAGGAATGAATGGGCCGATCTGAGAAATGTCATCTTCCGGTAAATACTGGCCATAATTCATCTTATAGTTGACAAGCACAGGATTCAGTTTCAGTTGAGATATTCAAACAAAAACAAGATTGTAACCTGCAAATGAAAGTGATTCATTCACTCAATTAGCTGTTGAAAATGTAATTTTATTTGTGTAGATCTTCCCTCCACTGCCATTACGACCCGTGAAGTTATTTTAGGGGCACAAACAAGCTTGTTTTCTTAGTAAATTACTTTCAGCAGGCGTTTGTATATTCGTATTTGTGAGTAGCTGTAGCATTAATACGGTAACTCTGAAATACGTAAAGGTTTTAGGCTTCCTTTGTTTTTTATGAAAACAAGTTAATTGTTTGTTTGGGTAGATTATTGTTGCGGATTTTTTAATATAATGCTTTTGTTTTTTTTTCCATGTGTAATGTTTACATTAAGGATACACGCATAAATTTTTTCCACATGATAATGTTGTTGCAGATGATTTGGTAATTTTAATAAATGTTAACAAAATGTTATTCAGATATTTTATATAAATAAATACACCTTCAAAAACTTTATTTCATATGTGGAAAAAAAAATTAGTATGAGTATACCCATAAAAGTAGTGATAGTCAGATAAATTACTATAACATTCTACGTGGGAGAGCCATGAGTCTCGGTCCTAGTGATACCTAGCCTTACAAAAAACCGGTGATAGGCAACTCCTTAATTGATTTTCACCAAGTGAGTGCGTCCCAATCCCCTCCTAACTTCAGGTGATCCGGCTGGTCGCTTGACTCATACCACAATACGAGTATATGGATAATATTAATTATAATTATAATGACTGCACGGATAGCGTAGTGGTTTAGGCGGTCACCTCACCGCTCCCTACTGCGTTAAGTGTTGTGGGTTCGATCCCCACATGGGACAACACTTTGTGTTACGAGTATTCACAAATTGTTTTTCTGAGTTTGGGTGTTGTTTGTGTCCGTTTTCATGTATGTTTGTAACACATACATGAAACGGACACAAAAAAACGCCCGTGACTCAGGAAATAATACTAATGCGGGCGTTGTCTTTTAAATGAAACAAAAATAATAATAAAATTAATATAATATATTTTTGTATTTTTGCTATATTAATGCTAAGAACAGTTTTAAACTTTGTTTCTATAAATTGAAACATAATAATATAGTCATTATCACGCTAGTAAAGCGACATTTACTATTTCAATATTGCTCACCTCATTCATTTAAGGTGCTTATGCAAGCAATAAAGCAAAAGGTAACACGATTACTTGTATGTCGTATTACAAACCTAACGATGCATAGCTACGTAACATTGCTAGTGTAATTTTGTACGGATTCTACTCAAACTCTATTAGCCATAGTAGTGTGTAGTAGTAGAAAAGACAACTGCCGCATTAGGATGCCGACTCACTGGACTTGTGGAACTAGGGATTAGCTTGATTAAGTTGCCTTACTTATTGACTCCTATTTCCCCCCTTTATTCTATTGAACTCAAAGAGCGGGACCATACTTGGGCTTCTTGGTTTGCAGGGGTTCATCTCTATGGGCGACGGTTGTTAGTTACTATAAGATGGTTTCTAATTATAATCACAGATAAAAATGAAATTCATCCAATAATAATATTAAAAATGTCTCGTAATAAATATATAATAAACTCTAAATAACCTCACAAATCGCACACACGGCCGTCTGATCCCAAACTAGGTAGAGCCTGGACTATAGTAACCAGACTGCTGATAAATATACTTATATATTCCTAAATACATAAATATCATAGATAAATTACACCCAGACACAGAACAAACGATCGTACACATAATTATTTGTCCTGGGTGGGAATCAAACCCACGACCTCCGGCTTAGTACTGGACCAACAGGCAACATGAAAAATTAAATATCATACTTAACATACGTACGAACTTAAAATGTTTGATTTTAAAATATGCTACAACGGGGAGAATAAGGTATATATTTTTGAACCTCATATTTAGCACCTGCCCCGAGACTACAGGCTCACATCATCAGAAGCAACCACCGGATATTGCCTCATATGTCGCATTTCAATAGTAAGCAGGAACTCGAAATTATTATTTTCTTAAATTGGACGCATCATAAGTGCTTTATTAAGGACCCTTTAAATATTTTTAAATGAAATAAAAATTAAATTTTTATATTTGAACCAATTTCACGCCTTATCCAAAAATAATCATCATCCATATACATTCTCAGAGATACAGAAAACACATTCATACAGAAAAAGCTACTATTCTAGACACTGGAGACGATTAAATAATTAAACATAAAAGTATAATCTTTTATTAAAAGTCTTTTACTCCCTCCATTTGTTAAAGTGTGGATATTTAAACGTAAATAGATGTTTTATTTACACATGGTATCTGTTTACCCTATTGATCACCTCTATTAGTCTGTTATTTATAGGTCTGGATCAGCGCCAGTACTTAATGTATCAATAGCTAATATAATGCCAAAGGGAGCCTAGCCAATGTACCAATATTTAGATTTACGGTCAGTGCACAGGTAATACTTGTGTCAACATCAATGTGCTTTGTATGTATTGAGTGCACATAATTTCGTCGCTCTATTTACATTGTAGTATATTAGTTTGTGTGAATTAGTCTGGCTTTGAACTACTTACATACAATTATGGCTCTTAAAGTTTCGTCTCGCCTTTTATGTAGTTCAGTAAAAAAGAATACGACAAACAATTGAAATTAAAGATATCATCACTTTAATGATCTATTTCAAAGATACACAAAACATGTACAAAACTTAACCGAACTGAGAATTGTAAGTTAGTGATTACTTATTGTAAGTTACTGCAAAAGTTTAATTACTTACTTACTAATATGTAGTTACCGATGCTAAGAACTAACTAAGAAAACTTGCATGCAGTGTCACGTAGAGATCATAATTCTGTTAAGAAAACTTCTTAAATGAAGCAAGACAAAGATTTCCATGAAAGACAATGGTATAAACCTTACATCTGTTCGTCTGTTTCATTTATAACTTTGTTTTATGTTCAGTGAATTACATTAAACACAGACCCCATACACATTGAATTTAGAATGGCTAGGAAAACATTCTAAAGCAAAAGGTAAATCAATTTTACCACGGTTATGTTTAATCTCATAGTTTAGGTAATCAATTCATTTGCATGGTCTATTTTGATTCATATACCTGATCTTAATATTCTAAACCTAATTTAGGTTTTTCAATTCAGAATTTACTGATTATTTTAACTTATAAATAGTATAATGATTGCAAAATGTAAAATCCTCTTCCTAAAGAAATACAAAAAAGATAACATAACAATGTTATAAACGATATCATATAAATGTAAAATGATTATGACTATTTAAACAAAAAGAAATTACATACGAAAAAGCGCGAGGCAGGTAGACAATGAGAAATTATGTAATAACCTACTAGCAAAGGTGCTCTACTAACACGAAACAACACGAACAGTAATCCAATAAATCTTGAAAAAGTAGGAAACGTGGTGCGAATCCAATATCAAAACTAAAGGTTTGTAGAACAAAAGGTTGATGGGCGGATAAAAGAAAGGATGGAGTCGCATTTCGAGCTGTGAAACATTGGCGTGTCACGGCGCGTGACGGGCCCACGCGATGCGGTACCACCCAACACTCTCCTATATCAATTTCACGGATTAAACTTCATGTGAATGTATCTTCCAGTCACCGACGTTATTACACGCATTGAACTCGATAAATGTCTGTTCTGTGAAACTACTATTTCATTATTTCTATGTGAATTGCACTATATTGAACTGGCACATATCTTCGACTGTTGCATGGTATTTTTTTAAGTTGAATACTGTAACAGAAATTATGTCATTTATTAAAAAGATTTTATAAACTATTGTAGGTTAATAACTATGAAGTTGCTTAAATAATAAATTCTTTAGGCAGATCATTTGTCAGTTTGGTTTAAACTTTTCTGTAACTGTCAAAAAATCTGTAAGCTTGAGGTTATACATTTTTGCAGTAGAAAATTTGGCATTAATATTACCAAAATATTATAATTTTTCTTTTGTGTAAACTTTTAGAGTTACTGAAATATGTATTTATACAAGACATCTCAATATTTAGTTTTTTTTTTGTAACGTAACATGTGAAATGTCAATATCTGTTTGTTAAGTGATCTCTATAAATAGTGTTTTGCGAATGCTAGTAGCAATATTGAGAATCCTTGAAATGAAATATAGGGCTATCAAATGTACGAACATATTTAAGTTAAAAAGTTTAGTAGAGTGGGGTAAAGGTTTTCTCTAATGCATAGCTTCAGTTTGGATTACGTTTCGTGAAATCTCGCCTTTCCTTTCTAATCAAATTATTTCGATTATTACGAAATTTAAACGATTAATTATAAAAAGAAATGTGAAGAAAGTCAAATAACATTTATTGTGATCTGCGTTCTAAAATACTATTTAACATGGTGCTACTTATGATACTATCACAGATGCCTTATGTAACATTTCTTACACACCCTACACTTTTACCCTGGACATTCATCATTTCTCCATCAATGTCTAACGAGGGGCGATTCGGCCTTAGTCTAATCCCAACATCCAATTCAATTTTTGAACAACATAACTTCTACATATATCTGCACGCATAGACCCATCTTTGACACAGCAGTTTACACTACATAATATTAAACATTTTAGATATATTTAATATCACTTATGCAATATATGCAATAGACGGGCCTGTTGGTCAAGTGGTTAGTGACCCTGAGTGCTACTGCAGCCAGCACAAATATTTGTGTGATGAGCACCATCATTTGTTCTGTGTCTGGGTGTAATTTATCCATAATGTGTTTAGATATATATAAGTATGTTTATCAGCAGTCTGGTTACCATAGTACAGGTTCTGCCTAGTTTGGGATCAGACAGCCGTGTGTGAGATGTGTAACGGTATTATAATTATTATAATATATAGACAGCTACTGGAAGGCAATATATAATTTCGGTTATATAATTTCATTAGATAAATTGACTTTTTTTTGTTAATTTTTTTTTTTATATAGACATTTGTCTACAAATAACAAAGATCTTTATTCGTGGGAGACTAGAATTTTATCACGGCCTTTCAGAAAACCAATGTATAGAAATTCTTTCGTTGCTTACGGTAGTGGGGTAACCGAATCTCAAACCCATTGTTTTTTTTTTTTATTTTAGAGGGGGCAGACGAGCAGACGGGTCACCTGATGGAAATTGACCATCTCCGCCCATGAACGTCCCATGATTCTGGGTTGAGGACTCAAAAGGTGGCAACGCACTTCTGGCTCCTGGAGTTATAGGGTAGCGGTAGTTACTTACCATCAGGCGACCTGTCTCTTCGTTTACCTTCCTATGCTATAAACAAAGATACAAACTGTTAGAATTCCAGGGATCAAACAAATAATACTCGACCCACTTGGTATGAAGACTTCTTAAACGGCTACACTTATTTTCAAATAGTTGCTAATTTAAGATGTCAGAGTAAACAATTGATTTTTAATTTTACCCGTAAATTACAAATGATTTTTTAATGTAGGACAAACTGTCAGAATATTTGAATAAGCTGTCACCCCATGTCAACTGTCACATTATATATTATTACCGCTAGAATCGAACTTTTTAAATGCTGTCTTAGGCATTATTCATACTACTAAGTCGTTGTCTCACATTATTATTATTTAAATAATATTTAGAAGATTTTCAGTTTCACATTGTCTACACATTTAATGTAAAAAATAAATTAATGAAAAATTTCTTTGGTTTAGTTTTCTACTTGAAACAAAGTCGTCCTTATCAGAAAAAACAAATTATACAATATTATTTACTTTAAGAAAAAAATCTTATCATATTTACCTCTGCAGTTTTACATCATAAAGGTATATTAATATTAACATCTCTATTTTTCCACCTTGTTAAAGAAAAGAGGAAATATAATAGACTACTGTACTTTTACCTTCACGTCATGTCGGCGCCATTTTCACGCCACGCGTTTTACATCACATTTTTTGCGTATACGTGAAAAGTGTCAATTTAATATCATGGCAGCTTTTAAGCGAGGACGTGGTGCATGAAAATGAACCGCAATGACTACAAATACATACCTAGAGATAGAAATTTACCACTGACGCTTTTATCCCCCCGCATATCATATTCGGAGGGATAAAAGCGTGAAAAAAACAGACATGAAATACGGCCATTGTTAAATAACAGATTTATTTTTATTTCAGATAGCGTTTACGGATTTATTCATATGTCATATTGATTTCCTATTACCTGTACGTCTATCTCTGTCAAATCAAAACTAACTAACGACCTCAAACTACGTATTCTAATGTATTATGCATACATTTATTTATGACAATTTTTTTATTGCGCGGATAAAACTCGGGCTCCGATCGGACTCCAACCGCCTAAGCCCACACGTTCCGTCACATGTGAGTCTTTTTCAAGGGACTTTGATAACCCTAGGAAGGAAATTTTTTAGTACTTGAGAGTACTGGCTCTCTTTCGTTCCCGTTTCACCGCCTTTTTGCAAACATCAGTTCCTCACAAAGAGAATGGTGATGTATGCTATTATGACCTGAATGCAGATCTCCTCAATAAATACGACCGCCTTCTGAATAACTGCATTCGATTCGTCTTTAACCTTCGCAAATACGACCATGTTTTTTCCTCTCGTCGTGAATTGAACTGGCTCACGATTCGTCAGCGCCGTCAGCTGCACGCCCTCACCACCCTCTATTCCATACTCAACTCACCTATTTCCCCTTCTTACCTAACATCCTCATTTCATTTTCTATGTGCCAATCACAACAGAACTCTCCGTTCATTAAACAATCCACTTCTGTTATGCCCCACTCATACTTCCGCATGTGTCCACTCTTCGTTCTTATTTCAATCTGTCCTCCTCTGGAACGCTCTGCCTTTGGAATTCAGGATAGCACCCAGTCGCCTCTCATTTAAGACGAAAGTCCGAGCTCGAATTCTCGACACTTTAGCAGACTCATCACATCCCTAAAGTCTTATATGTTATTATGTTAGCCTGTTAATATTATTATTATATTATTATTATATATATATATGTATGTGTATCTCAGTATGTATGTAACCTAATTTTAATTTCATGCACCTACTCAGACATTTTCCAACCACCCAAAGGTAGACTGGGAGAAAATGCCTTTGGCATTAAGTCCGCCATTGTACTTTGTTTGTGCAAAATGAATTAAAATAAATAAATAAATAAAAGGCTTTCGCCGTCAATAGCCACTGCGAAGTTGCAGTGCAGTACGTTCATGCTGAGCACTCCACTAGAGTGTTGAGTGCAGTATCCTCGCGACAGCCTCCGCAGTGATTACACGCAGACGTTAGCTCCCGACCTGCAACTGTGTCAGCCATTACCATGCTGCCTCTCCAACCAATCCTCCTTGATCGGTTATTATTAACTATGTATAAATATAGTAGTCATGTGCCGCGGGGGAAATGGAAGTTTCAAAGATTTCGATTTACATTCTTTTAAACATGGTGTTCCTCAAGTATGTGCATCAATAAATCTTAAAAACTACTATGTCAGTTGCAATAACCACGTGTGTGACAAACAAACGCAGATAAATGCACTTAAACGCACGTTCGCATTATAGATAAATTACAACTAGATATATTATAAATGATTGTTACACAATAAAATTATTTTTTTAAATACTTCTAGAAACTATTATTTTCATAAGCTTTGAAATATTGCATTTCAAAGCATATTATTTTTTTCGAACATAAATTGTTTAACTAAAGGAAGTGTTTGAAATCCTCTAAAACAAAGTTCAATAATAATTAATGAAATGAATATCCCGCTAAGTGATCATTTTAAAATTTCATCGCGTCTTCGAGCAGCACAATCAAATCTTTACAATCCCTTCGAGCAAACTTTTGTAAGCGGGTATAAATTAATTAGAAAATTGAGTTCGAGACGAAGCATCAGACCACCGTAACAAGTTCTGTTGCGAAAATTTTGGCCCTTCGCAATATGGATTAGGTCAATTTAAAATCATTACCATAATTTCTTATCAAAAACTTTCAACCGAGTTTCGTTCATGAATATTCCGCCCTTATTTGGGTGCTCATTCTCTAGTGAATAATGTTTATTAAACTCTACGTTCCCTGTCAATAATACAATGTTTAAAATATATCACGGTAACTCTCGAGCACTCAACTTCAAACTATAAACAAGAAACTTTTAAATATAATATATTGATCGCTACCAATATTCAGGCCTGATTATTTATTGCTGAGTTGTACGCGGAAAGTTTCGTATACAGCGCTGGTATAAAATTTGTTGTAACACATCGGGGTCTCGATAGCCTCGGGCTACTTTACGCAAACTTTTCTATTTGCAGTAGGACGAGCGTAGTGCAGCACACCAGAAGCACGCGCTTTTCGATAAATTATCCAACTAGTACTTCCAGAGAATTGATATAAGTGCAGTTCCAAAGTTTTTATACACAACATAGGTCAGTATTTAAATAATGTAAATTTCCCTATTACGATTGAATTCGTTATTAAATTCTTATCTTACAACCCTAAAGTTTTCTTTTAAATAAATTTCATTTAGAACACAAAGTTTGAAACCACGATGACAAAAACATAATTGTGAATCTTGGGTTCAGCGGGGCAAAATTGCCTGTTTTAATTAAAAAACCGTGCGCCGAGGGCCTCATCGTAGATAACAATTTAATGTAATGACGATATTCAAAGAACTCCTTTATGGACGATTTGAGAAAACCTGCATAATGAATTAAGCTCGGAAGATACATTTACTTCCTAAGTTGGTATTACGATTTTGTGAATCTTTAAAAGGGAAAATGTTTTCGAAACTTTATTTCTTTCTTTATCACAACGCTTATATAATTTTAACTGTAATTTATCGAATAAATTAAAGCAAACAGTTTCGTATTACACCTTGGTACGAACAGACAACAAAGCCATTATTCGTGAAGCACTTTAGGGACTTTATTCTGAGAGTTGGAGATAGTAAGCAAAGAAAATGTCGTCTTATTGCGTACTGTATCAAGTTATTTATTCAAGACACATATAACCTTATTTACATAAGTTTCCAAGGTTCCCTTCAGTGTTATTTACCTATGCATGGCAATGGTCTCTCTAAGATATAACATGTACGTGTCTACTGGAGACACAATGTGGCCAATTTGCTGAGAATCAGAATTTGCTTAAACCCTGAAAGGATGAGACAAAGACAAAAGATCGTTTTGGTCGAGATTTATGAAGATTGCGGCCCCGTAAACTTTTGTCGCTCTTTACGTGTGCCAAGGAAAAACGTGGGTTATTGTGCAACACTAGAGTAACATAGCTGCACATTTAATTATGTTCTATCATTGCCGGATATAAATGACTACTTTACAAGTTGTTGTTTGAATGAATGCAACCGGATAAAAGGAATAAAATATGAAACCTTTTGTTGTATATTACTTTTGCTTTACGGTGGTTGAATATATTTATTATTTCTGAAATGATTTTTTGTTCAAATTATATGTAAAAAGTTCAGAGGAAACAAATATATCCAACTTAGATTTTCTTAAGCTTGTTTTATTCAAGTAACCAGAAGTATTGAAATATTTAAATTACATTTTTTGTTAAACTGGTGTAATTTTAGATTAATAGTAATAAAATAAAATAATTATAAATACTTAGCAATAATCATAGAAAGACTTAAAATCTTATTGGAACAAATACTCCGGCAAGTTTTTTTTTTATATCAGGCCAACGAACATATGTACACATATGTAGTCTTGTTAAAACTGCCTTTTATTGTCTTGGGAAGAAAATCTTTGAAGGAATTAATTACAGTTTTTTTCTAAAAAATGAGATAACGAATGTGAAAATCAAAGGTACCGTTGTCAGGTAAGACTCAATTATCGATGATGCCGGCAGCCATGAATATTGATGGGCGTATTTGCATACTCACTGCGTCAATTTAACCGAAATGAAAGACAAAACAATACTCGAATGCAGTAGATGCAATCGTATTCAGAACTCGCGTTTGTAGTTTGATACATATTCAGTTCGGGATGATCCACGGGATTCGGGGAATTTTTTAGAGAGGTTATCTTCCTCGCGGTCCGGGCGGTTAAGCCAAGACCCTCGCCCCCGATCAGAGCCGCGAGACTTAACCACAGCGCTCTTCTCGGGATTACGATATGCCGACGGTTGACAGGGAGACTACGTCCCCCTGCCTGCTCGGTGGTAGTGTGAGTACACGCCGAGCCCGTCCTCCTTTCTCCACCGCTATCAGCGGAGAAACTGTGGCCCCTACAGGGCCCCGCCATCAGGTTTTTTACCGAGGTTTCCTCCTCCATGCTCCGAAGAGCGAAGAGCCAGCAGGGCAACCGGCAGACACGCCCACCCTGCTGGACCAGGCCTTGCCCGAGAGCCGATGAACGGCTGCCTCTTCTGCTAGAATATTGGCCGCTGGCGATAATCCTCTCCTCCAAGAGGACAAGGAGGAAACAGTACCATCGCCAGCGTTTACAGGGTGCACCACGAGGAGGTTTTCTAGCCCAGCACCCCACACAAACCCTGTACCAACCTGTCTGACCAGCATGGTATAGTAGGCCAAAACCTCCCTCCTAAGGAGAGGCCTGTATCCAGCAGTGGATAGCGATAGGCTGATGATGATGATGAAAATATACTAATATAATGCCTATGCCCGGCTCGACGGAAGATATATCACCACCTCACACAAAATTGATGTTAAGCAAGATAGTGGTGTTTTCACTGAGTGAGTAAGGTGACTGAAGGAACAACTCGAAGGACTTTAAAAGTGGCAATGAACTTATGGGTCTTGACGTGCAGGTGTCAAGCATAGGAGGTGATAGTCACTTACCATTTGAATTTTATACATTAAGCAATATCTAAAATTAATCTACGGGCGGTGATGCAGACAAATTAATATTATTCGGTGCTTCAAGCAAGACATTGTATGCCTGAACTATTTCTGTTGCTGTGCTGTAACTCTACATTCCAATTAACTATAACAAAAAGTATAACCGCTTAAGAATAGAATTCTTGTTTTTTTTTACACGACTTCCGAAAGGAGTTGTTACAAATATATTTTCTACAACATTTTTGTCGCTTGTGGATCGATTTCGATAATTTAACATTTATTTAAATCGGGCTACAAACGACAAAATATCTACAAAATATTGTTCAATTGTTTCTACTAAAGGTTAGTCCCATTAATTTTTAATTGCAAGAATATTTATATATATGTAGAATATTTCCTAACTAGGAAAGTGTTTGAGAAATAGAATTAATAAAACGTAAAACAGCATGAGCCAGTATCTTTTCATAATTACTCTTTATATTAAGGCTTCTTTATTAAAGGAAGATTTACTCTCATCGGTGTAATGTCAGGAATTAAAACCCCACTAAATAGTACCATAAACGCCATTTTTTTTAAACACGTTGGTATCAAACAAAGGTACGGCTTCCAAGCTTAAGTTTTAGTCCCATGGTGGGCGCCACTGCAACCTAATAGAATATTAAACGAATATTATGTCGCATTATTAACCAACATGCTTACGTCATATGCACAAGCATATGACTTAATCATGTTATCATGTTTGTTAATGATACGATGGTAATTTACTTAATCATAGTCGACTTAAGCACAAGCTCATGTCAACTATGATTAGGTAAATTATTAGAACTAAAAAAAATACATTGAAACATTTTTGTTGAGAGAAAATAACCTCTTAAGTTGCAAAATTAGGACAGCTCCAACAATACACTTAACGAGATGTCCCTAACAATAAAGTTTATAACAAAGCCATTCTTTGTCCAATCCTCATGGGTTGAACGGTATTATCATCTAAATGTGAGATTGACGAGTGGGCGTAGGTAAACACGCTACTACAACAAACAGATTCAGAGAACAGGGCTCTTGCGGTATTTACAAACCCGCATGTGAAATTCATCCGTTCATAATACGCTAGTGATGTACCAAATGGGAACAATGAAGTTGCCATCAGGTATCGTTATCGCTTTAATTCCTTTGATGAGCTTCAGTGCTAATATTCCGAAGTGATTGTGGTCAAACCTAAAATAGATTTATAATAAAGACAATAGGTTACATTTAAATGTTTATTGTAAGAAAAAGTTCATATCAAAGTGAAGGACATTGTAGTCGTATTTGTTTACAAATTATGTAAGGATGAATAATTTTTTTTCGACAATCAAAACCTAGTGGAAAAAGGAGAATATTTAGCATGTAAATGAAACTAAAATAAATCTCTAAAGGATATTTTGGCCTAATGGTTAGCGATCGTCTCTGTTACGCCAGGGGTCGTATATTTGATTACCACCACAAGTAACTATAATGAATGCGATTATTTGTTATGTGTCTGTGCATAATATATTTGGATTTAGTAATATATCGATATGAAATATTCGCGTAAAAGTGTCTCCAGTTATTATTTTTAGTAACTTTATTTTCATTGCAGTGGAAATACTGTAATTCGATTGAAAAAAAAATCATTTAAAAAAAGTAACGTCACAATCGTTGCTTAATTATTGCCTATGATATTTTTATTTATTTATTTATTACAATTTTACATTTATTTATTTATTTATTATTATTATTTTTAGTTACTTTTTGTACATATTTTTAATTTCTCTTTTCTATTACAGTTCTATTTTAAAAGGATTTTGTATTATATGTTTCTGAACATATCTACTATCTGATACTAGTACTTACTTCTCCGAATTCACTGTATGTTTAAATAAGTGCTTATTAAATATTTTTAATATAAATGTGTTGTGCCCGTGTTTAATTTATAATATGAGCACGTCCCGTTAGACACGGGAAAAAAATTAGTGCATTAAGTCCGACCGTATTGTGGATGTAACGCTTGTAACTTAACACAATCGCACAATGGGTTGGCTACATCTCCGTAGAAGGAACTGCTACGCGATATCTACACTTACACTTCCTCCATGAACTATTTTAGATATTGCAATATAACTAAACATGGGTAATATATATAATATTAGACAATTCATCATGTATTTGGGGGCGACATATTTTTAAGTGAAATAATAATTTGATTGTATTCAATCTTAACAGATTGTAGCTTTAGACTTATTGCAAAATCATTATTCTGAAAATAAAACTAAATATTTTCTAGTAATTTATTTTCTATAATTTTTACTGTATCTAACTAAAACTGTATCAAGTAGTCTAATGTTAGGAATATCTTCAACATTACTTATAATTTACCACTTATCTGCACTGTACTGTAACTGTAATTTGGTTGTTATTTAAGAACACTTGACATCACGTAGATAATCTTAAATAAATATGTCATCTAAGCTTTTAATGATAGTTTCCCAAAATGTGACATATTAAGTTGTCATTTCATTTTAAATGATAAAGAGAAAAAAGTTATCATGAAAAATGCAATACATTTTTAAATCAACGAATAATCAATAATTATTATAATTAATCGAATCGACTCGAATCGAAATCGACTACTCAAAAGATCATCATGATTTTTTTATACACGTCGATGTGTACAAAACCGGACATAGTCTTTTCATTCCCGGCAAAAGTCCTATTCTCGAGGGTAACTCCAATTTGTGAAATTATTAGTTTGAGAAGCTTGAGATATCTGCAGTCAATGGTGCTCGAACGTCAGGCAATTCAAAGATGGAACACGAAATTTTAAAAGGTAGTATACGAGTCGTACTAATAGTATATTAATTATAGTATAATAATTTATTTACAAAGTCTCTTATTAGCATGGCAAAGCCGCGTACAATAGTAGTAATGTTCAATGAAAATTTGTTTTGAAATATTCCGTACTCATTATTTAATATAGTATAGAGTTTATCGTATAGAGATTCACCCAATACCGACACCATTAGATTAAAATATATTTCATCAAAAATAAATGCCGACTATGATTTTTATAATTGCCCCATATTTGTATTCAACAACTGTTTGAACAATGCAGCTATTTCGGTTGTATTATTTGATCTCTCTAAAAGTGCGATTTAGTTGTTTTTCTAACAAACGCTGTTAACACAAAATCTGTAAGCTTAGTTTAGGTAAGCAATATAAATAGAGGAATAGAAGATTTTTGATGTTTTTCTTTATTTTTATTTATTTGAGTAAAAATATCACAACATTTAAGAAGTATAAAATAAATCTTTAAACAGTCTACCACCAGTACAGTTTGAAGATTTGAGAATGGTAATACTTATGGATTCACGGATAATGAAAGCTTGATTTGGTTGTATTTAACTAAATAAAATGATTTTAAGGACTTTTTTTTCTAGAGTTGTTTGCCACTAAACAAATGAACAGACTGATTATCTATGCAGAACTTATCTTAGTCGCTGCAGTGCACAGTCTGGTCCATTTAACAATTCACTAGCACGTTCCGAGTGTTAAACTAGTTTGTGTAGTTCAAATACACGTTTACTATCCTACTATCTCCTATGTTGCTTCCTGATGTTAATGGCCCTTAATATATAATCATCTGTTCTATTAAGTATTCAATTGGGCGAATAAGTACTATTGTTAATATGATATATTGTTTTTGACGGTATATAAAATGGTGACATCGACAGACCACTAGATAATAAAAATTTCATTCACTAAGAAAAAATAAGTAAGCGTAATAAACCTATTTTTATACGAAACGCTTTTAAATACCCTCATAGAGCTATTACAAAATATTCTTCTAAAGTACGATTTCAATGTTTTTTTTTTGTGTTTGAGTGATAAAATCCTAATGTTTTATATTCACAACACGATGCGATTGGTGGTGTTGCAATTGGATTCAAAGATTTTTTAATTTTTAACAAAATAGGCAAAATTTGAGCATATCTGTGATACAGAAATTTTATTACATCAAATTTCGCACATATTTTAAGCTTACAATCGGCGTATTTTATCATTTATTTTGAAATGAAATATTTTGTGTGTACGAATATCCAATCGATGACAGTAAAACTTCGCACACAATGTATTGTTAAAAACACATAAAAAAACAAGTGATGCATAAAAGGCAAAGTATTTTGCTTTCAGAAAAAGTATTATCTCGTCCTTTCAAATGATTTACTGAATCTATAGGAAAAGCGTGCGAAACGTGAAGCTAATACTTATATAACGTACGTTGATTAAGATTATTGAGACACAAAAGAATGTTCGTGATTTCTATTTCATTATCAAGATGATTGACAAGCCGTATTGTGCTTAAATTATTCGCAGCACTGAAGTACATCGAAGTAAACTGACACATAATTATGTAAATGAAAACTTACATATATAGCAATCCATACTACTAAAAAAAAGAAAGAAATTAATAACACGCAAAAGAACCTTAGACTTTTCTTCGAGACATAAAGGAAGTCGGTGTAGCAATAAAGTTCGAGATATTAAAAATTGTGATTCAATTTTTGTATAGATTGCTTTTTCGATTGCGGCGACTTTACAGTCTTTGTTTGTTATTGAATCTCATTATTTTCTTTGTAATGTATTAAAATATTTTGTTATGCAAAGCGGTTCCCTGAAATTCATTACCGTGAAAGTAGTCATGATTATTGTTCTGTAGTTGTTGAAAGAACATATAGATTTATATTAAAGATAAATAATTTAATCCTTTTAGTCCAAATAACTTTCCTGTTTTATGTAAAAAAAATGTAGCAATTGCATAAAAGATGAGTATTATAGGATTGTGTTATTAAATGTTTGTTTGTAATGAATAAACTCAAATTCTACTTAACCAATTTCAGAAGTGATTAAATATAAAGAAAGCATTATTATTAGTGAGTAATATAATATCTTGTTTATCGAAGACGTATATGTTTACTTACTTAATAAAATTATAATTGTGTTTAAAACGTTTTATAAAAATACACCGGTTGTTGCCGTACTCTTGAACGTCGATTCCATGCGTTTCAACGTATTCTCCTATTGTGAAGCCAGGCGGGTCAACTTTAATCAATAAACAGTAACACTACCGAACGGATTTTAATAATTTTATATAGGATAGATTTTTCAGAAGTAATATAGGCTACTATTTATCCCGATATCGAATTAGTAATAGTCTGTCGTTTACACGGATGAAGATGCGGGTGGGATCCAAAAAAATATCTTTAAATACACATAACTACTTTTAATTGCATTGATACTTGCAGTATTGATCAAATCTATAACAAATTACCTATAGTCTTAAGAAGAGAAGGGAACGGCCGTATATACATACTATTATTATAAATTCGAAAGTGTGTCTGTCCATCTGCCTGTTTCTGTGTGTTCTGTTTCTACCTCTTCACGTAGGTATGTACAGTACATTGAAATTTGGCATAGAGATAGTTCGAGTTCCGGGAAACAACATATGGTAGTTTTTATCCCAGAAATCATGCTTTAAGAGGGTGTAAAAGGGGTGAAAGTTTGTTTGGGGAATTAATAACCGCTGAACCGATTTAGATGAAATTTGTTATGGAGATACTTAAAATAAAATATTCCTATAATTTCAAAAATATTCCTTTTTGTTTGTATTTTATAGTTGTTTGTAGTGTTTACTAAGTGGTTTCTCTTAGACTTCTACTTTTGACGTGCCCGAAATTTAAAAAAATATTTTTTTTTTTTTAAATTAAGTGCTACAAAGATTAAATAGAAATATTAGTCCCCGAAACTGAAAAAATATCACAGTTCTGCACTTAGTTTGATCAGCTTTTATTGAAAGGTTATATTGTGACTAGAAACGATCCTGTGTTTGATCACATTAAAAATATCACTTGTTTTTTTTTACATAAGTACTAGAAACAGCGCCAGTTCTTTAAGACTTATTAAATATTTAAGAGAAGTAAAGAATTAGGACACTTCACCTAAAGTAGTTCCGGGTGACATTAAAAGAGGGAACTGCATTGTCAGGAATAGCGTTATTTTCATTGATTTGATTGAAGCAATACTTTTCATAGTTAATGCAGATAGACAACTCTTTAGTGTACAATGAAACATAATGATAATACATTTTGTATACATTGGTGTAAGTCTAATGGTCTAATGTTATCTATATGAAACCAAGAAAGTAAAATATAAAAAAGTTGTACAATCGGCGGCAACCGTTGGATGGAGAATGAGAATAGAAAGAGATTGGGAGTTGCAATTTGTTGATCGAAGTTTCTTGAGTATGTTTTAATTAAAACTATTGTTGTATTCAAACTCATACAAATATACAAAGCAAACAACAAACACACATTCTTACACATAATATTCTAATGTTATTCTAATTCTAAGTTCAATCTTACAATTTCCTTACGATGATATCATACAGGCATTTTAATGTTGAACAAAGAAACTTTTAGAACTAAAAGTTTCTCCAATTTCAAATTATACAAATTCAATACTATCAGGAAAGTTTAGTTTAAGTTAAGCATTTCACTACTACTAAATAAATGTACTGTTACTCCAAAAAATAAGAAAACACAAATGAGCTGTATTCTATTGATGCTCAGCGAAAGCTAAAGTTTCGGCGATCGTACGGATTTTTTTCTGACTCATGATTAAAGGTATCATTAGTACTACCGCCTGTCTTCATTTTCGGGAGCATTTCCCTCACATTCTGTATATGTTTAGATATTAGAAAATTTTGGTATGGTGATTATCAAATGATGTTCTAACCGACATACCATTCGATTTGAATTCATTGTTCTGGATTTTCGTTTATCATTTTATGAATGCAAAGTTTAAAAATACTTTGTTTTTTTACAAATCGCAGTTGTGACAAATAGAATTTTACTAGCAGTCGATTTTATATACCTAATGGTGCGATTATAAAACAAGAATGCTTTAAAAAATAGGTTCATATGTAATGTATTCTACAACCGCTGGTATGGAACTGAATTAATTTAGAAATATCATTTAACCGTCTAAATCAATACACTAAGAATTAAAACGACAATAGCAAGAATGGATGGATTCAAATTACCATTTGCTCTCATTAAACATTCCGATTCCGTCAACCCATTAGATAAATATTTTGGTTTTCACAAAACATTAGATGTGCAAGATCCATTAACACAGATAACTTTACAAAATGGATTAAAGTTACTATACATTGACTTTAGGCTTTAAAACCTTACCAACTATTTCCTTACGACGATGAAGCTAAAAAATACTTCAATATGAATATCAAAATAGTATCAAGTAGTTAGTAGTTCATCAAAGCATGATTTTAATATTTTTTATAATTGTATTATCAGAACTGGGTACAGGGGAGGGTATAAATCGCTATCTAAAGCCATAGTCAAAAGCAGTCTCCAGATGTCTCTATTAATTGCCTTTCTATCACTCGGACAAGGTTGTCAGACTATCATTCTGTTATACATATTTTACATTATCTGGACACAAGTCATAAGTCATACAAATCTATAATACAATTCTTTTAATGAAATCTTGTAGTTTAATGTTGAACTACTATATTTGACACAAACAACAACCCATGACCCATAGTAAACGATGAATTGAAATTAAAAACTTACTATATAAACATTTGATTTTAAAATCAATTTTGACGGTCATTGCGATTGACATGTAAAATAAAAGAGATCGAAGGAATCACCGACAGTGACAGAATAACTTACCGTAAGATTTAAGGCGTATTCACCGTTAGCTATAAACCGTTAAGCATAAGTACAAGCACTGTAATAAAACTTTATTACTTATTAATTTCTTTTAACGATATCCTAGACAGATAATCCCTTAAGTATAGACAATTTTAATAATTCACGTATCATATGCATACGCTTCCCAGATAAATGACAAAGCATGCAATTTCTTTCAGGCACTTAACTCCCCTTTTTTTTTCTTTTTTTTTTTCCGTGCGGAAATCCCCTCGGATACCACCTATCGGTGGCATGTCGGACTCGAACCGACTAAAACCGCACGCCGTCTCGGGTACTAATAGCCGGGGAACCAGGTATACCCTAGAAAGGAAGTCCCTGGTGCCCCGACATACCTCGGGCCATCTACAGACGAGTAGACGACCCCACCGTGTGGGAACCCCATGTTCCCTCTGCTCTCTGGAAGCGTGCAGCGGCCTGCTTCTGCTAGGGTGACAGATGGCCTTACCTGTCACCCCCAGGCCTGCGCTTATGGAGGACGGAGGTCGTTCTGCGACCTCCGGCGCCTGAGTCGCCTGCGGTACCTAGCCCGTTCCCGGGCCTGGCGGGCCGGGAGAGTTCTAAACCTCTCCCGGTCCCGCTCCGCCGACTCCTTCGAGAGCAAAACTTGCTCGCAGAAGGAGACGGTAGAGTTCCACGCACTCTCGCTCCGTACGATAGCCGCAACCAGGCTATCGAGCGAGAGAACTCCCACTCCGATGGCCGCCACGAGGTCTCGCCTCTGCTCAACCCACGCCGGGCACTCTGCCAGCGTGTGGAGAGCCGTGTCCACGGTCTGGCCATCGCAGTGGTGGCACTCAGGCAGGCACTTAACTCCCCTAGTTGGAAATGAGTTAGTAACCCGGCGCCCTCCACGTTGGGTCATAATGACCCAACACATAATGTGCGAATTTGATTACTGAAGATAACCTTTGTTAGGTTCATTCTGACGTCACAATTATAAGCAAAATGTTTTGTTTTAAAGTCAAAAGGGTTAAAGAAAATGCCAATGAAAATGTTATACAAATGTATAAAACAAAATTGTATCTTTCATAAAACCCAGGTATGTATTAAGATTTTGAGTTAGTTTCCAAAATAAGCTCTTTTCTAAACACGGGTAATATTGACTCAACGTGGATGTTGGTGGAACAAGTCTCTACTTGGATGGCGCTGGGGAAAATAAGTGAAGAGATACAACAAAGAGGAATGAGGAGATAAAACTCATACCTACTGAAGTACAATGGTGCAGTGGTAGCGTATGCGACTGCTGTGTTGAGGTTTCGGTTCCACTCCCGGGTTGGAGCAAATGTTTGTTTCGGAGTTTTAGTGTTTTCTATGTATATTATGTATGTGTATACAAAATGTATACAGAAATTATGTCAGTAGTCTATCACTTAATCTAACTTTAGTAGTACAAGCTCTGCTTAGTTTGAAACTAGATGACGTTGTACTTCAGATGTCCGAAAATATTATTATTATTATATTACATACTTTACTTTTTTCGTTTGTAGCATTGTGTCAACACAGTTTTGTAAACTTATTTTCTAAAACGACGAACTATATAAACACGAAATTGGTTTAAATCAAAAATTTAATACAACATGTTTTGTTATCAAACTACATTAACATAGAAATACTTTTCATTTGCAGGCCATTAAAATTATCTTCAGCGTGTTATAGCTGAAATCGGGCTTTAAACGTGTACAATATGTAATTAATGTTACATTTAACGCGACCAGTGAGCTGTTTCGTGTTAACTCGCGGTAATTCGATGGGATGGGACTGACGTATCGAACAGACAATCGCGTCTCGTTGTTATGTGACAGAACTGAATTTGTTTCGTCGTTTTTACATGTTTACATAATTTTACAAATTATAAATACCATTTTTTATTAATTTAGATTTATATATTTCAGTAATATTGTGTTGAAAAACATACTTTATTTTTATGTTTTTTTCTTGACCAACAAATAAAAACACAACTTTGTCACCTAAATATTAATCGTAATATGTAGTATGTAGTCGTTAAACTCATCGTCACAATATATCACTTAATGTTTTCTAAAATAAATATGATCAATATTTTTGATACGCCCTTGTTATGGAATTTATCACATCATGTTTATCAATAGTACCGATAATATGATACAATACAAAATTATAGAAAAGAGTCTTTTAAGAATACAGGAAACTAAAACTGTTACTTTCAGAACTATCCTATAATTTGTTATAAGTGGTATTTGCGAAACGTCCTTCATCAACCCTACAAAATTTTTGCCACCGACAAAGGTCGGCAGCGTACACATGTGTGAGCTGCAGGTGTTCATGGGTGGCGATAGTAACTTACTATCGGATAATCTCCCTGCTTGTTTTCTCTTTATGCTATAAGCATAGCAGTTAGAGCTCTTTTAAATAGCATGAGCTATTTAAAAAAGTTCTAACTACGACGAACTAACTTTTCTTCTACGACCGGATGGCGTAGTGGTTTGTGTAACGGACTGCTATTCCAAAATTCGCGGGTTCGATTCCCGCTCAAGTAAAACATTTGTGTACATGAACATTTAATGTTTGATTTGGTCTGGGTGTTTCTATGTATAATATGAATGTATTTACAAAAAAAAGTATATATGTATTTATATCAGTTGTCTAGTACCCATAGTACAAGCTCTGCTTAGTTTGGGACTAGATGGCGTTGTGTGAATGTGGTGCAATATATACATATATATATATTACTACAATTTTTTTCGGACCTTTCAAATCATATCAAATCTGCGATATGTAAGCTTTAGGATATATGTACTTATAAAGCTAAATTAAAACTCATTAAAACTACCTACTAATATTAATATGGAAAAAAATCTAACGCATCCCTCAACCCTCCCTCATTTATTATTGTTACAGAAATAGTAAAGCTATAGAAACTTGATATTCAATCCTTGAGAAACTTCGTGTAGAAGAGTATTTAGGTAATGAACATACGGAATGTAGTGGACACTCGAGGTCCATTAAAATTACTTCAAGATTCATTCAGCCTATGCGTTTTAAAAATGATCTCTTACCAATTAAGAGTAAACCTTTGAAATCAGTCTTAAATTATAATGTTCATTGGATGTAATTAACTAATGGCTTTAAAACTGACTTCAACAAGATAATTAATTTCAATCGTAACTAAGCCCCAAATTCAGTCAAGTTTAGGTAAACGATTAAAACTTGAGCGATTGTCTTTTATTTATAAGATTGAACCATTTCCTAAGCACCTAAGCCCATTCACTTATTTATTTAAGAAGGTTAAACATAGAATATAAACCAAATTGTCGATTTTATTTATACCTAAAGTCAAACATGTCTTTCCGCGATTAAGAATAAAGTTGAAGTCAGTAAAATAAAATAGCTGTAAGTTTCTGTTTAGTCAGACTGGGCAGTTGAAATGTTTAGAAAAATGTACTGGACTAGCACAAATAAAAATAAAGAAAAACCCAGTGGGCTTCGACCGGTCGCCATCTTTTGTTGGCTTTTTATGTCGTAAGATAGAAGTCAGGGATACGTGAAATCAGGAGTTAACCCACTATATCTATGCGAGACGACAGTCTGATATACTGGCTTAATCGAACCGGAGTAAGCTTTATAACACAGGTCTGAGGGACTCCGAATCTTGTGCTGTGATCATGGATTACCGGTACATGTTCGCCAATTGTAAAGGATGAATTAGGGCTGTTGATTTATCTCTAAGATATCACGAGCTCGGTCTGTGGCACTGCAAAGGCTTTCAATGACAAAGGTTTATTACAATCTTATCTACGATGGATTACTTGAAGGGTTGAGGCAGAGGTATTATCAATAATTGGGCAAATAAATTGTCAGTCTTTCTAAATAGTAGAAGCCATTTTTGGGCAAGGAAAAGTTTAACATAAAGAGAAGATATTTGTAAAATAAAATTTAATACCAAGACGATGTAAATCAAATATATTTAAAACGATATAGATAAAACAAGAAAGCAAGATCAATAAGTCGCTGGCGTGGTATGAAATTGTAGTTAGATTGCGAAGTCAGAATACTATTCAAAATACGGGTATAGGTTGTAAATATGTACCAATAAATATAAAAAAATCTTTTTTTTTTTGGCTGTATTGACCAATAAGAAAAAAAAACTAGAAATCATAATACAATAAAATATGCCAGTTATTTCTTTTCTTTATTTACGTTTGACTGATCATTATTCTAATTTAAAAAAATGGGAAGAATCCCATTTTCTTAGATTCTATATTCTATATTCGTATATAATTTCTAAATATTGTGCTACAAATTTCTACAGGACTGAATTGTATGGACATCAATTAAGTTCAATATGTGTATCTAACGTTATACGCGTCAGATTTTATAATAATCCGGATCTCATGATACTCGCACATTCCGCATGTCTGTTTCGTGAGCTTAATGTGGGTTGATTTTGCGCTCCTAATTCCTAGGAGGGTTTGTGGGTCTTGTCAGCGCTCTGGCTTTATTCGCTAGCGGGTGGATAAAATCTCTAGATAAATCTCTCGATTATGGATTATATATTTTATTCTAGTTTAATGATTATTGGGGAAACACAAATGGGCATTGCTAAGAAAGGAGACAGTGATTACAGCAATAGTTTGATTTTGCCAAATAGTAAATGTTTTCCATTTTTAAATTAGGATGTTTTGTCACTTAAAATGAAGAAAGGGACGACATAAATTAGGTATTACATAAAGCCAGTGCCAATAACAAAGAGAGAATTTTAGCCGTACCTGTAGTCTTATGCCTCATTCATTAAATCTTTGAATGGTACTTTAGCTATTGAATTTTGTCCCTTTGAGAAGTATTAATTAACATTTAAATAGACTAAATTTGACTTTAAATAAGTCATGAAATGAGCCCTATTTATTCCTATGGTATGGTGGCACGACTAGTGTAGATGATTTTGAAGACAAGAAAAAAAAAAATACAAGAAACATTTTGTAAGTACTTAAATAAAGCTTCAACATTTACCTAAATACAAACTCAGTTTAGTAGTTCTAGGGCATATATAATTTATTTAGGCACTGACCGTTAAAACCGTAGTACCGTTCCTCAGTACCCTCAAATAATAATGTAGTCGTAGTAGTTTCTGAAGTACTCTAAAGATTTATTTAGACTTATAGATACTATTTAAGTAGCTGTGCACGTGCGCAACTGGCTTGATGACCTAGTTCCTTATAAGAAATGTATTACGGTATACGGTAATTTTTTTGTAGTATTGTTTTTTAAAAATAAAAGTTCTTGATAATAATTTAAATAAAAGATAAAATCATGGATCCAGAACTCAGTAGTAGGGTTGGCATGAGTTTTGGACACTACGCCAGATTTTTTCAACTTAGAAATATAATGTGATTAAATCTCGACAGGTCTTTTTGCAAAACAGATTTTTAGCTATTGATTGAACTTTGAAAATGAATGCATGGATTTTGAACCTATTTACCATTAATACTAATATCCGTTAAATAATATGTCATTTTTTTATTAAAGCCTCAGAGTCGTCTTGTTTTACCTTTGCTTTGACTGCTTTGTTGGTCTAGTAGTTAGTGAAAGAAAAAAAATGAAAGCTTCTGGGCAAAATAATTGAGTGATGAGAACGATCATTTGTACTGTCTGCGTATAAATTGTCTGTAACGCATATTTGCAGGTTTTTATATTTAGTAGGGTGTTTAGTAGGTTATTTATTATATTTTATTTTATTTGGATCCCCAACAAGAAATACACATTACATGCTAGTTTTATAGCAAATTTTAGCCTCCTCAATTATAGGAGACCACAACATGGACATTACAAAAATAATTAATTAAAAACAGTGGCCACAAATGGCATTTCCAGATGAAAATATAATTTTTTTTAGAATTGCGTTATTATTCGTACCTAGTTGAAAAACCTTAAGCTCGTGATGAAGTTTATATAAACCGGCTAGAGGTTTGCCTTTTAAACTATCAGTATTTTAGGATACAATAAGAGTGATTTACACTTGAATTAACAATCTTGGTTATAGGGTACGACACATTCATCAAATTAGCGATTTAATTTACAGTTTAGTTGACGACAAATCTTGTGTCAAATCGGTTAGAATTTAGGTTCCGCCAAACCCATTTCAAAAGATTTACCATAGATCATTGATGTCTGTACAATGGCTGGTATTGCATAGCTCGTTTTTTGCAAACCTTTTCTTGCATTGCATTTCAGTAAACAGTATGTACGAACTATGGAGTAAGTGACGTGTTCGCGGCCAATAAGCTGCAGATCAACTTACATACCTACAGCTTATAAAGATCAGTAATCTTTATCTGATAACGTAAGAAACTGCCAATTCTGAGAAACAAATAGGTCCTAATTCTGAGTAACTGAATATAATCACGTTCTCGTTAACTCTCTTTGCACGTAAAGATCTCATTAAAGAGATCGAAACTTAAACAATGTTCTCAAAAAATTCATAAAATAATTATCAAACAGAGTCATCTAAAACTCACCACATTACTGGAGCGCGACAGGACTCTCAACGTTGTTAGGTCCGCTTAATTCCATCTTATTGTTATTATTTCCATCTTCCTTCCTTTTTAACCTTTACCTGAAATACTACTTCGTTCAATTTTTCCACTGAGATAGAAAATAGGGTTGTGTCTTCATTAAACGTGTATAAATTATATCGTTTATTACTTTTGGTACTAATAATGTTTACGATCTCTAACATTGACTGTCCTGTGCCCTGACTATATTCAGTTCAAACCGGTTATTAATATAGTCAAAAGCGAGAACGGTATGGAGTTTTTTTACATGCTTAATAGGTTCTATATGGCCAATAACTACAATCATATATTATATTTATATTTGTATTTACTATTACCATTTATAAATGATATAAAAAACAGGACAAGCCCTACCTACTTATTCATACTGCCTACAAAATTCTGGATATTTGAATTGCAAAAATGACTGAATCACTAGTTTTATGACACTAAAATATTTTGATGTATACAAAAATGCAAGCAAATAAAAGTAGTGGGTTATTTTACGACGATTATGTTGTAGATACAAAAGTATAGTTTTATGATTATTCTGACCTCTTCTTCAAATCATAAATGTTTGGATGTTAGGCAATTATTGCTTGAGATTATGAAAATTTATAAACTTAACCCTTAGTACTTAGTCTTTACCTTACCCATAACACATAATCCAAATCCTTGAAATGGCAATCAAGTAAATATCTGTACCTTAATTAAGTTCCAGACATAATTAAATACATCATACATAATCTGTTATATTAATGTCAGGAGGGTCTGACCTACCGTGAATGAAATTGATGGGAATGAATTGAATGAACTTTATATTATTGACATTTTTATTAAGAAAAGAACAGGATGAAGCATTAGCTAAAGCAAAAATATGTAATAGGAACTGACACAATATGATCATTATTAGCCTATCGTTGTCCACTGCTGGACATTTGCCTCTTCCATTGCACGCCACTTCGATCGATTTTCGGCTTCTCGCATCCACCTTCTGCCAGCCATTTTGAGCAAATCGTTACTGCAACTGGCCACTTCAGCTTGCTAATCCATTGGGCAATGTCGATGACCTTGGTTCTCTGCCAGATAATATAATAATACAATATTATATACATAAAAACTTCCTTTCCTATACTTAATCATTATCAATCAACTGCTCGTGAAACCTGTATAAACCTGAAGTATTAAGTGACTGCATCTAAAATAAGCTATTCCACATGAACATAGTACGGTTTAGCGATGGTTGTTCGAGTTCTATCGTAAAAGATGGCCGTTTCGCTCAACCATGTGACGTTCGTTCCGAATGACAACTGTCACTCTAATCCGACGTAGTGAATATTGCCTTAAGCAAATAATATACAGGAAATAACAATAATTACATCCTTTAAAAAAAAGTTGAACCGACTTTAAACAATACTGATAAAGAGCACTAAAAAATAATAAAAAAAAAACTAAGTAAAAAACTAAAATAAGTACCTACTCTCAATATAACAGGTATCATTATAATAGCAATAGTCCCTTCAAGTTTGTTTGAAGTCGATGCCAAGCCCGATGCACAATAAGTAGTACTGAGCTATGTCAGCTTTATATTTTTTAAGCTTTATTCATAATGCTAAATCCTCTCTGAAATAAAGATGTCAAGTTATCAAATTCTATGAAACACAATATGCGTCCAAAATGAAAACATTTTCTTTTTTGGTGTTCCCAAGATTCAACTTGTAATCCGCTCTGTTTTCCAGGGTTTTCTAACTGTTTTGAATACCTACGTGAATACGTCTTTTGCTTCTTGGCTGGCATTTGTTGACTGCCAAGAAGAAACACTCTGGAGAAAATTAAGTTATCTCAACCTTATAACATTTTATTTATGTTAGACCACAATATCTAGACGTAGTGAAGTCATACTAATTGCGTGTGTTTCATATACACGAATTCGCTCTGAGTTATATAAACCTCATCTCAACAAAATTTGAACTGTATTATCATGTGACTGTTTTGCATATTACTCAACCCTTCCCGTGCAGTGTGTGAATTATGAAAAGAAGATTAATTACTTAAGAGTTTACCATAGAATGTGAGCCAGTATAAATAATATGTGCTAACATAGATTAAGTTTATAATTTATGAGGAAACAAAATTTCGTTGTAAGTAGGTTTTTTTTTATGGAAGAGGGTGCAAACTAGCAGTTGACTCACCTGATGGAAGGTGAATATGGTCGCCAATGAACGCAATTCAGGTGGGATTGTAACACTTTTATACAAATACTGTTGTTAACTAAGAAATCAAATCATTTAATTTTATTTTACTGTAAAATAATGATTTGTAACTTGTAACGCCATATTTTGCTATCTTTAAATAATTGTAATAATAATGATAGCTTAAAAATATTAATCAATTTTTTGACAACTGAAATAATTGTTTAATTTAAAAACAACAATGGTGACAGAATGACAAATTTTACGGACAAAAAGGTGAACTTCGATGTCATAAAATTTAAATCTAAGCGAGTTTTAAATTTTACAATATAATATTAAACGTAATAACCATGACGATAACTTAATAGGTATAAGATAACACTGACGTAAATATTGTACCACAGGCGGTTATAATTAACTAAGAGCTATGAATTACCCTTGTATTCGCACGGTTCGGAGGTAGACTGGCATATTACGTAAGATTCATCTCAGTACATAATGCGTACGTCGTACTTTTACATATTATTTATGAGATAGCTCAAGCGACGGGTGGTGGAGTCATTTTGTACGTACTTTTGTTATTCGCTGTGATCTTAATAGTATGTTCTTTTGTGAAAAAAGATTTTGCTGCGATAAATATTATTTTAGGTTATACAAAAGTTTTCTTTTTCTCTGTAATTTTTAATTCACGCCGAATAAAATCCGAAGTTTATAAATATTGTAAATGATTAAAACTAGAGAAAGATTTCTTAATAATTGAACACTAGCCTAACTTATATTCTACAGAATTAAATGTATTTTTAAGATATGATAGCTAGAGGCATGTTAGCCTTTCCATCTCCTAACTATACAATGGTTATATGTTATAACCATTTTCTTATTGTCCGTGTGGTGACGGATTAAGAATACAGAGTATCCCTACCCCTATTCATCCCGTGTGTGTGTCGTAAGACCCGAGTCAGGGAGTGAACTACGCAGGACAAAAGCATTGCAAAGAGAAGGAAAACATGAAACAAACCTAACCCGTTTGGCCAGCAATACCTACTGAGTAATGAAACATTTACAAAGTCAAGTCGGTCATGTATTTAACTGTATCGAACATTCCTATCAGCCACAACAATCTTTTCACACAATCTTTTTTTCCTCCTTTCTAAAGAGAGACCTTTGTCCAACATTGGACTATTAAAGAACCATTTTCTTTGTTACGGTATAGAGATTCAAACAATCAGACGGGTCATTTAATGGTAACTGACTATAGCCGCTCATGGACTAAAGCAACTAAAGAATCTCGAATGCGTTGTGGGCCTTTGAGTGCCCCGCCAGAATTATGAGCGTGGAAGGAGGGGTTGAATCTCCGATGCTTTGTAAAATTACTCTCTCGGTGAAATGCAACACAAAATCGCTTAACAGTTATTAGTGCCGTCGAGCCGTTTGATAAGTTCGAAAGCATGGCTCTCCCATTGTTGAACGGCTGCTCACCCCGATAGCGACCATAAGTTCAGACCTGTGCAGTTCACCAATGGACAACGGTATCCTTATGGTAGCCTCCGGTGATACACAGACGTTCAGTCTATGCGACACAGGTATTTTACAAAGCAGCCGTGCCTGGTACTTGTGTCAACCAGTAAGAGCCATGTCATTTCTCCAGCAAAACATTAAAATTTGTCGTTTAAGGTGCACTTGTATAGGAAGGTTTCCAATATTATCACTAGCAGAATTCATTTAAATAAATATTCAATAAATATTAAGGTTGGAGTCGTGAAACAATATTAGCACTTGTGGAATTTATCGATAGAAAAACTTTTTATGTCTTGTATAGGAACTTTATGCCCGGCAGCATGTTACCTGAAACATTGTAAATTAACAGAGTTCTAACAGATCGCTGGTTGTGCGATTGTTTAATTGTTTAATTAATAATTAAACCATCGAATCTAATTAGTGAATATTGATTCGAATTAGATTGTTTTAGCTTTTTATGTAGTATAAAATGAAGGTATAGATAATATCTGTTTTGTTTTTTTGGGCAGCAAGCAGTATATTATAATAAGCAGTTAATATTCCATTATCAACAATGCGGTAAAAATTTTGGTTTTTTAGAATGCCTTTTTTTCATAGTTAAAGTCAGGTAAAAATCTTAAATAGTTCTGAGAAAACTCTACTTGGTGCAACACTAAGAAACCGTTTTGTTTTAGTAATGCTTAAATTTATTATGATTTATTTTTTCTTAAGAATGTGCATTCTATACATGAGTGCATATACTCGTGCCTAAATCTCCGAAGGAAAAAGCGTATTAGACGATCAACATTGAATTTATTAAAAGAACATTAAACTTAGGCAGTATTTCTCCTTTTTATTACCTACCGATGGATTTCATTTAAAAATTCGATAAATCGAATATTCCCGTCTCAACAACCAACAATTAGATAAATCATGCCTCTACACTATAGGTTCTACATGATATTAACTCCAATTTAAACCTCTCTCTCTAAAACTTTATATAGCTGCATCTTAAAAGGTCGAAAACCTCAGACGTGCATGAAAAATAAGATTATCATACTTAACCAAGGTATTCAAGTCTGGACTATATCTTTGTTTAAGTTTATTTAACTTGTCTGTTTAATATTTCTTAGACAGTTTATTAAAAATATTAATAAACTATCATGAGGTAACTTTGCTCCTTACTAAGCTTCTAGTAAGGTTTTTGTTCTTGAAAAGTCAGACAGAGACTTTAAGTCGTGCGCAATTTATATTTAGTCTCATTTTTTATTCTAGCTATCAAATCTTTCAGGTATGAACTGGCAACTACTAGTTACCAGTTATAACCTGAAGAACGAGACGACGTGTGGTTTTTGGTCGGTTGGACATAACCACCGTGGTATCCGAGGGGATTTCCGCACAGAAAAAGAAAAACAATTGAATTTGCTACTTGAAATTGTTTTTGAAAAGCCTTTTTAATAAGTCATATGTATTATGTTCTATGTTGCCTTTTCATTAACACACCTCTCTGACTTTAGAATATTGTAGGAGGCCTTCTGTTGTAATATTAATTCATATTTTTATGCCATATTTACATTTATATAAGCACATAGAGAGAGTACATAAAGGTATGTGTAATTTAAATTGGTAAAAGCTTTATAATAAGAAGAAGTACAAGAAGCAAAGGTGGTATAATGGTACAAAAAGTTTGTAAAATATTATGATTAATATGTTATTAAGAAAAGGTATATTTGGAGATAGATAGAAAGTCAGCAGTAAACTGACGAGTGAAAGAGGAGGAAGAGGAAAAGAAAACTCTAAATAAATAAATTTGTAAAAACGGCAAGACCATAATGTTGATCATCATGATGAAGTGTATGGAAAAATAGTTGTTTAATGGTTCTCTCGATAAAATTTCCACAAAGGTATAGTATATGTATGTAAGCAAAAATAATATTTACGATCATAAAAAGCTAAACATAAAGACTACACTTCAAATATTCATGACCATAACTGAGCAGATTGAGATTGACGTATGTAATTCCTAAACGGTTTTGCAGAAATTTTAGATTATTGTGCGATCCAATTTGACGTGTAAAAGACAGAGGTCTATCCCTTGTCAGATTTCGTAACTGGCTTTCAGGTTGGCTCTGAGTGATTCAGCATTTCTGCATTTAATATTGCAGTAATTTTATTCCATATCATGAAGGTTTTTATTGTTTTCAATTACAGAGACGGGGCACTAAGAATGCTTGCGATGCCAAAAGATGACAAAGGGGTGTAAATTGAATGTAAATTTTTCATTACAATAAATCAAGTGAAAAGGGCTTTATTGGATAGGTCCTACTGTTTAACTTCGTTGTATGATTATCTTATAAAAATGAAAAACCAAATACCTATTTAAAAAAAAAACATTTAGGGTAAATTTTATGCTGAAATGATTTTAAAATACCTGTTCATACTGCTGGAAGCTGGAACCAGTTATTTTTTAAAATTATTTATTACGTCTATTATAAGTCCAATATGAAAAAGAATAATCTTATTTTATACATTCAACTTGGGCTTTAATCGCGATAGGATTTGCAGTATGTTAAAAAGTCTTTTAAAAAATATTTTGCTGGGCAAAGTTTAAATGGTATTGACGAAGTTCTCCATTAATACTACTCGTACTTTACTACTTACTACTACTGTAGATAGCGATCTCCACACAATTATTAGCATAGTCCTGTTAGTGCGAAAACTAACAGGTAGTAATATCTTAAAGAACATCACGGATGTTGCTTCTTTATAGATGCCAAGCGTGTATAATACTGATTGTTTGCACATGTGTTTGTTTGTATATCGGCTAGAAAACACGACGATGCTCAAACAACGACGATGAAACCTCCAAAACAGATATTCGCTATGGACTAGAAAGCTTTTTTAATTAGTTTGGATATCGCACACCTCTGATTAGCATTATTATGATGCTGAATCTTTGGGGCCGCCAGAAATACATGTTTTTAATAAAATTACCGGTCTGCCCAGTACAAAGTCAGTAACATATTGATTAAGATATCCTAATACTGAGAATAACAATCACTTCTATAAACAGAGCTATATATGTATGTCTAAGGAAGAAACAGAGATATGTCATAATTGTGGTGGACAATAATAAGGCGCCGCCGTACAAGCCACGAACAGCTACACACAATGCCATGATTTATTGCCTTTGTGCCATTGTTGGTATAATGAGATTGCACTGTCAGCACAATCGGCCTGTAGGCATCATGGTTGCAATTGTTCATGGTATCCATACAATAATTAAAACATAAAACAGATCATTAACATCAAAATGATTGAGCTCTTTCCTGGTACAGACGTACCTATATGTTTTGAGTTTGAGTATGCTTAGTGAGACCTAATGCTTTAGTTGTTTCTACAAGAGATCTTCTTCTATTGTGAAAGTTAATTTTTGAATGATTTAATTAACGTATCGTCATTGGGTAAAACTAATTCAGTAAAGTTCTCAAAGAAACCTTGAAAGGAGTGTTGAATATTGATTTTATTTAAACTCAGTGTTAATTAAACGTTTAAACGACCGTATAAAAAAGGGAATAATTGAATTTATGAGTTTCATTTCGATATTATAAGTATCGGTTAGTACTGTAAATGGGTACACTACAGTTTATTTGAAGTATTGTAAATCGGAATGTCGAGCATTTCATTCTTCGAACGTATAAAATCGGTAAACAAAAAATTTCATTTATGACTTTCGGTAAAAAAAAACGTGAATTTTAATAATAGACATTATAATTTTGGGGTATTCTGAAATTCAGTCTTTTGAAAATCGGAACATCGATGTTCCCCATTGCAAATGCATAGCTATATTTTAGATTTTTAAATGTTATTATTAATATGATACTTTTTAGAAAGAAATTGGAAACGTTCTTGGTAGTTGTGTAAAATCAACTCGCTTTGTTTTGAACACCTGAAAAAATTCTAGGTAGTAAAACACTTCTGGTTTGCACACCTAAAAGAAACTGCTCCGTAAGTAAAACCGGCTGTTTCCATTACGTCACGTTCCGTTTGCTTTTATTTTACTCCTAATAGCCCCATAAAAATAAAACTTCACCAGGGAGAAGGCAATTGTCACCGACTTCAACTTTAACAGAAAACCTTTTGTAGATGAACTATTTTGCTGTTACCTTTGTACGTAATTAGCTTTGTCAGTATTTACTATGTAGACAGAATAATGAGCCCTCGTTATTTCGTTTGAACCTTTTCAACTCCCAAGCGTGTCGTAATATAGTTAGAACTGGTGTACTCAAATTAAAGTCATATTTAACAAAACATGTCTTAATTTTCTTTTAAAATATTGTTTATGTTATAAAGTAAAGTGTGTAATAGTTTTTATAGTTCAATTATGTTGATTTTTTACAAATAATGAGGTAGTACAGAAAATAAACTGTAAGGGGGTAAATTTTTTATTGCTATCTATGATGTCTAAAAACTATTATTGTTATTGTTTTATTTTAACTTTTGCGACTTAAACACATATTAGATGTATAAATCTTAATGATTTTAAGAAAGTAGATACTAGAAATAGAACTCAAACCTTCATTTTGAATTTGTAAAATAAAACATAAATTATAATAGCTTTAGCGCATCTAACGAGCGAAATGAGACTCATAAATTTTAGTTTTATGTAAGACATACTATAAGTATAATGAAATTTCAATAAATAATGTACATATTAAGGCAAGACAAGGCAATGAAGTCTTTAACATTTATTTATTACACATTTTATATATACAATAAACACGTGTCCATCATAAAAAACAAATATTCGTTTCTTTTACATTCAATAAACAAAGCTCAATATGTAAACCTAAATAATTAATATTATTTTAAAATCCCAGGTCGTTTTTCTTTTGTGGAACATAGTTGTCGGAGCATTATCAAATCTCTAGCTAAGATATATGAGTGGTGGTCCCGCCTTCTAACTGTGCAATGAACTTTAATTCCCCTTTACACCTGGGTCCGCCCACCAAATACAGTTGTTGTGGAAATAAATGCGATAAAATCGTACTTTTAAGACATGCAAAGCTGAGCTTAGTTAGTTTGAAAGTATATTTATTCAACAAACTTATTATATAAAATACAGTATCGTTTTTGTTTAAGTTGAGTGAACTTATTTTAGTCCCGAGTAGGTGCTGACAGGACGTGCATTCACTGAAGTTGTAGTGTCATGATCAATAAAAAGTTCTTTGGTGTTATCTGATGTTTCTGGCAGCTGGCAGCTAAGAAATGGCTAGAGTTTGTCTAACCTAAATAAGCTGTTGAGTGAGTCAAAGCGATTAAGTACTATTATTTTAGTACTAGATTACAATCATAGTCCAGGACCCATTGACTTTTACGCCATATAAAATTTATGTGATTTGGAATAGTATAAAGTAGATGCGAGAAGCCCAAAATCGAAGTGGCATGCAATGGGAGAGGCCTATGTCCAGGAGTGGACTGCGATAGGCTGATGATGATGATGAATCGTATAAGGTCGATAAACTCTGAAAAAGTATTTATTCTTTAAATATATTAAACAAATACCTAAAGAGTTTTGATACATTTAAGAACGAAAGAAGCAGTATATACTACTTTTTAAAATTCAAACTATAGAACTCAAGTTGTTTATTGCATTTGATATCAGACCAAATTTTATTAAATAAAGTGTCAACACTAAAAAAAAACAGGTAAGTGTCAAACAGTCTCGCTGTCACTGAGACTTGTGCCTTAAGAGAAAATGTATTAGCATTCCCGTCAGATAGTGTCGAGTGCACAGCAGTTGAAGCCAAACACGACTGACGCGGCTACGAATCGCTTCCTTTACATTCCAAATGCCGGAATAACAGTTTCCGTTGAACAAATCACTTGCTCACTATTTAGCTCTTTTGTATATACCGCGGCTACGGTGACGGTAACATTTTACGCTACGAAATTCTCGGCAATAGGTATGATGCAGTGATTTACACCGATCACCCGCTACTTCTACGTTGCAAATTGTGTTTAGATTTTCATTCCAAAAAAATATTTTTTTGTAATGCCAATTTAAATATTCTGAGTTCAGAAGAATTTCCATAGTTAAGGCCATTATTCCCTGAATAAGAAAAGTTCTTTGCTATAAGAAACTGTTTATACTTTGCACTGTAAATCGCAGTGATACACGTAATGAAAATCTTCCAATTGTTTTGTCGCTTTGCTTTATGCACAACAAAATTATTCGATGAAGAATATTATCCGTCTGGTGACGGACTAAGAGTATGAAGTGTCACCACCCCTATGCATCCAGTGGGTGCCGTAAGAGTCAACTAAAGGAGCAAACTATGCAGGACCACACCACTGCAAAGAGAAGGAAAACTTGACACAAACCCTATACCAACCAGCCTGGCCTGAAAGGCCAAAACTACTAGGCCAAAACCTTTGAAACCTTTAGAAATGTTCTAAGGATATAAGGATTCAATATCCAGAAGTGGACCATCAAAGGCTGTTGATGATGACGATGATGACTGCTTTGGGAATCTCTGTGATAAGTTATTGTGTAATGTACAAAAATGTTTAAAAAGGTAGGTCACTGACCAAATACTGTAGGTGTGATCTCGTAAGTCACAAACTCAAGTCACGGGGTACGAAGTTTACGGTCAGTATAAAACCGCACTTTGTTTTTCGCTATGCTCGCCGCATAAACCGTATGATTTAAAACCCACCATAAAGGAATGAGTTTATATTCTGAATTTAACTCGCACAACGCCGTCTGTTGGGCGCAGACACAATATAATATGTAAAATATAGAATCAACACTTTGTAGGTCATGTGTACATATACGCCACGTGTACAGATTTTTGGGTGTATTAATTAAGTGACACTTTTTTATAGACAATGGCAGTAATTTTTAATCTGAGCCTTGGGACGTTGCATTGGCATTGCTCAAAACGACCCATCCTAAAAAAAAAAATCGTCAATAGTCAAAATTCCAATTTGTCAAAAATATTTCAAAGGTTTTCATTTGATTCAGGCATATAGAGCATAAATTGCAACAACCATAACGAATGACAGTATCATGTCACCTAAAATACATAAAAATGTTTTATATTCCGTCAAAGTAACCTGATATTTAATTACAGTTCCTGAAACAAATATTTTTAAAGTGCTTTTTTTAAGACTGGCTTCTAAGAGGGTCGCAAATTTTTCTTAAGGGCTTAAATACTTGTATAAAGTCTGAAATTCATTAAACACAATATTTATGATTCTAAAATGAAGTTGGCGCCATCTTAGTACTCTTCATTCCTAAGCTTCACTCTAAGTCTCCCTGAAAATATGAAGGAATTTAAAATGAAATTTAGTTCCACTGCGGTCCAACAGATTTTATTAAATCAAAACATTTTCCTCGAAATTTCTGCTTTATTTGAAGGGAATTTCTTGAAAATGAAGTTCTTTATTACAAGTTCATTAGACCGTGTCCGTTGAAGAAGACGACGGTTTTTCTTTAAGATACTAAACTTTTAAACTTACCACCCAGAAAATTTTAAAATGGTTAACACGATTACATTTAGATTAATCTTCGTAGTGTTATTTCTTGAAAAGTGTTACAAATCAAATCATTACAGAATACTATTATGATTTATTATGTTAAGAAGCGAATTATAAATTCCTAAGGCAAAGGCTAAGGCTAAAGCTATAAAGCTTTAAAAACTTTTAAGTGAATATATGACACCTACTTCTACATTTACGCAAATCAAAATCAATTCGTTACTTTTTGTGTGACCGTAATCATAAAGATTTTTAAAGGTAATACCTTAGAGAACAGCACATAATTGAATGGTTATTTTTATCACATATTTAAATAACATAAATACATATATGTATATATGTTATATATATGATATACAAATGTTCTGTGGGTTTGATTCAGTTATTTAGGGCACTAAATTCCTGAACATTTAAAATCCATAAGTGGATAACTCAAACTGAACTGGTTCATCTTTATCACTATTCATCGTTTTCGAAATTACAAAACTAATATTTCAATCAATTCAACGAAACTAATAAGACACATATAAAGGTTACAATCGAAATGAAAAAGAATAATAAACGTACTTTGATAATTCCTAAATATTTACAGGATTTTATACACTTGTTTTAAGAAATAATGAGAATAAATTATTGTCATTTTGCCTATAAACTTTTCATAACATAATTTATCTCTGGGGGTGACAAACTTCTGGAAAATAAGGAATGAGGGGGAAACGAGAGTTTGACTAAAATTTACTTTTTGACAGCAGTAAAACAACAGTCGTTTAACTTTTCGTGTTATAGCAGATTTCAGTGCCTTTATGTTCAAATATCGCTCTTGATAACTAAATTTTACAAGACGTAGCACTACCCTGTTGACGTTGCCTTTCTGTTAGCATCTCTAATTTTCGCAACCATTTCTCAAAAAGATATATGGTGCTATTGTCTTTACTTTGCTGGATAACAGCAAAATGAAATAAATTGTTAAAATTTTCAACGAGTTGAAAATAAACATAGCAAAAACAAAAACTACATGGCAAAATTTATAATAAGTAATTTGTTAATCGATTTTTTCATGAGTTCTAGAAATTTTAGTATTGGCATTCTGTATCTCATAAATGTTTTTAGGTTTATGTTTAATCATTAAAATACTAAAAACATTGCGAAAACATTTTTATTTTTCTGTAACAACCATTTTCTTTTCTGTAAACAAAGACAACCTGTATACAAGTTTTCAGTTATGAAAACATAATATTGTTCGCTACTATAATTTTCAGACAGAGCGCGAATAATCCTACTTATAGAACTTTCTAATAACACTCTGATCTTAGATTCATTGCAGCTTGCGGAAAATTTTTAAAAGTTTTTCCAAGAGTTAAGAGATGTTTGTGAAATTTTAAGAATGACATTAATCCAAGTTAGTTCTTACCATATTCTAAAGCGTTAGGTACAAAATTATAACTTAAACTACTATTAGTAGAGAGTATTAATCAGAATTATTGGTAGTGTAAAAATTTTTTTTATTTTTTTTAAAATACTATTATTTTAACTTCAGTTATTCCTACTTGTGAATTGTTTTTACGTAATTTTATACATAATGGTTTGTTAAACCAACCCGATAGAAATCATTTGATGTTTTGGATCCCATGGCGTGTCCTTTGAAAAAATAATAACGAAGAATAAAGGAAGTTATGGAATTTAAAATTCACTAAAATAATTTCATTTGGAATAATCATAATGCAAATTTGGCATTGTGTAATTCGAAGCTGTAGTGGTGCCCGCTTGTTATCTGCAAGTGGTAGAGTTCTTGAATATGTATAGCTCAGCAGTATACGCAATATAAAAGATTCGTCACCTAATTATATTACAACTATTAGTAACTAATTAAACATTGAATATAAAGTGATGAAAACGCGTAGATGACGGCGCTGATGAACCGACAGCTAATACAGTACAGAGCTAAAAGAAGGAACGTGATTATACTTTTGGAGGTTAAAATAAATCACATACAGTTATTAAGAAGGCGGTTGAATTTGTGGAAGGGATCTACTTTTAGTTAGTGGTAACATACGTTTCCACAATTTACAATGTGGCTAAAAATATAATAAAAAAATATAGCAAGATAATCAAAGGATAATATCAATTGTTGTAATTTTGTTTCGCAGAATTTATAATATGCTAGCTTTTACCTGCTGCTCCGCCGCTCCAAAAAATCCTTTGTTACTCACTGATAATGTAGCTTTCCATTGCTGAAAAGTTTCCACAGAATTTTTAAAATCGATTACCTAAGTGGTTTCGGCGTGAAAGCGTAACAAACAAACAAACTCACTTTCACATTTGTTATATAAGCATAGAAGTAGGGACGGAACACGATAGTTTAAAATTTAGTATACCAGTAAGGAATTAAAAAAAAAAAAACTCAATAACTTTAATACCTCTTTAGAGCCCAATGGGCTTTCACTTACTGCTCATTTGTTCAAGAATGTGCTATGGTTTAAAAATGTTTGGCTTCAATGTTGGTTTAGAGAACTTCATGTGTGTTTTTCTCTTATTGTATTTTCTTTATAGTATAAGTAGAAAATGTCCCGGTTTCAGTCTGGTGGCGACTGAATAAGGAAACATGTTGTCATCCAATTACTCCGAACACGATCCACTATTCATTCAGAACAAGAATACAGAGATAAAATCTTTCCTAAGATTTAGAGGTTCCATACGATCGACTCAGAATGCAGTATCTTATATTCAAATTTTCGAATTTTTATTCAAAAATGCATATCGAATATGATGTGCCGCCAAGTGCATGAATAAGTTCATTGAAAACGATGCGCTTTTTTATATATTTTAAATTCAAATTCAATAGTTTGTTGTACTAATATAATTATATAACCTTGACTGTATAATATATAAGTTTATATTTATTCATTATTTCAAAATGAACATAGTTTTCACAGGAAAGAATTTGCTCTGAAATAAATATGAGACAGAAAATTATTACTTTATTATCAGTTTACGTACTTCCATGTATAATAGTTGGTATCTACTTTTGAACTTGGAAATACCTAAACTAGTATATTTTTTTAATTGTCTGGTCTATCGGTCTAGAGCAGGATTCAGCCTCCAAGGAAGGAGGTCTACTGGTGGTCCCAGGAGCTGGCGGACCTCCGTGCGGCCTGTACACGTGCCCGGAGGTCCTACACGCGCAGTCGGCGGCGTCACCGTGGAGACGGTGAGGAGGACCGGCTTCATGAGGAGTACCGACGGGCGCGGAAAACTCTGAAGCTGGCCATTAGCCGCGCCAAAGAAGAAAAAAGACAGGAGATGCTGGAGGGTCTTAATCGTGACCCCTGGGGTCGCCCTTACCGCGCGGTGCGACAAAAGCTCCGCGCGTCGGGCCCCCCCCTTACGGAGACTCTCCAGCCCAGCTTCCTGCGAGAAGTGGTTGAGGGCCTTTTCCCACAACGAGCGGAACACACTCCCCCGGCGATGGCCTCCTTGGCCGGAGACGACGGGGAGCACGGGGAGGAAAATGTTCCGCCCGTCCGGGAATCGGAGGTAGGGGCGGCTGTTCTACGGATCCGTTCCAAGAACACCGCCCCTGGGCCAGACGGGGTACCGGCCCGAGTGCTGGCCCTGGCCCTCAACCACATGGCAGACCGCCTCGGGGAGGTGTTCGACGCTAGCTTGGCGTCGGGACGCTTCCCTGAGTGCTGGAAAGAGCGGGAAGCTGGTCCTATTGAGGAAGCCGGGACGGCCTGCCGATTCGGTCGCGGCCTATAGGCCCATCGTGCTGCTGGACGAGGCGGGCAAATTGTTTGAGAGGGTTCTTTCTGCCCGCATCGTCCGGCACCTCTGCGAGGTGGGCCCCGATCTGTCGGACGCCCAATTTGGTTTTCGGGCGGGGCGTTCGACGGTCGACGCCGTGTTGCGCCTGAGGGCCGTGACCGAAGAGGCAGTGAGCTGTGGCGGCGTGCTGTTGGCGGTGTCATTAGACATCGCCAACGCATTCAATAGTCTGCCATTCAGCTGCATCAGGGAAGCACTCCACTATCATGGGGTGCCAAAGTACCTGAGGCGGCTAGTGGCAGACTACTTAGAGGAGCGTACCGTCGTGTACGAGGACCGAGAAGGTAATTTGAGGAGTCGGCCCATGTCGTGCGGTGTTCCACAGGGGTCTGTTCTTGGACCCCTCTTGTGGAACATAGGGTACGACTGGGCCCTTCGCGCCGATTTCCCCCCCGGGCTGGGTGTAATCTGTTACGCAGACGATACCCTGGTGACAGCCCGGGGGGCAAACTTCCAAGAGGCGGCGCGCCTGGCCACAGGGGGAGTCTCCCTGGTGGTCGGGCGCATTGAGGCGCTGGGCTTACGGGTGGCCCTTGATAAGACGGAGGCCCTGTTATTTCATGGGCCCCGTCGTGGTCCACCCCCTGGCGCCTCCATCGTGGTCAACTCGGTCCTCGTACCGGTTCGGGCCCAGATGAAATATCTGGGCCTGATCCTCGACGGGAGGTGGCTCTTCGACGAGCACTTCCGACAGCTTGCTCCAAAGCTGGTCGGCGCTGCGTCTGCCCTAGGGCGACTCTTGCCCAATATGGGTGGACCCAGCGTCGCGACAAGACGGCTGTACACGGGGGTTGTCCGGTCAATGGCACTGTACGGTGCACCGGTGTGGGCGGCGGCTCTGACCGCCCAGAATAGGGTACGCCTCTGGCGCCCTCAGAGGGTAATGGCGGTCAGAGCCATACGCGGTTACCGCACCGTGTCGACGGAGGTGTAATGCGCGTTGGCCGGAACTCCCCCGTGGGATTTGGAGGCGGAAGTGCTCGCCGAAGTTTATCGGCGAGTGGCTGACTTCCGGGCAGAGAGCGGATTTCGCCCTCCGCCCGAGGATGTGCGCGAGTGGCGCGAAGCCGCTCGCCGAGCCACGATGGCTCGTTGGTCGTTCCGGCTGGAGACTCCACGCGCTGGCTTCGCCGCCGTGGAGGCTCTCCAGCCGGTCATCGCCGAGTGGGCGGGGCGGCAGCACGGGACCCTTTCCTTCCGGCTGACGCAGGTGCTTTCCGGGCATGGTTGCTTCGGAAAGTACCTGCACACGGTCGCTAGGAGGGAACTGAGTCCCGCCTGCCACCACTGCGACTGCAGTGAGGACTCGGCCCAGCACACGCTGGCGGTCTGCCCCGCATGGGCGGCGCAGCGCCGGGCCCTCACTGCAGTCATCGGAGTGGATCTCTCGCTACCGGCCGTAGTACGCTCCATGGCCGGTAGCGACAGTTGTTTTAAACGCGGTCGCAACCTTCTGCGAGGTAGTAATCTCGCGGAAGGAGGCGGCGGAGAGGGCCCGGGAGGACGACCTCCACTCGGACCCGATCCGCCGCCGGCGAACCGGGCGGCGGAGGCCCGCCTATCACAGCCTCATGCCGCCCTGAGTGTGGCCGCGGGTGGACGGGGTGGGTTTCCCCTCCACCCGCATTAGTTTGGCCAGCCGCGAGGGGGCGGCGTCCGCGTGTGCCGGACGTCGCCTAAAGAGAGGAACAAAAACATAGAGACGGAGCCCGCACCAGGAGCGGGCTGGGGATTCCCAAACTATTTTAGGCAAGAGACCCTCTTCTAAAATAAACTGATGCCTCAAAACGGGGGTCTGCGGTATCAGTTTATTTTTACAGAGGTATCAGTTTAGCCAAATTACTGCACGCTTATCGATTTGTTGAGTTTTTTAAAAGAACAACAATGCTACTTCTTACTAAAATATTGGTCATTCTTATAAAAAGTTGGTACACAACTAACGCAGTATCTTCAAAATTTCAAAATTAAAATTAATAGGGGTCGATTTTTCAACCCCCAAAATCAGTTTTGGTTTATGTCGACCCCTAGGAAACTGATTTCGACTCCAAGGGTCGATATCGACCACTATGGGAATCTCTGGTCCAGAGGTTAGTGATCCTGACCTAAGCCAGTTGTCGTCAGTATTATTCCCACCCAGGACAAACAATTGTTAGATTGGTACGGTTATTTGTTCTCTAAAATCGAAAAACACAGATAATTGCGTGTGCGTATCTTATGACCTGCCAATTTTAATGGTTTACAACAGGTTAGAATCTAATTTTATGCTGAAATCGATATGGGTTTCGTTGACGCTAAATTGTATTATTTTGTATTGACGTAAAATTGGATTCTGTGGACGTGACCGAAATACGGAATGCTGTCATCTTGGAATTTGCTACCTCTGTGCCTAGTGGGGTGGGGTAACATTGTAAAAGATGATAATGATGGACTTATATTTTTGAAATCATAATTACTATGTAATTTTATCATCACTTGTCATGACTTGTAAAGTTTTGAGTATTTTTAATAAAACGTACATAGTACATAAACATAACAAAAGTGTTATATTTTTCTTAACCACCATTTAAGTGTAACTCAGCAGTTAAATTTAGGCTTAACTTAAAAGTCATTTATAGTAAATACTCGTATTAGAAGTATTCACAATTAATAAAAAACAAAGAAAAACATCAAGTTATTATTGAACTCATTTAATACTGAGGAACAATTTTTCTTGTATTCATTTATTTCTTAATCCCTAAAAGAAAAAAATCGAATACTATCTGCCAAATTAATTAGCCAATCTCGACTACCCAAAGGGAATGGGTCAAATGAAGTACTTTTTCCCGTTCGGCACCTTCTCGAACCATTGATGAATGTTTCTCAAACATGTTTATCAGTTATTTAATTCGAAAATGTAATTCCTTAATTAATATTACACATAATTATTTATGCGAATTCGTAAAAAATATTGTAGTATCTAACAAAAACACATTAAACTCCAAGTAAAACAGTTTCAAATGTTAAATTAATATAGTTAATCCAGTTACTCTGAAGTTATATTCAATTTCAAAACAGATTAGAGAACAAGTAATAAAAGAAGTTTGCTTGTTTTTGTAACAAATTTTATCCATTAATCTGCCATCATGCAGTCGGATCGTTGGACAATTTATTGCTGAGATAACTCGGAATTCTGCAGACAGAAATTCTCAACTGTTAATAAATTTCCCGTTTCATTAGAACCTAACCTAATTAGTGCTACTAATTAACAACTGAATGTTTCTAAAAAAAAATAAGTAGAAATGATAAGAAACGTTAATTATAAAAAGTAAAAAAAAATAGAAAAGCAATCTCACCACAGAAGTTTTTATAATTACATTAACGTCTCTATGAGCTTATACAATTTTGTTAGAATTGTCTTTATATTTAAATTAAGTTTACAGTTAGAAAAGGCTGATAGTAAGTTGTAAATAAACAGCAATATTTTAATGCATGTTTGAACATGCTTTACCGGACTTAATTATTAAGTAATTTGGCTGTGGTTGAAATCACTGCAATCTGTGGTAACTGCCACATAACTACGTATTTATATATTATATTATTCTAGTCTTGTTGTTGTAATAATTATGAAAAAGAAATATATTTTTCTCTTTCTGTCTGTAATTACATGTCTTGCATTAGCTAACCTGCGCAACTTCGTCAGCATCTCTATGACTGCACGGATGGCGCAGTGGTTTAAGCGCCCCCCCCCCCCCCCCCCCCCCATGAGACGACACTTTGTGTGATCCACTAATTGTTGTTCTAAGTCTGGGTGTTCTTTGTGTCCGTTTCATGTATATTTGTAAAGGTTAATTGATTACATTAAACAAACTCACATACGTACATACGTGAACCATGAAAATATAAATCTCCTTTTTTGACATCTGTATTTGAGGCCATACCGTTTTCTTCTCAGTACGGGTTTGATTTTATTGATAAAATAGGAAGGATATTGGGTCTCACAAATTTATTATTGAATATTAAAGCACTACTAAAACACAATTGTATACCATAGCCACCATAGGTTTAAAAACCTCACGCCCTCAAAATTTGCAAACAAAATTTAAAATAACCACTACTATAGTCACTGCTTATCTTGCGTTTCGTTAGTGACTCGGTTCTTTTCGTTATATATTTTAATATTATTAGGTTCATCTCTCTGAATTTTAATGTACTTTGGTCTTTCTATGGTTTGGTAGCCATTAAAAGGGTAGGTATGCTTCTGTAAATTAATTACAATAATTAGTTTTCCAATACTACACGGCTTTTAGAAAAGGAGAGAAGATTCAGCGAGTTCAGCAGAGTATCTAATTACAAAGACGTTCGCCGAGAGGTTTGCAATTCTACGAAAATTATTACTGCAATTTTTCACTCTCAAAACTTTCAACGGTATAACTTGGAAAGGAACATGAGACCAAGAAACTTCACTGAAGAAGATTTATTCACAAATAAACGGCATTATAAACAAGATTTTACTACGTTGTTACTTTATAAGTTTTGTTAAAACTTGTTTTACGTACCTACCCCAAATCTTGTCATTTTAATTAAATTCAAAGCCTTACATAATTTCATTACTCAGTATTAGTTCTTAATCAGTATTAGTTCTTACTTTTGACAAAAAATTATAACTTCATTCAAATATAGTAACTTAAAATCATATTAAAATTTTATAACATATATATTATATAACTCAAACAGAATGCTATTGCTCAGCATTTCTCATAGAAGTTTTTAATTATATCACGCCTTATTTGATAGAATGCCTATATATAGATGAAAAGCCTATAAGAATTCTTTTCCTATAGAATGACTCATCATCAGCCTTTAATAGTCAAACTGCTGGACATAGGCCTACTATTAGAAAGAAGGCTTTTGGCCTACCATACCATGCTGACCAGACGGGTTGGTATAGAGTGAGTTTGATGTTTTTCCTCTCTTTTCAATGATGGTGTCCTGCGTAGTTTGCTCCTATAGTCTTTTACGTCACCCACGGGATGAATAACTATGAAAACAAAATAGTTTACAAGGCAAAATTTCATATACAACGTTCTAGTATACAAAATAATGCTTCTAACAAGAGCGGGATAGCACTTTTAGAGGTTTATAGAGTACTAGTATTAACAGATTACAATAAAGAGTGATCGATGAATTAGAAAAAGGTACAATTAAATAGCAAAATTTCATATTATAACGATACAATAATACAATAGAATATTATGAGTAAAACTGCTATAGTACATTTTAATCTTATAATATACCACCATTTCTACAGCGCCTTAATGTACTTTACGATGGCTTTTACAACTCCATAGAGTTGCAAACTGCTCAATAATACTTACTACTTTTTAAAATATATAACAGTGATGTAAAGTAAAAACAGTGGGATCCATTTTCTATTTTATTACCTTGTCATCTCATGACATTTGCTAGACACAAATAGCTTTATAAGAGTCACGTTTAGTGATTGTAATAAAAGAAACGTTCTATTTTTGTTCGCTGGCTGAGCAGCATTTCTATTATGTCCTATTTGTTAAAGACGTTCTTGAAAAATGTTTTATACTTTGTAGCTGGATAGTAAAATTACTTTGTGTAAGGTATGTTCCTCCTTTCTAAGGAGAGGCCTATGTCCAGCAGTGGACTATTATAGGCTGTTGATGATGATGATGATGAAGGTATGTTCGTATAGCAGCAATAATGCGCTCTGCAAGAAAAGCTTCAACGACCTATGTTCATTTACAACTATTCTCATATTATCTTTGTACTAAGTAATAACAGTAGTATAGAAATCAATGAAGATACACCTGTAATTCAACCGTCACAAGTGAGTTAAAGCCTTCTCTCCTCCCAGAATTAGGATACAAATTAAAAACAACAAAAGACTTGCTTAATAATGGTTTTCTGTGATACCACATAACTCCGGTTGAGTCTGTCCATTTGTATCGAAGCATGGCTCTCCCACGGTTAAATCTCACGTTGTAATCGGGCTTTTTGTAACATATACACTTTCAAATCCTCAACGATATACTCCACATGCTTAGTTTTTAAAGTTGTGATGTGTTAGAAAGTATTGGAACGTATGAACCACATCCATAAGTGGGCGTTAGTAACTGCGCCACAGTGTTTCACTAATGCAGTCATTTTCGAACACATTGATTTATTTAATCTGTTGAGAGTTCCAAAAAAAGTTTTTACCAGTACCAGTAAATTTGTATCCCTTCTTCCCTGCCGCCTACTCCCGCAGAATTAGGGTTGGGTTAACCTAACCTCTGCCTTCGTTAACCTCATCCACTTTTTGCAATGCGACCAATGAATCGCTTAATGCCGTTTTTTTTTAAGGTCATGATATCACTCCGGTCAAGCCAGACCATGTGAAGAATTATCTATTTTCAGTATAAAAAGTAGTTCTTTATGTTTGAAAAAATTGCGTCATCAAATAAATAAAATGGCTAAGGTGTGATAAGGTAAGGTGGCTATAATGTATTGTTATTGCCTTAAAACTGGTCTGATGATGCTACTAAAAAAACTACTATACTCTACCACAAGGCTACAAGAAGGTTTTCATTTATTGTAATAAAATACCATAAAAATGCAAAATATATTCAATGATCTATTCAATATACAATTGTATTCGAAACCACGTGTTTGAAGAGACACAAAGCATCAAATGCGCAAAACTAGAGCCAGGACCTCGTAGCATTGCACATTAAACTCAGACGGCCAGCTCTACTGTGCGCAATGCAACCAGACTTTCAAAACGAAGTTCGTTTTTGCAATTCATGTCAGAGCCCATCAAAGGAGGAACCCAGGCTGAAGACGAAGGAGTCGCCATCACCGGTTACGGTGTTGATGGAATATGGAGTTACCATCCACCACAATCGAAGGTCTTACCACTAAAATACATACTTTGGAGACAACTATAATTTTTGAGAGAATTCTGTTATCTAATATAGTTCCTTCCTGATCCTAATAATCAGCGCATTGTAACCATTGTAACCTTCTAAACAGAGTATATAGGATTATCCCTCGTACCAAAGTTTAGACGTTACTTAAAGTAAATCCTTAGATCTTTTCGTTTTACTTGAAATAGAAGAACAGGCTTGGATATTTCTGAAATTAAGTTATAGCTAGTGACCAATCTATGACAGACCGTATTCATTACTTTCGAACAAAACCACTCTAGTTCCAAATTTTCATTCACCGAATCCTAAGCCCGTGTGTATCGATCTGTTGTCTGCTTTTATTTTGTTACATTTCTTTACCTAATTATATAAAGTACATTAGAAAACAAATTTAAAGATACTAAATTCATTAATTACACGAGTGAATACACCAACTGACAGCAAGCTATCCTCATTGCATCAGGCTATTAACGAAATTATTGCACAACACTTAGAGATAAAAGACTAGCTCACTTTTATTTTCAAAGAATATGACGACATGAAAAAAAAAAATCTAACCCGGAGTCTAAACGCAATTATGATCGTTGATACATCCGCGAGTTAGAAGAAAGGGTAGACCATTTGGAGCGGCAACTATGCTCGCTCAAAATCGAAATAAGAAGAAAGCAAGAAAGATTTGTGCGTTATAGTCACCGAGACCGCAAACGTTCTTGGATATCCGATAGTCAACACTGAAAAATAAAAAAGATTCAAACACTATTACTGTTGATTTCAATAGTGCTATCATAAAGGAAAATATCTTTAAAAAGGCCCGTGATTTCAATAAAGCAAGTTCAGGGAACAAGTTAAATACCACGCATTTTTAAATTAATGGCCCCCAAAACATATCCTTGTGGAATCTCTCAATGTCAGAATTTCACAGGACTTATAGGCGATAATGACCTGAAAATTATACACATCAATATCAGGAGCATCAAATAGAACCTAGACCAATTCACTGCCTTATTACCTACAACAAAGATAAAATTCGATCTCTTAATCCCCACGGAATGCAGGCTGCAAACAGTTATTAATATTCCCGTTTTGGAGGGCTATACTGCTTATAAAACCAAAAACAATCCAAAACAAAATGATGGTGTATTAATATATGCCAAAACTACTCTATGTGGTTCATTACAAGATTCAAAGATAACACGCCAACTGCCTGGTCTACTGCCACAATGATACATACATTTTCGTACTAGACACTCATATAACCGATCATGTTCCGATTGCAATATTTCTAAGTCAAAACAAAACATCAAAATGCGAACTGAAATATATATCAATCCGGTATGATTACGATGCGATAAAAAAAGAACTCGATGCTCAGGATTTCAGTTACGTAATTAACACTTTAGATCCAAACTTAGCAACTAACATTTTAATCTCAGGGATAAAGACAGTGATTTCGAAACATACTAAAAATAAAAGACAAAGAAGTAGCACGTATCACGCCAATAGACGTGGAAAAAAAAAGGTATACCAAAAATTCTACGTGAGCAAATGTTAAGTAGTTCATGAGGGCCTTCGTGGCCTATAGATCGGTAAAAGCGCCGAGCAAGACAGGTGATGACATAGAAGTTTATGTTAAACGTTGTAAAATCTGTCAGGAGTTTTTAAACGTCCCGGCTAAGGAACCAATGGTACCTATAGAAATTTTTAACTTAGTGTAGAATAAAGAGGGCTCAGATACTATTAAATATAAGAATAAGAATTTGTCGATTATCGTAGATTATTATTCTAAGTAAACTGAAGTCTGCAAATTTAATTCTATTTTCCAGATATCACGGCTCTAATGGTGATGATTCAGGAGCAAGCCCACCGTCAGGAGGAGCAGGACCGCTGCTTGGAAGAACAGCTGCAATGGGACCAGGAGGAGCAGGCCTGTGGTCTTCCGCGCTTTCCAGATGAAGTAGATGGCGTAAATCAGGTGTTACTTCTGAGTTCGGTAAAGTTACCAAATATTCTAAATCCAACCAATCGTAGTACTTTTAAAAAAAAATATCCTTTTTCCTCGACGCTTCGATAGCCCATCGTCTATTAAAGCGAGGAATATCGCTGGTAATAAAGTATATGTCGTCTTCAAAAACATTATAGTTTGCTTTTAAAACGGTAGAAAGTAATAATTCACGCTTAGTGTGTACTAAGTTGCTTGAAAAGCTTGAAATTAGTAGACATTTTGAAATTCAGCGAAGATACGAAACAGTCCAACGTCTGTTTAGTTTATTATGAATTTGTAATAGCGACATTAAAGGAAGCCACTCTTTACATATTATTTGATAAATGAGGGTAGTGTGCCTTTTGTTTATTAAAGTTGCCAGCAAACTGAGTGCAAAATATAGATAAAACGCTCTATTATCTATCAATAAACAATTGATATTAAATAAAATTATACCGCAAACTAATCAATTAAATAGTTAGACAATAGAAACCACAATAGATAGTGGTTTTCTGTTTCCTGACTTGTATCATACTTTTCGTGATAAGTTCAGAAACCCAACGTATCCGCAGCTGATTTTTATAACTGTTATTTATGAATATCTAAGCTACAAAACAACATCAAATGTAAAGTGTCGAAAAGATTCGATGAAGTTAAAAAATTGTCCTTCTTGTAATTTTTCATAGAAATATAATAAAAAAACCTACAATATTATAATTGCTTTAAAATTTACATACAATGGGCTTTTAAGAAATGTACAACACTTTCTAACTATTCCCACAAATTTTTGAAATAAATTAATTTTAAAGTATTGAAGCGAACAAACCTGAAATAGACATTCTTAAGAATTACACTCTGTGGTATTAAAAAAAACAAATGTAATTCATACCACATCACTACATTATATTAAAGCTACATTACATACAAGCTTACATTACATACCAAATCACTACATCATCATTTTTATACTATTCCATAAACTTTTAAAAGTGCATCAATAACGATTTCATTAAAACCCATTTTTGATACGTTGTTCTACCGTTTTCCATAGTGCGTTGGCGCGCATTCCGCAAAGTTTAGGGCCTACAAAACCATATGAAAATAATTAGTTTTTAGAGTATTCAATATCATTTTAAAATGGTTTAATTTAAAAAAAAAACGATAAACCCTTTTTTTTTAATTTAACCATTCTTAGACACAGCGTAATCTTTAGATCTAATTATTAATTAATGTTTAAACTTCAACCTAGTTATGTTCTGATTATACATATTATAATATTAAGCAAATATGTTCAGCACTTCAGCGCTGCACGTCGGAACAGCTCAATAACGCTCATGTTAATTACGTGTGCAATAAACATGTCGGTACATAATACATAATAAAACAATAATTAATCTTATAATTTAATTTTACAGGAACATAAATACGTGTATACACACGCTGTATACCCAACATATACTTACTGGATGTTCCCTCTGTTATTTGTGTGGCCAGGGGGAGAAACCACTCCTTGTTCTTACACGGGCCTCGCAGGAAGCCACCTGATGAATCCAGCCTTATAGTAGGAGGCATCGGCATGGCATCGATGGGACACCATTTCCGAGGTCTGGTCCGCAAGTTGGCTGGACCCGTTATGGAGGATTGGCTCGAGAGGCATCACGGAACCCTCAGTTGACGGTTGACGCAGGTGATCACCGGGAAAGGATGCTTCAGAGATCACCTGTGTCTGATCCTCAAGAAGTCAAAGCTTGAGTGCCACCACTACGATGGCCCGACCGTGGACACAGCGCTGCACACGAGGCAGAATGAGTGGAGCAGAGGCGTTGCCTCGTGGTGGCCACAGAGGGAATTCTCTCGCTCGGTAATATGATTGCCACCATGGTACGGAGCGAAAGTTCGTAGAACTCCGCCGTCTCCTTCTGTGAGCAAGTTATGCTTGCAAAGGAGATGGCGGAGCGGGTCTGGGCGAGGTTTAGAAATCTCTCGGAGCGCCAGGCCCGTCAACGGGCCAGGTATCGCAGACGACTCAGGCGCCGGAGGTCGCAGAATGAATTTCCTTCCTAGGGTACACCTGGTTCCCCGGCAACTGTTACCCGAGACGGCGTGCAGTTTTTGGTCGCCGCACAAAAAAAGCTAAAAAAAGGGGGAGAAACAACTGATGACTGAAAACTCATGATTACCTGGTTTGAGAGTCAGAGAGAACCCGACCCCTGCCCCATATAAAGCTATTATTTGATGATTGTCTTTCAACTAGAAAATGAGAACTATTTTTTTGAAATTGTCTGAATAACTAAAATGTTACTCAACAAAATAAACAGAGCTTAGTGTTGGGTAACTTTGACCATACGTAGATTAGAGGTAGAGTCTTATTCTTCAAATGCAGTTTGACTTTCTGATTGTAATTTCATCTACTCTTGCAAATGAGTGAGCGTGAATGTAGTGTAATGGAAAAAGTAAAAGATATTTTGTGATATGTTGTATATTTACCTATGTTCAAAATTTACTTGGTGGTCCGTGGTCCGTCCGTGGTGACGGATTAAGAATACAAATTGTCACAACCCCAATTCATCCCGTGGGTGTCGTAACAGCCGACTAAGGGAGCAAACTAAGCAGGACAACAGCACTGCAAAAAGAAGGAAAACTTGAAACAAACCCTATACCAACCCGTCTGGCCAGCGTGGTATAGTAGGCCAAAACCTCCTTTCTAAGGACAGGCCTATGTCCAGCAGTGGACTAGTATAGACTGTTGATGTGATGTGATGTGAAAATGTACTTATTATATTAAGGTAAATATAGCAATTTAAATATGCTTGTGAATGCATAAGATTTTTATCGTATGAAGAACATATCCAAATTGCACTGTATATTTTTTTTACTCGTTCATAAATTTCGGACCAATACCTACTTTTAAAGCCCTAGAGGACTTTTAATTAACTAAGGTTTTAATTAAAACTGTATAAGTTATGCACGATAACTGTGCCATTTTTCATCGGTCGTGCTCAAAAATATTTCACGCGAATATACGAGTACGTCACTGATTGACACACCAATCGTTTAAAATTGGCCAGTTTTAGTGAAGTTACACAAAATGTTTTAAAACTTTTTAAAACATTAACATGTTTTAAAAATGTTTGAGAGGACAGCCTCCACTCGGACCCAATTCGTTGGCGGCGAACCGGGCGGTGGAGGCGTGCTTACCACCGCCTCATGCCGCCCTGAGTGTGGCGAGATGGAGAGTCAACCCAAAGATGGTGTCCGCGCCAATGCGGGCATTCTATTACAGGCACAGAGTGGCACACTGTGTGGTTTTAGTCGGTTCGATTCCGACACACCACCCCAGTGGGGTGACGGCTCGAGGTGGTTTCCACATGTAAACAAAAGCGCTGTACGTAAGGCTGTTTCCTTAGAGAATAGCACTGCTGATGGTGACAATGACACCTACAATTCAGGAGATACAAGCGCATTACCACCCTTTGAGCTCCCCTCTACCAGAATGAGGAGATTCATGATAAATATACACATCCCATGAGAATTAAATTAGTTTAAATATATTTATATATGCAAATAGTAGGCTTGGCTGTTACAAAACTGAAAAGGTAATATACAAAGTTTTAGTTAGTTTTACAATGTGGGGGTGGCCAAGTTTTCGTTTCGCACTTTTCTTCGTCATTCACGTAAGCGTATTTTCGGAAGAGTGTAGTAGGAAGTGGCTTTGTCTATGACGTAACTTGACAAACGGCAACAATATAAATGGTAATGGCAACTCATGCATAGACTTTGTGCCTCACACGCTGATAAGTCTCATCCTGCGAAGCTAACTTTAAAAATACACAAGTGTTTTAAATAAGTCAATGTCGAAATATCTATTTTAAGTATTCTTTGATATTGTAATATCATTTTTATTAATATATTTTTTTAATTATTTTATATTTCTCTACAATGATGAAAAATAGTAGCAACTTATGAAATAAAAACTTCTTTGAATCATCTGAAAGAAACTTTTATTCGCAAATAGCTTTTAACTTCCAAAAGAATGAAACTGCATAATAATTGAAGTTATACTCGGACTAACGAAGGCATCCAAAAAGTACATCAACATTCAAAAACAGGACTTTGAGGCAAAATATCTCATAGTACAAAGGATTAAGGTGCTATTTAGCTTCTATGCTTAGTAATGCACTTGTTTACGTGTACATAGATGAAAAAGTTCCACAACGCTTCGTTATTCGAGTACTAGACGCCCGGTATTACACTCATTTAGACTGTATTGCTAATTAAAGTATTTATGCTTTAAAAGGAAATTTGGAAACTTTTAATGGTATTAAATATCACAATTTAATTTATGTAGACAACCGATTAACAGCTTAGTGAAAACTGTGAGCCCTTAAGACCTAAAATTGTTCCAGCGGGCAATTATGTGTCTGTATTTTGTGAATTTCACAGCCATAAGACTGTTATATTCATAAAATACATACAAAAAACTTTGTTCTTGTGGAGTTTAATAGATTTCTCATTACAGATTTCTTATATTATTAGTTAATTTTAATTTACTAATGTTGAGTAGTCCGTGTCTGCGTACTTACTCGTAATCATCAGGTTTCTGCAGTTTGTTAAAAAACAACTTGATTAGTGATGTAAATTAAAAATCATAACCTCTTTTTATCCCTCTTTGATTGTCTTGTTGTGTATTAATTTAGTATTGACAAAGTTACTTGTCATAGCCTGAGGCACAGCAGAAATGTTAAGTTCACATTTGGACTTCGTATTTTTTTTTTGAGTATTGCACAAAGCTCCAAATACTTTCGCCACACTGCATCGTAACGAACTTTTAGCGGACACTTTAAAATATAGAAATAACTTTCTTATTTAAGTTGAAAGATCGTGGAATTCCATTCTGAATAAAAAAGAAAGCACACTATCGTCATAAATACTAGCTACATCATTGTCACCTTCATTAGTACTTTGTTAATTAGTAATGCGTTTTTTAAATGTTTAAAATATGTATTCATTTTCTTTATTTATATACCTTGTATGATATGATATTTGTACTCTATTTCTACTTAATGCACCAGACACTGCCCAACAACTCTCTACAACGTATTCGATCCATTCTATGGAGTCTGTACGATGGCCTTATACAATGAGACTAATTGCCAAAATATAGTATAGAAAATAATATTATTCACGCCTGAGTTCGATATTATTACTTTCACATTTATTACAAAGTTGTCTCAAGCTACAAACTATTTCTCTGAAACATTTTGTAATTTCGACATTGTTAATTGTTGCCAATTTCAATGTCAATTTGAAATTTCAATTTACATTCTCACCGAAGCGTCGCATTAATTAAAGCTCCAGGTACATTTCCCAGTGCAGGATAAACGCTGAACTAATCTTGGTCACAGTTTAAATAAATATTTATTAAATACCACAAAACCACGGCAGGATATGCATACCGTAATTTAGCTTTCGCGTGCATAGGTACCGTTAACGTTAAAAATATTTAAATTGTTCATTCAGTAGTTACATAAGCTCTTCTTCTGTATTTCTAAATTAAATAAAACGAAGGGTTGTTTTTATTTATTTATGTGTAAAACATATACAAATATTTTTATTTATAATGTATATTGAGATTGTTTTCATAGGCAACAACTTTAAATCAAATTTAATCGGTCACCACTAGTATATTTAAGGGTTGTAAAACCACAAACATTAACAGCCATATTCATAATAGTGTGTATATTCACGAATAGTTCTCTTAATTTTGAATATACTATCTGGCCGTAACTCAGAAAATCCCTTATGACATGGGGATATTCTCGTGAAACAGTATGCAAAGAGGTCTGTTTGCCCTGTTTTAGACTTAGCACTGATTTTTTGGTGTTGCAGAAAAATCTATGATAAATTTATTACATCATTTTTAAACACTCAGCTACAATTATAATCTTATGTATATAATTTTCTAAATGTATCTAAATTTAGAATATATGTCAATAATCAAATTAAAGGACTAATGATGGGCATTAATAGACTTTCATTGTTCATAAATATAGGTTAATAATGCCAAAATCCATTGAAATATGTGCAATTTTTAATTTTTATACTAAACTTTTAAAAATTATGTTACCGATATAAATGCGATGGGTCTAAATCATGATGAACTGTAATGAGTTGCATTAATTATGTTCCACACTCATGGTTGGTACTTTTTATTTGATTGGAATTGTAACCCCATTGAAATTTAAAGAAAAAGTACCAAATGAACGAGAACGAGAAGTATATTTTCCCAAGTTAACAAACACGTAAGAAATACAACTAAACGGATAACCTCCTTTTCTTTTAAAGTCGATTATAAGGTTGTTTTTTGAACACACAATCACCATTTTGCTTTTTACGCTTCCCACTTAACGTATGGTCCAACTATAGAGGAGACTTAAGAAGAGTTTAAAATTTGCATACAGGGCGCTTCGATATTCAAAGTCCAGTTGGCGAAAGGAAAGGATGACCTTTGTAAACTAATTCTGAAAACAGTTGCCTTAGACGAAAACAGGTTCTTTTAAAACAGCGATGCTCTGGCTTACTTTTAGTTTTCGTAACTATATTTTTGTGCCATATTAAATGTTATGTCTTAAATTTGGTATTTAAATATATGAATAATTTAATACATAAAACTGTTATAGCTGGTTGTGTTTAACAATATTTGCTACATATTGGTATATTGATCCCGATTTGCAAAAAAAACTGGACGTTATTATAACATGATAAAAGTAAAAGGAATGGAACCGACATAATAAATAAAAATAGATCACCTTGTGAGTACAATGGTGTGCAAATAGTGAAAAGATAGATTTAATCGATTGCTTTCTAAATGTAGGTCATGCTAAGTAAGCAAATTAAAAACTATTAAAGTATTCGTTTTTCACAATTTATTTACTTTGGAATGTGACGTTTAAAAAGTTAGTCTCTCTTAAAGTCTTCCAACTCCTAAAGATTTAGGTAATGTGCGACAAATAGTACGTTGACAGAACTAAGGCTGCCTGCACCGAGTTTTGTCGCTAAAAACCATTTCATTCCAGCTTTCCAATGTAGCTCCAATATAATGGAATTCGTTGTGTAATAGAGTTCTATTCTATCGATTTAGAAGAAACTTACAGGAGCTTTTAAATTAACTTCCGTTTAAACTTCAATAATTTTAACGAAACTATTGCCACTGGTTCAAACGACATTAGAACTTTTTTTAGATGTTATTTTATTCTTTATTTTGGATTATGCGAGCTTTAATTAGATATTCTAAGATATTTACAAAGTTATTTAAAGCATACAAATGCTTTTTTATAGCTTAAATATATTAGTAGCTTAAATATACTATTTTTATTACATAGATTATATAGTCAGGATTGGAGGGTGTTGGTTCGTATGCCTTTCAGTAGTCTCACTCACTTGGTGAAAAACAACGAATAAATTTCTTACATCGTTTTTTTTTTAAATTATTGTTCTAAAGTTAAACACACTGCTAAATACATTTTTTAATTGCAAATATTCAAACTAGTAATGTAAATCATATCAATACTAGCCAATTTTACTATTTAATCAGTATTTGCATTGTCCCTATCATGATAAACATCTCACGTACGGGTAGTTTACAACTCCACCTTGCAAAGCTTTTACACCTCAGCAAAGCGTAGTTTTATGCTACTTTCATCCAGTCTCGTAGAAATTAGATTCAGACGTTTGTTTGTACAACGACACTCATGTACCTCATTTACAAAATCCCTAGTACAAACACAAACTAATATATTCGAAACAGAGCAGAGGACATTTTTAAAAACCAATCTATATAGGACCATTTCTATTAAAATCACAAAATTCAATGCATCTGTTTTGTAGATAAACGTGTCTAATAGACATAAGCACACTATTTCAGTTGGTGGGTCAAAATAATAAAAAGTTACGAAGCTAACGTTTTACGAATTAAGCTTGCGTACATTAGGTTTCATGAAGCTTCGGCCCGTAGGTCATTAGAGTCCGCAAAACAGCTCTGAGCAATATTTATTCAAAGTTGCGTCACCCGTCATTTGCGTAATGGCTTAATTGGAAAGTTTCGTTGAGTCGGTCAATTCTCGTGACTGTAAAGTGGCATATACCGAGGACTTTCTCGCGTGTTGCCATTTTTCACGCCCGTGATAACTTTAATTTTTCAAAGTATTACTAATTACATTACGAAAGTTTTTTTTACGTTTGCTAATATATAAATCATGCCGAAAATATAAAATGATAATTATTTTATTAATTTTAGTTCAATGCTAATCACTTTACAAAACTTAATATCTGTTTTATTACATTTCATCAAAAATGGACGACGTATAAAAAAGGATTAATAAAACAATTTAAATATCTGCTAGACTGTATAGGCTGAAATTTTTGAAACATAACACTTGTTTCATAAAATAAGTTGTTTGCATTGCACTCTTATTGAAATATTTGCAAAGTAAAAGGTTGCTTTGATGTATTTTTACTATTTTCAATATACATAGCATTTAACACTGATAGTTAATCTGATACATTTAGTGAACTAATATTGATCACCGCATCGAGTGCAAACTAAATATAGCATTTCGTGTAGTTTATCTTAATTGGATTATACATGAGTAATAAGCCACTTCGTTACCCACATAGCGGTTAATATAAATTCTTAAGAACATACCGCAGTAAAATTAGGGTCACAGGCTCTATACGTGGCTGAGGAACATTAATTTATAGGTTGTAAAGAGAATAAGGTTATTTATTGGTATACGCATACTGAAACAAATCTTGATTAGATTTTTTAATATCTCTTATGCAATACTTATGCGATACAATTAACAGAGATGTGTTACACATCCCTGTTAATTTTATCGAGCATTAAAAGAAGCACTGAATATTTTAAATAAACACCTTAATACAAACACATAAATATGATCTACATTTGCTTAAGTGAACGATACACTGAAATGGGATGAGTTTTATTTAAGGTTGTTGTTATTTAATATTTATACAATATTATAGTTATCGATGATTTTGGGTTTTAAAATGATTTTCTGTATAGTACACAGATTTTCTTTTGTATTATGATTCTTAGCCGACATCAAAAAAGAGGGGATTTTTAGTTCTCATATTTTTTTTATTTCCTTATTTGAAGATATTTTTGATCATAGCATTAGTTTTAAAGAAAAATGAAATGACTAACTGACCACCTAAGGTGTGTAAATGAAAATCGGATACTTCTGCAAGTTTTACGCCAGTTCGTAGGTAGTAACATAATTTACCTGTGTAGACAAACAAGTAAATTAAATAACTTGATCTGATTGATTTTAGGTAAATACGAGTAGGTACCTAATTCAATCTCGCGACAAACTTTTATATCATATAAATTGTGTAATGACGTTATAAGTTGTTAGTAAAAGTTTAAAGGAAAAGTTTATTACCTTACCTTTTGTTGTAATATGAGACCTTGCTGAGTTAATCTGCAAAGTGAAATTAATGAGTATAGGTATAAGCTTTAATTAGCCGATACGGTCACGGTTACAATTACGTTACCGATACGGTTTTTAATGCCTTGAACTTAAGCTTCTACTTAAGTAGTAAGTATATATATCACATCAACAGCCTTTAATAGTCCACTGCTGGACATAGGCCTCACCTTTGAAAGGAGGTTTCGGCATACTATACCACGCTGGCCAGACGGGTTGGTATAGGGTTTGTCTCAAGTTTTCCTTCTCTCCGCTGTACTGTTGTTCTGCTTAGTTATGTAGGTAGGGTAAGTATATTTATAAGTATTTGAAATTGACATATTTGATTTTAATTTACGTAACTTGATATATCCAAGCGTTTTCGAACGTCTCTTAGAGAAAGAAAGCATCTTAACAGATAAAGACAAGACAAGGAAGTGATTATATAGAGGTACCGTTTTTCCTTTTAAATACGAAACTTTAAAATGAGACAAAATAGACAGTGCATAATGTTCGCGATACTAGCGACAAACTGAAGTTCTTAATTAATTAATATCGATCGAACGCGAAGTTAGGTAATTAATAGAAACATGGTCCCTAAAACTTAGATAACCCTTTGTTGAAGTTCACGTATTAATCCGATGACGGCACAATGAAAACTTCGTTTGAACAAAAGTTGGATACTCTATCAAGCACCGAGCCTTGGATAAAGTTACCGTCTTATTTCCCTCCCTCGGAATTTACATTATAATCCGAGTGTTGTAATTAATGCTCTAACTAATTTATTTGTCTTCGCGCTACGTGTGAATATAACAGTGATATGTGTATAATATTATTTACGTATACAAAGATATTTTACATATATGTAATTATCTAATTAGTATCTAATAGCGAATTATACAAACAATCGGCTGTCTTGTATAGACAAACATGTTGTGTTTTTAAATATACAGTTACCAAATACTAGTAATACTGTAAATAAATCTAGATGTCAGTCAAAATATTGTAGCCAGGTGATTCGGACACTGCACCATAGCGCGTAGTGCGCATTCTCATGTTGCTTGAAAGTATATCTCTTTGCAATGAAAACACGCGTAGTGCAACACACAGAAAATATATTTACGCATATGGTATACCTATAGCACACGCAGAGAAATATGCGATTGTGCGAAGCAACTACCGCAACCACGGGCATGGCTCCGTCGCCACGCAGTGTGTGAATCACCTTAGATATTCATATAGAAGCATATTCATACTATCACATTATTACTATCAAGAGAAAGATGTGTACAAAGTCAGATTGTTTAGGAAAATAAACGAAGGATTTCAGGAAAGAAGCTTCATGGCTCCGTTTACCTAACTCATTAGGTGAATAGCTATGAGAAATTATATACCTCAGAAATTAAAGACTAATTAACCTATCACAAACATGCCATCATCATATTAACACCACATGAAACAATGAAATACGAAAGAATATACATTCCTTGCAAATCGAATTTAAGTTAACCGGGAGTCAATGATGTCATTGAGGACAGACACTGCAAGTTCAATAAAGAGCATGTCACACGTCACTCCGTCTCTCGATCGACAAGCGGACACGTAGGCAATAACATCAGACTTCAGTTCCAAGCTCTATAAATCCGATTACCAAGCAATAATCACCTTTATTACTATATACACAAGAAATATTAAATAGCAGTTAACAACTTTGCCACAACCTGCGCTATGAGTTGGACACTTTGACAGGGACGTAACTTTAAGTAGGCAACTAGAGTGTTGATATGAGGTATCTAATATTAGTGTTTATTTGTATTGATTTAGTTCACTTATTTATTTTTCTAGAGGAAATCAAAACATACTAATCTAGGAAGCAAGAAAAGTTTAATTAAATTGTAAAAATAAATAATGAATGAAAGACATGCCTTAATTCTTAGTAATCGATTATAAATAAATCTGTAAAATCTCAGAAAATGTATAAACATCGAATTACAAGTGCCTATCAATCATTTTGTGGATTCATAGTGAATCAAGTTCCTGTAATTTTTCTTTAGTTGGCAACACTAGTCACCGACTGACAGATGACAGGCAGAAAAAAACCGGCCTAGTGCCGGTTTTTTTCTGTTATCTTTCGTTCTTCGTTATCTTTCGTTCAGGGTACGCACGTACCTATTTTCACGACCTTGGCTTTGCATATTATAAAGGACTATTCGACGGATCTTGTTACTTTGAATTACCTGGCTCTCTATTTTGGACAACTGATTACGCCTGTCGATTGAATATTGACGACATGGATCGCTGTATAAATTGTACCATTGCGTTTAGTCGCAGTAACACCACGGGCAGAAAAATCTTGGACGATGAGGCGATCTTATCAGTTATCCGTTAGTGGCGTGCATCTTAGCCTATAATTACCTATTCACATTAAGCTTTTAGCCTATCAAGTAAACAATACTTATAAACCTATTGTTTACGTGTGTGTCTCCGGCATCATGTCTGTCGTTTGTCTCTTCATTGACATGACATGACATTGTCATCTCAGCTGTAATCTAACAGCCAACTGAAGCTCCACCCACGTTCATTAGTCAAATCATACTTCCGTCTCTTTTTATAATATCACTACCACAGCTTGCTTAAAAGAAAGATGAAACTTAAAAGATGTTACATATGAAAAATATTCACCGCCCCCTTGAAACATGCTATGCAAAACTTTACACTATACTTGTCCACATAGAGCTATTAAAACATGGACAATATTCGCAAATTTAACTTAATTCTATTTTGCTACATTTCCGGAATTCTCTAAGTTTAGCCAAAAGCTTAGTAATGTTGAACATTTGAAAGATTTTCAAAATTCGAAGCATCTATTTTATTGGCCCAGTAGAATATTAGGAAACTCACTTCAGGGCCGAATTCCGATACTCACGATAGGTTCCGGAATTTGGCAATATAAAGCAATTACGTTTTCTTTTTTTCCTACTACTACCTTTCCTTCGTAATAGGCTTTAATTAGGTATATATAGTAACCATATACAATAAAAAAGTTATCTCGGCAACACTACATGACTAGTGTATTTTTGGCCGATATAAAAAAAAATGTTTTCATTCCTTGCATAAAGTATATAATTATTGTATACTTTTGTAAAGAATGTAAACAAAAATGTATACTCATAAATACAAAAATACTTAAAACTATTATTACTGTAACATATAGCTATAATATATTGTATATATAATTGTGTTACATCGGTATCTGGTACAAAAACTAAGTTACCGTAGGTTAAGGTTTCAGAGACAAAAACTCATTCACATTACTATAGAGAGATCATAATATTAATAATATATACAAAGAGGAGGAAGACTTGAAACAAATTCTAAACCAACGTGGTACAGCGTGGTACAGTAAGCCAAAACCTCCTTTGCAAGGAGAGGCCTATGTCCGGCAGTGGACTAATAAATGCTGTTGATATGATGTGTAATGTGACGTCAACAAGCTAATCCAAGTACTTTATTTGTTAAATATTCTTTACAAATATTTAAATGCTCGAAAAATTTCTGTTCAAAGCAACTGAGCTATTTTACAATTCTATTCATCGCCACATTATTTTCAACGAAATGAGCAATGACAATTACTATAAAACAGATACAAATTTACAAGATAACACGTTTTGTTTCGCTATTAAATATTAATGACGTTGTAAAAGCCCCAAGGATTTACAGATGGTCGTTTGCTTGATAATCAAATACATAAATCACAATAAAACTCAGCAGAACCAAGCCATCGCTCCCAATTTATTACCAAAACTAACCGGCGACTGATAAAACAATAAGTTCTTACATTTTTATTCAACTTTTGGTATGTTTACTTTTTGATAAAGGATAAGAGCCACGACAATGGCTGCTCTTTCATGTCATTATTATTTGTTATTGTATTCATATGGTTTGGAATTGTTCTTTATTGAAAGGGTTTTAGTATATTTATAGGTAATTAAAATACGGAAGTTATTCATATAAATTTAACTCCTTTAAAATTTTACTATTCTTCATGTTTTATTTTTGACAACGATGCATCGATGTAATCTAAATATGTTTAACTTGATCTACCTCCGTCAGGACTTTGAAATCTCTAATCATCGGCAGATACACAACATTATATTTGTAGTAACGTTTCACAGCATTTCTTTAAAATAGTGAAAGCAATTTTGTTGTGAGAGAGTATAGACTGAATAGACTTCCGAAATATGATGTACTGTGTGTCACACGCCTATGACATATATATTTATAAGCCTGGTAGTTTTATAAAGGGACAGTCTTATCTCAGTGAATAGTTTCGACGTTTACTTAACATGTTTCATGTTCCAGAAAGAACAAAGTAGTACTGATAAGCCTACTATACTGTTATATCTTTGTATAAATAAGTTACGAGAAAACAGTGTACCATTTCTTTTTTCAACTGACTTTCTGTTTTATACCTATTGACTAGCTTTAGTGTCATCAGTAAAAGTTTTTAAGTAAGAATATGAAAACCATTTCGTCTTTATATTCTTACCTAGCGCTTCTTTAGTATCACTAACTTAATCAATTAGGGTCAAATTTTGAGCTCTGGGCAAACACTATTCAAAAAAAAATTTTAGACATGCTGCTTATTGAACAAGTTTGAAATTTTTACAACCTTAGTCAAATTAAAAAGTCATGACGTTAATTTTTATTAAACAACTGATTTTTATCAATAATAGTTACGTAAAACTTGTCTGTGTCTCTTGCAGGCATCACAAATCTTTCTATACATGCAAGGGTATACAAGGCTATATTCTAAAACAGAAAAAGTAAAACATGCAGGAAACCAAACGTTTATCCACGTTTCAGAACAAGACGCGTTAAGACTTAAGTAAAAATAGACCAGTAGCGGATGTTAACAAATCTCAGACTTCAATACCGAAGACAAGACTGTCAACAACAAGATAAGGATGAAAATCGTTTACGTGTTTATGTAAGCTTCTAGCCAGCTAACAGCCACTAGACTAGAGTCCATCTGGCTTAATCTATACAGTAAATGACTACCAAAGGAGCAACAAAATTTAATTATACTGGGACAGCAAAGAACAAGCTATAAACATCACTTTTCTAGTGCAAATTTAATACCGATTTTACGAGCTTCAGTTGTGTACGTTTCTAACAATCCGTATAAGCCTTAATATATTACTTTCCAACATCCCACACATTCTATGAACGGAACTCATTATATCATACAAAAAGATAAACACTTTCCGCCAACCTCCATTTATGTATTTTCCTAAAAGATTATTTGAACGTGTTTCCAGTATTAAAGGTATAAATTAGTTAAATAGGAGGATCGAAATTCATATTCTGCGATTCCAGGGTAATTAGGTCAAATGGACCTTTTATATGTAAGTTAGTATAGATCAATGATTGTTATGTATTAATGTTTGTTTCTGGACATGGCGATTGAGCAGCCGGATCACGTTATGCAAAGTAACTAACGATGCCTATGGACACCTACAACTAAAGACTCAATTGCATTCTCGGTCTTTGAGGTACCAGTAGCTAAGCTCTTTTCTTGAAGGTTTGTAGGTCGTAGCTGTTCAAGAATAGCGTAGGCGCTGTCGCCTGTTTTTTTCAAAGACTAATTGTGTTTTTTTATCCTTAAATTCATTCCATCTTTCTAAATCGTTTCTAATTTTCATTACATGTTGAAAAATTTTGGTCATTTCTCTCCACGTACACGGACGCACGCTTGTATAATTCTGCTTCAAGTAGTTGGCTTTTATGAAAATGGTCATAGAGTCGTAGGGTATATACGTGGATATACAGTTGTAGGGAACGAATATGGAAACATTTTTATATATCACCGATATTTGAGTGGGTAGTTTTTCAGTCTGTATAGAATGATAGCTAGCGTTATCCAATACAATATGCCAGCAAATGTACCAGTGTCTGCAAGGTTCCACCTAGCTCTTAGTGAAATACTTTCAGAGTTTCTTTACTTTAATTGTCTTTATAGATTAACTAGCCGTACCCTGCCACGCGTCGCCGTGGCATATTGTGGTTGCATTCATAAGAAACAAGGAACGAAACTGTTAGTTCATTTAAAGATTTTTTATTTCAAAATGTCATTGATATAACTGCTTTCAAAATGGCATCTTTTTACGAACCTGTGAAATGAACTGTGGTGACTTGTTGTCCTTTAACCTTATTTACAATCGAATGACTTGATATGTCATAACATTTTATATCATAGTAAAGAGTTTAAAATTGCATTAAATTAATATCCATTATTCTCTCTAGTATTTTCGTTCTATAACACGTGATAACATATGTTTATTATTTTTAGATATTTCTCGAAAGTGCAATAATAAGTGTAGCTATTGAACTTACTTTTATCTCTTTACATTTATCGAAATGAACAAAGTGCGCCAGATTATTACAGGCATTTTAAATTCTAAATAAGTTTAGAAACATACACGAGTATTTTGCATGATTTAATTAAAAATTCAGTACAATCATCAATCAGATTAGAAAATAAAATAATAATAAAAAGGTAGAATGTTTTTTTAAAATCTAATGTTCTTCTCTAGCTAAGTGCACATTTTTCCGTTTAGTAATGTTAGGCAAAGTCTCTAGAATATCATTTTTTGCTTCAATTTAACAATAGGAACATATTTCTTGAACAATTTGAACTACTTTTAATTGTAAGTAGCTCAATTAAAAACCTCAACTTACACAACAAAATCTAAAACAAAAAAAAAGATTAATCACCAAAAGCAACATAGCCTAACGCATGGCTATTAATATCAAACATATTGAGTTATTTCCTCAAAATTTACTTTTCAATAATTACAAAAAAGGAACTGAAATTTTAAGACAGTCACTTTAAAATTAAGTAAAACCTAACTTCATCATCATCATCATCAGCCTATCGCAGTCCACTGCTGGACATAGGCCTCTCCCATTGCACGCCACTCAGATCGATTTTGGGCTTCTCGCATCCAGCTCCTGCCAGCCACCTTGCGCAAATCGTCACTCCACCTGACCTGTGGGCGTCCTACGCTACGGTTGCCGAGACGCGGTCTAAACTCAAGAACTAGTTTTCCCCAACGGTTGTCGGTTCTGCGGCTAATATGGCCAGCCCGCTGCCACTTCAAAAAAAAAAGAAAATTTTATACAATTACACAAAGTTTTCGTTTAAATGCTTCTTTAGCACTAAGATTTCCGTCTACACTCTCGTAAACAAGAAAAAGTAGTCTGCTTTTTTAATTTTGATGAACAATCAGCTAGAATTAAAGACGAAAATATTTTCTTATTTTTGTAAGCTATCAGGTATTACGTAACAAAAGAGCGTAAAATCTTGTATTTAAATAAACGTTGGGAGTTCCGCTATAACGATATTTTGATGTCGGGTATCAGAGCTTGAATCCATTAATCGCCTTTACTTTTTAACTTCCCATCGTTAAAGTCAAAATATATTTATGTTACATTAAGGCATAAAGTGAAAATAATTTTGAACAAAATATTTTTAATAAAGAAATGCAGTTTGTCAATTAAATTATGAGTAAAAATAAAGTAAAATATTGTAATTTCTGATTCACAAGTATAAAATCACTTAAGAAAGAGATATAGATAGTAACTCAGAGAGAAATAGAAAGGAAATCAGTACGCTGAAAAGGAAGTGGGTCGGTCATGCTCTAGGCGGAATGATGGTCGCTGTAGTCGAAATGTGCTAGAGTAGAGACCACGTTTAGGCAAACGTAGTGTAGGGTGCCCTGCGACACAATGGACCGACGAGTTGAAGAAAGTGACTGGCTGTGAATGGATGTGGACTGCCGAAGACCAGGATAGTTGGCGCACCTTAGGGCAGGCCTTCCTTCAGTGGTGGACTTCGAAAGGTAATTTCTTTTCTTATAGTCTAATGCTGGCGATTATAAAAAAAAAATATCTCCTTTAAAAATTTCCCGTCAGCCATTTTTTTGTAATTCATAACATGTTTCTATTCTAATTTCTATGATTGCTTCGGATAGACTGTAGCGTAGGTAGGCAGGGAGGTCGCAGGAAGGATCCAGTATTTTGTCGGATCCTAATGTAACGTAAGTTAAATATGCTTCAGCGTCCAGCTTGTAAATACAATCCTAATTATCTTTATTAGATTTCCTTTTATCGGTTAACGCATAAAAAAGATTTGCCTTCGAAATCTTTTAAGTTTATTAAAATTTGCACAACGTTATAAATAGAAGGGTTACTATATAATGCAGATATGTTGGTTCTTTGTACAATTTTTATTTATTATTTAAATAATTTATTTTTAATGGGTAGAGTAGAGGCATTATTTAATGTGGGAAATCTTAGTAAAAAAAATTGGAATCATGTGAACAGAGACACATCAAACGATAGAGGGTACTTTCATCTCCAAATACACTTTCTAGAGCTAGAGAACAATAAGTTTTAAGTGTCCCTGTGAGCAAAACCTAATGGATTACAAAATAATAGGTTTTCAAATTCGAATACTCCTGATTCCATTTTTAGGTATGAAAATAAACAATTTGCTGCTGCACAAAGTTGAAATAGAATTTCACAAATGCCTGTATGCCTGGAGGAAATTCACCGAAATTACACGTCACAAGAGCAAATGCCGTACATCTTTAGTTGAGAAATTCATTATAAATTCAAAGTTTAAATTGCTGCCTCAAGCTACAACTCATCAGCGTTAAAAAGTTTTTGAGAATAGTAACCAGTTTTATGTAGCATGCGTCTGCTGACGTCCCGTGTTTATTTAATTAGTAGAACCAGTCTTAACCCCCACGGTGCGTTTAATGACCACAGTGAAAAACTTAAAGTTGTCACAAAATGGTTACAATGTTCTCTTTATTATTCTTACTTTTTCGGAGTGCTGTTAGTAGTTGAATTTACAATTCTACATAGCATATGTAATCTATAAATTAAGATGTGTTTTCTGTTCTTTTAGGGATGGACATTTTTTATGACACTAACATAAATGATTTTAGGTTCATTCTTCCTATTATAAATTTATGTATATTTATGACTCTCTTAATAAGCTTTTTTTATTTTACATGTCATACAATAAATACAGTTTACCATTTTTTACTTATTTGGTTCCCGTAAGTAACCCTAGTTTCAAAATTCATTAATTTACGGTACACTTCTCTTTGGGTCACACGAATTGATACGTTTAACAAATGTCAATTTTATCGGTTCAGTGAATTCGTAACATATTGGCTGTCGCATTTTTTAATCGGACACACAGAACCCTGAAAAAAGCAAGATTTTTGGATTCCGGCGAAAATACTCGCCACAGAAATAACTATTTTTCTTTTAAAAAACATTGTGGCTGCCATTATAACTAAAAAAATGAGAAAGAAAGTACAATATTTCATTGTTGCATGGTGTAGTTAAGGTGGCATGAATAATTCATGGCAATATTACTAGTGGTTTGCGATTATTAAAGCATCTTAGTTATTGGCGTCGACCGCCTGTGTTTAACTTAATGACTCTATTACTTTAATGAGGGAGTGAGTGCATACGAATCGAACAACCTTATAATAGACAGCCCGCAGTCGGTATCGAAGTAATTCCAGCAATCAAAATTTTACTGCGCGTTTTACGGTGTATTGTATATTAGGGCTTTATAGAATCTGTATAAAGTAGTAGAAGTTTAGCTTAAAAGTTAGTAACATAACAATTTTAAAATCATATTTTATTGATTCGTCTTATACAAAAAAAATGCAAGAGTCTTACAGTAATATATAACAAAAAATGTAACATCTGCCATCTCCTTAGTAATATCGTCATTAATATAATATCGTATTAACCTGTAATAATAGATGTTTTTAAAGGAAATAAATAAATATTATATCCTGACAAAAATGATTTATCTATGTACTATCTGAAATTATTCGCGTTGTTCATACTCCTCACTTTAATACAACAAGGCTGAACTTCGATTTGTTACGTGGAGCGCCTGCCATGAGATCTCCACAACCCAAACATTAGGCGGTATCGAAGTTTTATAGATTATTGTCGAACTTTTTAGGACCCGATTACCCGTAACGATTGCCACAGATGTTCGAGTGGCAACCGGGACCGATGGCTTAACTTGCTTTCTGACGCACGGAGGGGCCTTAACGTGTTGAGAACTATCACCCGTCTACAGAATGACCTGGCTAGGATTAGTTAGCTAACTTTGCAACTGGAGTTGGATTACTAATCAGCCACGAGATTCGCGTTCATTAGTTAAATCAAAAATCGTGCGGCTCGATGGCCTTTTATTTACATTTCGGTCCTCTTTCACGATGTAACTCCCATGGATTAAAGGAAAGATACACAACAAAAAAACACAACTATGTATAATATTGCTAAAACTACAAAATTTATTTCATATATCATATCAGATGTTAAAACAACAAATACTTAATTAAAATGAAATATACTAGTAGTTTAAAAAGTAACACGAGAATAATACGATGTCACATTTCAATAGCTTCCATCTGATCCTCATTTCATTTGACTGCTAAGCCGGAGGTCGTGGGTTCCATTCCCACCCAGGACAACTAATTATGTGATGAGAACGATCATTTGTTCTGTGTCTGGGTGTAATTTATCTATGATATGTATGTATTTAGAAATATATACCTAAGTATGTTTATCAGCAGTCTGGTTACTATAGTACAGGTTCTGCCGAGTTTGGAACCAAATGGCCGTGTGTGAGAGGTGTGAAGCTATTATTATTTCCACAACGTAGTAAAATTTGAGGTGAAGTTATTTCAGCGAAAACGTTTCATGCAAGCCAAATTTGAAATTTCAAAATAAAGGGTTTACTTTACTATTATTTTGTTTTCATCTGTTTCTTTTCCATGAACCGATTTTGGTTTCGTCATTTACTACGCTCTATTTAGGAAACGGATAAAAAATAACAAAAAATATCTGGGATGCAGGTGTCTGGATTCTTTAAGATCTCCGAAATTATTAAAACAAATAGGTACAACTATCTTCAGAGAACCTGATCTGGTATTAAATGCATATATGAAATCAAACTAAGAACTTGAGAAAAAGCTTAAATTACGTCACTGAAATATAAATTTACCTGCAGATGGTAATAGGCACCGGTAACAACAACTGTTTATGTATAAAGGCTTAAGTTTCTACGTATTTTCTCAAGTTCTTCGTAGATACTGCATTATTATTTGAAGGTACTGAGGAAGAATGAGACACTAAGCGGAGTACTTTAATTATTCAATTTCTAGAACAACGCAAACAACGCATAAAATATATAAGTATAATAAGAACATAAAAATTGTTTTTCATAAATCAATGACCTTCTTCTCTTTGATTTCTTTTTTAAAAAGATGACTCCCGCTCTAGGAATATATCCTGTATCGCGAGAGACTTTAAAAACATTCATTGAAATGGACAAAGAGAACACCCAGACTCAGAACAACAATTAAATTTCACACAAAGTGTTATTCCACGTGAGGATCAAACACATAACACTCTTAACCACTCTCTCAACTTAGGTTTAAAAGACAACATATATTTAAATATATAATAAAAAAAAATATATATATATATATGTATAAATAATAAAACTATAAATATATACCTCACACATCTCACACACGGCCGTCTCATTCCAAACTAGGCAGAGCCTGTGCTGATAAACATACCTATATATTTTTAAATACATACATGTTATAAATAAATTACACCCAAACACAGAACAAATGACCGAGCTCATCGCACAATATTTGTCCTGGGTTGGAATCGAACCCACGACCTCAGGCTGAGCAGTCAGGGTCACTAACGACTAGACCAACAGGCCCGTCAAATATACTCAGAAACTGAGTGCCTTCTGATACTGATGCTAAAAAAGAGTAAAAATAGCTTATGTATTGTTTGATCTTTCTTTTGTATCAATACACAAAATTCCGAAAAATACTTTGCTGGATTTAAGTAGATCTCAGATAACTTATTAACAAATTGAAAGCTTCATAAAAATACTCCGAAATGCCGTTCTCAAAAGGAGTGCAGGGGTTGTAATATCATTCTCACCTTCGTCAGTTTGTCTGTCGGGAATGATTTGATACAGAAACTTGAAGTGGCACTGCAATACCTTTTTACGCACTTTTCCTTTAATAACATTTTGATGTATAATGGTGTAATTCAAAACAAAAATACACAACCCTATCACCCTGGTATGTCTTGCCACAAAGTTTTTAGTTCAATTTGGATAAAAAATACTAAAACAGCATATTAATCTCTTTATAGAGTTTTATTCCTTCATCTTTTCAAATAAGGAGATTTGCTAATGGTGGAAACGATCCTGCATGTTTTTATCAGATTGATATTGCTGTCAGGTTAAAATAGTATCGTATTTTGCAAGTGATGTTATGTAGTAGTATGTAGACATGTTTGAAATTATTTAAATGGATTTCATATCAGGCAATAACATAAAAATTTGCGAGCCGGCAAGAGCCAAAACATTACTCAACTGTTATTGATAGCTTTATAACCTTAAAGGGGTATATGATTTTCTATTTATTGGGCACTGTTCCAGTCACCAAACTATAACTGAAATTTTATTTTCTGAAAAATATGTTCTTGTATGAAAAATATGTATGTCTTTTAAATTATGAATGCGATGGTAGTTTTATAGATAAAATATCATTTGCCTGCAATCCGACCCACACTTGTAAAAAACCTAAATATTTAAATTAGCTTTTGATAAATTTAGACAAATTCATACTGACTTAACTAACGTGTTATCTCTTAAGTATTATATATTATGTATATTTTCCTGAGTTTGAGTACAGGTTCTGGTTCATTCTGTCAATAAAAGCTTTTGCAGCACGTTCAAAATATTCTACGTAAATAATATCACCAAGATGATAAGGTGTTATCATCTTGGTGATATTGCAATGCTTATAAAAGTGTGAACATGAATTCAGACTTCATACCCGTTTTGTAAAGATATAAGTTAGAACATTAGCAAAATACCTCAGAACCTGCGAATTAAATATATATTCACACACATAATGTAAAATAGGTTTTGTTTGTTTCAGTTAAATAGTAACACAATATTATCTACAAAATACAGAGATCAAGTTTCCTTATGACAAATTATAGTAACTTCTACAGAGATTATTTCCTAGTAGAGAGAACTTATATAGAGGTTATTATAAAATCCGAAGTGTCTTTACATACAGGCGTGTCACAAAGAAACTTTCACATTGCGGAAGAATCCCAGAGGTGTTTCTGCCACTCGAAGACTAATGTTCCTAAGATATTTTTGCACTTTGATCTACAGAGGATCTTCGCATTGCCCTTGCTACATTCACACACTGCCTTCAAATTCTGCAAAGCGATATCTTGTTGAAAAATGTTCTCAATTTTTTTTATTTTTCTCACTCTTGCAAAACTGTAAGCAATGTTTTTTTTTTTAAGAATAACAAAAATCTCCAACCTGTAATTAATTCTTCTAGACCAGAAATTAAAACTCTCTTTTTTTTAATGTTGTTATCAGTTATCACCGTGTTAAAAAATGAATTGCTAAAAGAGATTGTAATACTGTAGCTGAATGATGTATTGGATTAAATCAGAATTACTAGAAAAAGAAAAAATAACGGTAATTTGCAGTTAGAGACTTCTGCAATATGGAGTTTTTTTCTTTATCATTCTTTTTGTATATTACATGTATAGATAAAGATATTATTATGTATAAAATTAAACTATGTTTTTAAATTCTATAGAACTAGTAAATACAGAAAGCAAAATGGGAACTGATATATTCTAAAACAAAGTGACGTTTACACAAATCTGTTATTCCGTTCTAGAATTCTGATTTAACATTTCATCAACATCATCATCACATCAACAGCCTATACTAGTCCACTGCTGGACATAGGCCTCTCCTTAGAAAGGAGGTTTTTGCCTACTATACCACGCTGGCCAGACGGGTTGGTATAGGGTTTGTTTCAAGTTTTCCTTCTCTTTGCAGTGCTGTTGTCCTGCCTAGTTTGCTCCCTTAGTCGGCTCTTACGACACCCACGGTTCTGATTTAACATTTATCGTTTCATAATTTACGTCAGTATCTGAATATTCAAATTCTTCATCGTGTAAAGTAACGGAACATATTATATTATTCAGGTATTACTTACGGTGGTAATAAAATGGAGTAATAAAATGAATTTGATCGCTAATGAAGTTAACGCTCGTGAATTGCTTGATTACAAATTTTACGACACAATTTTCCAGTTGAATATTCTATTTCAACAGTATTATGCGCTTTCGGCCTTCAACAGTATTTAATGCAGTTTTGTGAACTCATTATAAAATTTAAGTCATTTTATATTTTTAAATTGGAAAGAAAATAAAAATACTAAATACTAGATTTTTTTACATTGCGTTTTATTTATGGTATAGGAAAGTTAGAAAATTTGTGTTTACACTCTTTATATGGATGATATTTACCAAAATATTCTTAAGTTACAGAATAAAGAAACACTTCACGTTGGGTCTAGGAATGAGAAAAAGAATTTACTATTTAAAAGCGTTTGTTTCTATTTGTTCGAACAATAGTTTTAACAAGCTGTTAGCATACCTTGCTGAAATAGCGTGGAATAACTCTACGTGCTCATCTTAGCAGTTAGAATAGAATAGCATAATCTTTATTGTACACCAATTCAGGATATTATACATGCAACAGTATTCCAAGTTAATGACCATGTTCAAATGGCGGCCTCATCGCTAAAGTTATCTTATTCTTAATAATGCTTTTTAGCACAGCTTATAGAAAATTGTTTTTTTTTTATCATGCAGTCGAGTATATATAAATATATATTTACCGAATCATTGGCTAGTGATCTTGACTTCTGATGTAATTTATGTATTTAAAAATATAAACCAGAGGCTCTGTCTAATTTCGGATCAAATGGCCGTGTAAGACTTGTCAAGTTAGTATTATTTATTTTATTATTTTTGCACAAACAACAATTCATTGATTTAATGCCACAGGTATTTTCTCCCAGTCTACCTTTGGGTGGTGGCGAAATATCTGAATAGGTGCACTACAAATTAAATTTTTTATATGTAAGAAGATAATAATAATTAAGAATATGGACAGAAACAGTGTAACAGATATACATACATATAGATACATATAATATACAACTTTAGGGATGTGATGAATCTACTAGAGTGTCGAGAATTCGAGCTTGGACTTTCGTCTTAAATGAGAGGCGGCTATCCTGATTTCCAGAGGTTAAGCGTTCCAGTGGAGGACAGATTGGGTTAGAAACGAAGAGTAGAAGTAGAAGACACCTGCGGCAGTATAAGCGAGGCATAACAGAAGTGGATTGTTTGAGGAACGGAGGGTTCTGTCGTGATTGGAACATAGAAATTAAAATGAGGATGTTAGGTAAGAAGGGGAATAGGTGAGTTGAGTATGGAATAGAGCTTAGGGCGTGCAGCTGACGGCGCTGATGAATCGTGAGCCAGTTCAATTCGCGACGAGAGAAGGAAACATGGTCGTATTTGTGAAGGTTAAGAACGAATCGAATGCAGTTATTCAGAAGGCGGACATATTTACTGAGGAGATCTGCATTCAGGTCATAATAGTATACGTCATCATAATCCAAGATAGGGACAACAGGGGCATTAGCATCGCTTTTGTCTCGGAAGGAAGAAGTAATAATTATATTATAAAATAAGCCGGCAGATTCTAAATAGTCTATTCTATACCTAATGCCTCTTTTGCGCTTAAGCTATTGTTGATTTAAGGTATAAATAAAAGTGGACACTTTAACTTCAACAACCACAGATGGAGACGATAGATACTTCTTCACAGTAGGATTCATCGATACCCGTGGGGGTAATCGTCTCTTCAATCAATAGGACTGATGCCTGAAGTAAGGTATGGTCTCTCCGTTCTTCTGTTCTGGAAAGACTTCATACGGTTTTACACTAATTAAAGCACGTAAATTGGCTTTCGGTTCAATAATTTTGTAATATTTCTTGGATTTTCCTAGATAAGAAGACTATTGAACTAGGTTTGACTCTCGCACACAAACAAGTATTGAAAGTTACTCCCTAAGAAAAAAAATAGGACTTGCTATTGTTATAATGGAAAGCATTGCACATCTATAAAACAATGTATTACAAAACCTAGACTGTTTACTAGACTATTTACTTTTAGTATTCTCGGTACCTAAATACACACATGTACTCATTGTATTGTGGCTACAAAGCTTGCTTTCGAAGGCCAACCGTAATTTATTAAAACCACTTCGAGAGCAGAATCCAGATATCTCGGCACATATTAAAATAGCCATTTTGGAGAGAATAATGGAATAGTCAAACTAAAACACAAAGTTCAACTACTGATTGAAAGAGAAGAAAATTCGTTAAACTATATTTACCTTATAAATGGAAGGGATTCGGTTGTAAAAAGCAAGTATTGCCGTTTGATAATCGTTTTATATTGAGTACATTATATGTACTTGGTTAAAATTTATTTAGATTTATAAAAAGATTATACGTCCGTATATAATCTTACTCGTGACTAGTTTAATTATCTCTTTAATTATCGTCTGAGGTCGCCCTTAGAAGAATATTCATTATCTACTACGGTAATCACTTAGGGCAAGGCTCGATCCATTTTTCCTTTCTTCTGTGATGTTAAATTATACATTTCATGTAATGTATAGTGTTGGATTAATTAAGATATAACTATATGTTTCTAAATGTTAAGCGTAGGTACGTAATGTGTTTTTTTTGTGTTTGTTTTAAATAATTGGAGACACCCGATTATGTGATCCCAAACTAACCAGACTTATCAGACTGTTGATACAGATACTTATATATTACTAAAGACATACCTACTTATGATAGACTAGTTTTGGCCGTGGCGTGTATACCCATCGGTTATAGCGGTAAAAAGTAGCTCATGTTACTCACTAATAATGTAACATTCGTGAAAGAACTTTTAAAATCAGTTCAGTGGTTTAAGCGTGAAAGCGTTACAAATATGCAAACCAATGAACATAAACTTTAACTCACTTTCACATTTATAATATAAGTATGGATTAATGACACCCAGACATGGAATAAATGACGGTCATCACACTATTCCTATCCTAAGTGGTAATAGATCCCACGACTTTGGACTCACCATTTATTTTATTTGGCATTCGGTATACAGTTTTATTAAAATAACAGTTATAATTTCGAAATACCTTGAAAAACTATTGCTATAAATGGGATATTATAAGTATAAAAGTAAGAAGTTGGGTAAAATTAAAAATCGTTACAAAGGACATCCATTGTGCTTTTAAATTTAATCTTGTCTTGGCATTTTGTTCCTCGTACACAATAAAACGTATTTTATCTGAACAATAAAGAATTCAAATTACAAAACGTAAACATGTTCACATAGCCCGAAAGTAATCTCATCTTTTCATAATCTCTGTAGATAATAAACGATATGAAAAAAGTTTCTACACTTTCACTGAATAGAGACAAAATACGGCTTTTCATTCCCTTTGGTACAAGAATAGCAACATTATTACAACCAAAATAATAAAGTCCTTAGACAAACGTAAATTGTATGTAAATGACAAATTTTAACACACGCATTAGCACCCGAATTATGCTAATTATAACATTTTTTTTACTATAAATTACGAACGCAAATTACAACATTATTACAAGTATTCTGACAGAACTCATAAAAAAGTTGGCACACTGTGAACTTTCCCTTTGCATATTCATGGGGCAAACTCAGTCGGAAGTTTTTGGTGCGAAATTATGATAGTAATTTTATGCTAACTTTTCCGTCTTGGTACTTTAATAATTTATAAGGAGTATTGAAGTAAGAAGAAGAAGCTGCTGTTTTGTAACATATTGTTAACGATGTCTGATATTAAGAATAGAACCGTGAGTATTATCTGTTAAAGCAACAAGTGAAGTTGGTACGCTTAAAGCAAACTGTTTTCTTGGAAAACATATTTACAAAGAAAACTGTTTAACAATTATTTTAAATTAACACTATTTATATGCTTTTCAGAAGTAATCTATTACTAAGTACGAAATACGGAATTACGTGCTACACGATAGTCTATAACCTATACATATTTGTATTTTATTAGCGATTATAGATCCACTGGAAATATATGCCACGAAAAGGTCCACGTGAATGCAGTATAAATATAAAATTGACATCAATGTGTATGACTTTATTAGGAACTATTACTAAACCTCTTCATATCTTGTATTAGATTCTCTTTATTAACGTAAGACTTTAATATCCAGCTAAATGACTCTAATCTCAAAACGGACGGCTAGCTTCACTGTTTCTCTAAATATAAAATATAGGGCACTAAAAACTAAAAATCTAGTTTTTATACTAAAAGCTGTTAAGAATATTCAGTATCCACTTTTTTTAAATTACTTATTTAAGCACGCCAATAATACTAAAGTAGCTATTAAAGACTGTCACTGTGGGATACCCTTTACCACTTCACTATATCAGTTTCTTGGTACTGACCCGTACTTTCACGAAAATTCGAGAAAGGAGGAGTTCATATAACCAAGCAGTTTCAGGAATAGTTCTTACACGAGGCAGGGTGGCACGGAACAATAAGTTTTAAAACAATATGCATCAGATCGAAAATATATTGTCGCACTACTATCTTGTTAGGATTTAACAGCTGCTCGTATTTCTCTGAAACCGAAAGGTCTTATAAGGATTGGAATTTCCTAGAATGACCTTCTATTGCTCTAACGAGTATTATAAACACGTTTCTCGTTTATATAAATGACCTACCTAATCTGATAAAAGATAATCAGGAGATAGTGCTATTTGCGGATGACACTTCACTTTTATTTAAACTGAAACGACGGCAATCAGTTATCGGCAACGATTAGAGTCCAAAAAGTAAGCAAGTCTTTTCGATGTCAGGGTGTGCAATTCTTTATCGGGGCAGCAGGGACTTCCTTTCTAGGGTATACCTGGTTCCCCGGCTATTAGTACCCGGAAGTACGGAAAAAAAAAAAAAAAGAAAGGGTGTGCAATTCTACAATAAAATTCCAAGCAAATTTCATGAATTAAGTATTAACAAACTTAAGTCCTCAGTTAAACAAAACTATGTGAAAATAACAAATTTGCTTGGGATTAATGCTGCTCACTCCCACATTTGAAAGTGATAAACATTTAATTTTTTGTTTGTTTTAAATTTGTTTATTTGTAATTTAATTGTATTTGTTCTCGACTTGTAAAAATATCTGAAAAGATTTACATTCAAAAATAAATATCATTTCATTTCATTTTCGCCAATAAGACAGTTGAGTTGACCTACAGTGCGATAAACATCGAAGCGAACTAAGCGAACAGAAGAGTAATCAAGCGACCTCGGCGATCATTTCGGACTATTATTCAGTATTGTTCGAACGTCTTTAAGTGTATTAGTAATAAAGTCTCTTATGTCGTCAGAAGGTATATTAACCGAAATCAACGAACCGTAATACGTAGCAGTACTATCATATTAAGGTTAAGATTTGTTTGTTGAAACTTAAATGTAAAAGACGCCTGATGACCTCTTGCGGAAAGATTTATGTTCGATGTAAAGCAAATGTAAGTTTCTACTATAAAGTATGGTGAGGTTTTTCATGCTACTTGAAGGCTATAATAGGCTTTTTCTAGTAAACAATAAATAAAGAGATAACTAGATAAGATAGAACAAATAAAACCAAGAAAAAAAGATTATTTAAAGGGAAATTTTACGGGCATAATGGTCAATATTCATATTTTAAATTTCCTAAAACAACTTTAAACGCATTCATTTTAATATACTATAGTAAAAACTGCATGATGTAAACTGTGTATTGTATAATGTATTTTTAAGACTATACTTTATACTTAAACCCTTTCATTTAGTTCGTAATTCGCTAGTATTAACACAAAAATTACCTTTATATTCAACACTCCTTTCCTTCCATGTTTGGGATTTGACGTGTATAAGATTTTAACTTAATTAGTTCCGTAGATTTAGGGTAAATTGACAGATGGAAAGACAGACCCACGAGTAATCCTACAAGGGATTTTTCCCATTGGATTGATAATTTAGTTAGTATATTATTTCTCTTGTTGATACATTAAATAATATTGAACCTCGAGATCAACTACGACAAAAAATAATTTCGCTTTAACTATTTTTATTGAATTTTAATCTCTTCATAATAAAAGAAATAGCAATTTTTATACCAATAAGTCGTATGTACCAACAAGATAATAATATTTATAGGAAGCAGTTATCAATGGTAAAAAGCACTAACGAGATTAGTGCTTAGTATCACTCACAGTCTTGTAGGCTGGAGCTTTCTCAAGGGTCCAGCTGTTGTTCCTTATACGCCCTTTCTCTTCAAGTCTCATTCTTTGCACTAACAGTAACAAAACCAACGCAGCTATCTACTTATGCATAGGGGTTGTCCCTTCAACCACCCATATTAGTTAATAAATTTTATCTATTCATAATTTATTACGGTTTGATTTTAATTTGCCTGTTCAAGTGTATTCGAGTGAATTAGGTGTTCAAAGTATCGCTTCTTTTTATAGTACAAAATAAAGTCGCTATTTTGTGTTGTACATACAATCTTAGATCTTTGAACCTAAGCAACGGGTTTAAATGTGGTTTTCACCAATAGAGAGAGTAATTCAAGAGGAAGGTTTATATGTATAATATATGCATATTAAAGTAGAGAAAATCCGAGAATTTCAAAGATTTGTATTAAAAAAAATGTTTTTGTGCATTTACATTGCAAACGCTGCCTAAACCTTACGTGATAGACCAAAATAATGTACTACGGAATTGTATATTTCAAAAAGATCTACAAAAAAATCTGCGATGGTATATCGGAGCTACAGCTTGATCGGAGCGGGCCTATAAATATTGCATTTAAAGATGTCCTGATGTCCATAATAATAGAGAAATAAATTACTCCACACTGACACCACATTAGTAGCATCTATATTGCACCCGTGCGAAGCCGGGGCGGATCACTAGTATATCTGTACTTACAAAACTAATGTTACTATAGCAGCTACTACTTTTAGACTACACGGATGGCGTAGCGGTTTTCCTTCCTACTACGCTGAGTGTTGTGGGTTCGATCCCCACATGGGACGAATCCGTGTGGTGACAGATTAAGAATACGAATTGTCACCAACCCCATTCATCCCGTGGGTGTCGTAAAAGCCGACTAAAAGAGCAAACTACGCAGGATAACAGCATTGCAAAGAGAAGGAAAATATATAATATACGCTTAGTTTAACTGAATTGAGAACTAGCTGACTAGTCGTAGTGAAATATCTTACCTAAGCTGTGTTTCGTCTCTAAATAAGGAACCTATATCAATCTTCACTACTATCTCATCTCATTCTTTTGTCACTCCTTGGTGGTTTGTGTTGTATGACTATTTTTAGTGCTTACAATTATGCAATCTTCGTGTATTTGCCACTTAGTATCATATAGCCATAACTATATAACCAAACATTAAAGAGAAAATGTAATTCTACACTAAAGCTCTTTTAGTAGAAATTTCGGACAGCAAAAAATCTCGAGCGTAAAACAATAAACTACGAAGCGTATTCATTATTACCCGTCACGAGATATTTCTATGCATTGTACTGAGTACCACTCCGTCCATTTCTATAAACTTTGTCGGGTATTCATGTTGGCGGGCTAAACAAAAGACGATGTATAGGAAGATTTATGAACAATTCACGATCCATTGATATGGGGTATCTATTCAAATCCTCCTCAGAATTTGGGCGCAGGTACTCTTAGAAAGATGATGTATGCTCGCGATACACAACGATGGGATCGTACATTAGTTTGCTCGTTTCAATGGAATATATTTTTTAAGCTACTGATTTCTAACTCATAGTATTTTTATTTTAAGATTATCCTTATTCATTCAACATCAAATTTAATAATTTGGTGTTGCATTAATAACATTCTGATCTATAATTATAGGTTAATTCCAAAACCATGTTATGATTTTTCAATTAATTTAATTTAAGTATTCCCGTTGACGACCCGTTTGTTGATCTAGATAGATTGATTAATTATAATTAATTAGAAACACAGAGGTATAAACATAAACAAACCGCAATGACTCAAGATTAACCTCTACTAGGATTGTGATTATGTAGAGTTATAATCCATGCTTTTATTATAAATGTGAAAGTGAGTTTGTTTGTTTGTTACGCTTTCACGCTTAAACCACTAAACGGATTCTAAAAATTCTATTATCAATGTAGCCCGCATTATCAGCGAGCAACACTGGCTTCTTTTACCGCGATGACCGACATACACGCGGGCGGAGTCGCAGGCTAAAGCTAGTCTGTTATATATTAAAATATAAGTAGTATCCAATGGGTGACATATCCTTAAAATTACAGATAACTTGTAGCTATTTGTTTTACTAGTATACCTAATATAAAGCAATTCCCTAGAATATTTATAACGATGTTTATCAATATTTTGTATTTTTAATTTACTTTAACAACTCTTAAAATCGTTTTCATTTATCCTAAAAATTGTTATCCTTTCTACAAAGTTTCGAAGAATTTGGTTTATCTTAAACGTTTTCAATTTATTCTAAGATGGTACTTTTTAAAAGTTTCGCTGCCGCAAAATTGCGAGTGAGCGATTTATTTCCTTTCTTAAGTTGTACCTTAATACAATACGTTTTTGAAAATAATCAAAACGATGTTTACAGTCTCATTAAATATAAAGTCACAGACCCAGTTTTGTTGTACTTTAAAGATTTTCTGAACCCAATGAAAAGACAATTTAAAACAATGTATACACCTATTAATACCACTCGCCAGTAATGTTTATTACACCGAACACGCGATACAGTGATTTTACTAAAAGCATCCTGATATAGGCCTCTCACAAAACTCTTACATGGAATGAAACACGCATTTTCTATACAGAAACTTCTTATTCACTCTACGTAGTTCATTGAATAGTGTTTCGGATAGCTCAAAGAAATATTTTTCGGGGAAGGTATTCGGTGCAAAGCATTAAATATTCACGACAATATGCCTCGCACGAGTTTCGAAATAACTTATGCAAATATAACGTAACTTGGTATGTTTTTGGTGTGTGCCTATGTGTAACAGTAGAATTTCATACATAGTAATGGCTGCGTCTTATTAAAATATCCAATTAACTTTCAAAAAACTACCTGTTATTTAGATGTTAATTGAAAAAATTAAAACCAAAAATTTTGTTCAAATAAAATTAAAAATTACTTAGATGAAGCTGATAAAGACATTTGGCCGGTGTTTGGCATACATAATGGTGTTGTAACAATAAATTATGTCGCATGTTTAATTTTATTACACTAAAATCTTATTTGATTAATATGAAGTACAAGTTGCTGCTCGTGGCTTCACTTGAGTCAATGGAGATATTTTCAAGGAATCTAGGTACGTTTAAAGAATAATAATAGTATGTTTTTTCAAAGATTTAAAAGTTTTTAGTATCTACACCAATTTTATGAAAAAAAAAGTATTCATAGTTAATAGATAAGACGTATAGAAAAGAAAACCCCTCAAAGATAAAGGCTATTTACTAAAAGAAGAATATTGGGTTGTCGCGTGCTATGTAAGTGTCACAGAAAGGTCCTTTTTCAGCCTAAGTACATTAGTGGGACCCTTTTAACCTTGCGTTTGTTTGTCTGGTCACGTCGTCACTGAGGATAAATAACAAACAAAATTTATGTAGGTCTAAAATATTAAACCTTGGTAATTAGTCCTCATCATAAATTAGATTAGTAATGTTTATAAATCTAATTTATGACGAGACCTTTCTGGTGTAGACGTTTAAGATGTTGTTAAATTACTACTACAATGTTTAAAATTATCATTTTATTTTTATGGTACGATTAAAGGTTTTACATATTTTACGTGACGAATTCAAAAAACTTTGTTATACTGTTCTTCTGTGACAAACGAAGTAAAGAGCCTTTTTTAGTCAGATGTCATTTCTGTTATGAAACTTTTATTATTACAAACGGTCGTGGTTTAAATTAAAGTATTTTTCATTTACATTGAACTGCCATGGTGTCACTATTGTTATATATGGAATCTCACGATGTCAGATTAGTCTGGGGATCACATTACCAGGGTAAACTAGTGAGGTAAATGTCAAATATGAAATCAACGTAATGGAGGTGGCATGTAGAGTTAACCCCTTGTCTTTGGCTTAGAGAAAAGCTACTGATACACAGTAGCAAATCTTTGTCGTTTGTTAATAGCATTTAAAATGTGGAATAAGGAGTCTAGCCCACCTCGACGACAGGTCCACGTCCATACAAACAAATAAGTTACTAAACATTTGCACCATTTTCTTTCAAAATTAATTTTAAGATATTGTTAAAGGTGTTTATGTTTAATGCCAAACTTTTGCAGGACAGCCGAGTCATGCCAAACAAAAAATTCGATCGAACGATCGTATACACAATCTATACCTACCCAAACGTCAGTTTGTGGACGAGATTGGAGGGTAGAAGTTGAAAGATTGTGAAGATGAAAGGGTGCAGAATATTAAAGATTTTTCTTCTTCAAAAAAATGATCATTTTTTGCTATAAGGCACCAGTACTTCAAATTCGTCTCCCCGCATGTTTGTAGGTGGTATTTCGTATATTCATCTAATTCTGAGATTCTTACACAAATATGCCCCACGCCATACCATAAGATGTTTTAAGACGTTATACGTCATTAAATCAGAAGCTTACAGGCGATTGGTTTTGACATCGCTCAGTGAACAATAAAGCCAATCGACAAATTAAGTTCACGTGGAAGCTCTTTCAAGTGCGGCCTTCAAATACTTTTGCTCAATTAATCTTAAGTGGACTACAGTACCTTTAAACTTCGCTTCATTTAAAACTTACAAAACTGTAAGATAACACATTTAAAAATAATTTACAATCCAGTAACCCGTAATTACAAATTCATTTATAGTACCAACTTGTTTTGTTCTCATTTGTCACATTATGCCTATTTACAAACATGAACTTGAACTAAAATAAAAAAAAACAGGTAAACTTCCAAGATGAACCTTTGGCGTTTGATTTGTCGACATTCAACATATATGTATCTGCACGATAATTAATCATGTAATACTTATTGCATATCTTTAAATTGCCTGAGATGTTTTGTGGTAACAGATCAGCCTACGACTACACCCACGACTATGCAGATAGACACACATATATAACTGCTTAATACTTATAATTATAACTGCATAATAAATAATTGCACTGAGCAAAAACCGCAACGTTTGACATGCAGTTGAATACATTGTCGTCAAAGCCATTTATTATACTTCAAAACTACAGAGTCGAGTTAGTGTTTCTTACTAACTCTATTTGGTTACATTATATTATTATTTTTGAACAACAAGTACAAGCATCAAGGAACTGAATTCTCATTTTGCAGTATAGACGAGAATATACTATTGCACTGCGGATAACTCCGAATGCAATCAGGAAGTTGTCATAGCAACACCTATCTATTGAACTCAAGCTTCGAATTACTCAACAAGTATTCCTTATTTCCTTAACATATTTACATACGAGTATGTCTGCCATATGTAGGCAGTATAAAAACTCTTAATAGGGAGGGGGCATTAAACGATATTGTCTTGTCATCTACTGGTAATCGAGTAATAGTTAGTAAGTATTCGTAAGAAAAATGCGCCAATTATGCTGATATTCTCTATAAAAATCTAATTTCATCTGAAGTCCTAAAATCTATGGTAAGCAGATATAAAATAAATGTCTAAAGGTATCACATTATTATGTTACCATAAATAGTTTAAAATTTACAGGAAAAGATGAGCTTACATACACATAAGTTAAAACTAAAACCCGCATTTATACTTTGCCGTGGTCGGGTAATAAATAAAATACTAAATGAACTAAAAAAAATCGAAACACCTATTACCGAAAATATACATTACCGCTTCCGTTAACCCTAGGTTTTTGAGCCACACACCGCAGTTCAGTATTTCCCAATTTATTTACCTAGTATATTTTGATTGTAACACAACCAATTTAATTATATTACCTTTGTGGCAATATTTTATAACTGTAATAATTTCAAAAAACATAAAAAAACAAATAAATTAGGTTGCTTGATCATTTTTCATGAAAATTTAATTTCTACGGCCATTGTAACTTAATCTCTAAATGAATGGACGCACCTGAAGTGAACTAGTGAGTCTTTTATAAATATATTCCAAGTAACACGTACACTGTTTATGTATAAAAATAATAAATCAATATTTGGACGAGAAATCCACTGAATCCTAAATCGCAACAAGATAAACCGAGCCGTCGCGAAATATCCACATAAAACCGCAAAACATACGAAAATGATTTATACTAGCCTCGATCTGTTTGGGAGGATTTGCGGGGCAAAAACAGATTATCGAAATCCCAGTTTTACCCAGCAACCGGTTTAGTTTATTGATGTACGAATTTCGGGTTTGTAGCTGAAAGTTTGAATATAGTGTGATATATAATAAAGTCTGCACAGTTCACTGTAACATAATATTAGGTGAGAAGGAATAATTAGAGTAGAGACAATTAAGAAAAATCGCTTGTGTCTGTTAGAAAGAACATGATCCTATTATATGTATTTTACTAAGGGTATTTAGTTGAGTGTTAAGTAGAGAGGTCTTAATTAACCCTGATAGTTTTGGGCTGCATTGACTGCTGTCCTGAGTTCTCGGGTTCGATTTCCGGGGGGAATACTAAATGTTTGTAAATGATAATCTGCAAATGACATTGTTTCGAAGTTTGGGTGTTTTCTATGTATAATATGTATGTATTCACAAAAAAAAGTATGTAATTGTTCAATCAGTCAATCTAACTTTACTAGTACAAGCTCTGCTTAGTTTGAAACTAGATAGCGTTGAGTGTCAGATGTCCAAAGAAAATTAAAGTTCTTACGAGACTTAGTTGTGTGAGTAAAGAAGGAAGAATCTATTACCAGTTAAAAACAGTCAAGTTAGTTATCAACTAGCAGTTTTGAGAGAGAAGTTTAATTTGCCACCTCTATGACAGTCTTAATAATTGATTGACATAAAACGCTTAACATGTCGGTTTTTACTGTTTTTAATAAAATATTTGTTTAACATGAGTTATGCTTACACACTCTTCTTATAAATATTTGCATATTATTGTACATTTGCTGATACATATACTATACATATTAAAATAACAATACGGATATAAAATTCCTCCTTGTCATCGCTTTCGCAGAATGCTGTTGCTTTGTATATTGTGTATACTTTTATTATGAAAGTAAGTATCGTTTCGGTTTTTATGAATAACTGGTAATTTATTATCCTTTTTTGCTTAAACTTCAAAAACAGTTAACTGTTAGATACAGAATTTAGAACTTAAGAAAAAAACAATCTTAAGTTATTTACTACTAACCCGCGAATTCACTCGCTTAAAATAATAGTTCCATACTTTTCAAACTTTTTTCGAGATAAACGTTACCCTATGTGCTTTGTTGTTGCCGATGCAAGGTGTATGTAAAATTTTGATATTCGGATAATAAGTAGTGTATGTAAATACGAAGAAACAAACATTGATTTTTACATAAAAATATGTACATACAACATAGTTTTCTTTGAATTTAACAAAATAGACACATTGCACATAAGTAATAAATGTGTAAAGTTTTAAAACGATCGGTAAATAAAATAAAGTTGTTATATGTTTAATAGTAAAATAAGTAAAGTAGAGAGTTAGTTAAATTTATCAAAAAGATTAACTATATTTAATACAGAAATGAATAAATTTTACAACAAAATTATTTATAGTAGGCATAATTATAATCCTATTCGAATTAAGCCGTAAGTGATTATAATTTGACACACACACATCCTACACATCCAAATGTACATTATACCTCATAGAATACATTATAATACCAATGTGAATGGAGAAAAAATATATGGGTAATAGAAAAATGTATGGAAGTAACGTCGTATCTCATTTTATTTTCTTTCACGTTATTTGTACGTGGAAAAAGAAAAATAAATCGCTGTATTATATCCTTTTTTCATTTTCTTTGTTTCATTTTTAGGGCCTTAAATATTATATTTTGATTTAAATAAATTATAATAGTAATTTATCCTACCTTCAGTAATGTCATTATGGTAAACGAGTTTTCCAGAAATTCATTTATAACTCTAGCAAACTTATATATACAAGTTGCTTATAATACAGCTTTCGTTACCTCCGTTACTCAACGATATTTTTTTTCTACACAACTGCTCAACGTAAAAGAGAGTTATTAAACACACACACACACATACAGAATTTATACGTGCATGTATGTATATGTACATTGGTTTCCTAGTAGTAAGCTGAATGCGAAGAATGTCTTAAGTAACGGTTTTGTGGAAGAACGGCTGTCGTGTACCTCTAGTACAAAAAGAGAATCCTACATCCTGGCTAGGTAACTAAGACTAGTGGAGCGTCGCCCAATAGTTAATGTTATGAAGTTGTATTTTTTCTAATCAGTGGGCGAACTCATATTGCGAGACGTAGGATAAGTACGGCGTAGTTCGGTGTCTTCGTTGGATGGCATTGGGGTACTTTTTTCGATATATGTGGAAGTCACTACGATATGTTTACCACACACTTCTTTTTTTCGTCAATTTTGTTGTATTTTCATAGTTCTTTTTGTACATTATTTTATAAAAAAATCTGAAGACTTTAGACCAAAGAAGGTTAATATCATTACTACTTTCAAAACAAATAATGTTGTTAAGTGCTTGATGCCCAAGGAGGTTTAAGTGAAAACAGTTTTACCTTGGCTTTGCGGCAAGTGTTGGATAATGAATTGCCTAAGTTAGTCGCTTAAGTGTTGTTATTTGTTTTATAAAACTTGTACGGCATTTGTACAAGACAACATATAATTAGTCTGCCTGTTTTATTTATGCAGTTACTAAGTTTTTATGTTACTTATGTACCCATTTGTGACCTTGCACTAAAATATATTGAGTGTCTAGTCAATCAATGAATTTGGCCGAACAGCCTATAGAATACCGTATTATAGATGTTAGATATTATACACATTATCATCATCATCATCATCGCATTAGTCCACTGCTAGACAAAGGCCTCTCCCATTGCACGCCACTTATATTGATTTTGGGCTTCTCGCATCCAGCTCCTGCCAGCCACCAGTAAATCGTCACTCCACCTGGCCTGTGGGCGTCCTACACTACGTTTGCCGAGACGCGGTCTCCACTCAAGAACTCGTTTTCCCCAACGGTTGTCGGTTCTGCGGCTAATATGGCCAGCCCACTGCCACTTCAGCATACATATAAATATCTGACTAAAGAAAGATTAAAGCTCTGTGTTGAAAATGCAAGTATTCTATACTCCACGGTACTGATAAAAACATAGAAGGGAAATCTGAACGTAGAAAAAAAATCTCTTTGGATAGATAGATATAGATATATCTAGATATTTTTTCAATAATACTATAAAGTTTATGAATGCTATAACATTTATTTCATACATATAAAACTATGGAAAGGCAACAATAAACTGCCTGCTCCAGGTTTTATTGCAATATCTTCGTATATCATAGGTTTGTACGGATTCAAACACATTCAGATTACAAAAGAATCGTCCCACATAAAAACAGTTTGACCAAAACTGATGGGATCAAAACAATAAAACAACAAGAATATAATCCGTTGATCGAATTCAAAAATAATATAGCGATTTTTTAGTAAAGTTTATGATTAGATATATACTATTCGAAATTATTTGGCAAGGAACATTAGGAGATTTATTTATTTATTAAAAACTTAATGCATGTTGTACAAAGGCGGACTTAATGCCATGAGACATTCTCTCCCAGTCGACCTTGATCGGTGATGTAGAAATATGATGCGAAAATGTAGTGAAAAATAAAATATTAAATTTAACATAAATGAAGTCCAGAGATATACACAATATATAATACACATACGTAAACATACATACATAAACCTACATATTAATTTAATAAAATATATAAATACTCAGTCAGGTACTAGCGTTGTGACTGTTCTGCCAATGCACTCCAAAGAAGATCACTCACTTTTGAACTTGAATGCAAAGCGGTTTGTAGATATCCTGATTTCGGCAGGGAGGTAATTTCAGAGTAGAACTGACTGGACGTAGAAGGAGGAGTTGATGATTGAAGCATAAGAAACGAAAGTGGGATACGAGGTATTCAGGTATATACGATGAAGAGTTGAGGAAAGAAAATAGTGAATTCATTGCTCGCAAACGCTAACGAATAGGGAACCACTGCACCTGGAAACGTAAAGCAGACACGTGGTCATACTTGCGTAGAATGAAAATGAATCGAATGCAGTTATTGAGAAGACGATCACAATCTAGTTTATTGAGGTCACCTGAATGCAGGTCAAAATAACACACATAACCATAGTCGATTAAGGGAATAATTAAGAACTGTATAAGCGTAGTCTTAATTTTAGTGGGAAGGAAGTTCTACAAACGATATAAAGCGCGGAGACACGTAGTGACTTTCTGGCTGACGTGTGTAACTTGTGCCCGCCAGTCAAGTGTCGAGTCGATATAAAACCCCAGGTTCTTTAATACTGCACTAAAAGGTATAGTCACATTGTGGTAGACAACAGGTAGGATGACCGAAAACCTACTTATCATGTCTTTTCTTCCCACAACGATAACTTGACATTTGGTGGGATTTACCGACAAAAGAAACCTCGTTGACCAGCTCTTTATAAAGTATAAGTCTTTGTTGACTTTGTCGATGGCGTATGTTGTGCATGTATGTCGTCAACCCTTGACTGTGTGTACCCTAGTAAGTCATTAGCATACAGGTGATACGTACACTGAAGAAATATTGAGAATAATAAGGGAGATAATATACCACCTTAATGGACGCCAGTGAGAACATCACACCAACTTGACGATAAGTCATCAATATAAACTAGACTGATATATTCCAGAGCTTCTGAGGAGATCATAAGATAAGAAAGGATGGTCAGTAGAACGTCATGACTAATGGTATTAAAGGCATTCAAGAAATCAATAAAAGCCAGCACTGCGACTCTAGTATCCTCCATACCCTCCCTAATATCGCCTGTCACTTTGAGGAGAGCAGTGGTTGTGATGTGACCGGGTCTGAACTCAGATTGTAAAGGACTAAGAAGATTCTATTGATTTACAAACTGTGAGAGCTGCTAGAGGTACTGTTGTGTACATAACACAGGCCTCTAGCACTTTAGAGGGAAAGGCAAGTATAGAAATTGGTCCAAAGTGTTTGGGGAGAGAGCGGTTAGTTTTTTGAGCAAAGGGATAATGAAGGCCTTACGCCAATGTGAGGGAAAGGTTCCAGAGTCAAGTGAAAAGTTAATGATATGAGATATTGCTGGAAGAACGTGATCCAGGATAGGAACAATCATGCGACGGCTGATGACGGTTGATATCATTTAGATCAATTGTCATTTTACAGGCCCATCGTGCTACTGGACGAGGCGGGTAAATTGTTTGAGAGGGTTCTCTCTGCCCGCATCGTCCGGCACCTCTACGAGGTGGGCCCCGATCTGTCGGACGCCCAATTTGGTTTTCGAGCGGGGCGTTCGACAGTCGACGCTGTTTTGCGCCTGAGGGCCGTGACCGAAGAGGCCGTGAGCTGTGGCGTGCTGTTGGCGGTGTCATTGGACATCGCCAACGCATTCAATAATCTGCCATTCAGCTGCATCAGGGAAGCACTCCACTATCATGGGGTGCCAAAGTAGCTGAGGCGGCTGGTGGCAGACTATTTAGAGGAGCGTACCGTCGTGTACGAGGACCGAGAGGGTAATTCGAGGTGTCGGCCCATGTCGTGCGGTGTTCCACAGGGGTCTGTTCTTGGACCCCTCTTGTGGAACATAGGTTACGACTGGGCCCTTCGAGCCGATTTCCCCCCCCCCGGGCTGGGTGTAATTGTTACGCAGACGATACTCTGGTGATAGCCCGGGGGGCGAACTTCCAAGAGGCGGCGCGCCTGGCCACAAGGGGAGTCTCCCTGGTGGTCGGGCGCATTGAGGCGCTGGGCTTACGGGTGGCCCTAGATAAGACGGAGGCCCTGTTATTTCATGGGCCCCGTTGTGGTCCACCCCCTGGTGCCTCAATCGTGGTCAACTCGGTCCTCGTACCGGTTCGGGCCCAGATGAAATATCTGGGCCTGATCCTCGACGGGAGGTGGCTCTTCGACGAGCACTTCCGACAGCTTGCTCCAAAGCTGGTCGGCGCTGCGTCTGTCCTAGGACGACTTTTGCCCAATTTGGGTGGACCCAGCGTCGCGACAAGACGGCTGTACACGGGGGTTGTCCGGTCAATGGCACTATACGGTGCACCGGTGTGGGCGGCGGCTCTGACCGCCCAGAATAGGGCACGCCTCTGGCGCCCTCAGAGGGTAATGGCGGTCAGAGCCATACGCGGTTACCGCACCGTTTCGACGGAGGTGGCGTGCGCGTTGGCCGGAACTCCCCCGTGGGATTTGGAGGCGGAAGTGCTCGCCGAAGTTTATCAGCGAGTGGCTGACTCCCGGGCGGAGAGCGGATTTCGCCCTCCGCCCGAAGACGTGCGCGAGTGGCGCGAAGCCGCTCGCCGAGCCACGATGGCTCGTTGGTCGTTCCGGCTGGAGACTCCACGCGCTGGCTTCGCCACCGTGGAGGCTCTACAGCCGGTCATCGCCGAGTGGGCAGGGCGACAGCACGGGCCCTTACCTTCCGGCTGACGCAGGTGCTTTCCGGGCACGGTTGCTTCGGAAAGTACCTGCACTCGGTTGCTAGGAGGAAACTGAGTCCCGCCTGCCACCACTGCCACTGCAGTGAGGACTCGGCCCGGCACACGCTGGCGGTCTGCCCCGCATGGGCGACGCAGCGCGGGGCCCTCACTGCAGTCATCGGAGTGGATCTCTCGCTACCGGCCGTACGCTCCATGGTTGTTTTACCGCGGTCGCAACCTTCTGCGAGGAAGTAATCTCGCAGAAGGAGGCGACCTCCACTCGGACCCGATCCGCCGCCGGCGAACCGGGCGGCGGAGGCGCGCCTATCACCGCCTCATGCCGCCATGAGTGTGGCCGCGGTTGGACGGGGTGGGTTTCCCCTCCACCCGCATTAGTTTGGCCAGCCGCGAGGGGGCGGCGTCCGCGTGTGCCGGACGTCGCCTAAAGAGAGGGAAAAAAATTTTGAGACTAGGCCCGCAACAGGAGCGGGCTGGCGCTAGGAGGGGTCCGGATGTCTTAATAACAGCTGTTCCCGGATCCCTCCTATTACAGGCGCAGAGTGGCACACCGTGTGGTTTTAGTTGGTCCGAGTCCTACACACCACCCCGCCGCAAACCCCGGTGGGGTAACTAATGTGGGGTACATAAGTCTAACACAAATTTAAAAAACAGTTTTGATTACTTTTTATAGGTAAAAGGTGTGTATTGAAACACTTATATTGTGTAATGTAAAATTTTGTGCTAATGACTTCTGCTTTATGTCTCTAGTCCCTAAAGCTTACAGTGAACTGAACATGGATATCACTATTAGAGTAGTTCTGCATTTAGGTACCGATATAAATAAAAAATGCAGTATTCTTTGGCAGAGGAAGTGTAGGGTCAATATAAAAAGAAGACTATAGATGTTAAATTCGTGTATAAAATTTCTGCAAGCTTTAATTAATAAAGTCTAAAATATTATGTACCAAAATATTATCTTTAAAATCCATACACATGTAATATAACTAAAAATGTTTCACGTATATTATTTGAAAAAAAAAAGAAGTAAATAACCACTATACATAGCACAATTTCGCCAATAAAATCCAAAGCAAGTTATCATTTCATGAAAATTACATTCAAACACGCAAATGTTAAATAAAGACTACAAAAACATAACAAGCAAACAAAACACTGTTTATTCGTAATTTACAAAGGTTGAAGTAGATTTCCCTTCCGCTTCGTCAGCCAATTTTTTATCTAGTTAAGTCATATCATAATGATGACAATCTGCGACCAAAATCAAGCTACTCTGTAAACGCCCTTAAATAACTTAGTATGTCGTACCCGTTCGGCTGTTTCCGCCACTCCCCGAACCATTTCTGCTGTCTTTATTTGCAGTCGGTCTTTGGGACCGTAGCTTTCGGTGGCGTCGCACGGCAGTCGCGTAGTAGCCCCCGTAGCGCAACCAGGTCTACGCTCCGCTCTACAACACTATTGACGTAGTCTTTCTTAATTTTACTGCTCAAGCATAATTGGATGTAAAATTTGTATTACATATTAGCCGTTTACTTATTATAAGTGTTAAAATATTTTGTTAGTTGATACGTGCTTGGAAGAAGATAAATCGCAACAGGTAAGGGACCTTTTGTTTTACTTGTTTTTCTTTTATTTTATTGTTTTATAGTTTTTAATTTTCTTTATTTTAATTAGAATTCAAATAATGATTACTGTTTTTTTCTGTTTGATTATATTTGTGTAGATTTGTTTTGGCAACTATTAAAATAATTGTTAATTTTTAATGAAATTTGGTAAACAAAAGCTGTCTGTACAAGATGTCCTCCATTTTATATCACGTGCGCATTTGATATTTATTTCATAGTAAACGGGCAGTAAAGGAAATAAAAGCTTAAGAAGCCCTTAATGCGCTAAGAATGACTTCAAGTGTTGATTATATAGCGTTTACCCAAAGCTACGACAAAGTTACTTTTTTATGAAGGAAATTTAGAAAATAATATAATATTATAAAATTTTCCAAAAAGTACGTTACTTATTATATTGTTACCGAAATAGTCTTTAGTGTAGGTTTTTTATTTAATAATACGTGATCGTCATCTACGTCTATATGTGATCTGTTCAATTTTTATGATAAGTTGAATAACTTATCATAAAAATTGAAAAGAACACATAGACTGCTTTAATATATTTTTTTTAGTAATAATTATTAGAGAATAAAAATATTAAAAAAAAAAACAGTTCTAGAGATTAGGAGTGTTCTTTTTCAATTCTGTTTTTATCTCTACGTCAACGCCCTCGTCAGCTTTTCGCTTACACTTTACGACACAATTTATTTTGATAACCATCTCTTAATGACAGTCGACTTTCTGTGTACATAAATTTTCTCACCTCAAGTAGCTCAACTCATCAACATCATAAAGGACCGTGTTCCGTGAATGTATACAATAAGCTCACACACCTCCATTACTCTACATTTTGGAGGATGTACAAGTGTACATATTATGAGTCAACAGTCTTATTCCCACGGGTTATTCTATAGCGTGGCGAGCGCTCGACTTAATTAATTAGCTCCTTTGATCCCAACATAGGCAGACGCTCTGCTCCTCATGCGATCTTAACCAGAGACTAGAGAATGCTCCATTTTTTTACAAACCAAGCTTGTTTACCAAGTTCAGTTCATTTGCACAGCTGTAATGAATTATTTTTCCTCGAGTACTTTTACTTTTCATTGTACTTTGTTATGTTTAGTAAAAAGCGAATTTGTTTGAGTCTCGTTTCGTTTTAGTAAATATTTCTCTTCTATCCGTTATTTTGTATGGAGATGTAGATAAATATAACGAAAAAAAATAATTCCACATTGTTTTTAGATTCTTGTGGAAATACAGCTTTTGAACGTTTTTTACATAACTACGGTTTTCAGTGTTGTGTGTATTTTGGGGAAGCGATGTGTCATGTTGCAGTAACATATCACTTGCACTTAAAAATGCAATTACGTCATTAGTTTCATATAATTTGTCATAATTAAGACTACATTTATTTCGTCATCTAATAAACGCTTGACATTATTTGAAGACATTTAAGATATTGGAGTTTTGAAAGGATCTCTGTAAGCTTTACAAAGTTTATGTATTGAGCTGGAAGGTTACAGAAAAAACCAACATTAATTATAGTATAAGTGTAGCATCCACAGTTCTTGGCAGACAAGTAAAGCTGCCGTATTTGTCAAGCTCTAAATATTTGAAGTAACCAACACGTAGGTATTAGATGGAAGGTGAAACCCGTCTACTGCACGACAGACGTGAAGTGACTCCGGACTGTTTCGTTTAAGTGGAGGTGTTAGCTTGGTTCTCACTCAGTACAAACGTTTATATATATGAATGTAGGTATTTTATATGTGAGATATATGTTTTTTTTCAAAATAAACACATGCTTGTTCATGTTATCTCATAGTACAGGATTTGATACTTATTAGAAATAAAAATAACACATAACGCATCGTTATCTTGAACTAAACTTTTAGTTTTGGATGACGATGAGTAATATATTGTTTTTTTTTTAAACACAATGAACGAACTTTAAAAGTTGCTAGTTGTTTTCGTATTTGACTTAAACAAATGAAAGACTTATCATCATAAATTCTAATAAAGTGTCATGTATACGCTCTACCATTCACGAAACATGCACTCTTCACGTTATGAATTTTTCTATCGGGATTACTTTCATCAAAAATATAAACAGGAAAAAGAAACACGGAATTCGCGAAGTTTGATATGTGATATAGGTATTACTGTATTAAAATATTTGGTAGATATTCATTTTAGATGTATAAATGTTATGGCACAAATATATGTATTAAGAAATCCTAAAGTAAGGAGTTTATATTAAAATTTGGTATTTAAAAAATATATGGACTATATTGTAGCGCTCAATCAAAAAAAAAATACAATCTTCATGTTTGCAATAAATACAAGATTTAATCAACCGTGACCAAACACCAAGAGGTTTAATAAGGTCTACTACTCTGAATGAGAATTTCTGATTTAAAGATTATAAAAACTGACTATTTTAAAACAACTCAACAGCCTTGTTTTGAAGTGATAATGTCTATTTAGTTGTTTTAATGGAAACGTCGAGGCGTAGATTTTAAAATAGCCAAAGATCCCTGTCTGTTTTATTCTTTGCTCAACAAATTGGTTTCCTTGCCGTCGGAAAGTTTTAATGATTCAACGTTTCAACAATACGAACGATCTTTAAGAGTTGCTAGTTGTTTTCGTATTTGACTTAAACAAATGAAAGACTTAAACTTAAAAAAACTCTTATTTTACCTTTTAACTTGAACATCTTTTTATAACAGTACAAATATTAAGTATTAGGCAAATGATCAGGATGTAACCTGATACGTAATGTACAGGTTGTGTATGTATTCACAAATTAGAAATTTATAACATAAGCAAATAAAACGAAACCTTCTGTATACAAAATGCCTTGAGAACCTCATTAGTATTTTATTAAATATGTAAATCAAGAGTGACGTAAAATACTTTGGAAATCTTCACTACATGTTAATTTAAAAGCTTAAGTCATTTATTTAAAATTTGTATGATCATAAAAATAATAATTAAGCTGGGTCTGACTCACTCACTAAGGGTTCCGTAACTTAACAAATATATAGGTATGTAGATACTTCGTCTATGACTGGAATCGAACTTTGAAGGGTTTTCGAACTTCTGAAAGACAAGTAATCAAACAAGCATATAAATTATTAGTCTATATCATAATATTATATTGATTTAGCAGTACGTTACGTAATAAAACTTAGAGAACCGGTTTTTTTACATCTTCAAGGAACCACAAATATTTGATTTTAAATTGATACCTCAAATATTTTTTTCAGCGATCGTGCTAAGGCATCATACCTTAGCGTGATCGCTGGGAAAAGGGGTCTTGACAGACAGACAGGCAGACAATGAAGTGGTTGTATAAAGGTTTCCTTTTTTAGAAAAGTCGTAATATTTTTATTCCTGGCCTCTGAAGTGAACTTAATGGTAGTTGTGGCTTTAAAAAAAAAAACATGTTTCATAACTACATGACTGCCGTAGTGGTGGTTAAGCTGACACTCGCCGTTTCCTACTGCGCTGAGTGTTGTGGGTTCGATCAACACTTTGTGTGATTCACAAATTGTTGTTCTGAGTCTGGGTGTTCTTTGTGTGCATTTCATGTGTATTTGTAAAGTTACCTGCGACACAGGATATATTCCTAGTGCGGGGGTTTTCTTTTTATTCAAAAAAGAAAAGAAAAATATGATGGGATGTAATTATGGTAATTTTGTATTTCATGTATTATTTGTTTATAATTTTAATATTGATTTATGTAAATTATGAACTTATGACATGAAATTTTTATAATAAACAGACTTCGTAAAAAACTTTCGTAAGTGTTATTCATACTTGTATTTTACTAACGTCCTAACCTTGAGGATAAGTCTAGATTTGGACCCAACCGGTAAAATTTTTTTAAGGAGCGAATCAAATTTAAGCGACTTTGTTAAGCAGGTGTAGCGCTAGACAAAAATCGTTTATCCTTTGTAAATATTTGTATAAATATGACTCGAGCGGGAGGGACTTCAAGGGCAGCAACGCACTTGTGATTTTTAAGTTGCAGGTGTCCATGGGCGGCGGTAGTTGCTTACCATCAGGTGACCTGTCTGCTCGATTGCCCCCTTATACCATAAAAAAAAGTAGGCTGCACTGGTTTCACCTCATTTTAGAACAATTACGCAATATGCATAAGGCAGAACATTTACCGCATTAGTTCGCATAACAATTAACTACAGGATGCTCTTTTGCTCACTTTCTTGTGTCAAGATCTGTTATACCATTGTTTATTGAAAATAGTGTAAATACCTATTTTAATATAAAGAATATCTAATTAAAATTCCTTGTAGCACAGCTCTTAAAATGGAAAGTCGTCAAAGGCAAAGGTTTTAAGAAATTTTTAGTTGACGAGTAAAAAGGGTTAAAAAAAACTAGTTAGTTATTTGTTTTAAAAAAATACTTTGACTTGCAAATTTTACTTTTAAGTATTCATCAAGTAGAATTTGTAATTTACAAGTAATTTATTTTTACTTGCTTACCTATATGTATTATATTCTGTTAAGTACTACAATCACCGTCTGGTGTGTATTTCTTTTAAACTGAATGTATCAAATCACAGAAGTAGAAGCATGTAACTAGAACATTTGTGTGAAAATCATCCTAGAATAAAACGCCTTGTAATGTTGAAATAACGTTGATGCGACATCGGCGGTAAATACCGATATCGTTGTTTTAAGATCTTGCGGATTAGCTTAGATCAAATGCGGGAGTTGAGACTTTAAAAGTCGGAACTGACAAATAACTCGAACGTTTTAATTGTTTCTTACATTGATAAGTCTTAAAGACTTGTTGCGCTGATTTAAATAGATTAAAACAGGCAAATAAAGAATATTTTAAGTGAGGCGTGGCTACACCTAGTTTTATAGATAGTATTTGATTTGAACAGTCAAAACGATATATGGTTCGGATATTCAGTATTTGATGAATATTCTGTTAAAAAACACTGCATACCTTTAAACTACTTTACAGTTCAGCAAAAAAATATATTGGAAAATCGAATTCCCATACTCAAGCCAATTATATTTAATCATTAACTTAGTTATGATCACATTTAATATAGAAGCTATCAATTGAAAATGCGCTTAGTGTACATGTAAGTAAGCAACATTACTTTTAGCTGAAAAATTTGTGGTATTTAATCACACAATGATATGCCCGTTGGAAATTACCACCTTTACTATACGATTTTCATCTCAGTACTATAGGAAATTGATGAGTTTTCAACATTTTGTTACGTAAGTGTAACACTTGGACTTACACACATACACTAACATTTAAATTGACTTACTACTATTTTTAAATGAATTCGAACTATTTTTAAATGAATTCGAACGCTTTATTAAAAACTTGTATTAATCTATAACTAAAGTATTTAATTTCCTGACATTTTTTAGTTTATAAATATTTCTTGAAGAGTATCAGTAAAAATCAATTCAAACAAAAAATGGCTCTACGTTTTTGCAATTTTTTACTGAAACTCGGTTTTAAAAGTTACGTATTAGGTATACGAAACTTTGTTAACAATACGGCAAGAAACTATAGCAACATTTTGAGTAAAGTGAAATTCAATTTGGCAACTCGAACTGAACTTGAAGATGCGCAATTTCACTAATATTTTACTTTATGTGTAGATTTCAAGAAAAATAAAATTCAAAGAAATAGCATGAGCATTTCTGTAAACAAATACTAAGCCCGGTCGGTGGGTAAATCTACCCTTTTAATTACATTAGGGAATAGAGGGAACAGACGAAATTTTTTGTTGTTTCACTGTAATATTTCTTTATAAAAAGACATGTCGGCAAGGAGCATGACCGGTCGCCCTCCGGGAGTTCATGGGATGTATCGCGTTACGAACTTTAATAACTAAGATAGACATATCACTGGATATCTTTGATGCTTCTCGATCCCTCTATCGGAATGATAAAACGAATTTCTTTATAAAATATTGGAAAAGTTTTTAGTTTATTTTTTCATATAACTATGTTAATAAAGAAGCATAATGTCCTTTGGAAGCATTATGTCCTTTTGAAAGGCGTGAATGGGTTATTTGCATTCTTCGATCAGCAGTAGTCTTTTAGATTAATATGGTTGACACAATGATCTATGAGCCTTGAAACACCGTGGTTTTATATCGTTCACATTAGAGACCTTTCTGAACTTTTAGCCGTTTAAATTGAGAACTATCCTCAATTGTACCATATAGAACAAATTCGTTAAAGCAAAGTCTTTAGTACAGTCTCTGTTGGTGACTAGGGTCGTCAAAGCTGTATAGCGAGAGCAAGATTGGATATCTATCAAAAAACTGGAACATAATTGTTTCGATTATTTATAGGCATCGGTTGAAATGCTCTGTGTGAGGAAACTAAGGTGGTGATGTACGAGCTTTCTCGTTTATACATATGAATGCCAGAAATGAATAACAAACGCTACGATACTTATATTAATCAAATTGCTTGACGTATTGACAATGATCTGTAAATAAACTGTGTTGAATAGTGTAGTGACAAATTGATAGTTTATATGTAACCTACAACTTATTTATATGGGTTGCGTGTAATGATAAACACTAAACGTGTCTATCATTATTTGAAAAATAAAATGTAACTATTTACAACTAACGTACTTTTCTATTACTAAGCCACTATAATAATATCCAATGTTTATTGTTTCCGAGTATTGCGCTGGGTTTTTAGTGTAGACCGTTTTATTTGAGAAGGTTAGGTTACACTTGTTGGTGTTGGTGATAGGCTAGTCGCTGGTGAACTTTCCATGCTTCATTTTTTTCGACTGCTTATAGTGGTATTTTAGTAATAACCTTTTGTAAATCATAATTTTCTGACCAACTTCGAGTTATATCACTTTGTAAGGTTTTTTTTTCTATAAAAATGCATACTAGTAATGCAACACGTCACGTCGGTAGGGTCACAAATAACTAATGTGTTTTAATTCAGTGTACCTACTGAGTTGGGATCGAACTAAAGTTCATTGAATAGTCAGTTTGATGCCTTAGCCATATCTTTTTTTTTATGATAGAAAGGTCTTATTTTCATATAGCAGCTATGAACAAGCTTCTTTTTCTTAAGTACAAACTGTTATATACATACTACATTAAATTTTACATTACATAATATTGCATTTATCCCAATGAAGCTGATCTTTTAGATAGTTTGTACCCGTAAGATTAATTATGCAAAGAAAATAAAAAAACAAAATACGTAGTGTATGTACTATTCAGATATCGATGTTTCTCGTCATCGATTGTTTAATTAAGTACTTAGTTATTGATTATTTTATCAATAATTTAACTACATTTTAATGGTTTTTTCAAGCATCTAAATGCATTTAAAATTAACATTACTTGTAAAACAGCCGCACTCCTATTATTATGTCCTTCAAAATAAGTTAGAGTAAAAAAAAAACTGGTACAATTATCCACATTTCCCACCAAAAAAAGATGGAACCACAATCATATACCTAATTTTAATGATAATAACCAAGAGTTCTGCACACAACTCTAACTATTTAAATTGAGATAAGCAAACAAGTGCGGTCCTGCGGCACTTTTGTCACTCAAGAGCCCGAAATGACAAATTAATTAAATGAATGACCCTGAGACAAAAGCCGAAATACCAACCCTAAACTCGGCCGAGTGGTCCATTGTTCCCTCATTGTTATCACTCGAGTGATCAACAAACAGAAAGAACAACAGGTATTATATTGATGTCACAAAGCAGAATAAGCAAAATTATTACGACCGTTTTTTTTTGTAAGCAATTTTGAAGAGAAATAAATGGATGGTTGTAGTTGAATTACCTGTTATGTATTGTGATTCATTGGTTTAAATATTATCATGTGAATAGATTTTTGAATATTTTGAATATGGAGAATGAGGAGTTAAGATAAAGAGAACCAGTTTATGAGTTTAACACTGAAAAGATATCAAGACCTTAATACTTGTTCACTACCAAAAAGAGGTAGTATAATATATTTCACCAAATGACTAATTTCTAGACTTTAGAAAAATATATAAAACCTTTAATGTATAATTAAGGTAATAGATAAATGTTTTTACTCCCCTCTACTTTTCATCAGGCATAAGTAATTCGGTAACTAAAGTATATTATTTCAAGGGCTAAACTGCATGGATAGCGTAGCGGTTTAAGCGCTCACCATGCCGCTTTCTAATGCGCTGAGTGTTGTGGGTTCGATCCCCACATGGGACAACTCTTTGTGTGATCTACAAATATTGTTGTTTTGCGTCTGGGCGTTTTTATTTTTGTTTTATAAAAGAACTAGATTGTAGTCTATACTTTTTCTCTATAAGTCATCTGTGTTAATCGCCTCTCTTGATATTGATACACCATATACCACACTGACATGAAGAATAAACTTTCTAGAATATAAAAATACCTATATAATAGGTTTGTCCTACACCCAACAATAGTTTTAATTTCAGACCTTATCGTTCTATTGGCAGACGATATAAGCACACGTAGACAGCGTCTGAAACAAAAGTAAATATATTCGTATCTCTCTGAACTAAAATATTATTATGTTAAAATTATTTAATTATTTAATTTAGTAACAAGAAAGAAGCTTCTAACTTCAACACATTCTTTTGATGGACACATCATCGTACACTGTAATTCTTACATATTCTTGGTAAGTGTAATCACTTTACCTGGATTCAATGTTCTTAAGTATATATTCTAAACTAGCTAGAACTAGAAGTTTTTCGGACATCTCAGTAAAATGATGCTTCTGAAACTAACTTGCAACTTAGTTCTACGTCAGTTAAGTTGATAAGTTAAAGCGAAACAAACTTTGATGTAAGCCTCGTTGATTATGCATCCGTTATTTAAACAATAACTATAAGGTACCTAAATACCAGAATACATGTTCAGATAGTAACTTTAAGTTAAGAAGTAAGGTACTTATTAAGATTGTTTGAAACAGTAAATAATTTAGTGTTTTTTATAAATGTACAATTGTGCTCATTAGCAGTATTAAATGGTTTTAGAATTAAATTAAGTTCGTGAAGCTAATTAGCTTTTGTGCTTAATATTTAATTTTAAGCAAATTAGATTATACTAATTTAAATTGTACTATGTTACTTCTATTTCTATTTTTTTTAAAGTATATTTCTGACAATATTATGAGTTTTTTTTGGTTAAAACCCATAAAGAATTACTATGTTGTTAGGAGTAGTAGCATTCTGTCATACACTGACTGATAGACTGACAGATAAAAGTACAGATTGTTAGAAAAATTGATAGTGTGGCAGACTTAGTGAAGGAAAATGAAGTGATCATATAAGAAGGTTATAATTGGGTATTTTTTTTCTTTATAACGTACAGAACCCTAAAAATAATCACATTCACAACACTTACACAATAATTAATATTTCATGTAATCCATATTCTAAAACACAGCCAGAAATTGATATTTGCGACTTTCAGAAAGAAGAAAAATAATCGTAATTCCTCTGGCATTAATAATATCTTTGTCACTGGCGCGTGTTGTTGACAGGCTCTAATGTTACAGGTGAATAATTTCCCAAGTAATTTCGGATATTTCCTTCAACAACACAAAGCTGTTCTATTGTATTATCTGAGATTAAGTAATTTTATTAGACTATTTACATTCGACTCTACGGTAAGGAATTAACATTCGATGATGTTTGCTAATCACTTAGACACGCCTCAAACATGTCGTTTTGAACCTTAGTGGAGGATTAATTGGTAAGGTGACATGACGATTTTGAGTAACAGTAATAGAGTTTCAACGCATTTATTAACTATGCTGCTGTTTGAGTGGACCATAAAATCAACCCTGAGTTCCATATACCTTCTTAAGTTATATAGAAGGTACAAAAAGTTCTTAAAACTACTTATCATTTGATAAATGAAAAGCAGCGACAGCAGGCTATGTAAATACCAGCACGCTAAAAAAACAATATAACTTTGCTCCCAGGCCCCCCAGGTGACATCAGACGACTGATGAGACTTCCTTCTGGGACTCGTGCATTCTGGTCTCTTGCCAAGGCTGTCCAGGGGAATTTCTGTAGCCAATCCTTTCCACCCCTGCAGATGGGCAATAATTCGTTGCTGCCCTTTACCAAACCTGTGTATGAAATTGAAACTTCCTTAGCGGAGGTTTCAGATTGCGCTGACTATATCTAGTCCAGTTCAACCCAAAAAAGGCACGGGTCTGTGTGTTTACCGCAAATAACATACCATTTGTATCACTTCGGTTTGAGAGCAACTCGCTAACTGCCTCAGCCAGCATCGGAATCCTAGGCATCGACATATCGAGCGAAGTCCAGTTTCGGGGTCACTTAGAGGGTAAGGTCAAATTGGCCTCGAAGAAGCTCCGTGTGCTGAACGGATCGAGGCATTATTTCACACCGGCCCCCCGCCTTCAGCTCTATAAGGCGCAAGTCCGGCCGCATATTTAATGCTGTCCTCATCTCTACGAGTATGCAGGTGCACCTCAGTACCAGCTTCTCCCTCTGGACCGCATCCAACGAAGAGCGACTCGAATCGTCGATAGCCCAAACATCGCTGATTGGCTCGATCCTTTGGCGTTACGTAGAGATGTGGCTTCACTCTGCATTCTCTATCGTTCGGACATTGATCGAAATTGTTCGGACTAATACCAGCCGAAAATTTCCGCCATCTTTCCAAACGTCATAATTGCGTTCCACTACTGTGCGCTTTTCGAGACACTTTTTCGTCTGAGGTATTTCTGGACCGATACGCCCTTCAAACCTTCAAGAAAAGAGCGTACTCCTTCCTAAAAGGCCGGCAACGCGTTTGTGACTCCTGAGTTGCAGACGTTCATGGGCGGCGATGGTCACCGTCACTCCGTCTGTCTAACATAAAAAGAAAAAAAAAATTGTTCGAAATACCAGCAGCATTAATAACGTAATTTAAACATTAGGTATAATAATGTAACAACGAAGCTATTTACAGGTAGATTAAGTAACCAAGGTAAGGTGTGTGTGTTATTTTTACTAAACAACATTAACTTCAACAAGGTTTGATACAGACGGCTATAAGATCTAAGTCATTACTAATATAAACGAGGAGTGGCATTTTTAAAATCTACAAACTTTCCAATTTATAGACTTTTACTTTAATTAGATTGTGCAGTAAAGCTTGTAATAAAGTTATAATTGTACCTTAATTTCAGTTTCGATAAATTGAAATTACTTTGCTTGAATGAATTTAATTAGAAAGGTTAGTTTACTTTGGAACTGCGTAATTGTTTTAGACATAATTAACTTTAATGTTAAATTTTATTGCTCTTGGTTCGGTATTTCCAGTGTAAGAAGAAATCCCGTATAGTAAAATAGGAAAGTGTTACATAAGTCTTGTCAGAATAAGAAATATAAAACAATTTTATTTGCGTTTATAAAACAAGTTCATAGTAGGCCCGATTCCCGACAGTATTTTCAGATTACTCTAGTAGTTATATATGTCAAATTTGGTCCCATATTATAACTTAAATAATAAAAGATTGGTTACTCAACTAGTGAACTTTGTACTGGACTTAGCGGAGTTAGCGATACAAGGATATGACTTATTTTATAATCTCTTATAGCTGAAGATGTTAATTTGAAATAACGTAAATAGTAAATAAGGCTCTAGATGAGAGATGAATCTGAAGATTACCACAAATGCGTAGGAGTGACGACATCAAAAGACTGGAAGGAACAATATAGATGGAAACTGCCCAAGACTGAGAAAGATGGCATAAACTGAAGAAGGCCTACAGCAACTGGTAGAAAATAGCTAAAAAAAGATGTTAAGCTTTTTTTTTATTCCAATCCTTTGACGAAAAAAATGAAGTGCGTTTCTAAAACGCCTTTGTAACTTAATTACACTAACTCTAGCTGAACGTAGTGTCACTAAATTATCTAATAATTATCATACGAACGAGCATTTTACCGATGACGACTAATAATTATGTATGATACTTTCATATTAAGCCTAACAAATTTTACCAAATAGACGAAAAGAGTTCATATCAACATACTAACTAAAAGTAATACAACATAAACTATAGCAGTGTAGGCATAACCTGTCTAATTGTGTAAGTACTGCTCACGGCAACGTAACACCTGGAATGCGAAGCCTTAAATCCAACGAGCTTACGACTTCACCACACCTGATACAGGGACTTTATTCTCCGTACTGCCTAGTTACCTTAAATAACCCCAGTATGCATTCAAAAACAAGCTTTACGTAATTCTAATACCGTTCATTTTAAAACAAAAACACAACAAAAACGTTTTCTATATATCATATGGTTATAATTTCGTTTGAAATATAATAGGCTTAAGTTATGAAACTTTAGATATATTTATTAAATTGAATGTTTAAACTGCGACATTATTCATCGATTTTACTTCAAGTTTTCAAGTCTCGAACTGTCAGTTGAAGTTAACACTACGTCCGCTCCCTATTAGTTCTCGACCTACCAACTACATACAACCGAGTGGTTTAAGCGACATATCAAGTTTAGTTGTCTCCATATATCTATTTTGACTGTTGAGATAACATTGGTGCGGACTACGAATTGTTCGAGTTCACTTTATGTCATCCTTGTTAGTTCTCCTTGTTGGTTAAGCTCAATCTATTGTTACAGACAGATGATTGGTGCATATAAATAAATACTTCAATACTAGTATAATTAGTTTGATTCACGTTAACCTGTTTCAAATTACGATAACGAGTAACGTGCATAGTCAAGTCCATTTCGATAATATAAAATGTCTGTAGTGAATGGTTTACGTAACTTTGCCTTCCGCAACTTAAGGCAGTTTCACTAAGTACTTGAAAACTTTTGTCTACAAGCTTTGGTGTTTCCTAGCAATAAATTATATAAGATATAAACTTTATGTTGCGAAATAAGTAACATAAAAAATTGTTTCTTTTTGTCTAAAGTACACAATTATGACTTTTCTGATATCACGGCCACTGTAGAAACATGCAATAATACAAACATTTTAAATAAATCACAATATTTATTATGAAAGAAAAATAAAATTGTTAGTCATATATTCAAAAATCAAGATATCTATCACAGCATTTTATGGCACCTGAATAAGTAATTAGTGTCAGTTGGTATCAGTCTTTTATTAACAAATGTTCCACATGGGAATTAAACCCGATTTGAAAAGATAACTGTATCATTCATAGCATGTTCACTCAATTTTATGTTTTGCATTTTATTATTTATTTCTGATATTATAAGCGAGCCCGAAATGTTACTTAGCGCCCTTGGTTAGCTAGATTCCAGGAAAAAGTCGTGTTATGCAGTGGTCATTTATCTCGAACGCCATCCGCATATGCCGCTGTCGTCGTCTATATTGTATTTGTTCTATATCTGTCCTGCCCCGTTATGATAATCGGCTTTATGAAAGTTCGTCGTCCCTCCTCACAATGCAGATGTAGTATATTTCGTAAAGGCATGAATACATCGTATATCATCATAGTCTCACACTATTTAGAACGTTATAAATATCTAATGACTCTTGCTTTGTAACGTCAGTGAAAAGAAATTATGATACAAAAGTAACAGACGAAACATACAATATGAGGTAAAAAAGTAAAGCGTAAGTCTGGTAATGACTTACGATTTACTTTTTTTTACGTACGTGAACAGTGATCAAAATATAAATATATTGTATCTTATTGTATTACGGCCATTGAATCCCTATAAATAGTGTTAATAATGGTGCAAAACCCTTAGAAACATAACTAACAAAATTAATAAAACATTAACAAACATTATTTTTACTCTCTTGATTTAATCTACTAGCTGTGTGTTGGGGGATTCATTATTCTTCGCTATATATGCGGTTGTCCTTATCATAGTAAAAAGTTTTGAAATATAGCAGGTAATTTGGAAATTAAACGCAGTCAGGTCTTGTGTTCGAACATATTTAACAAATGTGACAAAATTAAACCACTATTTTCTTAAAACAAAGTCATTCGCAACATAAACGTGAATAATGGCGATAATAAAAAATATATTATAACGGTTAGATGCGTATTAGAGAGAAATGGGTTGAGTGTAAATATGTCGCAGCGTAACAATTTTATATTATCTTTTATACTCTTATATGTATCTGAAATTGTATAATCGATCTTAAAGTAATGTGGAAGATTTCTTGACTAGCAGTTATTACTAGTAACTATTTAGTTACTAGCGATAGCTGCTTTTTTTCTATTATTAGACGGAAAAAAATGTTTGCCAAAACAAAGAGTATATCGCATACGGGATTTAACGCGCTCACGTGAATTGCTTGACGTTTCGAAACGTTGTACTAGCCGTGGTCACAGGCTTACATTTTTCACCATACTTTCAGTTTTGATCTCATTCCCGATCTGATACCTTAAGAAAGCCAGCTCTAAATCAGTAACACGGTGTCTAAATTGAATAACGTCTATTATCCTCAACAAAGAGACTTCAAATGAAATCTCGTTGTTACAATCATTACGAGAAAAGTGGATTCTGTCTCTGCCTTCGTATGTCAGTATTTTTTATATTAGCCGTTGAGTCGCTTTTTGAGTTCGCTTCTGCTCACAAATTAACTAAAAACCTAATATTTAATTCAAAGCTGAATGGCCTGTTTTTAGTTTAAGTGCTTTGAAATTTTTAGTGATATTTGCAATTGTATTTTTCTTTTCTCGTTATTATTTACGTATTTTATTGTTAATAGTCCTACAGCTTCCACTTATCCCACTCCACAGCTTAAACCGTTTTGCTTCAACCATGACAGAGATCTTCGGTCCATAAATAATCTTTTACTCCTGTGTCCAATACACACTTCTTCTCTTGTTCACTCTTCTATTGCTGTCCAATCTATTCTACAATATCCTCATAATTTCGTCACCTTAGATTTTTTATTGTTTCTTATTTTGTATATTTAATATATTAATATTTATTTATGTATTCGTCTATGTATTTTAAATAGTATTATCAAATTAATGTAATGTTTTCATAGATTCTCTTCTGTTTACAAAATAAATGAGCATCTGCCATGTCCCTTACTGAACCATCTTAAGGTTGGCTGGTAGATAATGTCATGTGGCAGTAAGTCCGCCTCATACAAGTTGTGTCTTATATAGTCAAAAGCGCATTAAACGCAAACATTTATTGAGAATAGCTGTTTCTGCGCAGGGTATTTTACATTGACCTAGAATCATATAATTTCGTAATAAGTAAGGTTTCACAACATAAATTGTAAGATGACTTACTCGTATATAACAAAAAAATACGATTACAAATGGCACCGAGACGCGTCTCGGTAAGTCAGATATCGAAACGTAGGAAAGTGTTTTTGGAATGTCAAAGTTAAATTTCTCTTAAAGAAACAAACTAAAGGCTCAACTATTGCACTCATTACCAAAAAGTTAAAAACAAGTTTGTACTGAACCCTCCCTGCGTAACACAGGCTCGCGCTTGTCCTCTGTCTTATGTATTACTCTCGACTAAAAAACCAAGGGAATAAGTTAAGAGAGTGTTATATTGCATCATGACAGATTCTGATGAAATTAGCGTCCAACAGTCCAACAGTCCGCAGAAATTCTTTGTATAATTCTGATTCATAAAATGTAAATACATTTACGAGGCTCAAATATTGGGCAATAGCAAACATTTTTTTTTGCAAATATATGAAAGATGAGTTACAAGGAACTGAAATTGCGACGATTAAATGGTTTGTTATATTATTTGACAGCAGTGGCTTCTAACGCCTCATTGGGTTTACTGCATCCCATGGCTGATTAGCAGTGAACTAATATTAGGCAAAAACTAACCTGAAAATTGGTGAATATCTACTTATCAAACTTCAAATTTAGTTTTAGACCTTTTCATTTTTACAGCAAATTTGAAGAAGATATAAATTCAATATTAAAAGCATGTAATGATAGATATTATTTGTACTTAAGAGATATAAATTATTAACCGCTATGATTTTAGTTGACATTATGTCTGGGTTCGCGAGCTGATTATCACTAGTACCTTAAATAATAATTATATCAGTAATAAGAGTAAAATAATAATGTCAGTTCAACTATATTTGACCTTTATGTATGCACAGACACATTACAGCAGAATACACATACATAAGTCAATGTAGTATTCATAATAATAGGAAACACAGAAATGGTATTCTAAATTACAGGTAAACGTAAACGGTATATATATATATATACTACTATACTACTATTTTGTATCATAATCTATCGTCCGTCACACGGAGCTTTAATTTTGTTCCTTCCCATATTTTTACCGCAAGCCAGAAGAGCTGATGGACTTAGAAATGTTAGAAATATTTTCATCTGTAGCATAAAAAACTAAGGTCTGTTACTCTTTTGCTAGGTGGTTGTGACTTTTTGTATTTGTTTTTTATTATATTTAAAAACGGCTTCGAATAAAATGATTATCAAACGAGAATAAGATCCATTATATTACGAAACATACCAAATGAGAAATGTGTGAGGATGTGAGTCTTGGTCATGTATTATAAGAAACTCTCAGAGTTCCTTCCAGATTCATATAGTAAGTTCCAGATTCAATCACCGAAAAGTAAAAGAAACTGTTGAAAATTTTTATTTTCTGAATTACTAGGCTTTCACTTATCTATGGTAGACGATTGTAGATGTTTAAATTATAAGTAAGTTTTCTGTAGCCACTGTAGTATTTTAAGTTATAATACAATCCTAATGTCAAGTTCACTTCTTTTTAATATATTAAATTTATTTCGTACTATTTTTGTTTCATTATAATGTAGTTACTTTTACTTTTTAAGTAGTTAGTTACTCAGTTAATACTCGTGATCTGGTATTCAGTTAAATCATATATTAACGCAACTTAATACAAATATAGTTGTATGATTGAAATGAAAAGGAAAATACAAAAGTTTATGTTAGAAAATGTCTTGTGTAAGTTTAGAGAAATTATAGATGAAATTTGTATGAGATATAAAACTAATACATTTTTTACTGTATTAAATAATAATAGTATTTAAGTATTGTATAATTTTAAAAATCACAAAAGAACATCTGTAGTTCGCGCTCGCATTCTTTACACCCTAGCAGATTCGTTACAACCTTTAAGTTATAAGTTATATATTATTAATATGTAGGTTTATGTATGTATATATATTAATCTAATTGTTTCTGTCTAACTTCTCAATAAATTTCTCTAAATGTCAATGTCTAGTGCATCTACACATTTCAGCACCACCCTAAGGTAAATTGGGAGAAAATTCCTGTGGCATTACGTCCACCGTAGTACGACTCATACTTGTGCATAAAGTATTAAAATAAAATATAATACAGTAATAAACGCAGTTCAAATTAAATAGACAGGCAACAGGGCCTTGACATGAATCCGATTCAATCAATAATCTGTACTCAATAGAAAAGAAGGTAGTCACTTGTCTTGTTTGAGATCATAAGTATATCAATACTACTAAAACTTATACCTATTTTTTTATCTGTCCAAACTTGAAACTTCTAATTTCTCATAAGTAATAATAATATTTGAAGATTTTAAACTGAAGATTTAAAATTATAAACAAAGAAAAAACCGTTACCCATTTGTTTACTACGTTTTTTTTGAAATAACACTTAACGTCTACATAAAAGTATTGCTGTGGCGTCAATATTGAATCACACAAATGCTGCATTTATATTTCATACCATTATATTGGTTTTCAGTCTACTTATACAGCGAAATACCGACGTAAGCCACAATATATCCTCCATCCAATTTCGATTGTCTTCGGAGTACAGATCTTGGAACGCAAGATATTTCCCCACTCGATAAATTCTCAAGTAGGGGATTGGGGACCGGACTGTCTAGTTCAACTTACCCGATAGTTTCATACTTGACAATTGAAATTATTACATAACATAAATAGCTCAAGGCGAGTTGCTTTAAAGTCGCTCTTACTGTAAAGTAGCTAGATGGCAAACGTTGGAGACTATGATTAGAATTATTACTAGACATTATTCTGTTTATATCACTAAGGTGAGATAAATATACTATTAACAATAGTAACAGATGTGTTACTGCTTGAGGCGGCAGAATATTATTCAAAAAAGCCTGTAATCACAACTAATCATAGCATAATAATGATAATATGCTACCACATTCATGTGTATATTAGTCTTGTAATAGTCTAAAGTTTGAATCTATGAATATCATTTTCAACTAGAGCATTTTGATAGAAAAAAATTCGTCAGAAAACTGATTTATTTAAGATTACACATACGCTATGACTTACCAAAGTTATAGTATGAAGTAAATAATAAAACTGTGGAAAACGTTTAAGTACTCAAATAAATAATGCAAAAAAAATTGCCAAGTCCATTGCTCCATAAGGTAAAATTAAGTTAAATTGAAATCGTTCCTTACTCCAAAACCTTATGCTTAATATTATTAGTGAGTTTTAATAATGAGTTTTAATTACATCCTCTTACAAAATTTATAAATTTAAACACAAATAACTTACTTACTTAATAGTTACTAAGTTCATATAATAGTAATTCACATGCAATAATTTATTGCCTAGACTTTCATCCAAGGCCAAAAGACAGTACAAGTCCCTCAGCAATTTAAATCATACTTTTTGAAACCCAAATATTGATCCTACAAAATATTGTCAGCATGTTATCCGTTGAAAAAACATGTCCACCCTTAAGCGGTTCGTTAAAATGAACCTAATCCCATTGCGGAAATTGTGATAACGGTCTAGTGGCGTGTCGGGTAAAGTCAGGGGACATGGCGTGGTGTCGGCCCGGTGTACAAGCCGTTCTTGGTTGCTCTATTCTCATCGAACGAAATGGAAATGGTATTATTAAATAGTCTGGAGTAGTACTATAACCTAAGGTCATATACATAATCATTTTAATCGGGATGATATCAATTAAAATTGTCATAATTATTTTGATTACCTTTTACCCATTTATTTTATTGTTAAATATGGAATTAAATACGATTTTAATTGGAACTTGCCAAAGGTTCAATATTTCAACATAACCTATGTCATACTTTTTGACATTAACTAGTGAAGTACTATAGTGAGGTGTACAGATTGTAATTGAATGATTGGCGTTGTTAGTAGTCAAACATAATTAAATGCCAGGATGACTGACTATTACTCAGACAGTTCCATTACATTTGCTGTAGGGCAATTATCTCCCAATGCTTCTTGTTGGCTATCTTTGTAAATTTCAATCGAACCCAAATGAACTTGTACATAGATGTATGTTCGTTTTTATCTTATAAATATCAATTTATTTCTATTTGTTCGCAGATTCAAAGCAAATAAAACCATGGCCTGGACGAGTCAGAATAAAACGATGAAATCAGAAATGTATGTAGGTCAGCAATGGATAAACTAAACAGTGCTCATGACAACAGCTTAGCTATGTATCGCAAAGTAATATATGCAGTAGCTGCCGCGCTGACACTACAAATAATTAGTGCAGCGCGGCTGATGTGTCCGAGTGACCCTAACTGCGTTTGCGGTGGCACGCTAGCCATCGAACTCAATTGCAACATTGATGGTGAGTGTACTTAAATTTTGATGCAAGCAGCCAGGGAAATGTAACAAAGTGTGTTGCAATAATAAAATCTTCACCTTAAATTCTACTACTATTTTTCCGATTTAGCAATTAAGCCGATAGGAACATCTAGCTTCTTGAAAATGTTAGCATTTCTTTAATCTTGTGTGTATTTTTCAGGGCGAACTGTGAAAATAAATTTACTACCAAACGTCTACATTAATATAAAATGTGAAAACACAAGTAGTCTCGACTATAACAAACTACCAAAATGTGCCAACAGCATGAGTTCATTTAAATCGGTCAGTTTTAAGGATTGTCCACTACCATCATCTTCATTCAACGATGTTTTGATGAATCTAGGTGTATCAAAAACAATGGCATTAATATTTCAAAATGCTAAGAAACTGTCAGGATATTTTGACAGAAAACATTTTGCAGGTTTGCAAGATTTAACAAAACTACTGCTATCTATAAATGGAGTTACTCATTTACCGAACAATTTATTTATGGATATTAATAAATTAACATGGCTAAACATACGGTCAAATACCATTAATCTTTCTGAAGAGTTGTTTAAACCATTAGAGAAACTAGAAACTTTAGAAATTAGTCACAATCACATGACCAATATAACTTCGAATTTATTTTCACATTTGTCTTTCTTACGAAAACTCTCATTATGGCAAAGTAACGTCACCTGGTTTTCAAAAGATCTCTTCACTGGTGTCGACGTGCTTGAAGAACTAGATCTCAGCTCTAATGAACTTAACGAACTACCTGCATCAATATTCAAGCCTTTAAAGAAGTTAAAGAAGTTGACTTTGTTTTCTAACAAGTTTTCATCGCTACCACAGAATTTATTTAAAAATAATGAAAAACTGGAAACAGTTGTGATATTAAACAATGATGTTAAACTGAAAGACCTACCCAGGAACCTTTTCGGTGATTTGCAAAATTTGAAAGTAATATATGTTCAGAGAAGTGGTATTGAGACGTTACCCTACGACGTTTTTGCAAATTCTCCATTAATTACTAACATATCACTAGCATTTAATGATATTGCAACGCTGCCAGAATCCATTTTTAATGATCAAATAAATTTGCTGGAGTTAGATTTAAGCTCAAATAAATTGAAGGAGCTACAGCCAAAGCTATTTTCATCTTTAGTGAGATTAGAAAATCTCAATTTATGTTCAAATTCATTGACAGATATATCAGGGTAATTATTTTGTGTTACATAGTACCATTTCAATTTATCCATTTATGATTTGTTCGTGATGTATTTTTTTTTATTTCAGGCATACCTTTTCGTCTTTGCTTAGCCTAATGTACTTAAATATGGCGCACAATAATTTGAAAACGATTTCATCGTATTTATTCAGCAACAATAAACAGAGAATGTCAATATCTCTAGCGTATAATAAACTAGATTTTGAAGACAAGGAGTTAACAAATAACTCTTGGATGGTGAAAAGGTCTTCGCCTTTTGCTCATACTTACAATTTAAAGCTATTGAATTTGAGTCATAATGAGTTTAAAGTGGCTTTTGAAGATTGGTGGATGAATGGTCATGAAAGTTTAGATATCAGCCATAACTATATACAAAATCTTTGGGTGAGTATTTATATTGTTTAAAAGTAAAACTTTTGACAATAAATATGAGAATATTGTGCTAATAAATTTTATCATTTTGTAGGTAGATGAAAAAACTTTAAAAAGTTACCAAAGCAGTTTGAAGAAAATGATGAGACACGTTTGGATTTCTGAAAACCCACTCAATTGTGAATGTCGAAACTATTTGTTTCTAGATTATATACAGAATAATATAAAAACAAAGGTAAATTTTCGTTTGCTATTTATATATAAAGTGTAGCAAGTAAAATGTTTTGGATTATATATTAATCTCAGCTAATGTTTCAGATTGTCGATCTACAACATATTAACTGCCCACTGTGGGCAAAAGAGGCATGTTACCTGAGATTTACCATTTTCATTTCTATTTTGACAGTCGTAACTGCCTTGTATATAATTATTATAATAGTTTTCATAATCTACAGAAAACACATAAATCACATGTTAAAAAAACGATTATCTACCTATGCAAGACCACTTGGAAAAACGGGAATGCATAACATAGCAATAAGTTACTGTGATAAAGACGAAGAATTTGTATTGAAAGAGGTATTGCCTGTAATGAAATGTAACAAGTCACTGAAAGTTCATACTAATCCAATCAGAAATTTCAGCAGCAAGAACCGTCTTATAAGGCACTTTACTAGCTGCGTTAAAAATGAAAACAAATACACCACGCTAGTCGTATTCTCGTCGAACTACTTAACGTCTACTTACTGTCACGTGGACATAAAGAAAATTCACAGTGAAATGTTAAAAGCGCAAAACACAATTTATATTTTCGTTGATATTGGTCCAGAAAATTCAATATACGCATTTCTGGAAGAACAACGTGATGTTACGACCACTATGGTATGGAAGGAATCAAACTTTTGGGAAAAGTTCTTCGGAATTTTATCTAATGGTCAAGCCAAACGAAAATTAATTGCGAATCATGACTTAGTACGAACAAAACAAGCTCTCAGTGCTAAGATAAAACTACCATCAAATATCTCATTTTCAAAACTGCCTGAAGAGCCTAATATGAACGATTTGAACACAGTAACACACAGTCAAGTTTAGTTTCACTCTCTGTTCTTAATTTAGCGAGGTAAAGACTGACTTCTCCGCTATGAAAACATCAAATCATTTTCTCAAGTTTTGTATGTGTATTTCGTTTAGTTTATTTAATGTACTATTAAGGATACGGCTTCTATAAAATTTTATAACAACCATTTTAAGCTGTAAAAATTAAGGCCACTACATATTATTTAAAATTGTTAATTAAAAAAACAACCCACACTAGTTTAACGGTTAAACCATTCGATGCCAACTTCAAAGAAGTGTGTGTCACTTATAACCGAAAGAAATTGTAATCAATATGTAAGCGTTTTTTAAAGTACGTGTAAATAAGTGTATTAAGATATTAATAAACAAAAACATTTAAGTTTCATGGAAACTCCATGTTGTTAAGAGTTGTAAACGACAGCTTGTATTAAAACCTGTACTTTAACAACACTGATTTTTTTTTCAACTTACCCAAATTATGTAACAAGACAACAATTTTATGCTTTTGAGACTATTTTAAGTTGAAAGACTGCCTCGGTGGTGCAGTGGTAGCGTATGCGACTGCTGTGCTGAGGTCTCGGGTTCGACTACTGGGTCTGACCTAATGTTTGTATGATCTGCGAATATTTATTATGGCGTTTTGTGTCAGATGTCCGAAATAAAATATGAAAACAAAGTAAGTTCAAAAACCCGCTCTAAGCTTAAGCGATCACGCAGGGTAAGTGAAACTCCTTTCTAGGGTATACCTGGTTCCCCGGCTATTAGTACCCGAGACAGCGTGCGGTTTTAGTCGGTTCGAGTCCGACATGCCACCGACAGGTGGTATCCGAGGGGATTTCCGCACGGAAAAAAAAGGGTAAGTGAAACTACAGCGATTTCTTATTATAAGTGGAGGAAGTTTGTATGAAGTCACCGTCATCATTAATGAACAAATTATAAAGTGAAAAGGTAAATCAATTAATAAATCAGCATATAGCTGTAAAGTACTAGACGTGGGCCTCTCTCAATGCGCAACGTAGCATCCGATTCTCTGCCTTTGGGTACGGAATAAAATGCTAGAAGCTCCAGACGAATGACCTAAAGAACTAAGCTGGTATGGACGTGATGTTAAAGTCTAAGGACCCGCTGTCTTTACTCTATTCTATACTCTTGACATTTGTGCACAATGATGGCCAAATTAGAAATGTCGGAACAAGATGTTAGAATTTTGGCTCTTGTTTTATATTTACAAGAAGTTTAGAAATTGTGAGGGAACAGAAAAATATATTTACACACGTGAAAAAAATACTCTCTCTCTTTCTATTGTCCACACGTTATAAGTTTAGAAGTTTTTATAAGTTATCAAGGCGATATTTGTTGGTCTGTAGGTCTAGTGGTTAGAGACCCTGACTGCGAAGCCCGAGGTCGTGGGCTCGATTCCCACCTAGGAAAAATATTGTGTGATTATCACGGTCATTTGTTCTGTGTCTGGGTGTAATGTATCTATAATATGTATGTATTTAAAAATATATAGGTATGTTTATCAGCAGTCTGGTTAGAATAGCACAGGCTCTGCCTAGTTTATGATCAGACGGCTATGTGTGAGATGTGTGAGGTATTATTATAATTAGCAACTAGCTGTACCATATCACACGTTGCCGTGGCACATTTTGTTTGCATTGATAAAAAATAAGGAACAAAACTAACACGAAACATAGTTAAATTCAATCTTTGAAGGGGGTTGCATATAGTGTCAAAATATGAGTTGAATCGATGCAGAACTTTTTAATTGTTTGACACAAACCTACATATTTTTTTTTATAAATATAGGTGATTATAATTAATTAATTAACGATGCTATCAAACGTGTTCAATGAGTTCTAGGAACTATGAGTTAGGGTAAACATATTTGTTTTAGAAATTATTAAGATACCCAAAATCTATGAATTAGATATATTTACTTACGTAGTGACCCCTTATGTTATTTTATATTACCAATTATACAAAAAATGTGTACAAATCTTAAAAAAGATAGTGATGAAATCCTTCTTTAAGACCTCTTGAAGAGCGAGACAAAATACACTCCATTGATAGAATAATCTGACCTAAGAAGGAATTGTGCACCATCCTGGCACAAAATACCAATAATACTTGGAAAATAAACAGCAAATGACAGTTGGCATTGCTATTTATTACATGCGCCCTATGAACTGAACCATGCGAACGAACGAGGGGAGCCGGTAACCGAGATGCAGACCCATAACACCACTTTTATATCGCCCATAAATCGTCAGATATGAAACCTATGTATGTACAATGTGTCGGTAATGTTCGTGAATAATAAGCAAGCAGTTATTATTTTTGAAATGAATTTCCGTTACATTTAAGCTGAAAATATTATGGCGCAATTTGTAACTTGCCGTGTTAGGTTTTATAGCCTTAACAAGAAAATATGGTTTCATATATTCAGTCAGTCTGTCTGTTAATCTCCGTTCCTCACTCCGACTAAGTTAAATAAAATCTGTTTCTTTTTTAAATACCCTCAATACGTATACACGTAAAGTCGACATTGATGGTTTTTTCGTCAATTCAATAGTACATCTTTAAAAAATTGATCTGAGGGTCCTTGTCCTAGAGGAAGTTGATAGTAAACATATATTTTGTAAACTTTACCTTCACATCTGATCAAGTTACAACATACACTTTACCCTTTAATTTTCTCAAATTAATTATATGAGCGAGTGAATGACAATATAAGTTGGACGGCAACGTGTGTTCTACAGCTTAAAACTTCCACAGACGAAGGTGAGCTTATTTGTGACAATATTAACAGGTACATAAAGCAGGAATTAGAATACATTATGCGTATTTATTTAATTATAATCTCCAAAGTGACAATTAATTAATTTTCACCACGGTTTAAGTAAAGTAATATTTGCAGTCTTTGACATCTTTGTAAGGTTTGGGCTCTACTGTTTTGAATTTATTCCTATAAACTATTAGTCTTCTGAATATATATTGTGTCTCATCAGGATTGAATGAAAATTAATTGGTGTCATAGATGTACACGAGGGTTAGTAAGAAAACATATTTAATTCATACAACGTCTTGGGGCACGCTCAGTGAAACTGTGATTGGATTAGTCGGAGAGGTGCGTGTGTAATTTTGTGTTTGTTTTCGCAAGTCCCTGTTCAATTATGGCTTGATTGTGGTCGTATTTACAACGAGGAAATACTACAAGTGATTCGAGCACATTGTTAATTTTATATTTAACAATTGTAAATATTTAGAGGGCTTAGGTAAACAGACTAACAGACACTATGTTAGTAAGTTTTAAATAAATTTGAATAGCGGATTGAATTAAAAAAAAAACAAATACTAAGAATCTCACTTAAATTTTGTACAAATAATGACTAATTTTTGGATACTTTCTACCAGAAGTTTTGATGATAAATATTATTTAACGGTAAAATAAATAAATACGTGGATAAAACAAATATTAATACCAAACACACACACACACACACACAACTAAACATTTTTATGATTGTAATAAATAATTCGCCCGATTTTAGCTATTAATTCCAAAAATATGACCAAAGAAATGACATTGGACCAATAAAACACCTGTGTCGTAGCCAGGACATGTTATTTATAGGCAGTCACTCTCAGGCTATAATTAATTCAGTCCTGTTATGCTTTGTTTTCTACTTTTAAACTGTTCAAAGTAGTTCTGCATTATAACAATAAATTCTTGTACATATAAAAATTAGAGATATCCGGCCAGTTGGTCTAGTGGCTAGTGGCTAGCTAAGCCGCAGGTCGTGGGTTCGATTCCCACCCAGTACAAATATTGTGTGATGAGCATGATCATTTGTTCTGTCTGGGTGTAATTTATCTATAGTAGTATTTATCAGCCGTCTGGTTACCATAGTACAGGCTTTGCCTAGTTTGGGATCAGACTGTGAGTAAGTGTGGAGTGTGTATGTATGGAGTTGCCATTGCCAGTCGGCAATGGCAACTCCATACATACATTTGCTAGTCTTTTTTATAAAAAATTAAAAAAAAGAGATTTTTGATAAGGTGAGTTTAAAGTCAAATGATTATTTCATTACTTTATGAAAATGAGAATCGAAAAGATAGAATACAATAGGCAATTGTAATGTAAATAAAATCAGACACGATGATAAACATTTCCAACATTGAAATTCTTGGCGTAAACATATCGAGCGAAATCCAGTTTTGCGGTAAGTTCTTCCAAGCAAGGCCAAATTAGGTTCGAAGGAGCTTGGTGCGCTAAATAAATCGAGACAGAAGTTTAAGTCACAACAACAACTTTATAAGGCGCAGTTTGAGTTGCATTTGGAATGCTATTCTTATCTTCGGCCAGGGGCACCCCAGTACTACTAGCAGTTTCCTCCTAGATCATTACAGACGAAGAACAACTAGAATCGTCGAATACTCTTGAAATAATTTTGTGAATGTCAAATTGATAGTATTTATATCCTAAACTTTCGTATTGCTTATGCTGGCTTCAAATAATCATTATTATTTTCATGGCGAACATTCACAGTACTATCGTCATGAAATTATAATAATAGTAATAAAAATAATGTATTTTATTTATTGATAATACGTTATCACTTAAAAATCGTCTTTAATTAGCTCGTTTTTTCAAAGAAAGATTTTTAAAACTAACCTAAAGTGATAAAATAAACTAAAACTACGAAACTACCAAATCATCTCAAACAATTTCAGAAACGAAAACATGTACGTAAGTTTCGGAACATAATGTAAACGAATAGGAATTAGATTTGTGGGATCTATGAATTAGATGTAGGCTTATGTAAATCGGGTCTTCATAAAATTTATAAATTACTGGTCGCCGTCATTTCTATTGAAGTGTACTTATCTTTGTGATTGATGAACTTCGCTTATTCAAATATACCGAATTAATCTATAGTGGACACAATAAGGAATTGTAAAAAACTGGTGTTAAATAAAGTAGTTAGGGGACATTTTGAATTCCATTCTATGGATAATGTGAAACTTTAGAATGTATAAAAGTCTATTTGCAATAAAATAGTTACTCTTCATTAAATATTTACCTATTCGATGGCAACTGCAGAATTATATATGTAAGTGTATGAGAATAATTTATTATTTTAGTAAACCTATCAAATGCTGCTTCAAATTATACAATGGTCACTTGTCACACCTATGAGTTAATTAAATTAGTTACATAGGCCGTCAAACGGTTGTAAATTATAGCCACATAATATGTCAACGTACATCAATATCAGTCAACGCGAGATGATATTGTAATACGATATAGGACAGCTACTGAATATAGTATCTAGCAATCAACATTTAAATCATTAGTCATCATCTGCAGTACAGTAATAGTATGGAAACTAAATACGAGAATGATAGTAGTTACATCAGTGATCGTACAATACGTAACTTATTTCAGTCACTTTAAAAAGTTGGTCCTGTATCTATAAATAAGTACTTATTTAATCACTTATTAGATATTGACAGCACGATAAAGAAAGTTATTACTTCTGCAGTCCGTGTGGTGACGGATTAAGAATACAGTCTGACTAAGGGAGACAGCTACGCAGAACAACAGCACTTCAGCGAGAAGGAACACTCGACACAAACCCTTTTTTTTTTTTTTTTTTTTTAACGTGTGGAAATCCCCTCGGACCGTCACCCCTCCGGGGTTTGCGGCGGGTGGTGTGTCGGACTCGGACCGACTAAAACCACACGGTGTGCCACTCTGCGCCTGTAACAGGAGGGATCCGGGAACAGCTGTTGTTAAGACATCCGGACCCCTCCTAGCGCCAGCCCGCTCCTGGTGCGGGCTCCGTCTCAATGTAGATGTTCCTCTCTTTAGGCGACGTCCGGCACACGCGGACGCCGCCCCCTCGCGGCTGGCCAACTAATGCGGGTGGAGGGGAAACCCACCCCGTCCACCCGCGGCCACACTCAGGGCGGCATGAGGCTGTGGTAGGCGGGCCTCCGCCGCCCGGTTCGCCGGCGGCGGATCGGGTCCGAGTGGAGGTCGTCCTCCCGGGCCCTCTCCGCCGCCTCCTTCCGCGAGATTACTACCTCGCAGAAGGTTGCGACCGCGGTAAAACAACTGTCGCTACCGGCCATGGAGCGTACTACGGCCGGTAGCGAGAGATCCACTCCTCAACCGTGCCCGGAGAGCACCTGCGTCAGTCGGAAGGAAAGGGTCCCGTGCTGCCGCCCTGCCCACTCGGCGATGACCGGCTGGAGAGCCTCCACGGCGGCGAAGCCAGCGCGTGGAGTCTCCAGCCGGAACGACCAACGAGCCATCGTGGCTCGGCGAGCGGCTTCGCGCCACTCGCGCACATCCTCGGGCGGAGGGCGAAATCCGCTCTCCGCCCGGAAGTCAGCCACTCGCCGATAAACTTCGGCGAGCACTTCCGCCTCCAAATCCCACGGGGGAGTTCCGGCCAATGCGCATGCCACCTCCGTCGAAACGGTGCGGTAACCGCGTATGGCTCTGACCGCCATTACCCTCTGAGGGCGCCAGAGGCGTACCCTATTCTGGGCGGTCAGAGCCGCCGCCCACACCGGTGCACCGTACAGTGCCATTGACCGGACAACCCCCGTGTACAGCCGTCTTGTCGCGACGCTGGGTCCACCCATATTGGGCAGAAGTCGCCCTAGGGCAGACGCAGCGCCGACCAGCTTTGGAGCAAGCTGTCGGAAGTGCTCGTCGAAGAGCCACCTCCCGTCGAGGATCAGGCCCAGATATTTCATCTGGGCCCGAACCGGTACGAGGACCGAGTTGACCACGATTGAGGCGCCAGGGGGTGGACCACGACGGGGCCCATGGAATAACAGGGCCTCCGTCTTATCTAGGGCCACCCGTAAGCCCAGCGCCTCAATGCGCCCGACCACCAGGGAGACTCCCCCTGTGGCCAGGCGCGCCGCCTCTTGGAAGTTTGCCCCCCGGGCTGTCACGAGGGTATCGTCTGCGTAACAGATTACACCCAGCCCGGGGGGGAAATCGGCGCGAAGGGCCCAGTCGTACCCTATGTTCCACAAGAGGGGTCCAAGAACAGACCCCTGTGGAAACACCGCACGACATGGGCCGACTCCTCAAATTACCTTCTCGGTCCTCGTACACGACGGTACGCTCCTCTAAATAGTCTGCCACCAGCCGCCTCAGGTACTTTGGCACCCCATGATAGTGGAGTGCTTCCCTGATGCAGCTGAATGGCAGACTATTGAATGCGTTGGCGATGTCCAATGACACCGCCAACAGCACGCCGCCACAGCTCACGGCCTCTTCGGTCACGGCCCTCAGGCGCAACACAGCGTCGACTGTCGAACGCCCCGCCCGAAAACCAAATTGGGCGTCCGACAGATCGGGGCCCACCTCGCAGAGGTGCCGGACGATGCGGGCAGAAAGAACCCTCTCAAACAATTTGCCCGCCTCGTCCAGCAGCACGATGGGCCTATAGGCCGCGACCGAATCGGCAGGCCGTCCCGGCTTCCTCAATAGGACCAGCTTAACGCTCTTCCAGCACTCAGGGAAGCGTCCCGACGCCAAGCTAGCGTCGAACACCTCCCCGAGGCGGTCTGCCAAGTGGTTGAGGGCCAGGGCCAGCACTCGGGCCGGTACCCCGTCTGGCCCAGGGGCGGTGTTCTTGGAACGGATCCGTAGAACAGCCGCCCCTACCTCCGAATCCCGGACGGGCGGAACATTGTCCTCCCCGTGCTCCCCGTCGTCTCCGGCCAAGGAGGCCATCGCCGGGGGAGTGTGTTCCGCTCGTTGCGGGAAAAGGCCCTCAACCACTTCTCGCAGGAAGCTGGGCTGGAGAGTCTCCGTAAGGGGGGGGCCCGACGCGCGGAGCTTTTGTCGCACCGCGCGGTAAGGGCGACCCCAGGGGTCACGATTAAGACCCTCCAGCATCTCCTGTCTTTTTTTCTTCTTTGGCGCGGCTAATGGCCAGCTTCAGAGTTTTCCGCGCCCGTCGGTACTCCTCATGAAGCCGGTCCTCCTCACCGTCTCCACGGTGACGCCGCCGACTGCGCGTGTAGGACCTCCGGGCACTTGTACAGGCCGCACGGAGGTCCGCCAGCTCCTGGGACCACCAGTAGACCTCCTTCCTTGGAGGCCGACGACCTCGAACGCGGGGCATGGCCGCATCGCATACATGCGTAATCGCATCGCGAAAGCGGCCAGCCCCCACGTCGACCTCCTCGGTCGGAGCCTGAGGAGACAGCCACGAGTGAATTATGGCTGCCTCATCTAGTAGGTCCCGGTTCAGCCTGGCAACAGCCCACCGCGGAAAGCGGGATAAACGCCGCGCCACGTGACCCCTACTGGAGTCCTGGGTCCGGGAGAGCTCAAATCGGATATACAGGTGATCCGAGAGCGTCTCAACCTCTTCCAGGACACACCAGTTCCTTACTCGTGCGGCGAGGACAGGGGTAGCGAACGAAAGGTCCACTATCGACCCCCCCTGCTGTCGCACGCACGTGTTGGTGGAGCCTCTGTTTAGAAGACAGAGGCCCACCGAGGCCGCCCACTACTCTACGGCCTCGCCCCTGGCGTCCGTCCTGGGGGAACCCCATGCAATGGACTTTGCGTTGAAGTCCCCCAGCACAAGGACGTGCCCAGACGCTAGTCGCCGTATCGAGGTCTCCAAGCTGGTTAGGAAAACCTCGAAGTCGTTCAAACTCCGGTTGGGGGAGAAATAGACACCATATATGGTGATCCCCCCCCACTCGACGGCAACATATCCAGTGCCCTTGTCTCTTAGCGACAAGGGCGGGGAATGAGCCGTCGTGGAACCGACGACTGCCACGGAGCCGTCCCAGTCACCCATCCAGTTTGGACGGGGAGGGACAGAATAGGGCTCCGCGACTACGGCAACACCTATCGACCACTGTGCCATGGTTTGCAGGAAGAGATCCTGCGCCGCGGCACAGTGGTTCAGGTTCGTCTGGACCAGGAGGTTGGAGACTTGATCCATTACTGGATCGTCTCTACAACCTCCTCCATGGGCGACGACGTCGACGCACGAACTACATCGGAGGCAGCCTGGGTCGACTGGCTAACCCCCGACGTCTGCCGAGAACTGCGGGGAGGCTTGCAGCCTCTCTGCCCCATCTGGTGATTGGCGGGCTTATTGCCCGCCGCACACACTGGGCAGTGAGGGGCGGCAGAGCATTCTGCCGCCTTATGCCCCGGTTGACCGCAGCGGAAACACAGTCCGCCGCAGTCAAAACAACTGTCGCACTTGACGCGCGTGTGTCCCGATGCTAGGCATTTGTAGCATCTCATCGGTCTCGCCGCCAGGACTGTGATCCTGGCGCTCACGAAACCGATGAGCAGCCTGCCGGCGTCGGCCAATACTTTGGCCGACGCTACGGGACAGCTGACCCACACGGCGAAAAGCCCTCCTGGACCGGGGCGGATGGTGCCGACCCTGACGTTGTCCGCGCTGCACCCCGTCTTCTCCCGGATTACAGCGCGGACATCTTCGGCCGTCACTGAGTCGTCCAGGCCCGAGATGCGCAGTTCCGCGCACTTGGTAGGCCTGGCGACCCTGACACCATCTGTGGCTGCAAATATTCCCCGCAGCTTCTCAGCGAAGGAGTCTGCCGTCTTTGCGCCTTCAGCCCCAGGGAACTCGAGAACTCGAGCTCCCGTCTGGGCGAGGCGCATCCTGACCCCCACCGTCCCAAACTCGTTGGCGAGGCTGTCCCGGGCCTTTTTGAAGACGGCCGCATAGGACAGCCCGCCGTCAGCCGCCTCCGGGGACACGGTCACAACTACAGCCGTGGTTTTGGGCGGCTGCAGCTTCCGCGGCCTCTTTGCAGAGGCCGTTGCCACCGGTGGCGAAGGCTGGGCTTGGGCTGATTTTTGGGCAGCCCTTCTGGCCCGCCTTCGGGACTTCTTGGAGCCCCTCGCCTCCTGCCAGCCCTCGTTGGAGGGGGCAGGTGCGGAGGGGCCCGGCAGGGGTGTCGGAGTGGGGAGCGGAGGGAATGCCACTCCGCTCCTCGGCGCCGTTTTAGGCCCCGTCTTGGCCGGCACTTTGGCCTGCGCCTTGGCCGGCGCCTGGGACGGTGCCTTGGCCGGCGCCTGGGCCGGTGCCTTGGCCCCCCTCCTCGGCTTTTGGGGAGCCGATGGAGTCGGGGCAGACGCCGCCGCCGCGTAGGAGACGCGGCCTCCCACTACGGGGAGCGCGGTCGGAGCGGCGGCCTTAGGCCGCTGTGTCGACGCGAGCGGGGGGCGCACAACCGGCGCAGGGGGCAGTCTCGCCTCCAGGCCAGCCAGGCGTCCGTCCAGCATATTCCCAACTGCGATGAGGATTTCTCGCAGTTGGGAGTCAAATGCCCCTGAGTTGGTGGTAGGGGCAGGCTGGGACGCGGACGGGGCTTCCCGCTCGGGGAGGTTCGCCTGGAAGCGGGCGAACTGAGCGCTCAGCTCGTTCACCCGCTCCGTCAGCCTCACTTTGGCCACCTGCAGGCGAGACACATCGCCCACCAGGCCCTCAACGACCTCCGACAAAGCGGAGGAGGAGTCCTTAAGGGCCCTCACAAACGAGCCCTTAAGGTTCACGGACTTGGTGGCCACCTTGTGGATGACGGCCACCGCCGCTTTCGCCCTCTCCTGCACGGACACGGGAGCCTGGGGGGCATTTCCCCCCACCGGCTCCCGAACCTTGAGCAGGAGATCCGCGATCTCCTCCTCCGCTACGGCCTCGCCGTCTACTCGTACATTCCTGTATGACTCCGCGTTTGAGAACGCGGAGCCTGACGGGGTCAAGACCGAGGCCGAGGCCGGTTTGCGTGCCCTCCCTCGGCGGCTGCTTGCCACCTTTGGTGGCATCATCTCCTGGGACGTGTCGGTTTCCACGTCCCCTGAGCGTCCGCGTTTTCGGCTGTCGCTGCGATGTTCCGCTTCCATGGCCTCCGCGCCATCCGACGACGCGGCGGATCCGGAACGCAGCCGATCCGATGCTCTTCGGCTCCCAGAGACCAGCGTCAGACTGACTTCTGGGAGCCCCACCGAGATAGGCGTTCCCGACGCTATCTCACCCTACGTGGATGACCCATCCACTCCACTGCTCCTCTTCTCTTTCATTTCAGAGTCCGTTTTGCTTGCCTTTTTCTTTTGTAATTGGTTTTCCGATCGTTTTTTAATATTTTTGTTCATATTGTCCATAATAATCCCACGAGTGGGGGAGAACTAAAGGTCCACCCGGGCAGAGATCCCCCATTACCCGGGCAAGCGTATGTTTTTAACCCAACCGAGGGGTCCGCAGGTACCTCGGCTTGGAGTGCGCTCGCGACTGAACTTCCCATCAGCCATGCATCCCCTGGCCACGCACCAGAACACGGGATTCGGGGAATTTTTTAGAGAGGTTATCTTCCTCGCGGTCCGGGCGGTTAAGCCAAGACCCTCGCCCCCGATCAGAGCCGCGAGACTTAACCACAGCGCTCTTCTCGGGATTACGATATGCCGACGGTTGACAGGGAGACTACGTCCCCCTGCCTGCTCGGTGGTAGTGTGAGTACACGCCGAGCCCGTCCTCCTTTCTCCACCGCTGTCAGCGGAGAAACTGTGGCCCCTACAGGGCCCCGCCATCAGGTTTTTTACCGAGGTTTCCTCCTCCATGCTCCGAAGAGCGAAGAGCCAGCAGGGCAACCGGCAGACACGCCCACCCTGCTGGACCAGGCCTTGCCCGAGAGCCGATGAACGGCTGCCTCTTCTGCTAGAATATTGGCCGCTGGCGATAATCCTCTCCTCCAAGAGGACAAGGAGGAAACAGTACCATCGCCAGCGTTTCCAGGGTGCACCACGAGGAGGTTTTCTAGTCCAGCACCCTATACCAACCCGTCTGGCCAGCGTGGTATAGTAGGCCAAAACCTCCTTTCTAAGGAGAGGCCTATGTCTAGCAGTGGACTATTAAAGGCTGTTGATGATGATGATTACTTCTGCAGATAAAAGTGTCATATTTTGATCTTCACTAAACTATTTCTTTGGTAAAATAACCTTGCTTTTTTGTTAATTGAATAAAAGACTATACAAAATAATGCTAAATGGGTCATTAGGAAAAGATGATAAAATACTATCAACATAACATATCTAAAATAATACATATCAATCGGAATCTCGCGAATTGCAATGCGCAATAATTATTAGGCGACTGAAAATTCCCTGAAAATTCATGTGAAACCTTAAAGCTTGGACTGCACTTTATTTCCGTGAGTTCAGTCACGTATAGCATTAGCGCGACATCACATCTAATAAATAGTACATATCAACATGACAAGCAATTTCGGCATCGTGAGGAACATATGTCCTTCGGCCATTGTACGTCACGTTTTGTTACTCGAATTTCACACGTTCCAAAAGTCATGTCGTCGATGTCGTTACTCGTCATAGTAAGAAATAGGCACGAAACACTATTAAGGTATCATCATCATCATCATCATCATCAACAGCCTTTAATAGTCCACTGCTGGACATAGGCCTCCCCTTAGAAAGGAGGTTTTGAGGTGAAAAGATTTTCACTGTCTTTGCTGAAGGAACATTTCCTCGTATATAGCGGTGCGGTAATATTCGTATAATACCAAAAAGTGGCGACAAGCCACCGGATGATCCTAAATCCTACCGACCAATCACATTGTTACCATCGTTAGGAAAGCTTTTAGAACGTCTTGTAGTGCCCCGGCTTCTGGCAGGTGGAGTCAAATTTCATGATAGACAATTTGGATTTACGTTGGGTAAATCGACAACTGACGCTGTTATATCGGTTAGAAAGTTTGTCACAGAGTCAAAATTTCAATACGTACTGGCTATTTTCTTAGATATATCTGGCGCATTCGAAACCGCATGGTGGCCCATGCTATTGCTGAAATTAAAATCACGGGGGTGCTTTAAAAATATTTATTTCCTTATCTCTTCGTACTTTTCACAAGGTACAACTAAACTAAGACTTGGTCATCATTCATTCATCAGGGATCGGTGCTAGGTCCATACTTGTGGAATATCGGCTTCGACGATTTTCTTGCGATACCAATACCATCCGGATATACTCTGAACGCGTATGCTGATGACGGCTTATTACTGGTGGAATCTGATACTAGGGCGGGGCTTGAGAGTTTAGCCAATAGATGTTTGAACTTGATATCTCAATGGGGTGAACGTAATCGCTTAACTTGTACCCAACAAAACCTTCCAGCTACTTTTAAAAGGTAACCTCAAATCACTGCCGAGCATAAGATTTTACAATGTTACTGTAAAAAATAAAACCTCAGTGTGTTATCTTGGATTAGTTTTAGAAAGAAACTTTTTATTTACCTAACATATTAAAATAGTTAATGAAAAGTCTAAAAAAAGTTTCTGTGCATTGACAAGGATATCAACTGCGACATGGGGTCTGTCATTTAATACATTAAAGATCATATACGGAACTACTTATTTAGGTTCTATGTGCTATGGTGCACCTGTATGGGCCGATAGGGCGACCGTAGGCGCTGTCCGTTGCAAACTGTTACAAGGCCAACGACTTGCACTGATTGCAACGACTTGCATTCTTGTGCAAGGCATATAGGACGGTTGTCGATCTCGAGGTGCAGAGACGTGCAGCCATGTACTATTCAGGACAACAAAACATGGAATGCGATATTCTGGGCGCGCGGGATCGCGGTAAAATTACAAGATTGCTTCAACAGCGGTCCGATGTCTATAATGACCTCATAGACGAATGGCAACAACGCTGGGACGAATAATCCAAGGGGCGCCATCTTTACCAATTCTTGGATATGGCTTGAGGTGGATCACTGTGTCGCTCAATTTCTTACGGGTCATGGTATCTTTTGGAGCAAGTTGTATTCATTTAAATTAGTCGAGTCACCATTGTGTCAATGCTCAACACCTAACTCTCACTATGAACAGTCTGCTCATCATATCCTCTGGGAATGTAGACTTTGGTATAATGAACGTAATATAATGCTAAATAGCTCGCAGGTGACATCTGGGGCGGTATACTATGGGGATCTTGTGTCAACTAGGGTGAATTTCCGTGCGTTTAGGCGATTCTGCCATACATATTATAGAAATCAAATATAGCTCACGTAGGACCCCTAAAATTTTGTGGCCGTGGTTCTTCCCTGTTTAAAGGCTATTTTACTTCATTTTGTCACCCGCTTTGCTAAGGAGGGAAGTCGATTTACTGTATTTCCAACTGCTCGAATTTTCTTTTGATTAATTTCGTTGCGGGTTCCAAGACAGTTTAATTTATTCCTTTGACTTCCCGAGTGTCATAACTTGGTGTGTTCGTGGGTCACTGCTGTGGATCCTGGTGTACAGGAGTTACAGTGGTGGGCGTGTGGATGGGATTAGTCTGTAACGAATCGAAGTTTCAAAGTTTTTTTATGGATGATGACTAGGAAGTTAATAGACAAGAGCTTTTTGTACTATTATTTATAGATTATAGCATTAGTGTATTTTAAGTTATATTGCTTCATAGAATTTTATCGAGACTTGGTTAGGGTAGTTAATTTTTGTTCTGAAGATTTATTGAATTTGAAGATTTATTATCATAATTACTAATGAAAGAAAATTAACTAAGTTACGTAATTGACTAGAGGCGTCACACTTCGTAAAGGTTTTAAACATAATATGTCAATCCTCGAACATTACTAGTGATTTTGAAAATGCCATGTACTACCACGAAAGCCTAGCTAAATAGTTTCCCCATCAAAAACTACTAACACAGGTCATTTACATATAATAGAAAGAGACTTAGCACAAGGGCTTTTGCGGGAGGCGTTAGACTATCCGTAACTCATTGCTTATTAATTCCACATACCTTAACTTTCTGTATGTAGCTATAAAAAAAGAAATTTGAATAAACTAAAAGTTTTATCTGTAATCTTAAATTACTGACAATTGCAGGAGTATTCCTATTCCAGATAGCGTGAAAAGTGATTAGCGTAACTCGCAATAGCTCTGAGTACCGAGTGAGATAAACGTTTAAAATGCTCTTAGCATTTTAATACGCGATGTACGTTTATACATACACATCTCAGTTATCTTAATAAACCTGCATTCAATCAATATACTATTCTATCATTACTCAATCAACAAAAGGCGTATAGATTTCACAGTCTGGCAATACAATACGGATGCATTATTTCAATGTTGTACGGTGTATTCGTGGCACGTTGCGCCCGTCGGCATGTTCCCCAAGGGGAACGAAACGAGATTCCCACAGATGTATAAATTTTTTATATCTGCAGCATTGATTAGCTTTAAGGCTTACATTATTGTGAACCGTGTTTAAATTTGACCATGACAGAGACATGTTTTGGCATCTGAGACCTTGGCTCGACCAGAGATGTCAGAACAAATAATTGTGTGAGTCATAAGTCTTAAGTAATTTGGGATTAGATTGTAGTGTGTGTGTGATATGTGTCAAGTTATTATTATTATTCATATCAAACAATTGATTATTTTTAATAATCAATTGTGCGCGATTGAATTTAATTAAAGTTAGATATTACACAAGAAATTGTATTATAGATAACAAGGCACGATAACTCATAAACTTAAGAAAGATATTAAATCATTACATGCTTTTTAAGTTAAAAAACAAGTTTCTTATGTCATACCATTTGCAATTTCCGAACAACGCAGTTTTGCAACAAAAAAAGTATATGTTAATAACTTGCATTATTGCGATGTTCCGACCAGGGCGGGGGAGGCCAGTTCGTTCGCATATCTCCTCCCGTGAGAGCTCTGAAATGAGATTCGTCCCCATAATCCGCAGATGCATGGCCTCCCCACGGGGGCACGCGATGCCGCATTGATTAGTTTTGTATTAAAATAAGTAATTTGTTCCCGTGCACTTTATGTTTAATTTATATTTTAAGTACTGAGCATGATTTATTTGTGAAATATATAATTGTAATAAAACTATACGAAATTCGGTAGGCCGACCTATTTCCTGTCCTAGCATCAATTTTAATGATTTTTCTTTTCCAGCTGAAGTTTAAATGCATACTCCAGATAATCACTATTAATCAAATTGTTTCTAGTTAGACTTGTGCACAAAATGTATAGTGAGGTATTGGGTCTACAAGTAAGTGTAATAAAAATATTCATTTGTAATAAAACCTTTAGCGGGTTTAAAAATAATATCGCTCGAGTGAGCATCCTCCTGGTGTTGCGTACGTTCATGAGCTATTGACCTTAGATTTTATTGTAATAATATAATTTTATTATAATCGTATTGTAGTATTATATTGTAAATGGTATGTACCTATTGTATTTGTATTTTATAATAAATATTTAGACACCAATATCTATTCGACCTTTACAAGTATTTGAGATTCGAACACATTCTATCGTTGTGGTACATTGTGCGACATCAAAACAAACGCGGTGACTTGACAAGAGTAAGATTGAGAGGTCCACAAATTAAGTACAAAGGCTGTCACCGGCGCGCCGGTGCTCGGGCCGCTGCTCATGAAATATTCATGAACACGGATGCGGTCGAATGTATCGCTACGATATATTTACCGCTGACCGCGACGGTCGCCGAAATAATAACTACGCGAGATTTTAGATGGAATACCTATTTCCTTATACTGTATTCATAATAGTTTTTTTTCATATTAGGATGAAGTTAGCTAAGAAAAATATTTTTCCTTGCTTTATTTCTAAGCCCATTTATAATATTCGTAGACTACTCTAAAGTATTCTAAATTCTGAATTACAACTACATCTGGTCAACCCTCAACGGCAAGGAGTGGACAACAAATACATCAAGATCATCATAAACATTTACAGCTTAAACAAAAACCGTATAAAACTTGAAACGGCAGGCGATTAATTTCCAATAGACAGAGGTGTCAGACAAGGAGATCCACTGTTACCTAACTTATTTACGGCCAAACTGGAGAATATCTTTATAAGTCTAGACTGGGATAGATACGGCCTCAATACAAATTGGTGTCGTCTTAACTATCTAAGATTTACCGATGATATTATCTTGCTTGAAGAAGACCCAAGTAGAGCCAGCAAGAGCAAAGATGTAGGCCTTCAAATAAACATATCAAAAACGAAGCTAATGACCAATTAGAGGTTAGCTTCTCGGTGTAACACGTAAGTAGTACGTAGTTACACAGTTACGCTATTATATTAAAGTATAAATAGCTGCAACTTTCACTGTAATAAACGAGAATTTATAAAGTTTGTTTTTTAGCAGTCAGCGAGCAGTTAATGCATGGCAGCCTAATAAAAAAATGTTGTAAATCTACAGGTTATGTAAATTATGTGTAAGGGATTATCATCACTGCTTAAAATCGAAAAGTAACGTATATTGTTATATAGTTGACAGTATAGATAGATAGTAGCTCTGAATACTCCCATATTGTAAAACTAACTAGATTTTGGGTATAGATGAGAGAAATAAGGATGTGGTTTTTCAAAAACGTTACAAAAATAATATCGCTCGAGTGAGCATCCTCCTACACCAGGAGGATGCTCACTCGAGCGATATTATTTTTGCGTACGTTCATGAGCTATTGACCTTAGATTTTATTGTAATAATATAATTTTATTATAATCGTATTGTAGTATTATATTGTAAATGGTATGTACCTATTGTATTTGTATTTTATAATAAATATTTAGACACCAATATCTATTCGACCTTTACAAGTATTTGAGATTCGAACACATTCTATCGTTGTGGTACATTGTGCGACATCAAAACAAACGCGGTGACTTGACAAGAGTAAGATTGAGAGGTCCACAAATTAAGTACAAAGGCTGTCACCGGCGCGCCGGTGCTCGGGCCGCTGCTCATGAAATATTCATGAACACGGATGCGGTCGAATGTATCGCTACGATATATTTACCGCTGACCGCGACGGTCGCCGAAATAATAACTACGCGAGATTTTAGATGGAATACCTATTTCCTTATACTGTATTCATAATAGGTTTTTTTCATATTAGGATGAAGTTAGCTAAGAAAAATATTTTTCCTTGCTTTATTTCTAAGCCCATTTATAATATTCGTAGACTACTCTAAAGTATTCTAAATTCTGAATTACAACTACATCTGGTCAACCCTCAAACGGCAAGGAGTGGACAACAAATACATCAAGATCATCATAAACATTTACAGCTTAAACAAAAACCGTATAAAACTTGAAACGGCAGGCGATTAATTTCCACTAGACAGAGGTGTCAGACAAGGAGATCCACTGTTACCTAACTTATTTACGGCCAAACTGGAGAATATCTTTATAAGTCTAGACTGGGATAGATACGGCCTCAATACAAATTGGTGTCGTCTTAACTATCTAAGATTTACCGATGATATTATCTTGCTTGAAGAAGACCCAAGTAGAGCCAGCAAGAGCAAAGATGTAGGCCTTCAAATAAACATATCAAAAACGAAGCTAATGACCAAATCAACATAGATCGACATAGTGCTGAACGGAAACAAGCTTGATTATGTACCAGAGTATGTGTATCTGGGTCAGATAATCGCCCCTATAGACCAAATGTAAAAAGAAGTAAACAAGAAGATTGCCAGTGGCTGGAGAAAATACTGGTCATTAAAGGAAATAATGAAATGTAAAGAACTAAGCTTAACCATCAAAAGAAAAAATCAATACGTGTATCCTCGTCTGTATTACATAATATGGAAGCGAAACCTGGTCCCTCACCCAGAATCACAGACGAAAACTATCCCAGGTGCCAGCGGGCAATGGAGAGAAGTATGTTGGCGATAAAATTTAAGGATGAAATTTCCTCAACTGAAATAAAGAACAAAATCAAAGTCTCCGACATACTTCCTCCAAATGACCACTTCAAATTGCGTTGGACAGGACACATGCAAGACAGACAAATGGAGTAAACAGGTATCACGCTCATACCCATGAGATGGAAGGAGACAACACGATAAAGGTGACATGGGACACCACTTTGTGTGATCCACAAATTGTTAATCTGAGTCTGGGTGTTCTTTGTGTCCGTTTCATGTATGTTTGTAAAGTCATTTACATAAAATGAGGAACACTTTATTGTGATAAATTTTATTTTATCTTATTTTATTCAAGGCGGCATCATATTGTATATTTAGCCGTAACTAAATATACAATATGATATTAATTCTCTACATGTCATTTACAAGCTTCTACTTGTAGAAAGAAGACAGTGCTAATTAATAAAATCAAATACATGCTAGAGTATACACAGATTATTACAACAATTTATGTTCTAAATATAATTGACATAGTTGGTGTTACTGCAGAATAAATCAATGAGTTCATTATAGTTTAGTTTTTTTAAATGACCTAGAATCTCTTGGTACGTATCAAGAAGTATTTGTACCTTGTATCAGTAAACACACTCTGTAATAAAAAAAATCATGAATTCTTTTATCAATGCTCTTCTACTACGTCAAAAAAGTTTTATGTACCACTTGGCATATAAATTTAATTTGTCAAAGAAACTAACTAGTTACACAAACCGACTAACTCATTTCAACATAACATCATTAAAAAGCGGCGCGAAATTTTATATCTATCTCTTTTACACAAGTTAGTCCACGTTCATATCAATTGTCCTAATCTGCTTCACAAACTTAACTTCACTATCACTCATAAACTACCAAAACTGTCTAGATTCTCATTGTTCACACCTAAGCGATCCAAAACTAACCTTGGCTGTTGTTTTCCTTTAAATAGGCTCCAGGCAGAACATAAGTCTATTAGTAAACCTAAGGATATCGATATGTTTAGATTTAGTTTAACTTCTTTTAAAAATTCTATAATTGTCAAGCTGTTGTAGATTTTTAAGTAGTTACTTTGTAAGAAACTGTCTGCTCAAGTTTTCTTTTTAAGTTAGGGTAAGCCTTACGCTCCCAACTCTCTTTCATTATTATGCTTTCCATGGCAACCTGTAATTAAGGCAGCACTAATGCTTGTATATCACTGCCATTGTATCTCTTGCTTTTAAGGTGCATGTTCTTGTTGGTTGTCCAAATGAATAAAATAAAATAAAAATAATATTTCTCTCCTGAAAGTAAAATATTTCCGAATAAAATATGGATTCATTCCAGTGTTTACCCACTCTAACTTAAACTCTTAATCATCTAACAATATTTGCTTGTCAGACATTCTCGATAGTGACAAAATAAAATAAAAAAGGATAAAATTTCGTGAAAACCAAAGATATGAGAATGTACCTACACTAAAAATATGTCCACTATTATCTAGACAAAATGCGGTATCAAAATCAGGTACGAACTTAAACTAAGTTACGTTCGTTAACTTGAATCGAATTACCTTCTTACACAAATATGAACTTTTAGGTCTAACGTGGCCCTAGCCGGGTTATTTATATATAGGTTTGAGGTAGATTAACAAAGAAGTTATAACTTGGGTGTTTGCGAGTCCATTGTCTGAATAGAGATTAAGCGAGCCCTCGGTGGATTTACCTAATACCCAGACAGATTGTTAGTCAGTTATACCAAATAACAATACGGCTCATGGTTTAGAAATATTTTATTATGTAGATAAGGTGGGCGGAAAAGGTGTGATGGAAATTCATGAAGTATTATATTTTAAAGAAATAAAAGTAATAAGGTAGCAATAATTACAATGGAGATCAATAAATCCAGATCACACGAAGTTACCTGTACATCTTGTACACTAGAAAACATAGTTTAGTAAAATAAATAGTGTCTAATATAAATGCTTAGTGAACAAAAGTAATACAATGTATTATTAGTCAGTTTGTTTTACGTTAAAAAAGAAAGAAAAAAGACATCATATTAAAACAAGACTAGAAAAACACCACATTTTTCTACAACCATACGATTTTCTTAAGTTCTTGTACTTTGTATTACCTAGACATGCTGGTATTGTTGTATTTATTCAACTTTACATGCTGTACACCAAGTTTCTGATAAGATATTGGGGAATATTCTCCCATTCCTCTACGAGAATTTTGAGGTCTCTAAGCAGGATCAGAGACGGATTTCAATCTCACGCATTGGCCAAGCAGATAGACATTCTATTGTCACCGCTTTTTTATTACACACTCCATAAATTCATATAGTTATGTGCATTTCTTTTTTTTTTCAAATTCCCCTTTAGTTCTTTGATCAAAATCCGGTTCTTAAGATAGCACTTTTGGCATTTACGTTTGGCTACAAGGTAGAAACATGTTTTTTATTTATTTATTGTTTATTTACCGCTTAAAGACCTTGGATTGCTAACAGCTTCAGTAAGATTTCTTGAACGAATATTCAAAGCGGCATTGCTAGGCTTGTATTAAATATGGTTAGATAGAGGGGGTAACACAGCAGACACCCTAAACCAATTCCTGGGTCGCAATTCCCAGGCGCTGTCGAAGTTGCATGTCATTGTATTGCCCCCATCTATCACGCGATGGACCCTACACTAGCTCGGTCAATCCATGGAACGCTAAGAAATAGGTCATTGGACAGCCAGCAGATGTTACATCATTTACTAAAATCTAAAGCATGCATCCATTATATTCAGATTAATGCATAACATTTTGAGGCGTCACATAATGCATAATAGAGTAACACTACATAAAACAGAAGAACATCTATGCGAGTTTAACAATAAACTTAACAAAGAAATGTTTTAAATAATTATATATTTTTATGTGGTAGGTATTCGTATAGGCTATTGATTTGATTTTTTCAGTATTATATTATAATTGTTATCTGTTTCTGATTTTTTTATGTGATAGAGGGGTCGTATCGACGGACGGGTGATGGAACGTGAATACCGCCGCCTATATATATGAACGTCTGCAACTCAGGAGTCACACGCTTTGCCGGCCTTTTAGGAAGTAGGCTTTTCTTGTAGGTTTGAAGGTCGTATCGGTCCCGAAGTACCGTAGACCACAATTTGTTTCACAGATTGGTTGTGATTACTTGTTAAGTTTTTATTTTATAACTCATTTATAATTAAAAAAAGCCACTTAGGTGGAAATATGACGCAGTAGACAAACGACGCAAAATTGGCAAATTATTTTCTAATAGAACTAATACAACATGCTTATAATAAAAATAAGTCATAATATATAGCTAATATAATGACTATTCGATACGTATGTATTCGAACAAACCCTACTCTGATTCTGTTACATAATTTTTTTATAATATACAAAATATTATATGAATTTAGCCACAAAAATCGAAGTCTATAATTATTTTCCATTGTGAAACCACAACATATAAATAGAGCTGATGAGGGTCGCTGGCGCGCATTAATTTGTGGAGTCCGGTAACTGCCGTTAAATATGCACTAAATTTTAAGTACCTACGCTAGCATGTTACTGTGTAATCAAATTATGGCAGCAAGCTCATTGCCTTCTTGCAAATTGGCGAATCTTTAGTACAGATTACTAATAATGTATATCATTATACAGAAGAACGAATGGTTTGGTTAATCAACATTTCCCTAAAGGCTAATTATAAGGTAATCTATAGCTGTCCAATAAAATAATTGAGAAGTATTATACTATAATAGGATATCTTAAAGTTTTACATATCTACGATAACTCAAGTTTCTTTTACATATTTTATTTCAGACTTAAATAATAATAGTATTTAAACACTATAACTAAGGGTAATTTTGAATACCTATGCAGCTTCAACATAAAAGTCGGGTGTGTGCAAAATTATTACATAATTATATTTATATAAGCAAATAAAAGTTTAAGCAAATAAACTTAGTCAGGTAATTATTATAGTGCGATACCCGTAATGTAAATATTGTATAAAGGCTTTAATACAAAACTCTACTGATAGGGACGTTCGTAACCGATAATTGTTTTTTCAGGTGGCAACTAACTAACAAATTCTGTTAAATATATGTTATTGGGGACAGAACGTGATAATACAATTTATCATTGTTCATGTAATTGTATATTCTTTTACGATAATCAATCAAAGTCTCAATATTTGTGTTATATTACAAATTAGTATAAAACTCTGTGAATAAGATTAAGTGAAATTTAATGTAAAAAGAAAAACCAAACTAAATATTACATATTATTAATACCGTTTTCACATCATCATCACATCAACAGCCTTTAATAGTCAACTGCTTTACATAGGCATCTCCTTAGAAAGGAGGTTTTGGCCTACTATACCACGCTGACCAGACTGTTTAGTATAAGGTTTGTGTCAAGTTTTCCTTCTTTTTGCAGTGCTGGTGTCCTGCGTTGTTTTGTACACTTAGTCGGCTCTTACGACACCCACGGGATGAATTGGGGTAGTGACATTCCGTATTCTTAATCCGTCACTACACGGCCAATAACTATACCAATGACTACACGGACAATAACTATATAAATACCGTTTTAACAGTGTCTATTACTAGTATATTCTGTTTTACTTCATTTTTTTCAGTTAGGTTTGTCTAAACCCGATTTCGAAAAGTATTTCAACATTCACCATAAATTTAAGGCAGTTTAAATTTTTGGTTTAAACATGTTATCGTTAAAGCTGCTTTTGCGCTTACTGTAGTGAGGAATAAGTTTGTACAAGTAGCCCTTTAGGACCTTTTGGGTTTCCTTGTGCACTAACATCCTAATCCAAAAATTAATTGGTCAAGGGATGACACATGCTATAGGGTTACGAAGGCTTTGAGCGTTTTTGGTAGTAGTCACAAATAAATTTTTATTTAGAGAAGAGATTTTATAAATATAATTGTATTAATCTAAATCACTTAATCCTGTTTTATTTAAAGAATTATGCGATGAGTTTTTTTTTCTCATGAACTTATTGTTATAACTTATTGTAACTATATTTTTTATTACTCTATGTTTGACTTCATTTATCTTCATCGTTTTCTCGTTACATTCTGCGAAGAGGTAAGCACTACCAAGGGGTGACGAAAAGAGAGATGATTAGGATTCTTATCTCTCTTTTCGTCACCAGGCGCATGAAAGCACTTATTGAACACCGGCTTCGTTAGGAGCTGACCGCATGCTGGAATAGCTTGAGGGCAAGGCCCACAATGACAATTTTAGAAGGCTGACCTGTTTTACGTTTATACGTCCGTCCTAGATTTTGAAAAAAGGATACATTGTTATTTGCTTATACGTCTAATACTGTGAAGACTTATCTCCGAACACAAGCTTTTATTTAAAATTAAATATCAACACCCTTTTCATGCTGATTTACTTAAAGTAACATTTAAGTCAGATTTAGATTTTCAACCAATATTCTATAAATAATTTCTGCTTATAACGGAACTGGAGGAAAACAAAACAAGTATTTTGTCTGTTTGGGCTCTTGTGATATAGTAATGTGAGTCATAATTTATGAATGGCCCCTAAAGATGAAGGAGGTTAGAAGCATCATTTGACTGTTTCTGTTGCGTTCATGTGTCTATTTAGATTTTTGTACATTAAATATAATGTGTATAAGGGATACTATTGTTTAAACGTATTTAGTCATACAATGTATCGCTATCACGCAAACACGACACGAAACAAGATACGCAACAGTTAATGAGTTGTCATAGTTCGATCGCACCGCAAGTGTTGGGTAAAGCGCGCGTGACTAACTTGAGCGATGAGTACTACGACATGACGTTACTAACCAAGATGTTGCCGTCCTTCCAAAGTTCCTTCATCTAAGTGTGAGTAGGTTAATTAGCATATGATATATGGATAATTAATATATCACATAGCAATCAGTATTAATGTAAATACTATTAACAGCTCACAATGATTATTTTCGTCTCAAGGCAAGAACACCTTAGCTTTTTTATTGTAAATTACGTTAATTGACCGCTAAGTGAGAACGCCATGCTTCGGCACAAATGGACTGGCTCGACCGGAGTGATACTACAGCTTTACAGGAAACCGGTGTTAAGCAGTTATTTCTTTAATTTTCACTTATTGATAGCGGTTACTGGAGCTTAGACTCCCCAGAATTAGGGGAGGACGTGTCCTTGATTGATCCTGGGGGAGGGGGTGAGTATTTAAAGTACAAGTGTCCGTGGCCAGTTACAGGTGGTCCGGTGGGTCAGGGTCAGGGTCAGGAGTCAAGGGTCAGGTGACCCATTTGATCATTTGCCTTATACCATAAAAAGTATAATAAGATTTCAGAGCATGTCATTATTACTCTTGTGTTACAGTTTCACATTCTATGTGAATTGATGTTATTTTCATTACTTGCTTTCCGCCATCGTTCCAATCGGCAAAATTTTCATCCTCATTACCTGGATAGTTGGCGCTCCACTACTATGTTTGAGAACGATTCCACTCTTTTTTTATCATGAAGCCTATGTATGAAAGTTACATAACATATTTTTCGTACTAGTCTCATAATAACTTGACACATCTCACATACGGCCGTCTAATCTCAAATGAGGCTGAGTTCGTGCTATGGTAATCAGACTGTTGATGAACATAATTTTGTTTATATGCGCATTATATTACAGTTATTTCTTGGTAAGGGGTGGGGGGGGGGGGTTTAACTAACCAATGACCCCTCTGCCTTATAATAGCTAATAATTAAAAATATAATCTAAGATTTTGTTCATATACCCATTCACATCCGATTGTTTTGTTAGAATGGAAACTCATTCAAGATATAAGGTTAGAGAAAAAAACAGAACTCAATTTTAAACATATAACCAAGTTTGGTAGATTTTTAAAATAAAATAACTTCATGAAAAATGTATTAAAAGTACTTAAACCCGGACCTGGTAATCCAAAGGAGCGGTTCTTAAATTAAGTTTTCCGCCCATGATTATTATCAATATCTTGAAGAATTATAAACGAACCCTTTTACGAATTCTAATAGTACCCGCCTTGTTCTTGTCGCTTACTTGTCGTAATAAAAGTAATAAGTAAGAACCTCGTATATTACACTACGTACAAAACGGAGATGACAATATTTGATTTTCTAAAAACTCCTTTAACACAAAAACATTGCGGAAGAAATATTTAAAATTTTAAAAAGACCGCTTGGTATTAAGTAAAAATGCACGGTTTTCAATTGAACATTTTATTTGCTATAACCTAATAAAAACAGCTGACAAGAGCGAGCCTGTTGACTAGTGCCACGGTACTATTATAATACAGTACTGTAACTCGGCCGCATGATAGAAATAAATGCCTACAGCCGCGCGGTACGTAAACATGCGTTAGGGCTGCCCGTCTCCAGCATTTTAATTATATTTGCCTACTTTCTGTTTCTATTTAGATTTGTGATTGTAAATATCCTTTTTATATAAATAAATGAAATACTTTGTATATTGAATAGGAAGTGTTCAATAAAAATGCGTATTATTTTTTGATTGGTAGATTTAATTATTTTATTTTCTTTCTGCATTGGAGGAGTTCAAGTTTCAATTTTCTTTTTCTTGGAGTGTTGCTAGAGAGACTCGTTGAGGTTTGAGCAAAGATTTCATTTGTTGCATTTTCAGTGTGTGTACTATTTTCATTTCCTACCAACGGAGCAGTTTGGGTTTGTTTATCTTTCTTTTAGAGATACTCCTGGATCAGTACTAGCTAAGCTTGGCAGCATCAACAATGGTAGGGCATTCTTTTTTAAAAGTTTTCTATTTGATTAATGTAATACATCCTCCAAATTAAAATGTTTTTCACAAACTTGGTAGGAACTAAAGTTAGGGTTTGTTTTCCAAATCATCTCGCCCGATCAGATGCAACCATTGAAGACGTCTGAAAAAAAAAATACATGTGACACTCTCGGAGACTGCCGCGGTAAAGCTATTGCATAACATTTTTTTTTTAAAGAAAAAAATCTGCGTGGTGTCAGGTATTTTTCGTTAGGTTTCGAGAATTTCTTGATTCGGTCACCGCGCCGCGGCGCGCTCAGAGCCCGCGATAAAAGCTATGCAATAGCTTAAAAATCCTTCTATAGAATAAAAAAATGTGCTTTCTCCTTACACGTTACAAAACTCCAATCCTTAGAAACTCCAACACCTACCTACTCAACTAGAATGCAAGAAACAGCTGACGAGTAAGTAACTTTTTATCTCAGCTTATTAACGTCTCCATAAATTAGGTACCTACCTACAACTCAAAACAAAAATTCTTTGGTCACCAATTAATTAATTATTAAAAAGCTGAACAGCTGACTACGAATGTTTTAAAATCACAACCCTCAAACATCTAAATCTATACGAATATTATAAAGCTGAAGAGTTTGTTTGTTTGTTTGTTTGAACGCGCTAATCTCAGGAACTACTGGTCCGATTTGAAAAATTCTTTCAGTGTTAGTAGCAGCAGAAACACTTTGTGAAAATTTCAAAAACTATCTAATGACACACAGACGGTAAAAAATTGTTTCTAGTATTTTCATACACACAGATAATAAACAAATATTTTTAAAAATAAAATACCACGTCTTTACTTTGAATTATGCAAAGTAACAAAACACACATGCACCGAAGTTTTAACACGAGCGTAAGTAGGTAGGTACCTACCGTATCATGATTCATTCAGAACCGCATATAACTACCTATTTTACTCGTCTCAATAACTTTCCGTTACTCTATTCGCTTTATTAATCCAAACACCTTTTTTTCGTAAGATAAAAGGAAATACTTATCCATTAAAAAGACACACATTATGTACCTACCTACTAGTAAGTAAAATTATTTTATAGTCTTACCTTTCAGAGTTTCCAGGTAATTTAAAAAAACTTATGTCTGGATGCGTTATTGACGAATTCATACAACCAAAAACAGCACAATATTTCCTACTCGTCATATTAACTGATTTTTAGAGAAAAAATCGCGCGGTTATTGTTAAAAAAAGCAACACACCGTCCGTTCGACACTGCGGTACAGCCGTGACTGTCTGCGCCCCGAGCGCACCCCGAGATCGAGGCGCGTAGGTATAGCTCGCGTTTCGCCCGTTTGTATGAAGTTGGAGTACTGTTTTATAATTGTACCGTGCTAGTGCACTGAAGATTGACCAAAACCGAGACCGTAAGAAAAAACGTAGGTATATCTTATGTAGATAGTTTGTCTATCTCGGGAATCGATACTCAAAGATTTGAACATTTAGACACCTATAAAGTGTAATATTTTTACGGTGACTTTCTGTATATTTCATAGTAAAGTTAACAAATAGCCTTGAAATAATTAAAAGTTCTGGTAAATTAAAAAAAAAGCAATTTAATAATTTTCTGATTGAATAGTGCTCTAACAAGTGTTTATTTATTTGGACTTTTCTAACAGAAGCCAAATATTAAAGAACCATAGAAATAGTATACAGGATAGGAACTCCAATGAAAAAAAAAATATTGTAAATATACTTACTTCGATTAATTAAGCTACAGATTGCCGTGTGGTTGAATTACTGCACTTCTTCCTTATATCAACTTTAAAAATTCCAAATTTCCAACTCTTCCTGTCCCAAATGTACTTCTAATTAGGTACAAGAAATTCTCTTAGCGTAATACCTAATACTAATTACTAATATATAATACCAATTGTGTTAATCACAGAAAATATAAGAATAGTTAATGGGGGCACGGTATTGCCCCCGCCAAGACGAGTCCAAACCAAGTGAAGCGCAAGGCCCTGCTTACCTTTTCTCATAACTTGGGTTTGGATAATACTAGATGAGCGAAATTGAATCGGGATATGGTGTCAATAGTTAACTTATGAAATATTTAAGGTTTCAATAGCATAGCTCTTATATTTTAGATTTTATTGATATCCAAAAAACCCCGATTTCGGCATCGACTTACTGATGATCATCAAAATTCTTAAGAAAGTCCTAGAAAGCTGAAATTTGGTATGTACGAGCTAATGTATATTTGGTATGTATGTAAGCTAGTATTAATACACAAATAAACAACAAAAAAATTATAAAACTTGAAACTATTAACCCATCAATCCTTAAACTAATGATTGGATGAAAGTTTGTATCAGACGTTGTATGATTTTGATGCTAGAGGTCTGAAAATTGCTACAATAGCGACTCTTTGTAATAAATAATAAAATACATATTTCAGGATTTTTATTAAATCACCCTTCACCCTTTAAATTATGGGATAGGATGATTTAGTAAACCAACAAAGTGAAAAGGCAAAGATAGAAAGTTGGCTATGAAAAAAGGCCCCTCTGGTGTGCAAGAAATAGACCTCAAAAAGGTAAGAAAAAAAAATCAAATATTCTCATAAGCAACTTGCAAATTTTAAGTAAAATCATACCAAAAACCTGCTGCCAAAAAGTTAGATCTTATGTAGAACCATGCTTCTAACTCTACAAGCCCTAACTTCACAAACTCTTCACCTTAGTCAAAATATGTGACTTAGCCGTTTCGCTACCATCACATGGGCGTCAAAAATTTATCAACTGCTCATTATCTTTCTGTTATGCAATAGTTTTTGTAGTAACGAAATGTCCAAACCACATATTAATAGATAAATTGATTAACATATTAATAGATAATTATTTCATTAGTTACTGATCTTATACGATCACTGTTGTGAATTGCAAAAGAGTGGCCATAAGTTAGTTTGCCCTTTCTTCTCATAAGGCTCAACCTCTTGGAAACGGGCGGTGTAGATCGGCACAGGCATATCATAGATTTTGTATGGGTTTGATTTTTGTTAAATTTATTTGGTTACTATTTGAAAAAAACAGAGATTGTTGCTTTTGTGTGTATTGATCTATGACTTTAGAGTCTACATGGAAGACGATTTCAAACAATTTTGGAAATTTTATGAAATAACGAAAGTTTGAGTTTGAGTTTGTTAGTGTAAGTCTTTTATGTATTCAAACTTAAGATAACATATCAATATTAATTCCTAACAAGTTATTTCCATTTTTATACTATTTATAAAATACAGTTTATAAAATTATTTGAAGTATGAGTTAAATTGCTACAGTTTTTTTTTTGTTCAGAATTTTTTCTTACCCTAACACAATTTGTTTTCATTACAGGGGCGTCCACTGAGCTCATTATTACTCCCAATAATGCTGTTTAACGTAAAAGCCATTATTTATCATAATAACTACAGACAATGTCTGCCTTTGTGCGGCGAATATTTTTCGTTATGAAATATAAATTTTCCAGAAATGAATGTAGAATTGTGTAATATACATATAACAGGCATTGATTATTATTGTTAAATTACAGTGGCAATTTAAATCTAACGAACATATTACTAACATATATTTATATGCACATGAAAATCCACGTGAATATCAATGAAATAATAAATGAAATCTAAAACGGTGTTCCTGATTTTAAATGAATAAACCTTAGGTACTCTTCATATTAGCTTTTTTTCTTTTTTTATCTCTACGAAACCAGGACAGGTAGTTAGAAATTTATGTTATTGTTACTTTAACTATACATATCATATGTTATGCAAATCAGAATAAATAAAATATTAAAATATATTTGACTTTCACTTAAATGTGGTTTAAATTGCTAAATACTATTTATTATACTAATTATTATACATAGTAACAAACACAGCACATAGTAACAATTGTATTTTGTGATATTTTTTCTTTTTGACCAATATAAAAAAGCCGGCAACTTAAGATTATAGTAGTTATTTTTTTAAATTAGCCGACTAACAGTGCTTTTTCGATCGATCTCAATGTAAAATGTTGCATCGGAAATAGGCGGAATTATTAAAGACGGTCAATTTTTATCTCTAACGTTTTGCAGTAAATCGACAGGGATTTTTCACACTGAAATATTAGAGGTTTCGAGGTCCCTATATTTCGAGGGTCGTACAGCGACGAGCCTGTTAATAAACTCGATTTTTTCACGTCCTAAAATCGCAGAAAATCGAAACAAAACAGAAAAAATAGGCTCTTTTTGGGACCGCTTTTTACACAGTGACATGTAGTGAAGTGACCGAATAAATTGCTCATTTGTCAACGTCTTCGCGTTGCCGAGGAGAAAAATGATTCAGTGAATCTGTCGGGGTGTCACGTCGCTGAATTAATTGAAATAAATTATCTTTTCGACAACAGTTTCATCTTTAACGAGCATAATGTGACGTGTGTCAAATTACTCTTAAAACTGTCTCCCAGTTCTAGAAATATTTATTTATAACTAGCTTTTGCCGGCGGTTATAGTGGTAAAAATAGTATTTTCTCAAGAATCAAACTATGTACATCTTAATCGGTTCAGCGGTTATTGATTCCCCATATAAACTTCCATCCGCCTTTAGACCCCTTTAAAGGATGATTTTTGAGATAAAACTATCCTATGTCTTTTCCCGGGCTTCAAACTATCTCTATAGAAAATTTCATTTAAATTGGTTCAGCGGTTTAAGAGTGGATAAATGATAATTCTTAGACGCGATTGTCCGTGTGGTGACGGATTAAGAATACAGAGTGTCACCACCCCTATTCATCCCGTGGATGTCGTAAGAGGCGACTAAGGGAGCGAACTACTCAGGACAACAGCACTGCAGAGAGAAGGAAAACTTGACACAAACCCTATACCAACCCGTCTGGCCAGCGTGGTATAGTAGGCCAAAACCTCCTTTCTAAGGAGAGGCCTATGTCCAGCAGTGGACTGTTAAAGGCTATTGATGATGATTGATGTGATGATGAGACCCGATAACTTGAAACTCCAAATTTTAAATAAAATAATCAAGTAAAAGTAAAAGTAGTAACTGAATTGTAAAAGGAAGGTACGTGTAAAAACATAACATTCCAGTACTTAAAGGTTGTATTGCTTACAAAATTTGCGAATCGAGCTTTTTGTTGCACTGGTAAAGGCAATGTTGGCTTGTGTTCATCGAACTGTAAGTTTGCCTTGCTGTTGCTCAAACAGTTTGGTCAGGAGGCTTTCAACCTCAATAGAATATTCAAAGGGCGGCTGGTAAAAATATGGTTCAATCGGAGCCACGTTCCACGCGGATTTCACTTTAATATTCAGGCGATGAAAAATACATCGTCATAAAAACCGGACAATATGAGTTTTTGGAGGTCCTGTAGTTGAATATTGATGTTTATGGAGTATAGTCCTAAAATAAGCACTTAAGTTATATATTAAACGACCTGTTATGGATGTACTTCTTATCATAGAATAACTATCTATGTTCCTTATTCTTGACAGGGCCAGCTGTTACGAAATTTAACACATTTATATTTTTTCCACTAAATAAAATGGTTAGCTATGAAGCTTATTGTAAATATCTTATTTGACATAGAAATATATAATTTTTATATTAATAGCTTTCAACCTTATGAAATATTCGGTTTTATTCTTATTTAAGTTAAGCAATTTTCTACGCTTTCATTAAAAATAAATTTACTTTTCTAAACATTCTGTTAAAAAAAACGTATTATTCATATAGATGTTATTAGTAATTCTATCGCATTTTAGAACGCTAATTGCTGACGGGACTCAAGCTTTGAAATAACACCATTTAGGTTTTAAGAAACCAAAATTAAATAGTGATTCATAAGAACTCTTTTCATTCGTTGTTTTAATTTTCAGTTTTGAGACCGTCACTGTGGTAGAGTTTGTAAAATCAAAGTATAAAATATCTTAGTAAAACTATAAATATATCTATTGTAGTTTGTTTAAAGTGTCTATAACCATAATCAGACCTTTTAATCTTATAGTACATATATATATAGCGGCCTAATGTCGGGCATTCCGTTATCGCGGGAGTAAGACCCGGTATGGAGGAACCCTCTAATACCGGCTGACGCAGATGATCACCGGGAAAGATCGGGACCGAGAGAGGTTTAGAACTCTCCCGGTTCGCCAGGCCCTGAAAAGGACCAGCTACCGCAGACAACTTAGGCGCCGGAGGTCGTTCTGCGACCTCCATAAGTGCAGACCCGGAGGTGGTAGGTGAGGCCATCTGTAACTCCTCTGGGACCCATCTGCTCCTTTTGGGAGCACAAAGGGGACATAGTGGTTCCCACACAAGAGGGGGTCACCTACACACCATAGATGGCCCGAGGTAGGTCGGGGTACCAGGGATTTCCTTTCTATGGTACACCTGGTTCCCCAACTAATGGTATCCTAGACGGCATGCAATTTTTGGTCGGTTTGAGCCCGACAAAACCATCCCACTGGTTTGTTTCAAATCAACTCAACCGTCCCGCTAGGTCAAAACGTTGAGTTCAAATAGACAGAATAGACAGTAATTACAAAAAATACAGTTTTGGTTTCTGTATCTATTTAAGAGTGAACTCCAAAAAAAAGTTCAAAATATCTTCTAATATACAATTTAGTAAAACTGTAACAAGTACAGTTGTATTAGAAGTAGGTTTAGATAAAAATTGATATGAATACGTTGTCACGATTTAAATAGGTTTTGTGGATGAAAAGAGTGCTAGTTTTTCTTACAAAAGCTTTACATACAAAGAAGATCAAAGTGCAGCGTTATAAATGGTAATAGAATCGGCCTTTATCAGGCCCCGGACCTTACACCGTTATCTGTAAATTCGAGTATACGATAGTATAAATACACTTACCTTTTCAGGGATCCCTTGTCCCTATCGCCTCTTAAGACATGTTTACACTTTGTATATGCCTTTTGCAATGTGTCTTTAAGCTTTGTGTGAAAAACAAAGAAGATTTCCTTCCTTCACATTTCGATATACTGAATTATACGCGATACTGAATTATTTCCTAATTAATTCAAATGTCATTTTGGTAGACATAAAGATTTTCCTTAAGGAACTTCCGTATATTTGTTAATGAAATCTCGTCAGAAATGAAAATTCAATTTGATGTAGAAATGTAATTACGATTTAAATTAAATAAATTTATTAAATATATAAAACTTACAATCAGTAATAATCTCTCAACAAATCCTGGTCCGTAAAATGCTAGTGCTAGCTACTGAAATTATACTCGTAGTAAAAGATCATCTCCGATTCTCATGTCATCTCTTAGGTCAGGTGGTGTGTTTATAAAATTGGGCTAACATTTAATACAGCAAAGAACTTGTGCAAACTTCATTCGACTATCGCAAATGGCCAAAGACCTAAATCCTAATTATTCAAAAAGTACATTAATAAGTTTCGTGTCACTGTACCGAATTATTTCTTAAATAAGGGGATAAAAACAATTGTTGAATTAGTTTCAATTAAAAACAGTTTTATTGGATGTACTTATGACATTGTCATGTTTTTTTCATTTTATGGAGAAACAAAAAACTCATTTTATGAGATGGGGAAAAAAACATTGAACTCGCGACACTGTTACAGTTACCTTTGTATATGTTTTCACTTTTGTCGGCACTCCCGGCACTTTTTTTATATAGATAAAGAAAATTTGTCTTTTTTTAACACTTTTTGCCAAACTCATAGCTTTAATCTTTAACTATTTGTAGTTTTTTTTTTACAAATGTTTAAAATAACGAAGTATTGCATAAGTATATTTTTCTCATCTTTTGTAGTCAAAGAATTAAAGACAAATCTACTACTGAATTTAATAAAATTAAATAACGTTCTTATTTCTCATTATTATTATTTATTTGTCGTTTGTGGAAATTAAGAAAACGGTACTTCATTTTATATATATTTATAAAATGTTTTTAATTTGAGTGGCTGGCCTCATTTTTTTACCAACAATATAACAAATTATGGACCACTTAGCGATAGGCCCACTAGGGAGAAAAAGAGCATTAAGGTATAATTTATCACGATTTCCACACCATTAAACATGGAGACTGCAAAACCGCAGCTACACGTGATAAGCTCCATGAGAACTTTATTGTCTGCTGTAAAGAAAATTGTTTAAAAATATCGCCATACAAGGTTCAGCTAATTATATTAAATGAATTAATGAAATATCTTTCCACATACTTTTATCCATGTACAGAAGAGTTGATAAATTAAAATTCTTATGACGCTTTTCAGTTGGATTTGTTAATATTTTTTATACTTGTCAATACAAGAATTCTTTACTTTTAGTAAAAGTAGAAACCCATACGTCATCATCCCCCGCTTTTTAGTCAGAAATTACATTTTCACGCCAATTATTTTAGTCTCTTGTTTCTACTGTCATACCTAATTCTTGCTAATTTATAATAAACTTTGTAAAACACCGTACTTATGTTTTCTTTTCTTTAAATCCCATTTTTTATCAAAATTTTACTTAGTTTTATATATTATTAATTCTATCGAATACAATTCTAGCATCCTTCTTATCCATAGCACTTAATAGGTTTTATTTGCATTTGAACTTGGAATACTTTCAGCATTTGTGCTCTTTTTTTTTAATTTAAAACCTAAGGCACATGTTATATAAAGACGAAATTGCAGGTGTGAGGGGGGCATAGAAGAAGCATTTTGTTTGTTGACCGAAGATTTCGCCCATGATTCTTATTAGCGTCCAGAAAGAATATTACACCTAAAACTTACAGAATTTTGCATCTGTTACAGACCATTTTCTAGTCTTCTTATTTTTTTAAATATCAGTTTACTGCTGATTCATAAGATTAATAAGCGAAATCACGATTCTCATTAAATTAAATTCAATTAAATGCGGCACATTGTAGTTGCATTGATGAGAAACGAGGAATAAAACAACGCCAAAAATACATAAAGCCCCCCTTTAAAGTGGTTCGTATACTGTTTTAAAATTTGAGCTCTATCAGTGCAGGAGTTTTAGAGTTTTTTCACAAAACAACTCTGCTTTTTTATACATACAGATAATACTATTAATTCTCTAATTAACAAAACTCGACAGCCGTTCAACTAAGTATCTTAAGTACAAGATGATTAAAAAGCTTGTCAACAAAATGTAAAGGAAAGCTTGTGGATAATACAGATAAACTTCAAGATTTTAGCTACACACGGCCCGCATCCTTAATCTTGATTGTTTTCTGACTGAATCATGCCGAAGCTGACTGTCGGTTAATTTTTTGCTGCTCTTAAAACTTTAGAGCAAAGTTCTAAAGCTTACTGGTCAAAAAAGTAAATAATAAACTTTTTTTTATTTTTACTATTCTCTTTGAAACTTTTTCTTCAATGGCCCTAATTAAACGATATTTCTGTGGGATACAACTATGTCTATAAATGAAATATGAAGTTTATTAGACTAAGTGATAGATATAAAATAGTTTATAACGTCCAAGCAATTTATAAATTGCTTAACGGGCACGAGAAATGTGATTAAAGATTCTTCATTTTCAATAAAACAAAGTCACTTGAGAACAATAATTTAAAGTATTAAACAGGTTCGTTTGTTATTTCACTCAAGAAATACTATTATTGTGGGTAGATAGGTACTAATCTAATGTATTCATTTGCAAAAGACAAGTTATGTGAATGATGTACATTTATATTGAGCTAATCGAGTTTTGAATACATTCAATGAGTTTAAATTTTAATGTATGATAGTAGTTTATTGTATAGCTGTGCCCATTCGTATCTCGAAATTTCTTTTAATATGTCACCTATTATATTAAAACCATTGTAATAGGTATATAAACCGGGTTTTATAATTAATATTCAATATGTATCGACCGGAACGACCACGTCGTCACAGAAAACCGGTGTTAAGCATTTCTTTGGTTATTTTTCATTGAGTCAGTGACGTTACCGGAGGCGTCCCCTGTACCCTTTTACTCTATATTGAGAGGGCACTCAAAGGGCTTCACTTCTGTTTTTTGAGGTGCAGGTGTCCATGGGTGAAATCCAAGGCCATTAAGTATCATGCCACCTATCTACTGTGCACTCTACAGAAAATATCGACAAAAATATTGTAAATCAATGTCAAAATTTTGTCATTGTCTCATTCACCGATCACTAGATGAATGTCTCTAGCCACTTACCATCAGGTGACCCCTCTTCTGGCCCTCTGTACAATAAAAAAAAACCAGACAAGTGTGAGTCGGACTCGCATACCGAGGGCTCCGTACAAATTTGTGGGTACTTTTTTGCATTCTTCGTCATAAATTGAAAACTATAAATCATAAAAATAATTAACAATAAGTTTAAGCTTATGCCAATAAAGCACTTTCATATTATACCCACATGACACGGTTAACACAACTCAAAATTTGGTCCGCCGTTCCTTGCACAAAGGCCCTGTTTCGGTCGGTAGCATGTCGGACTCGAACCGACTAAAACCGCACGCCGTCTCGGGTACTAATAGCCGGGGAACCAGGTATACCCTAGAAAGGAAGTCTCTGGTGCCCCGACATACATCGGGCCATCTACAACAACAGGTAGACGACCCCCCCCCGTGTGGGAACCCCATGTTCCCTCTGCTCCCTGGAAGCGAGCGCGCTTCGCAACGCGCTCACCGCCACCCCAACGAAAAGTACCCTATAAATTTTGATTCCCTAGAGTGTCGAAATATACGTTCTTTTTGCGGCATAAACGGTTGTATCTTATTTTACGTTAATTTAGAAATTGGACTTTTCCACAGCTTCAAGAGACTGTAGTCTTGAGTATATCGTGTTAATTTCAACTCGATACCTTTACGTGTTCCCGAGATAAAGGTCTTGACAGACAGACAAACAGACGGACGGACGGACAAAGTGATCCTATAAGGGTTCCGTTTCTCCTTTTGAGGTACGGACCCCTATATACTATACCCCTCATAACTATTACTCCTAAGGATTAATAGTTATAATTTTTAACATACAGATGCTAAAATAAAAAAAAAATTATTTTGTAAAAAAATAATTATTTTGATTTGATTGCTTTCAGTAATTGCAAACTGTTTTGAAGTGGGTCATTTCTATTTTTATGACAGGGTCAAGCGAGTAACCGCAACCCGGCACCGGACATCTGCAACTCAATAATCAAGAAAGCGCTATGAGATTTTGAAGAGAGAGTGCACTCTTTTCTTGAACGTTTGAAAGTCATATCAGTCCGGTTCATATCATAAGCGACAATTAGTTAAACAGGTTGGTTGTGCCAATCAAAAAGTTTCGTGAAAGTTGCACAGTGGTGGAGCGCAATTATTATCCAAGTGTTAGGATAATGTGGAAAATTTATTGAGCGAACGATACGAACAATTCCTTGGAACTCTCCCCGTATTTCTCCATCAATTCGATAACTTGAAAATATATTATTTAAAAAAATGTGTTGATTTGCACGAAGATATTCGTGTTGTGGAGGAACAGGTGTCATGTCCCTAAAACACAAAGGTAGGATCTTCCGACCAGGCGAAGTGATCATGACTGCCAGGCCGCAGCCCAACGGTTGATATTGGAAAGTGTTATTTCTGCTAATCGGCTAGAGAATAGTGAATATATAATTAGCAGTTACTACGTAGTACGGTGTGTCTTCGTTATATGGCGCTGAAGTAGTTTTTTAGTTGTTTTTTCACAGTATTAAACGACTAATGAGCCGATCTAAATAACATTCTTAAAAATATTGTTTTAACGTGTTCATATAAATCAATGAAACCTTTTCGTTCACTACAAAAGTAGAATTTTTACATTCCACTAGTGTTGACGTCGTAAACTAAACTAATGACAATTCATTGTTTAGAATACTTATAAATATATTCATAATATTAAAAATACTAGAATACCAACATAAAGAATACTGTAAAATATACATAATACCAGCTAAGTCGTCTTTTAATAAATATTTATAAGGTGTCAAACTGAATAACAGCACAGAATTTCACAGAGTGCAAAAAAGCTCTCCGTCTTACTTCAGCATGACAGTATATACGATGTCCCAAAGGGTATAAAACCATGCAGATGATACCATAACGTAGCCCAAGTCCATTATAAAAATAATCCCTGTGCTCCCTTAGAAGACAAAGGACATTTTATTCAAAGAAAGATCGTAGCCCAGGTACATTATATAAGAAACGATTTTGATCAAAAATATTGAAATGGTGGAATAAAAGAAAAACCTTTTGAACGGTTTGTTATGATAAATTGGAAGAAATAAAGAAAGGCTTAGGTTGAATGTACCAAATGGTTTCGTCATTTAAATGAAAGCAAAATTTGAATAATTCAATTTACAGGGTATTTTTTCATCTACGAAAGTATAAACTGTCGATATTTACTACAAACATTCTTAGGTACACGTGGCTGGGTCTTGTGGAAACAAAACACATTTTTACCTTGCTAAATTTAAAAGAACTGATTAAAATTCAAATCGTGATAATTTTACAGAAATGAATATCGAATTAGCTGTTGCCCGATCGCTTAACAGCTATTTTGTCTTTCTCTCGGGAACACAATATTTTTTCCAGATGAGATATCTATATCTCTATGTTTTTTTTTACATAAGTCATATAATAATTTGTGGTTTATATACTCAATTAATATGTAAGCCACGAAAATATGACAAAGAAGTAAACAATCGCAATTTTACATTTATGATATTACTCGTAGTAAGGCTTAAAATATTAATCTACAATTAAAATGAGATTTAAACTATCATATTAAGAGGTTATCTTATCATTTGTTGGGATAATATTATGATGTTGTAGTTACGATATATTAAAATGTAAGTTCCTCTAAAATTATATAAATTATATCTAGCAAGTCATACTAATTGAATTAAAATAATGTTGAATGAAACAATTATTTTAATTTTGTATTTGAAAGGAAATCAAAAACAAATGTGCAACCACTTTTTTAATATTATTTTATCAAAATATAACAACTCTCACTGCTATAAACTGCAAAAAAACACATGGTATGTCAGATTTTTCAGCAGTCAGAACTAAGGTTTTATTCAAATACTGAATGCTATTGAGTTTCATGTAGAAATCGAGTTACTTTTTATTATTGTGTGATTGCCAAAACACATGATGTAAATTATGAAACTATGTTTTTTCCTAGTCGTACAATATTTAAACCTAAAGTATTATTGCCTCAGCTTCGAGCCAGTTTTAGTGCCGATTTATTTGTTAGTAACAACACTTGGAAATTTGCCAATTAAAAGGAAAGACTATTTTTTGTTGACTTTAAGCTGGCGGCACTGAAAGCCTTATAAGTGATGACCGAGTTTCTCTGCTTATAGTGACTTTTCTGCAAATATTGATACTTACTAAGGATTTAGGATTAGTATTAGTTTTGGTTGTGGGCTCGGCTTTCCACATTTAGACACGAGAGCGGTCATTTATGCGTCTAGGAGAGGTTGGCTACTCGAGCCAACCAAACTCCTCTCAGAAGCGCAGAAGCCTTTAGGGACGTTTACTTTTGTACCAGGTATGGTACTTGCCCGTTGTGTGGAAAGTCTCGCATTCCAGGATTTAGTGGACGGACGTTTCTTCTGCTTTCAGGCATCCTCTACAAATAGAACCGTCCGTCGCATCAATGGTGAATAGTTTACGGTTCAGGGCGAGGTGTCCTGGGCCTCAATTCCGCTATTTTAATATTGTATCAATAGAGTGTCGATTTAGTGTCGTCGGAATAGTTTGGCAGTTTTCGTAATCTGCTAACTAAATAAAAGACAAATGGCCTCCTGATGACTTGTCACTGATAAAAAATGTAATCGATGTCTGTGGAATAGTTTGGTAAAAGGTAATCTACAAATATTTGTCAGAATTGTCAGTTGTTTCAATGACACCACGATGGCTTCAGGGTAAATAATATTGTTGTTAAACTACCATTAAAGTCATTGAACTGCTATCAAGCAGTCGCTGCTTTTTTGTGAGTGTAATGTGTAATCAGTAGATAATTAATTAATTAAACTGCGTAAATAAATATGCTTCAACTTGCAACTTTACGAAGGCAAATATTAAAAGCTGCTTTCAGCAGCTTCGAAGCAGTCACGTCTGAGTTGAGGACCATGATGAGATAAAAAAATCAACAGATTTAAAATTTTAATTTACTGAAATCAGCCCTTTTTTTTTTTTCCGTGCAGAAATCTCCTCGGATACCACCTGTCGCTGGCATGTCGGACTCGAACCGACTAAAACCGCACGCCGTCTCGGGTACTAATAGCCGTTGAACCAGGTATACCCTAGAAAGGAAGTCCCTGGTACCCCGACATACCTCGGGTCATCTACAGACGAGTCACATAGTCAGTACATCTACATCGAGGTATGTCGGGGTACCAGGGACTTCCTTTCTAGGGTATACCTGGTTCAACGGCTATTAGTACCCGAGACGGCGTGCGGTTTTAGTCGGTTCGAGTCCGACATGCCACCGACAGGTGGTATCCGAGGAGATTTCTGCACGGAAAAAAAAAAAGGGCTGATTTCAGTAAATTAAAATTTTAAATCTGTTGATTTTTTTATCTCATCATGGTCCTCAACTCAGACGTGACTGCTTCGAAGCTGCTGAAAGCAGCTTTTAATATTTGCCTTCGTGTGGGAACCGTGTGTCACCCCCAGGCCTGCGCATAATGAGGACGGAGGTCGTTCTGCGACCTCCGGCGCCTGAGTCGCCTGCGGTACCTGGCCCGTTCCCGGGCCTGGCGGGCCGGGAGAGTCCTAAACCTCTCCCGGTCCCACTCCGCCGTCTCCTTCGCGAGCATAACTTGCTCGCAGAAGGAGACGGTAGAGTTCCACGCACTCTCGCTCCGCACGATAGCTGCAATCAGGCTATCGAGCGAGAGAACTCCCACTCCGATGGCCGCCACGAGGTCTCGCCTCTGCTCAACCCACGCCGGGCACTCTGCCAGCGTGTGGAGAGCCGTGTCCACGGTCTGGCCATCGCAGTGGTGGCACTCAGGCGTTGGCTCCTTGCGGATCAGACACAGGTGATCCCCGAAACATCCCTTCCCAGTGATCACCTGCGTCAATCGGTATGAGAGGGTCCCGTGACGCCTCTCGAGCCAATCCTCCATAACGGGTCATACCGCCGCGATGACGGCGTGCCCGACTGAAATCAGCCATGTTTTTCTAGATAAAAATGCAGAGATAAAAAAGCTGATGGAGCATTTATCTAATAATTACGACGAATTACTGAACAAAATAAACACTCTTGAGCACGATAATAAACAGCAAAAAAAAAATTCAAGGTTTAGAAGGTAAAATAGAACAAGTAGAGAAAAACTCTCTTTTTACTTCAATTGAATTAAGAAATACACCCAAAATGAATTTCAATATTCGTGATGTTTATCGATTTAAACTTAATTTAATCCCAATGGTCCAATATTGTCGAACTAAACTCAATAATTAAGAAAGAAAACTTTTTCAAATCAACAATAACATACAATAAGGGAAAAATCTATGACTCTCGGTTGAATACCAATAAAACCAATTTATGTAGCAGAAATGATGACTAAAAGGACAAAACATCTAAATTTTTTTGGAAGAGTTTAAAAAAAATCACAACTACGAGAGTTGCTGAACTTCCTACGGTAAAGTTTATCTGAGAATAAAAGCAGACGAACCTCGCATAGGTATTGATAATAAAGATACTCAGGAGAAACTGAAAAAAACCACATGTCTAGAAAATCCATATAGTATCTCTTTTCATATTTTCAATTAATTGCATGTTATCTCAATTCCATGTGTATCCCCTTTTGTCATACTAAAATAAATGTACTCTACATCTGTTCTAACGAACAAAATTTTACTGACATTACTAATACCTCAATCACTCATTGAAACTCTTAAATCTCGTCATAATACATGACGTCACACACACCTTTTCCTACTCACAAACAAAACTCCCATTTTACAAAACACACACTCATATCAAGTAATAAAATACACTATTATCAACCAATATAAGTTCCCATCAATATCTAAAACAGTAGTGCGACATATGAATTATATTGATTTTAATTATTATAACCTTTATATTGAAACTATTTTTCTTCAAATTTATTGATAATCTCCAACTTACCGAAAACTTAGAAACCTAACAAAATTCAATGAGTTAAATAACATATGTAACGGTATTGGTGTCTTCAGACTAGCTACGTCCGTTATCTATAACGTTGATGAATGTAATTCTAACCTACCAGATTCAAATGAGTCTTAAACGCAATATTGATGGGCTATTGACAATAATCGGCCGTAGCAATGTATGTTGGGATTATATGGTATTGACAGAATGCTGGCTTGCATCTACTCACAGCATTCCCAATGTGGATGGCTACAATTACGTAGCCACTACAAACAATTAAAACCATAACGAAGCGTTGTACTGTACTTTCGACAGGCTTTGCTTGTTCAAGTAGAAGAACCAAAGCTAGCAGAAGCTAACTGTCTGGCCTTAAATCCAACAACAACACTGCAATATTGGAAATCTATCGCAACCCAGATTATAAAAATGTTGGCAATTTAATTGAATCACTTAACAATATATTCTTAAAATACTCATGCAAAACATTTTACTTGTGGGCGACATCAACATTAGTGAAAATAGTGTTGACAGAAATTCGAATCTATATTTGGAAATGTTAGTATTTCACGGCATCTTGCCTGGACACATACTTCCTACACATAACAAAACCTGACTTGATCATATTCTATTAAAGACAAGACTAACCGCTCGTTGTTTGATCCTCCAGACAACCCTTACTGACCACTACAGCGTAAGTCTTTATATTATACTAGCTGACCCGGCAAACGTTGTATTGCAAAACAAAAAAAAATTGGGGATGGGTCACCCTTACCATTTAGGGGTATGAAAAATAGATGTTGGCCGATTCTCAGACCTACCCGATGTGCACACAAAATTTCATGAGAATCGGTCAGGTTTCGGAGGAGTACGGGAACGAACATTGTGACACGAGAATTTTAAATATATAAAAGATTTTAATAACGACCTAAAATACACAGATATTGGTCCCCTATACCAGATGACAAATGTTGATATTGACTTTGACTACTGAATACTTTCTAGAATCACGTGATTCATTAATAATAAAAAAATCTAAGGAAATTAAAAAATCCAGATGGAAGAGATTCTAAAACTATGGGTCACCCCAGGCATAATAAAATGTCTTAGAAGCCGAGATAATCTGAATTAGAAAACTAAACGACATCCCAATAACAACGTATTATGCACTACCAACAAGAGGTATAGAAATTATTGTTGCATATTGCTAAAGAAATTAAAAATAAATTATGAAAAAAAAAAACAGCTGCAATGGGAACGTAATCATAATAAGACGATGTGGAAAGCGATAAAAGAAATAACTCACACCGCGAAATCGAAAGAGAGTGCATCAGAATTGACAATCTTAATACTTACTAACATTGACAGTACAAAGGAGACTATTCGATATTTCTAGATCTAGTAAAGGCATTGGACACAGTGTCTGTCCCAATCCAGATTGAAAATCTCGAGCGTCTTGGTGTGACGAGCCTCCAGCTAAAACTTTTTGAAAGTTACTTGATTAGGCGAAATCAATGTGTGAGGATTTTTTTTTTTTTTTTTTAATATTTTAACTGTCAACCACTTGCATGACAAGAGTCTTTGGTATGCTCTGTTTCTTTTATTACGTCTTGTTTTTATTTACTGGTTTCTGGTTATTGTGATTTTGCAAATTTTTATAGCGAATTCTAAAAATTGCGGCCTTATGTCCTTTGTCTCCAGTAGATGGTGTGCCTCTTTCTTCTCGATTTTCACTCCAAGGCGTTGCTCAGCTTCGTGTCGTTGAGCCCCGAATACGGGGCAGTCAAATATAATGTGTAGGACGTCTTCGTCCTGTGCTGGGTCGCAGATACATGACGGGCTCTCCCGACACCTGAAGCGATGCAGGTATTGGGAGAACCCCCCATGTCCCGTTAATGTGTGAGGATTAATAGTATTGTTAGTGACGAGGTTCAAGTAAACTTTGACGTAATGGGTTACGTCAACGTCAACGTAATGGGTTACGTCAAGAAAAAGTTACATCATTTTTCTCGCTTACATTAATGATCTATGTGAACAGGAACTCCCTAAGGCAAGGATTATACCATTCACCGATGACACCGCCCTAGTTATCAGTAGAGATTCAAGTTTTCTTCAAGTATCAAGGGATGAAGTTCTCGTTAGTTCCCAGCGAGTACTAAACGTTGTAACTGAGTGACTAAGGGGCAAGGAAAAAACCAAATTTGTAATGTTTTCCTTAAGAGCGCTCGATGATACCATAATCTCAAATAGTAATATAATTTCTCACACATGTGATAACTTCAACCACTCTAACTGTACTTGCCCCAGACTCCAAAGAAACGCTTCAATGTATAGTAACAGACTGGTTACAAAATCTTGACTACAGAGCCACAAAAAAATTATTGAAGTAGTAGAAATACACGCATACAATCCAGCCCACACTTCGAACAGCCATACACACACGCACTAATAACACCCGCACTAATAACTCAAGCACTAATAAGACGCGCACTCAAACACACACGCATATAAATATATACACACAAACAAACACACACATGTCCTCACACAAGGTGGGATTATTATTCATTTTATCTTTGTTGTTTAGCTTCTCCTTTTAGAACAATTATGAAAATAATTCTTGACAAAATAATGAACTCACATGTAAAACTTGTAAATCTAACTACTGTGGGGTGAGACCTGGTGATCTATAATTCAGGATCAACCCACTTCAGACACCAGCTCCTCTCAAATATTAGACTGCACAATAAATATCCTAAGTGTTCTTCACTATTTTGTGTATAAGTAAGTATTTATTGTGAGGAGAAATAAACGTTGTTATTTGTTTTGTTGTTTTGTTTGACTATACTCAAGCAATAAAAAAAGGGTCAACCATAAGAATTCCTAGAGATCAATGGAGGCCGTTTATGCGTTTATGTATTTATATAAGTTGATAAATGATTATTAATTTGTTTGTCTCAGAAGTTAATTTTATTATTTCTGAAGGCATTAAGTGTGTTTAAAAAGTGAAAAGTATCATTTTTTTCATCAACTCACATTTTTTTTAAAAGACGCTCTAAATTTTAGTTATCCACTGATTAAGGCAGTAGATAACTAAATTTCAATCATTCACAACACTATGTAAGTAAATAATTTTCTGTAAGTCATTATTACAAAGCATTTATAAAATAAATGAATTTATATGGTAGGTCATGCGACCCCATCGAAAAACCGGGTCAGCAGTCTAATCATCATCGCTATGAACTTTACATAATAGATATACAAAGTCCTCTTCACCATATCCATTGTTTCATAAAAGGCTAATGGCCGAGAGTCCGGCGTTATTCAAGTGTCAAGAAGATGAATGTCACGTTATTTATGAGGTTGGAAAAAAGGCTTATTTTGATACCTGGCTTTGGCTTTAGCCGGGTTGCATGACAATATATAATGCTGTGCTTTTCACGGTAATCCATGTTTTGTTATCACGATTACATTTTTTTTCGTGACATGAAGTGGCTATTAACGTTGTTGATGGGCATATGTGCTCAATGATATTGAAATATTGTGGGACGTTTATTAATGTAGTCATATTTGTACAACACGTCATTTTAGAATTCGTTGTAGCTGAACATTTTCTTCTTCAATGTTGCCTTTTGAGTAGGTATCAAATAATTTTTAATATTTTATATAACAGTCATAGATGATTTTTACCGTACCGTACCGTACCTCAAAAGGAAAAAAACGGAAACCTTATAGGATCACTTTGTTGTCCGTCTGCCTGTCTTTCAAGACCCTTTTTTAAATATTCTGTATTTTTCTTTGGTATCAACATAAATTTATCGTGTTCAAAGATAACTTTCTACCTACTTACTACACATCATCAGCCTTTACTAGTCCGAAAAGCTGGTAAGCGTTTTGACATAGGCCTCTCCTTTAAAAAGTGGTTTTGGCCTATTATACTACGCTGACGGGTTGATACAGCGTTTGAAGTTTTCTTGCTCTTTGCAGTGCCGTTATCATGTGTAGTTTGCTCCCTTGATTACTACTCCATTACATTTTTTTTTCTAATATAGTTTTTTTTTGCTGTCATTATTGCAACGATCAGAAGTAAAAGCTGTAGCTAGACTTTGTTAAACGATACTCAATTCGATTAAACACGAATAGCATGAGCTTATAGACGCTACTTAGCTGATAAATACCATAGACGGTGTTCTAAAAACTGATATAAATGTCAGGGAGACGGTTACTTAAAAAACAACGCAAGAGGGTGGTACGAATTTCCTCTCTGTGAGCAAAAGCGATTGCACACTTCGTATATTGATACCGCTGGTTGTTGGTTGGTACAACCGATGGTAGTACGACTATTGCGATAAAATATATCTTGCCTACACTTTATCTGGATCTGCCAGTATAAAGCCCTATATTATGACATGCAGTAAGTAATTATATAGATTCACTTCCGATATAATCATTTCCCCGTGTAGTAAAGTCGATCCTGAACGTAATACCGCTACGACTCTCTTAATAACTGGATACATGTCAAAAGTTAGAATGTTTTTCTTATAGAACTTATTTAATTATTCTTTATAATGGAAATGAAAAGTGTCCAAGGAAAGATGTTTTCCAAGAAGAACGAATAACCATTAGCGGGAAGAAACTTTTAATTAAATTGGTAGAAGTAATTTATTGCACGGTAAGTATAAACATTATGTATAATAATTGGATTGAGGAAAAATTAACATGTACTCGTAGGAATTAAATTTACCTATATGTTATTTCCACTTTTTTGGGTGATGTTATGGTATCGGTAATAACTTTAAACCATCCGTCATTTAAAAACTTTTTAAATGTAATCATCTTAAATGTTGCTGATGTTGTTTGATTATGATCACATTACTTTGTTAAGGGTATTCCATTCGGTAATGAAACTGAGTGGTGAACTGCTGGCAAATCTACAGTAAGACAAATTAATTGAACTGGCTGCATCATTAATTTCTATATTTGAATAAATTTGATACATTTCTACTAGACGAATATAAAATTATGAAATAGTTCTGTCTGATTACTGAACTTGTCAATGATTTCCAGATCGGAAAGAATATTTTATTTTTGTGTCTGTTTGTTTCTTCGCTTCACGCAAAACACCTAAAAGAATTAATTAAAATAATAATTAAAATTATAAATTATTTATATAATTTTATTATTTATTATTATTATTTATTTAAGACATAGAACACGTCCGTCACGTCAAAGTGTATTAGGAATGGCTGACCAGTGTCGGACTCCACGAGGGACTTTTATTAAAGGTTGAAGTGGCCTTCTACGATGGCATCAGGCGATATTCACTTGACCTTTTAACTAGAATATATTCTTATGTCATATGAATACCGCTTATGAATAGTATTATTCTGTGAGTTTGGTAAGTTTTATTATTGAAAAGTAAAGTCGAATTATTTCGTGACTAGCCAGAGTATTTATAGACCCCATAATATGAAATAGTACTATCGTGGATTTTAGTTCTTTACACCTAAGAAAATATGTACAAAATAAATAAATGGACAAACAATTACATAGATTTTTATAGCAAGCCTTCACAATTTTATAGGTGTCAATAAATAGTTATGTAGCAAGTATTTATTGGTAAAGAAACAAGAGTTACAAACAGTATTCTGCTCCAACGATTTTTTGACTTTACGTAACAAACAAAAACATCACTCTGGCCATAGTATTGTGTAAAAAGAAGGTCAAAAATACTAATTTTACTTTCTACTGAGTTTTGTTCCAGTTGACGCTGTAATCTGACCCTGAACTTCTTAATGACTGCAGTAAACATAACCTAGTTCGTTTCACCCGTCGTTAAGCCTTCACAAATACATTTTATTGGACTTTTTCCAAGATCCGCTGTGAAATAATAAACCTAATGAAAAATACTACGAAGAACATTAAATTGTAATTTTTTATGTTAAAAGCGAGCAGAGTTCGACCTTGCGCCAAACAAATTGGGCTTTTGACCGTCAAATGAAAATAAATAAATTATGACATGAATCAATAACCTATTAACGTAAAATTAGGCACCTTTCAAACACCTTACAACCCTGTTTACTAAAATTAACTTAAAAAAATAGCAGAGTTAAGTAACAATTTTGTGATTGTTGTTAACCAAGCTACCCTTAATTGGAGTCACGGTTAATCACACGAAAAATCCTTCACATGTATTTTAGGGACATATTTAGGCATCGTGCAGCATTTTGTTTGGGTACCGCTGAGTCCCGGCACTTTAAAAGTACTGTCCACGTTACAAAACACACACAGTTGTCTTCTACATATAAAGTTCACCATTCACTACTCGCTAGGGACCTCTCACTACACTAAGCCCTGTTTCAAAGGGACCAGCTGCGTTTAACTTAGGATTGCACGTAATCAAATAATGACAACGAAAAAATGAAAGGCTAACCAAAACATTGTTCAAATAATAGAGCTGAAATTACCAACGATATCAATATTGAATTTGACAAAAGATTTTGCAGTAAAATTTGATAGCTTTTTAATTTATTCGTTCATGTTTAAAATATTATGACTAATATGCCATATGCTATAGCTAATTAAGATTTCAACAACTTTATATATACATGTATTTGCTACGAAAAAATATTATATAAAGGTTGTTCAACGCAATGATGTCAAGCCTTACGAGGTTTGACATCATTGCGTTGAACAACCTTTCAGAAACCGGTCGAAAGTTTGTTCTTTCTCAGTCGATTTTCAGTGACAACCAAAAACGTACTATTGACAACTTTAGTCCGGTCAATGTATGTATTGAGTTTGCCAATTTGTATGTAAAAAATTGTAATGTCGTTAATATGTAAGAAAATTAGATAAAAATAGTATTCCCGATATCTTAAGATTAGTCGTTAGTTTTGTTGGTACGAAAGCTTTTGCGGTGGCGATACACATAAAGCTTACCTGCCGTCCTGGTTACTGTTAACATCATTACATTTTAAAGCCGGAATACATTTTGCAGAGCACTGTTCCGGTGATTCGAGGAAGATATATAGATAAGCAAAGTAATAAAGGAGAAATATTTCGTACTACAGCTACACTATATGACTTCTTTTATGATTTTTCTTGGTAGCAATAAAAGCAGTAAAAAAAAGGATATAAGTTAAAAAAAAAAAACAATCTTAAAAGTCCAATTTCTTAAAAATGGTTGGGTTTGGGATAGTGTATGAAATAGTGAAAGCTATCAGAAATGATGGCAACTGCGATCCCTTAAAGTATCTAGGCCGACTTTACCAATAAACCTGTGTATTTAATAACACGACAAGGGACAATTTTGAATCATTGGTAATCGACTTCGGATGTTTTACGTACAAGCTAAGAGAATATTTGAAGAAGATGTCAATTCCAGTGTAAAATGTCAATTTAAGCTACAAAATCAATCGAAATCATATGAAAATTATTTTTGAATTCCAATTACAAAGAAACCGGTAACAATGTGGGTTCATCATTCATTCCATAAATTGAATCTTCTAACAAACATTAAGATAAATCCGAGAAAAAACGATATTTTGATACAGTTATCGAAAAAAGCGAAATAGGAAAATATCTTCGTCACAAAGCCTTTTCGCTTTTCGATCAGTATCGACATGACGCAATTTATCTTTGTGACTGTACTTTATCGACAATAAGTATGTGCCTATATGAGATTGTATTAGGTTTTTTTTTATGGTTCCGTCGAAATGGAAACCCTATTTACGAAGCTCTCGACCATCAGACAAAGAGACAATTTTTTCCGTATGCTGGGACGGATTTTTGGAACTGATTGAGTTACGAATTACCTATACGCGTACTGCTATTTCATCCCTTACACAATTTTTTTACACACATTACGATGGTAACGTTTTGTGCTTCTAATAAATTTCATTACGATTCTTCATTATCTTTACATTATGCACATAGTAATAAGACTTCACTCATTAAAAGTTTGTGAAAACACTGAATTCTGATAAAAATAATATAACTCCTCCAAACTTTACTGATCACTTTCAAGACAACTTGACAGCCTTTTAGATTTTAAGGATAGCATCGTTCTATTTTCATAACATCTTTCAAATATCAAAAATATATTATGTTCAAACATTTCTCATCGTTTTTTAGAAATCTTGTTTTCTTTGTTCGATCTTGTTTGGCAGAGGATTTAAAACAACTTGACCTTTGTTGTTTTATGATTGGCAAGTATTTAATTATTCTAAAAAAATATACTTAATGTAAAAAAAATCAGAGGTACGTTTTTAGGGCAGAAATGGGTTCTAGATATGCCGTTGTAACATAATATTTTATAATAGACACATTGAAACTGGTTAAATTTAGGTATAGATTATTTAATTAAAAAAGATGCTAGTAGTTCTCTATTTAAAAAAAAAAGAATATTCTATGTTTGGAAAGTGGAAAAATGTTATCTGCTTAATGTTAAGAAATTGCATTGCATTGAAATTTATAACAAGACCATAATTTGTTATATTTGACTACAAGAAAAAACACTTCAACATTTGAACTCTTTAACAATTACAATTACATTTACTTTAACAATTACATTATTTACCCAATTACATTATTTATTTTAACAATTACATTGTTTACCCAATTACATTATTTATTATTTACTTTAACAATTACATTTGCTTTCACAATTACATTAAAATACTAAGTTACGAGTAGATACTTTGGTATCCACGTACTTGGTACTTAAATTGTGATTGTGAATTTTTCAATTTGAAATTGCGAATGTGCTTAAAAAGCACTATTCCAAAGTGAAAACTGGATACATAAGTTTTAATTGATATTCTTTGAAAGAAAGAGTGATACTCAAATTAATTTTATTTGATATTCAACTTAGTTACAAATACTGTTTTAGAAGCTTAATGTATAATAGTTCTTATAAGAAAGAAAAAATCGAATAATATAAAACGTGATTTTCTATACAAATTAATTAAAACGATCTGTCTGTAACTTTAAAAGGTTGTTTTTTTTACTACAGTTGAGAAATTTACTACTCTTCACACCATTAGCTACCTATATATATATTAAAGAGTTAATGTTAATAAGAGTAGCTCAAAACTTTCCGTAGAACTAAGACTAAGACCTAAAAACGCTTGTTCAATCGTTCAATGAACAATATTTTTTTTAATTTGGTCATATTATAAAAACATTATAAGAACGTATTCTGGAATATATTTCCATACGTCAAACAGGCTTATGAAACCTGCGAATAAATTTATGCAAACCAACCCAGGATTATAGTATCAAATAATGAAACAAGTATTAATCCCGTCCGAACCTGAAAGTCTTGCTATGCATATTCAGACAGTCAATAAGCCTATCCTAGATAAATAGGATAGAGGCATGAGTTGCCTATCCTTCACCGTTATGATGAAGTGATCGTATACGGACAACTCATACAATATTCATGCGCCGAGAATGTGGCAATTTACACGACATGCCCGGTGGTCTACAAACAACACGCAGATGTATCTTAAGTTGAGCCTCAGAACAACATGTTAGTGATCCTTTATATACACTAGTTACAATGGGGTTATGATAACTTGTGTGAAGGTTCAGAAGAGACTTATGCGGTCCTATGTAGGTTTCGTGGTTACATTAGCTTCAATGTCTTCAAATAGAAACTTCACTACAAAGTTTGACTTTGGAAGTATGTTGGTATTGTATTTTATTCAGATTTTTACAAATCTTTACTAGGTAATAAAGCTTAATGGTTTGTTTGTTTGGCTTAACGCGCTAATCTTAGGATATACTTTCTTTTGAAAAGTTATTTTAGTGTTTCATAGCCCATAAATCGAGGAAGCCTCTAGACTATATAACATCAAGCTACGACTAATAGGGGCCGAGCATCAATGATAAATGTTACATAAACAGGCTAAATGCATTATTTCTAAGAGATGCAGATAAAGTTCGATAAAATGGCTACTATGATTCAATTTTAGAAACTTTTATTGGCAAACATTAGTGTCATCATATCGCACCCTCAGTAATATAAGGGGTCAAGTCCAAATTTTTGTGAAGTGTGATTTTACACTACTTTAGCTTAAATACACCTAGACTACTCACTGTTTCTTCCCATCTTCTGTCGAATTCTCCATCCAAAGGTTGCCTAAAAGAGATTGCTATTAGCAATAAGGCCGCGCATTGTACATATCCGTCTGTAATATTTAACTAACATACTGTAATTGGTCTATAATAAAGCATATTATTTTCTATTCTATGTTAAACGCTAGTAATGCTTTAGTAATTAAAGAACGTGTAGTGACGGATTAAGAATACGGAATGTCACTACCCCAATTCATCCCGCGGGTGTCGTATGAGCCGACTAAAGGCGCAAAACAACGCAGGACACCAACACTGCAAAAGAAGGAAAACTTGACACAAACCCTATACCAACCCGTCTGGCCAGCGTGGTATAGTAGGCCAAAACCTCCTTTCTAAGGAGAGGCCTATGTCCAGCAGTGGACTGTTAAAGGCTGTTGATGATGATGATGATAGAGAACGTATTTCTAATAGTGCTTATAAAGCTATCACAGTCTTTAAGATCTATTTATATGCTTTGTCTAGTTTTGAATAACGTGTAACACAAACTATTATAAAAAAGATAAAATATGATGTAAAAGTGGTGGTTCTTCATCTTCAGCTGTTTCTTATTCATCTTGAGTATAAAGATAAACTTGTCGCTACTTTGGTTTACTTTATTTACCAGTGTCACTATCTTTAGCCGCAGTACTCGTATAGTCTGCAGTGACAAATAAAAATTCAGTCTACAGTCCTACAATGTTTTAATATCTTTAATATAATTATCATCTTCATTACGATATGCTTGTGCCACGCTGATGACCGCTCAATGTTGTTGGTTGGATCGTGAATTCCCTTTATTTGTTTTTGTTTAAAATGAAAATGGTAAGTGTCCCCTTTTTTTTTATCCGTGCGGGAATCCCCTCGGATACCACCTACCGGTGGCATGTCGGACTCGAACCGACTAAAACCGCACGCCGTCTCGGGTACTAATAGCCGGGGAATCTACCCTAGAAAGGAAGTCGGTAAGGGTCCCCATTTTTTCTTTTTTTTCCCGTGCGGAAATCCCCTCGGATAACACCTATAGGTGGCATGTCGGACTCGAACCGACTAAAACCGCACGCCGTCTCGGGTACTAATAGCCGGGGAACCAGGTATACCCTAGAAAGGAAGTCCCTGGTGCCCCGACATACCTCCGGCCATCTACAGACGAGTAGACGACCCCCCCCCCCCCCCGTGTAGGAACCCCATGTTCTCTCTGCTCCCTGGAAGCGAGCGCGCTTCGCAACACGCTTGCCGCCACCCCGGCCTGCTTCTGCTAAGGTGACAGATGGCCTCACCTGTCACCCCCAGGCCTGCGCTTATGGAGTACGGAGGTCGTTCTGTGAGCTCCGGCGCCTGAGTAGCCTGCGGTACCTGGCCAGTTCCCGTTCCCGGGCCTGGCGGGCCGGGAGAGTTCTAAACCTCTCCCGGTCCCGCAGAAGGAGACGGCAGAGTTCCACACACTCTCGCTCGGCACGATAGCCGCAATCAGGCTATCGAGCGAGAGAACTCCCACTCCGATGGCAGCCACGAGGTCTCGCCTCTGCTCAACCTACGCCGGGCACTCTGCCAGCGTGTGGAGAGCCGTGTCCACGGTCTGGCCATCGCAGTGGTGGCACTCAGGCGTTGGCTCCTGGCGGATCAGACGCAGGTGATCCCCGAAAATTCTTTCCCAGTGATCACCTGCGTCAGTCGGTATGAGAGGGTCCCGTGACGCCTCTCGAGCCCATCCTCCATTACGGGTCTTACCGCCGCGATGACGATGATTCGATTGATAGGTACATAGTGTAACCCGATATATAGTGATTTTAAAATGCAAACTCCCATAAGGCTAGTTACAGTTATATTAAAAATAAAATTATAAGTAACTATTATACTAATTTGGTTACTTATGACAAAATGGGTAGGTATGTGTGCCAGTTAATACTAGTAAAGTACTCAGTCAGGTAAAAGTTATGATAGACCCATATACAAAATTTTAACAGCTAATAAAGGCATAAGATCCTCTGTTTTTCCTCAACAGTTGGAAAATGAGCAATTAATCCTTATCAGTTTAACACATACAATATGACATTTGAGTAGGTACCTTACCATTTAACAATACTAGATATCAAATAATTAAGCTTTATAGATAAACAGATACAAAACTTAATTAATCCCATAACCTAACACATGGTAATGCACTGCGATATACAATTTAATGCAAGCATTACACAAAATGTAGAAGCAGCTATGCAGTTATACAAACAACAACGACGGGTATGCGGTGACAGACGTAGACCAGTTTAGGGAGATAATTCTGGGGTGGTACATAATAATGAAATAGCACCTCTTTACAAAGCTTAAAGTTTAACTTGCAATAGGTAAAACACACAATTTTGTTATAGCTCTCTTAAATAAGACTCCTTTACATTTGAGGGTGACTACTCGGGTAATGTTGTCCAAACCCCTATGGTTTTTTGGTGATTACTCCTATGTAACGAATTTATTTGAAAAAACATTACTTAAATTTTTTGCTACGAAAAAAATGTTTATTAACACACTAGCATAAAAAAAGGTAATTCAATCGTAAAAAAGTTTTGTAATCAAAAGTTTTTAATTACGTATACAAATAAAAAGTTAATGTTAATGCTACAAATGCCTATATAATTTTATGAGGTCATTCAAACTTCTTGTTTAACACTCGTTATTGTTGTATCACATAAATATTAATAGCTCTATATACTGATGCTGGTAGGAAAATACCGCCCTTTATGACATGGAATATAATTATATGTTTTTTTTCCTGTGTCACGGTGGAATTTACAAACAGACATGAAACGGACACAAAGAGCACCCAGACTTACAACACAATGTGTTGTCCCATGTGGGGATCTGACCCACAAAACTCAGTAGGTAGTGAGCGGCGTGGCGACCGCTTAAACCGCTAACGCCATCCGTGCAGTCAAAATCTAATAGATGTGCTGTTATTTGAAAAGTGAACACTATGATGTTGCTTACACGGGTAATGCCCTATCTCTCCCAAGTTTGTAAGTACCCCAAAGTTTATCTAATGCTAAAATGTTGACATCGACATTACATTTTTCACAAGTTACAATTCTAGACTTTCCAAATCCAGTTAGCTGGACGTGTCTTTGCACGTTTTAATTAACGAAAAGCAATAACATAAAGGAATCCTAAAACGGTTTTTTCATATATTAAAAGTGTTAAGTTGTTAAGTAATCGATAAAGACAGGCTCCGTTAACTGTTTACTTTTGGATTCTTACCTTCATTAATAATGAAAAGCCATCGTTTATGAGTTGAAACCACCACAAATGATAGTTACTAATAATCTTGTCAAATAATTTAAAACAAAGGCAATTATCTATCATGGCCAAAGGTCAGATAAAAAATAAGAAAACTGTTACAAATGATGAACTAGGTCTCATAGTCTTGCCTCACTCCTATAATCAAGAATTTTCGAATGGTGAACCAAACCCAAATATTGTTGATAATCTAGACCAACATTAAGTATACATACATATTATCCCCAAAATTCTATGCCGGTATCTTGTAAATATATGTTTTATAAGTCTCTTTTATTTCCTTTCTTAAAGCTGGTTATTTCACAAGAGCACTCGACCCCGGCGACCGTACTCGAATAGAAAATCAATATGTCTCTCAGAAACTAACACCGTACATAATTCTAAGTAACAAACCGGTACGATTCCGTTGACCTTAAAATATTCCACGTGAACCTTTGACTAAATCAATAACAGAATTCACTGCATGTAAAATGTAACAAAATATGTAACCCAGTCCCAAAGTATATAGCACATTCGTCTAACATCCGGCAAAAAATCCTCTAACTTAGCTAATAAAGATTTATAGTTGCGATAAAAAATTTCATAGCAGTGAGTTGGCCGTAAATAATTCGTGGCATACCTGCGAATGCTGATTTGACATGGGTCAGAGCCTCGAACGCGAGCCGTGCAATATTTCATTTCTTCCGACTCGAATCACAAGTCCAACCACAGTGCGAATTGAAATTTTGTTTGGTGTCCGCACTTCTTATTATTGGTTTACATCTCAAATTGTATTATCATCAAATCCAATGCGAATCTTTACGAATATATACTCAAACTTTCAAACTCAAACTATCTTGATTTCATAAAAAATGTAAAATTGTTTGAATTCGTCTTTTATGTAGACTCTAAAATCATAGATATCAACACAACACACAATAACAACATTTCTGTTTCGTCGAATAGCAAAATAAATTTAATAAAAAATATATTTATACAAAATATATGACATGCCTTTGACAATCTACAACCGCCCGTTTCCAAGGGGTTGTGCCAAACGCGCATACGCTGCCTGTTGAGCTACCTACCAAGGCGTTGGGCCTTGGCGAATGTTAGTTTGCCGGCATCCTCTTCGAATAACCGGTCACGTTCCCGACACGCTGCGAGCCCGAGTATAAAACGGTCACGCAGTAGCATATCCAATGCCGTACCAAGCTCACAATGAACGGCTAAACCTCTTACGCGAGCCGCCCATTCCTCAACGCTCTCACTATCAGATCTCCTCGCCTCATAAAACTTCTGTCTATCAGCAAAAGTGCAACGTTTTGCTGTGAAATGCTTGTCTAATTTTTCAATTAATTCCTCGAACTTGACTGCTTCGAGTACTTCAGGATAAAGTAAGTTCCGTAAGTAAAGTAAGGCGGTAGCTGTCGTCCGAAAAATGAGTCAGCAACAAAGCGCTCCTATTTTCGGTTTTCACACTATTTAATTTTATATACTATAATAGCCGACCTTTAAATATAGGCCATTCTTGATTGTTATGAACAAAACTTGTAATATTACCGATAATATTAGACATTTTAACGAAACTAAGTAACTTTTCTTTTTTTTTTTTTTAAACGTGGGTACCTCGTCGCCAGTGCTGTGTCGGCTACTATACTACTAGTGAAACTACCGTTACGATTGGATGCTCGTTTATTACTCATGACACAAGTTAACAGCAAAACTTATTTGCAGGCACGCACATATACACATCAACTTTCCTGATCAGTGTTTTATGAACAACACAATCAAAAGCTTTAAATAAATCGCTAAAGATCCCTAGAGAATCGTGGGCATACTCTCAGGCATCAAATATATGTTTTACTAGCTCAACACTGGCATCACTTGTCGAGAGACCTGTTGTAAAACCAATTATCTATTGAAAAAAACTAAAAAAACTTTTAGAGTACTAATGTATTAAAAGCAGCTTTAAGTTTATCCTTAAAATTTCACAACGCTTTATGATTTTAGGTATGACCACAATTTTTTTCTTTTTTATACCTATCACGACAGGATACTAATTGACCACAGTGGTCAGAGTGTAGTTAATTGATTATTTTCTTGTTCTTAATTACAATGTCTGTAAATATATTGTCCAAACATGTGGCAGTAGTTGCAGTGATTTGTGTAGGCTCCAATTACAAGTTCTTTAGATTGAATGATTTAAAGACTGCCTTGAACTTGGTTACTACCCTTGAATTTGCCAATAGGTTAACATTAAAATCACCTCAGACGATGATCTTCTCTTTTGATCTTGTATTTATTTATGGTTAAACAACAATTCTTTCAGACTTCCCTACCATCCACTGACTTCAAACAGACTGAAAGGTACTATTGCTATTATAATGTTACCTGTTACATTGAGGGTACTTATTATAGGTTTTTACCAAGTTTTTTTTTTTTTGTGCTCTTGTCGGTATTGTCCGAAGTCAGTTCAACGTTTTTTTAAAAGGGTTTATCCTATCATTTTTGTCAAATTTACAAGGATTGAACTTTCTATTAGTGTTCAAATTATTAGTGCAAGAGGTAGTTTATATTGTCTTATCAGGGAATTAAAATTATTTGAAATGTCAATCACATTATTAGGTAACCTATTAGATGTCAATTTAATTTTTATTATTGTCAAAAGAATTATCTGCCAATGGATTGGCAAAGGCATAGGTAATGTAAATTTGCTCAATGGAAGCAATAGTTTTAGCCAAGTTCTTGGCTATAATGCAAAGATAATATGATAGCGAAACTGCTATCTGTCTCCTATAATAATAAGAAGGGGAAAAACATTATTACTAACAAGCTTGTTTGTGGCGATTAGATAGAATTTATTTTTATAGGGTCCATTTATTTGGCAAGTTAAATTGTGCATCATTTTATTTAAATTATGTGTAACATTTTTTCCTCCTGTGACAACCCTTTACTAATAGGAAGTGTAAACAATATCTACTATTTTATTTACATCTAACTTTAACAATGAGTCAAAATACCCTAAGAATTTCTTTTCCTTTACATTGCCCCTGTTACCAACAAAAAATGACTAATGAAGTATTTACATTGAAGTTTGATTTGGAATTAATTTTTATTTGATTGTTTATTTATTTTTTATTAAAGTTTTATTATTATTATACACTATAATTATGTTATAATGATTTTTGATACATGAGTATCCCTATAAAAAAGAATGAATAACACATTGTGTGAAAATAACTGCTATTCATTCTACTTCTGATTGTAGTTTATACTGAATTATATTTTATATGAATGTACACCAGCCTTACAATCTTGAGGCGTACCTTCCGCCTCATCCCATCGTTGATTAAACAGAGGTGATCAAAAGCAAATGTTAAAAGTTATGAACAAAATAATTAATATCAATAAGATTACAATCTTCTCTTTACCCTAGCGAAAGTGACTTTCAAAGGCAGGAGATATCGATTAAAACGGGAATACCTCTAAGCTCAACTTTGAGTAAGTTACCAACTATATCATGTAGAAAATCAATTATTTAGCGGAGCCACGAGGGACATTATAAAGATTAATCTCTTTAAGAAAAACGACGCTAAAGTAATTTTTTTAATAGACAAATGTTGGATACTTTTTTTATCAAATGTAGCGTTTTCATAATTTATGCGCTGTCCGTGTAGTTAATAAGACATTGCTGTTCATTGCAATCCCATAATTGCGGTCTCAAATCGCACGAAGTTATACCGACATATTTAGGCAAATGAAAATATCTACCACTAGTGATGATGAGACTATACTCTGTGGATAGTAAAAACTAAATGGAACATCTTATTCGCGAATGTATGGGGTCTATCAATAAGAACGTCCTGGTTTAAAAATTGAATAAAACACACAATTATTTATGAAAAATGCATCCGATTGATTTATTTGATAGATAATTTTATGCAATTTATGTTTTAAGTAATATATCGCCCAAATGACCGCCGCGGCTCTTTTTGCAGACGGTCACCCACGGCTCACGCCAATTTTCGATGACGCGGTGCACCATTTCGGCCGGTATGTCGGGTATGGCTCGTCGAATATTGGTTTTTAGGTCACCAATTGTAGCTGGATTATTGCTGTACATTTTAGATTTAACGTAACCCCAAAGAAAATAGTCTAAAGGTGTTAAATCACACGATCTTGGTGGCCAACTGATCGGTCCATTTCTCGAAATTAACGACTCACCAAAATTTCCACGCAATAATTCCATGTTCACTCGAGTAATGTGAGGTGGTGCACCGTCTTGTTAAAAATAAAGGTCGTCTGCATCAATATCATCAAATTCAGGAAAGAAATAATCGGTTAACATCGAGTTATAGCGCTCGCCATTCACAGTAACAGGGATTCCTTCGTCATTTTCAAAGAAGTACGGACCAATGATTCCACCGTACCATAAACCACACCAAACTGTTATTTTTTGAGGATGCAATGGTGATTCATGAACCACACGTGGATTTGACTCATTCCAATAGCGACAATTTTGTTTATTAACAAATCCATTGATCCAGAAATGGGCCTCATTGAGAAGATGATCGTAGTGAAAATCGTCATCGGCTTCCATCATTTCCAATATTCCACAATTTCCAAGCATTGGTTTAAAGTGAAACGTGACATGATAAAATGACAAACCTTACTGAACACAAATGTCAAGAGACGTCAAAGATCCATCATCAAACATGGCCGCTATGAGCTGTCAAAACCAGGTCATCCCTATTGGTAGTCCCAGTATATGTAAAATTTCTTTTTTCCTAGGTAATTTAATGTTACCCAACAAACCAATCATACTTGGGAGATCGGAGATCTACACTAATACTTGAGACATTGTATTGAGATTTTTTTAAATCAAGCTGACGGAAAGGCGATGAGGGAAATGTTCAGTTTCGTTATTTCCTTAATGTGTCAACCAATTTTCTTTTTATTCAGTGGCCAATAAGAAACTTTTCAATTTTTAACTGGTTTCTTATCTAACTAACATACTACAATTACAAAAATATACAGACCCTTTTTATAGTTCACATTAGAGTTTTCATTGAAACACAAAAAAAAAATACTCACTAGACAATGTTAATTAAATTTAAAAAAAGATAAGGTAGAAATGTTTTATGTGTAATTAGCACTATTAAATTTTAACTCTGTTCTTTTATTGATACTTGCCTATCTCATTTTATTCAGACACTAAAGAACTTTGCAGCCTGGGATTAGGTTTTATATTAGGTCAAATGATCATTGATCCCAAAACAGACAAAAACAAAGCACTCACATTCGGCTGTTTGTCCAACACTCATTAATTTAACCGCGCGGTCAACCCCAGAATATCCTGAGCTATTAACTACCAAACGGGTATACAATAAATTGAGACTTTTCATGTATAAATCAGGGGTGGAAGCGTGTCGCAGAAGGTCTGTAGATAAACCGGATGGTATAAGTGTAAAGGAGGGTTACACAGAAACATCTGGGCTGCGCCGTCGCGAACTCAGCCACATTACAAACGATTTTATGTGGGGGCCACGCGAATTTCGCTTTTTACTGTGAGCTTTCTTGAAAACTTACATACAATAAAACAAAAGTGTTATACGAATACAATGTTTTCAAGTTGTTTATTGTCAAATTTTGTAATTACTTAATTAATCATTTTCAGTGGGTTATTTTTAATTGGTTGTATAAAGAGTCGTATCTTTAACTCTAAGCTTTTCTAAATTTATTACGTATTAAAAAACAAGCCTGCAATGTTCCCCTTGTCTGATGGTTAAATTTAATAAAATAGTTAGTACGTAGAAAGTAAGGGAAAATTAATGAACTTAGATTTGAATGTAAGTTAGGTGCTATATAAGCAAAGTTGAATGATACAATATTATACAAAAGAAGAGTATTTTACTAACTGCAAAGTTTGGGTAAGGTATATTACATATTCGGTTGGTGTTCGGGGGTAATTAATATAATACTATTACAATCAAAATTTTTAGTTTTTATTGTCTAGACAATGAAATGGTATATTATCCACCATTAGACGTATTTAGTTTACTACCTAAATTAAAAGTCCTCTAAATCTAATTTAAGACTTAAAAATATAAAAAGAGAAACACAAATGAAAATCAACTTAATGTACTTGAACGTCTCCACTACCCCGACCATGTTTCCTTGCCTCTTAAATCCGGATATCCGCCTTCATCTGGGACCCGCTCTTTATTTGTCTTAAGGATGAATTCCACCATAATGTTAAAAGGAATTTATTATTCAAGATGGAAGTTAAACAATGAGACTTATGAGATGAAATATTGGCATCTAAAAAGGTAGGCAATTTATTGTCAAGTATGAAATATGGGCAAGTTTGAGGCTTACCGTGAGAGAGTATACATTCTTGATATGTACTTCAGATAGATCGTGGTATCTTGACATTCCATTAACCTTAGGGTGAAAAGCTTATGATACATATGCATGTATATTACAATTTGTGGATTTTGAAAGTCAACATAGGGCTTAGAAAATTTCATAGATAATAATCTTTACAGAGAAATATAAAGATTTAGTTCACAGTTTATCTTGGAATTTATATATGCCATCACAATACCACATTCATGCAGTAATGTCCTATACAAAATGGCAGTCAAACTGTATTCTATTTTTAATCTGTTTTGTAATTTAAAAAGTAGTTAGCAGTAATAAAACTTATATTTCTAAAATATATTTTATATTAAATCCTAAACGTTACTCCTCCACTAGGTAGTTTGTCTGTCATATTACAAATATTTATTCAACTTTGCCAATAAACTAAACTATGAAACGTAGTATCGCGACCCGGGAAACGGCTAACTAATTGGTAAAGTGATCACTTATAGTAGTTAGTTTGTTTGAGCTGTGTGTTTTAATATATTTAAGTAGTTTGAACTTGTCAAAGTATCAACTTTTCAAGTTTATGAGTTAAAATTTAAGTAAAAGAGAATACGTAATTGAACATGCATGCAAACGCTTACTTCTGTAAAGGCAAAAATCTAAAGCATTATATAAGTACATCAAGAACAAAAGAAATCGTACGAAATGGAAATCTTGTAAATTATAAATCTACCCTGAATGGAATTGAAATCTACATAATGGTTTGTGTTCAGAAAAATGCGAGTACTGAATGGAACGACAATAATATGAAACATTCAGGAAACAAAGAGGGGTTACGAATAAAAGCTTACACTGAAAATACAGTAATGAAAACGAAAATACTGTAATATTTATACTTACTAATATTAAATGCAAATGTGAATTTATTTGTAATCGATCATCATTAAACTTTAATACATACTTTAAAAGAAAGTTGAACCTGAACCGACTTCAAACAATACTGACAAAGAGCACTAAAAATTAAAAAAATAATTACAAATCCAAGTAAAAAAACTATAATAAGTACCATCAATATAACAGGTAACATTAGAATAGCAATAGTCCTTTCTAGTCGGTTGGAAGTCGGTGTCAAACCCGATGCACAATAAGTAATACTGGTCTATGTCAGCTTTATATTTGCACAATAAAAAAATTAAGATGTTTCGTAATCCCATATATTACTCTTTTGTGCACATATCTCTGTAACCCAACAAAACACATAACATAACAAGCAAAAACACTCTAAAATTTGAGGGTTTCCCTCGATTTCTCTTGCATCCCATTATTAGATCCTGATTGCTTGTTAATGAGACCACCTCGAAAGTATACCCTTTTGATTACAAAAAGAATTTTGAAAATCGGTCCATTGGTGACGGAGATATCGCGTAACAAACACACAAAAAAAAATAGGCGAATTGAAAACCACCTCTTTTATAATTTTCAAGTCATTTAAAAAAGTACTGTTCCTGAAACGTAGAGAAAAGTAAGTGTTAAATTGAAATACTGTGATTTACATAATTACGAATGTAATACGAGAACGGCTACATTCACTTTAAGATTCACTTAAACCATGGCATTACGTGACACACCACGTAATACGTACACGTAATAATAAATTTTATTTCTTTATTGATAAAATATTCACAATTTACATTAATAAAATAGTAAGCCACTCGCTTAAACTACTTAGTTTTTTATGCGAGCGTAAGTTCGCATGATAATTACAACAAAATCAAATCAGCAAAAACTATCAAAACAGAGATTGTATACACACAACACACTATATTACATTATTTTCGACCAAACAATGAAATAGTGGTTTCCATGTTTTTCATTAAATGTTTTGAATAAGGCTCATTAGTAACATATTATAAGTTATTTGTTCTGGTAATATACCTCAGCCTATGCTTGTCCACTGCTGGACATAGGCCAATGATTTCCAGTGGGGACGGTTGATTGCGGCCTGCATCCAACGGTTTCCGGCAACCTTTACCAGGTCGTCCGTCCATCGGGTAGGCGGTCGTCCCACACTGCGCTTTCCAGTACGTGGTCTCCATTGGAGAAACTTGCTGCCCCATCGGCCGTCAGTTCTCCTTGCTATGTGCCCTGCCCATTGCCACTTGAGCGCGCTAATCCGTTGGGCTATGTCGACCACTTTTGTTCTCCTGCGGATCGCCAAGCATAGCCCTTTCCATAGCACGCTGAGCGACTCTGAGCTTTCTGATTAGGCCCATAGTAAGAGGCCACGTCTCAGTTCCGTAGGTCATCACTGGTAACACACACTGGTTGAAGCATTTCGTCTTTAGGCACTGAGGTATTTTGGACGTGAAGACGTTTCGTAATTTCCCGAACGCTGCCCAGCCGAGTCGGATTCGACGATTGACCTCTTTCTCTAAGTTGGACTTACCTAATTGGACCGTTTGTCCTAGGTAGACATATTCGTCAACAACTTCGAGGACAGAGTTTCCCACGACTATGGGAGTCGGCGCGACATGGACATTCGACATGATTTTCGTCTTGTCCATGTTCATTTTAAGGCCGATCTGTTGAGAAACTCCGTCAAGGTCAGCGAGCATTTGTCCCAGGTCTTCCAGCGATTCTGCCATGACTACGATGTCGTCGGCAAATCGAAGGTGAGTGATGTATTCGCCATTGATGTTGATGCCAAGTTCTTTCCATTCCAGGAGCTTGAAGGCATCTTCCAGAGCAGCGGTAAACAGTTTTGGAGAAATAACGTCTCCCTGTCTTACCCCTCTCTGTAATGGAATTGCCTTCGTGTATTGGTCCTGTACTCGAACTGACATATTGGCGTTATTATACAAATACTTCAATACCTCGATGTACCGATAGTCAATACGGCTCCGCTGGAGAGACCTAAAGACTGCCCAAGTTTCGATCGAATCGAAGGCTTTCTCATAGTCTACAAACGCCAAGCATAGTGGCCGATTATACTCCTCGGTCTTCTGTATAATCTGCCGCAGCGTATGTATGTGGTCTATGGTACTAAAGTCTTTTCGGAAACCGACGTTGGAGACGATTCGTGATGACTCTTGAAAACAGCTTGTAGACATGGCTCAGTAGTGTGATGGGCCTGTAGTTCTTCAATAAGGTATTATCGCCCTTCTTGAAGAAAAGTACCAAAACACCCCTTTTCCATGACTCTGGCGTGTGTCCCTCGAGCAAGACGGAATTGAAGAGCTTCTGGAGGACCTTGAGTACCGGTTTGCCACCCGCTCTCAGAAGCTCAGATGTGATTCCGTCATCGCCCGGTTTCTTGTTATTCTTAAGCTGTTTCAGAGCCATCCCAATCTCGTACTGGCTGATGTCCGGGATATCTTCGGTATAATGTCGGGTCAGCCTTGCTCTAGGGTCTTTAGCTGGGCTACTAGCAGGCTTTGCGCTTGAGGTATACAAGTGTCGATAGAACCTCTGTATCTCCGTAAGTACCTCTTGCCTACTCGACGTTACACTCCCCTCTTCTGTCTTCAGCTTTGTCAACTGGCTTTTCCCAATAGACGCCTCTCTTGCGAACACTTTAGAGCCTTTGTTTCGCTCTATCGTCTCCTTAATACTGTTAGTATTAAAGGAGCGGAGATCGTGTCGCAGAGAATTCCATATCTGTCTATTGAGCTGCTGATAGGACTTAGCGTCATCGGAGGTTTGGAGAGTCATAGAACGTCGCCCGACCATGAGGTCCCGGGTATGGTCGGATAGTTTCTGAGGTCTATCTTTTCGGTGGAGTTGAAGAACTTAGACCCAACCTCATGGATACTTTCTACCAGCCTGCTATTGATTTCGTCCACTGATGTGCAGCTATCTAGGCATTCGAAGCGATTTTGCAATTCGAGTTGAAAGCTTACGGGGTTTTGGATATGAGCCATCGAAGGTCGGAGCGTGGACTTCATTAGACGGGCGCGTTCCAACTGAACGTCTATATTCAGTGTGCCTCTAACCATTCGGTGATCACTTCCGGTTTTCACCATGTGAATCACGGATACATCATTGAATATACGCCTTTTGTTGGTCTAAATGAAGTCAATCTCATTTTTTGTGGAACCATCGGGACTCATCCAGGTCCATTTCCTGTGAGGCGGCTTCTGGAAATAAGAGTTCATCATAAAGAGTCCCTCTTTTTCCAGGAAATCGGCCAGCCTGTGTCCCCTGAGGTTCCGTTGCCCATAACCAAATTGCCCGACTCTCAACTCATCATCGCTTCTTCGGCCCAGCTTTGTATTGAAGGCTTCCATAACAACGGTGTAGTGTGTAATAGTGCTATGTATGGCAAGACTGATGTCCTCATACATAGCTTCCACTTCATCATCTGGGTGTGTCGAGGTCGGTGCGTAAACCTGTATGACCTTCAACGAATATTTCTTAGATATTCTGAGTATAAGGTACGCTACCCTGCTCGACACACTATTGATGGATATCACGTTGCTAATGAGAGACTTGTGGACGATAAACCCGACACCACCTTGGGACTGTTGTTCGCCCTCCCGGTAGCAGAGCAAATTGCCGGCATTCAGGGTAATCGTGTTCTCACCCTCCCTTCGGACTTCTGCTAAACCCACTATATCCCAGCGCAATTTGCTCAGCTCTTCTTCCAGCTCTACTATCTTCTCGTCTGTCCTCAAAGTGCGTATGTTGTGTGTTACCAGGGCCAGTTGTCGTTGGGGGTGGTAGCCGGATCCCATCCGGGGATTCTTCGCACCCCCTGCCCCGCCGCTGCCATGACCGCTACCATAGCCAGGATTGGCGGGGCTACCGGGTACTGGGGGCCTGGTCCTGTTCTGTCGTTCTGGTAAACCATTTATGATATTAGGTAGAAGGTAACGACATGTTCTAGTTCCATATTGAATGTTAAAATTTGGTAAAGAGAATTTCTTTAAATATCACAGCTGTCTTGAATTGCTTTTACGTGTTTGTTCACAATAAGTAACTCTTGGGAGCGTGAAAATAGTTATTTCAAAAATCTGATTTGATCTAATCTAGTAGTTCTGCCTTATCGGATAGCAACATCGGATAGGTAAAGGGTGTGTGATGTTGTTGCAATACCTTAGCTCAGGGCAGGGGGCGTTCTAATTATCTTACACTGATTGTACAAAATAATTATAAATTTTACATTTAAGCTAACATGTCATTTAATAATACATAATATCGTACATCATAAGTTGAATATGAGTAATGTAAATATACATAAAATGTCACTGAAAATGTCTTGCTATCTATGTCTGGCACTGACTCAGGTTGTCAAAACAAAGGTTGACAAAGGTATTCGTATCTAGAAGAGATTGCTGTGGGTAATAATATCGCACATTATTATAATACCATAATACATTTTTTTTCTATTCTTTATTATTGACTTGATGAATTTCAATAAAAAAAGATAATAGACGTAATTAAAAAATGTTAAAAAAAACTATTCTGTTACGTTGAAGATGATATACGCATAATCAAAGAACTTCTACTACAAGTACTACATAAACTAACTACGTAAAATTAGCTACCTATGTACGTGTTCCGCTTGCTTCAAGCAGACAAGATCTGCAGGAGTTTTTGCATAATTTTAGGGTCTATCCGGGTATCGTACAACATCTTGTGTTACACTGCGTGATTTACACTGAGTTACCAGTTTATTTACATACAGTATATTACATGCGTAATCATAGTTTTAAACTTTTTCTCTAATGAATCTCTTATTGGCAAATTTTGTAAGGTTTTGCGTATTGGGTCAATTATAACTCCGGATTTGCATAAGCAAATAAGATGCTTCGCGCCGAGACAAATTCTAGAAAACGTTTTAGGATGACTGTTTACGCGTGGATGATATCCACTTTGAGCTGTACGAGCTCGATTATTTTAGTTGCAAATAATTATGACTTTACTAAGCTATTCTACATCTACATATGTACATCTACCTCTATCTTCATGTTTTGTTTAATCCTAAAGTAACTACTGAATAACAAACAAATGTGTAGAAAATACACACAAATGTTTACGTTTCATAGCTCTTTAGATTATACCTACCTACTACTGTTTCAGGTTTCAAATGTACATTATGAGCGCATGTTTATAGTATATATGGTACTATTTTTAATTTGCTTTTTTTTCATATTTTGATATTTATTTGATAAGTCTGGAAAACTTTAATACACATAAACAGTTACTGTCACATTTTAATAGAACATGAATACAACCTAGACTTTAAAAAAACAGGCTAAACTAATTCCATTTTCACAATGTTAGTGCTATATTGCTAGTTGTGAATAAAATACATAAAACAGAGACCGCTCTGATGTTAGTTCTGATTATCGATTCAGTGTCAGGTTATTTTTGTCCTTTTATAGATAGATGTGAAAATGCCAGCCAATTTTTAGTGTAGTTCCATTTGAATTTTAGATTTTTGAGTGTATGTTTGCAATTTGTTAGCATTTGGCTTTAACATCCAGTGTAATTAAGAGTGCTACAATAGTATTGAGGTGAGTATATTTTATTGGTACGACAGTGTAATGTATTAAGTTACTTCTACGTGTGATTGGTTCAGAACTTTTTTTATGGTATAGGAGGGCTAGCAAGTAGTCGGGTCACCTGATGGCAAGTAACTACCACCGCCACTGAACTTTGAGGGGAAGCTTTGCACAATTATTTCACATCTTTGTTAACGATCACAACACAGTGTGAATGGATGGATGGATTTCATTTAAGTAAATTCCTTGACCATATTTATATTTTTGTTTTCTTTTTAATTCAAATTAAACTATTCTAAACTAAAAATATCCGGACAAGTGTGAGTCGGACTCGCCCACCGAGGGTTCCGTACAAATTTTGTAGGTACATATTATAAATGGTTCAGGAATCGAGTCATACACCTTTTTCCAAGCTTTTCCTGTACTTACTTACTTACTTACTACGTAATTTTTTTATGATTTCATGACAAATGCATAGTTTTTAGATTTTCCCTGTACTTGTAGTATAAGACGACGTTACTTGTCAAGTTTCATGGTTCTAGGTCAACGGTAAGTACGTTTTTGCGACATATACGGCACTATCTTTATTTTACGTTAACGTAGATCAACGTTTGATTTTTCTTACAGTTTCAAGGGACTATAGATCTGAGTATATGATTTTAATTACAACTCGATACCTCTACGCGTTCCTCAGGCAAAGGGTCTTGATAGACAGACAAACGGATCACAAAGTGATCTTTTGAGGTTTCCATTTTTTCCTTTTGAGGTACGGAACCCTAAAAATGTATTTATTAATAGGTTTTAATTTGCATTAAAGGTATTATTTCTAATTAAATTTAAAGTTGCATTCTAGTTCATTATGGAGTAAAAAAACAAAAGTAGGTAAGTATTTCAAAATTGTTAGTCTGTTTTTACAGGCCGCGCTTATATTTTATTATACGGTTAAACTGTTACAGGTTTGGTGATTTATTATCTATAGGCTTACCATAATTAACTAAGGTAGTACAGTATGAGGAATTAACGAAGTCAATAAAGGAAAAGTACAACGACACTGAAAAACTGCCATAAAGCTAGATCAGAGAACAAGCACCTGAATGCCATGTCAATTGATAACTGCTCAACAAGATGGTATCAGAGAGCGCCAAGTCGCACGCTTGCTGTAACGTCATAAACTTAGCGATATCGGTGCAGATACCACTTCTGAAAATCCTACCCACTTTGCCGAGGAAAATCATAATTGGAGTCACGATATAATTCTGATTATTTGACAATCACTTTATATAATCGACAAAACACTACATATTGTTATAAAATTAATAGAAATAAGTTTAGAAAACCTTTTTAACCATAGTTGTCATTTCTGAAAGCAAAGCTAATTTGATGCTCTCATCACATAGTTTAATCTAAATGAAAAGAGGCAAAAGAAGAATAAACAAAATTATGTTAAGACCTGAATTAAAATCAATATTGATGGTATTAGCTTCTACTACATTAGATTTACTTTCGGGTAAATAGGTGATGTGTAAGTCGTAGGCACAAACAAGTCGTATTTTTTTCTATGTAATGGCTACACAATATTTCATTCTCGCCCCTCACGGTACGTAATTTTATTACTCGGATCAATTTTACGACACTCGATACTTTTACGGTTGTTGAGCCTTAAACGTAAAAGGGTTACAGTTAGGTCTCCATTACTTACCCTTCTTTGTCCTCGTATGGAATTTTGATAAGCAATTTTATGTTTTTAATAGATTCCCGATGTACAATAGTACAACAGTACATAGGATTTATAGAGGTTAAGATGTAAAACGTTATTTTACGACGCAATCACTGTTTTAACGACTTTAATAAGAGGTGTATTTGATTAAGCACGTAAAGCTGTGTCTCGCATTTATGCTGCTGCCATGGATAAAGAAAAGCTGATGAATTTCAAGAGGATTAAAACCTTAAACGGGGGAATATGTGGGTTTAAATTTATATATTTTTTTCATACAAAAGAATATAGCAAATAATGAGAATTTCAATTGTTTTGCATAGCGCAAGTAGGAAGTACATGTAACTCCTGTGTGCTTAAGGACTAATACACAACTGTACGAAGGTAATGTAGATCTCAATGCAATGAAATAATCTTGTGTGTTTCTAGCCTAAACTCGGGGTTTTTTCTAGTAGCTATTAGTGTCCAATCTGGCACCTCTTGGCTCCAACATCAGATCACCTTTAAAATAGCAAATACATACGTAAAGAAAGTTTCATTTCAATACGGCAATATTTAGAAATAGGTTCAAATTCATACTTTAAGATTTGAAGCTATTTGAATGATGTTAATATGTTAGTTTCGTTAAAGTCATGTATTAATATGATATACAATTAATATGATAGTACCTGGATGACCGAGCTTTTTTTTTTTGGTAAATTTTCTAAAAATGAAATCTAGCTAGATCACCCCTGAAACCCCCTACATACATATTAAGTTTCAATATATATATATACAAGAATTGCTCGTTTAAAGGTATTTGAGAACTATACTGTATAGTTAGTTTTTATAGAAATACCCATTTACAGTATTTATAAAGTTAATAATATTTATTAACACCCCTTAAAACATGAAGGGCTAAGTCACAAACACCAAATATTTTCACCTGAACAATTCCAAGAAACGACCTTTATCAATATCGTAAATCTTTATTTAGCGTTCAAATTACCTTCCGAATATAAAACTGGAATTGGTTAATTCTCGTTAGGAAATCTCAAGCGTTACCAAAATTACTCTTTAGATTTTCATAAAATATTTCAATTTTGCGGTGCCGATTTCGGCTTCATACGAATTACTAAGCGAGAGTTATATCAAAACTAAATTATCTTCATTGGAACCCAAGATCGTCGTTAAAATACATTGTAAAATATTTTATCCTACAATTGATGGAAATAAACAGTACAGTCAAAATCATAACAATTATCTTTTAATCACATAAATAATTTTCTTGCTGTTAGGACTACTACTCAAATCGAGGGCCAACCTATGTAATTAAGTTTTGTATGTCTCTACCTTTATCAAAATACATTTTTTATACATAATTGCAGTTTAAATATCTATTCGACATGTCATTAGTCTAAAACAGTGAAATTTTACATTGTAATTTCCTCCTATTTTGTGTTAATTATTATGGGCCTTTATTATATACTATATTACTTATGGGCCTGTTGGTCTAGTGTTTAGTGACCCTAGCTGCTAAGCCGGAGGTCATGGGTTCGATTCCTGCCCAGGACCAATAATTGTGTGATTAGCACGATAATTTGTTCTGTGTCTGGGTGTAATTTATCTTTGATATGTACGAGTATGTATGTAGAAATATTTAAATATGTTTATCAGAAGTCTGGTTACCATAGCACAGGCTCTGCCTAGTCTAGAATCAGACGGCCGTGTATGGGATGTAATTAGTTATTATTATTATTCTCTTTATCCCGTTAAACATACAAATACATTAAATTTTTACATATATTAAAAAAAATACAAAAGAATACATTTAAAAATATAAAAAATAGTGTCTCATCGGTATTGGGTACAGGGACCAAGATATTGGTGGTTAGGACTCCAGAGACAGAAACCTCCTAATGCCGTATCGAGAAGAACTGCTTCCCACATGTCGACAATCTCGTAAGCCAAATCCAAATACTTTACTTGTTTATCTTTTTCAGCTTTCAAGAGATTGTCGTCATTTGGCATGGTAATGTCAACAATCATTACTTGGCGCTCTAATCGGTTTATTACCACTATATCAAGCTTATTGGCAATAATAGTCCTGTCAGTGATAATAGGGCGATCCCAGTACAACGTTGCATGAGTATTTGCAAGAAATTGGTCGGGCACATATTTGTAGTACAGTAACTCCAAGGTATACTTAAGAGCAAGTTGTTGATGTACTATTTTAAATATGTTTATCAGCAGTCTGGTTACCATAGCATAGGCTCTGCCTGGTTTGGAATCAGACAGTTGGTGAGATAAGTGAAGTTATTATTATTAATACGGCAGTACCACGTGTATTTATAAAAAGGGAATTCGAAATATATCCTGTGACATAAACATTAATGAAACTGACTGGTGAATGACACAAAGTCCCATGTGGGGATCGAACCCACAACACTCAGCGCAGTAGGAAGCGTCGAGGTGACCGATTAAACCACTACGCCACCCATCCAGTCGAAGTTTAATAATTATTATAAGAAGTAAAACTGTTTAAAATAATTTAATCCTCAATTTTATTACGACATAAACTACACAACCATCTTGCTCAGCTATTACTTTGAAAACAAGAACAAATACTTTCGAATGAAGGATTCAAAGGAATCGTCGTTTTTAATATAAGTTGTCAGTTAGTGATACTAGTCACGTAGAGGTGGGTACAGCGACTGTAGGGGACCGAAGCCGAAATATCCCGGCCACGTGATATCCTAGCCTGGTACTTGAACAGAACAAAGGCATTGTTTCATAGAGATATATCGTTCTTTGCTCTAAAAGTGTGGAAGCATGAAATATGTAAGTGACTGTGTAGTGCAAGAATTAATGGTTAGCCGGATCTAAAATATTGTGGTGGTCGTTTATATATTTCAAATAGAGAGAAGCAGAATTTGATAATGATAATCTTAAAAAAATGTCATCAACTTAAAATGGAACTACATAACTACCTAGAGCTGGATTAATGAGACTCAAACGAAAGATTAATCTTACGCTATTTTTTCTGATGGCTGAATTTTATACGAATACTGTCAAAGTTTTTTCTAGTTTAGGCAATTTTACTTTTACAATAAAATAAACGATGCCAAATTTTTTGATCAACTTGAAGCCAACTCCAATCGATTATTATATTCAAGTATTTTAGCGGTTTATTGATAAAAAAGTGAATTTGTAAGTAACTTAAACCTAAAGCAATACTTACGATTAGTAAGGATATACAGATCTCATTCTGTACTTCGAAGAGTGATTGGTTTCGGATGCGACTGGTTTTTTTTATTAGGGATTAAAGCATCCTACTATGCAGAATATAGTGCCTGCAATATAATAAAAGAGACAAAAAAGTTTTTAATATCACTATTTTTAAATAAAAAAAAGCCATAAAAAAGTACATATTTTAAATATATTGCTTAATCATTTTAAATATACATGTCTTTTACTGTGTCGACACATGTTCACAAAACGGGCTTTAGTGTAGTTCGGTAACGGTAAACAGTATATACATAAATGTATATTTCGATTTTATCGTTTATTAATAAGTTTCTTAAGACTTATCCTAGGTATCGACATATCGAGCAAAGTCCAGTTTCGAGGTCACTTAGAGGGTAAGGTCAAATTGGCCTCGAAGAAGCTCGGTGTGCTGAACATATCGAGGCAGTATTTCACTCCGGCCCACCAGCATATGGAATACTGTTCTTATCTCTATGCAGGGGCACCTCAGTACCAGCTTCTCCATCTGGACCGCATTCAACGAAGAGCGACTCTAATCGTCGAAAGCCCAAACATCTCCGATCGATCCTCTCTCGATCCTTTAGCGTAACGTAGAGATCTGGCTTCACTCTACATTCTCTTTCGCATATATCATGGAGAGTGCTCCAAGGAATTGTTCGGACTAATACCAGCCATAACTTTCCGCCATCGTTACACATGGCAAAGTTTTCATCCTCATCACCTGGATAGTTGGCGCTACACTACTGTGCGCTTTGCGAGACAATTTTTTCCAATCTGTGGAACGGGTTATCGTCTGCGGTATTTCCGGACCGATACGACTTTTAAACCTTCAAGAAAAGAGCGTACTCCTTCATAAAAAGGCCTCCTGAGTTGTGACTCCTGTTGCAGACGTTCATTGGCGGCGATGGTCACTTTCCATCAGGTGACCCGTTTGCTCGTCTACCCGCTCTAACATAAAAAAAAGCTTAGATAAATTTTTTAAAGGAGATTATAGTACAAATAATGTATGATGAGACCGTCCTTAATAACTGTAATCCTGAATAACATTTTAATTTCCTAGGTCGCAAACGTAGATTAAACTTGGACCGTCTTGCGCCAAGTTCAGTTCTCGAGCCAAATTGAAAAGCTGAGAATGCACAAAATATTTTGGCAAATTTCCTCGGACGTGCTACGAGTGCAGGTCCAGTGGCGAGGCTCGTTGCCTGAAATTCCCTACGGACAAGAATGCGAATCACGTTCTAGGCCAAGAGAATTCACGTGCTTTGGCCAATTCCTCAAATTATCTAGACTGGACAGAGTGTTTGGGACTTAATTCCTTACATTAGTGAAATAATTCGTATGTGATAAATGAATGAATCAATAAACTGGAAGATATTTTAAAACAGCTGATTGGGTTTCAAGGCACACTATAACTATTAGTCCGCTCAATTATCCATAGATGAAATAAAATTAGGCGGGATAGAGATAACACAAAAAAAATGTATTCTTAACAATAGCAGACTCACGATATTTTTTTATTGGTATGTCTATTAGTTTGTACGATATACTTGCATTATGCTAATTAACTTCACAATTTTAGATGCAGTTTTCAATGTTGTATTTTCAAAGGCCTAAATTATCCCTTTTTTTTTATAGTGACAAACATTTCTCATTTGATTGGCATGAAAACCGATTCCTATTTGTTATAATAAAACAAGGCAAAATTTTCAGATAAAATTTTCACCTAAAACAAACTACAGGCATAATTTGAACATAGCGTTTATTGACAATGATTTGATCAAGTATAATGGTCAGGCACAAACAACTCGTTTTGCGTATACAATGTAATCAAAATGCTAATAGCCATTTGTGAAGGTAAACATTGCGGAATAATGTCCATTTAATGGCTATAAAACTACCAATTAACTTTAGACTGTTATCGAACACTGCGTGATAAAACTTAGTAAGTGTAATTTTATATACTTAAAATATACTTGCTTAGTAGAGAGTACGGCATGAATTACGGCATTAATAATAAAATGCATGTCGAGGATTGGGTGTTAACTGAAAATCAGATAATCTCAGTCACCCCAATAATTTTATTTTAATTATAAAATTAGTGGCAGCAAATGATTCTTTTAATCAAAAGAAAAGCTTGCGTTTGCTAATTGAGCTCTACTTTAAATAATAGCTAATCAATCTTGTTAAAAGCAATTGCACTTAACGTGTTGCATTAAATAGTACCTATACTTTGGAATTTTTAAAAGTGATCTGGCGAAACTTCAGGATTAGAAAAAAAAATGTGAGAATTCGTATTCAAATTATTTTTGTTATCTTTCTGATTGATGTACGTATATTTATAATATCAGAACCATACAGAATTTTGAAACTTAGATGAAACAATATTTGACTAGATCAAATCACGTTACAGCGCCTAATTCTAAGTACTACTTTTAATATTTCAGTTACGATTTTCAAACTGAAAGATTAATTCCTCTACCATGGTGTCAATTTCAGCCACAGGATGGACATACGGATGTATCAAGTATCAAGACTCTTCGAGTTACTGCAGTGTTTATCCTGTTTCTTCATCCAAATCATGTTGTATCTATTAGCCTAGCTCCATCGCCCTATTTGTTTGCCTTAACCTTATTTGTCTATTCTAACTGAAAACGATTACATTTTGTAGGAGGTTTGACTGAGCAATGACCTCATAAGAACGCTCAAAGTCAGCCAAAGAAAGCAATGGAGAGGGCATTAGGCCAGAAGAAAGGTAAGGGCAGCACAGGACCAGTTATTGTTGCGAACTTTGGGGGGGACCTATGTCCAGTAGTGGACGTCCTTCGGCTGGGATAATGATAATGTGGCTGCAAGGGCAGGTTGAAGGCCATTAAAGAAAATAGCCATAACACTTTATTACATTATATTTATATTTAATCCACATTGCAGTGACCTGAAATTAGGAAATAGCCGGGAAACGAATAAAAATAACTGGTTTACGATTAGCAACAATAATAAATGCATAGAAAATAGAATAGCCAACGATGTATATCTAGCCTTAATTATATAACAACAACTATTCACCCTATAATGGCTAATTATCTAAAATACACCAAGGTATGGTACTGCCCATAGGCACCGAGTTTATCCCCAACGGATATTGGAATTGTTATCGCAGTATGCAAATTCAATTGCATAGTGCACTCTAAGCGACAACTTTGGGATGTTGCAATTGATCCTTACTACCCAATAAGCTCACAGAATTGTAATTGTAGACAGTTGTTTATTAGCAAAATGTTGTTTTGTTTTAAGAATACATATTTTTGTTTTTCCCACTCCCGATTAGAGCTTTTATGTTTATCAGGACGGTAAAATTAGTCTGCAATGGGTACTATTCCCGCCTTCCTTGTTTTATCGACATAGCTATAAAGCCTTTATATTAATAAATAATGTTACTGCCGCACGTTTTCTTTACTACAATGTTTAAAATGGTCATTTAGGGTTGTTTTTGTTACAAAATTTTACTGAACGAACAGTATCTTCACAACTACCAACTGAACTACTACTAAGTTCAATTTTTTTTAAGTATGTATTATTACAAAGCCTATTTGTAAAATATCTGGTTCACACAATACTAGCAAGAGACAGAAATCGAACACTATTCATACCAATACGTAACAAACCTGATGTTGATTTTTGTTTAGTTGACCTAATTTCATAAAATAGTCGGCTTATAAAAGTTATTTTTGTATCGGCGATACTATTCATTGATCAAGCTTATAGCGAATTTATAACAGTGCGCTGGAACACTTAGGAGCACAGTAGAACATGTAGTTTATAATATAATAGTTTGAAGCTCGTAGTTTCGAAAACCAAGGATATTCATTTCTTTACACCAAAGTACACAAGTAAATAAACACTCACTATTACAAAAATTGTCGTAGCGTGTGAACCACTTAAACGTTTTACTAACGTCATGAAATAATAAAATAATTTAGAACGACGACTTCCTGACTACGATTTCTCCTGGACTTGTGCCAGGCACTGCAGGATGCAATGTTATCCCAGCTTCGAATACAAAGTTTTAAGAAGCATACTCCTGTCTAACTTTTCAGCTATTATAAAATGTAAGGGCGACGCTACTGTGGCAGTGGTAAAACTTTAAAGTATTTTTAGACGTCGATCAACGATTATGGCAGCATATGCTGGCCAGTCGTCGTTTTATCGTGACAGGTCTATCGTCTCTACGGCGGCAAATGAATATCGATAATCGATACATAACCATTCCATTTGAACGTGACATGTATAGTGTAGGATATATGCTTGCGTTAGTTGGCACATATTGCAGCGTATTAAATTAGACGTATCAGAGATAGCGTGATATTGAAACAGTCGGCATGTACACCAAGCCCGAACATTTGCGACAGCGGTCGCCTCTCATGCATCATTCAGGCGAAACCTGCATCCAATCGCTCTTACATTTAGGTTAAAGCTCACCGCTTTTGTGATAAATAGCCTCTCAGGAGGAAACTTGTAGTATCATCACGAGTGCGCGTCCATGTGCTACATCGTTGATTTTATCAGATTTTTCCAGCTCGCTACGAGCGCTCATGTAAAATGCATGCACAAGTTCTGTATATAATTGCTATAACAATTTTAGCAATATCCGTAATATTAAACAATGTTTCCGTTCCTCAAAAAATTACAATGAACAATAAATTGAGTGAAATGATAGTAACTTTTGGTAAATTGTTTTGAGAGAGACTTACAAAATTACACATCGTAACTTGCAATAGCAGTAATATTTTTATGTTTTTAACCAGTCTGTATTATCCTATTTTTCTGCTAATACAGTTGAGCCTATAAAATTAATATGCACTAAAATTATAAACGATCAATGCAGACTAAACACCACCTTCTAAGAAATGATTAGGTGTTTTTTTTTATTAATAGGGGATAGTATGGTACCTATCGCATAATAAAGATTGTTCTAAATGGGTTAATAAATAATTAAGTACTTATTTAACAATAATAAAAAAGACAATAAAATTTTAAACATAGTAGGTATAAGATAATTCTTACACCTTTAGTATATTTATCCAACAAATAGATATTCAAATAATGCCGAATAACCTTTATAGTGCTATACTCATAAACATAATTGATCAAGAATGCATACTCCTTACAAAAGCAATAACCTCATATTGAACAGACACCTCTAGTATCATTGATCAATAATTGCAGTGCAATATCTATTAACGACAATATGGACTCTGATATTGCCATTTCGAATTAAATGGAAGTAATTGGAATTCCCGTCGAGTGTGAAATTGGCGTCTTCATTCAACAGCTAGAGACAAAATGGACCTCTCATACATTATGTATAAGCCACAATATGTATGTTTATTTGCACTTATATTAATGTTCTGTATATTTATTGCTCGTTTTGATATATCATGGCTGTGTAATTGTGTTAGTGGCTATAATTCATAACATACTGGCAAGTTTGTGGTCTATAGGCCTTTAATATTTGTCTGTCGTAATATAATTCCGGATAAGGAATGCTTAATGTTTGTACAATGGTTATATAGTATGTACTTGTTTGTACATTATAAAGTATTGTGTAGAACTAATAATAACATTATAATCAAAGACATTCGATCGCAATGAATTGATTTTTACTAACCTTTGTCGTACAAAAAACAGACCAAATTGATACTTGTAAAAACCAATAGCTTTTTTTTTCTTTTTGGAGGTTGAAAACACTAATGTTGCTAATATATATGTTTCTGCAACATTTTTAATTGATACTTCGCTCTTATTGTTTGTAGCGTGATGGTTTATCTCCTATAGCCTTTTTCGATAAATGGGCTATCTAACACTGAAAGAAGTTTTCAAATAGGACTAGTAGTTCCTGAGATTAGCGCATTCAAACAAACAAACTCTTCAGCTTTGTAATATTAGTATAGATATTTAAATTTTGTAAATCATTATATATTTAATTCTTCTGTGCGTGTGTATGTGACTGAACTCCTCCTAAACGATTTTGATGTTTTTTTGGGTATGTTCAAGTGGATTCGAGAATGGTTTAGATTTTTCGGATTGAAGACGTGTACAGAACACGTACCTGAAAGCCTGTAATAATATGTTTGGGTTTCTAAATTAAAACAAAATAACATTTACGACAACATTGGAGGAAAGCACCATGCGCGTAAAAGCCGAGTATATTTTAACCCACGGTTGTCAGAGAAATGATGTTACAGTGAAAGTGGTTTTAGTGTCAACGTAATTTGGGTCCATTATTTGTTTCTTTATGAAGCTCCAGTGGCACAAGTCTACCTTCATGGGTCGGAAGTTGTTACTGAAGTAAGTTATTTTTTTTAGTTCTTAGTCTAACCGTGGAAGAGCCATGCTGCAGCATAAATAGATAAGTGATTAATAATATTTCGTACATCTGACACACAAGGTCATCTAGCTTCAAACTAAGCAGAGCTTGTACTATAAAAACTGTCTGATAGAATACTTAAAATCTTTATTTTTTGGAAAAACATACGTATTATACATAGAAAACACCCAAACTCCGAAAATAATATTTGCAGATCATACAAACATTTTCTCCGACCCGGGAATCAAACCCGAGACCTCATCACAGCAGTCGCATACGCTACCACAGCTTCAGCTTGCTGTCTGGCTTGGCCGGCCAGCTTCAGCCGCGGCGGCGTACGTTGAAACCACCTTCTCCTCAGCTTGCGGGCCGCCTAGCCCCTCCGCGCCTAATTACACTCTAGAGGTAAGGCAGACAAGACTACGTGGAGTCGGTTTTGCAGCAATTCGTTTCTGTAACAAACTTTGCAACAGCAAGACATTGTGACAATTTAAGATAATAATTTAATTTAAGGTTAAATGTGTTATTTTGAGGCCTAATAAAATTATTCCAAATGAATTTATACCAAATAATCGTCGCTCTAAATAAATGTTATGATAAATGAAATTATGCTAAATAAAATTATGCGATCTTAAAAGTATGCCATTGTAAATTCGGACATATTAACATTCAGCTAAACAATAATTATACTAAATGATTTTTATGCCTTAAAAATATTCGTGGAGATATAAAGAAGATTCTGCCAAGTGTGTTATGCGAAATAAATTTCGAAGTATCAAGATTATGCCAGATAGAGGGAACCCTTAATAATTTACTACGAAAATACCCTTTATGAACCCTGTGAGATCGAAAGTTAAACGGACTTGAATTGAGACCGAACTTTTATTACGAGAACTGGCCTTCTGATCACTTTGACACTGCGTCGAGTGTTTGGGGTTTAGTGTCTATACAACACAAATATTTTGGTTATCAGCAAATAATGATCCCAAACAATCCTTTTGCTCGTGACCCACATGATGACTAACATCACTTCTTGACATAAGTGTCACTATCAGAACCTATTAATTAACTGCCAGTCTGAGTGAAGAGATTAACTCAACCTATTTAACAAAAAGACATATAGAACTGTATAATGCCTTATTTTTTGCTTTAGTTACTTCATTAGAACAATATTTTGCCAAAGAAAAAAACAATATAAAAGAAATATGAATAAAATTGACCAAAAAGAAAATAACATTGAGTACGAGTAACACAAAGAAAGAGGTCTGCAAAAAATGTTTGAAATAACAAAAGACAAATCAATTACTAGTACACGGTATTCTAGATAATAACTCTTTTAGCTGTACCCTGTGTTGAGGTTTGAGGGGAGCCTCGTTTCTTAATCACCAAAGCTCACGAACAACTTCGTGAAAGGCTCCGACTGGTACTTATTTTTTATATTCACATTCCACCATAAATAAACTGGTACACATTCATTTGATGCATAAAGCTGAATTAATTACTACTAAGTATTATTATGATTAGTTTATTGAATTGATTGAACGAATTTTCATTGTGAAATAAAACCTAGTTTCAAATGAAGATCTCCGCACTCATTAAAGTTTGTTTTTATTAGGGTGGAGGATAAACTATTATCACTGAGTCTAATTAGTAGTAGAACTGAATGTAACTTTAACCTTTTTGCACTGTTTCAGATCTGAATTGTTTCTTTACGATCAAATTTTGTACTATTTAACTATTTTACGAATATAATGAAATTGGATCGGATACAATTATTATTTAAATATTATAAACCACACAGTGAAGATAAGATTGATATTGGTGATTACAACTATTATGTAACTTATCAACTCACCACTACTTAGACTTACCATCTTGGTCATAGACGAATGATGAACGTCACGTGTATCACATAGCACTAAAGTGAGTGGCGGTGACGGGAGGCCTCGAAATCTCGACCACAGCTTTGGTTGAAATTGTGATAAAAATTGTCAACCTCTGAGATCATAAACGTTAACATCTAACAATTGTGAGTATAGTGCTTAAGATATTATGTCTTTGATTAGGAATTACGCTAATAATATTTACCTATATTAACGTTGTTGTAAGCCATAAAAATATCATTAAAACTGTTCTGCATTTAAATGTTCACTACATTTACTACATATCTACGAGTACTACATATTTGCATGTTGGAAGTCACATACTCGTATTAAGCTTAATTTTTTAAAGTAAAATACAAAAAATCATTCAATCATAAAATTGTGATCTCAAATTCACTAATTAAAAAAATACAATTCTTTTAATAGCTAAGTTAAGATGTACCTTGTGTTTTTGAAAATTTATATACACATAAATATGATATATAAGAATAACCGCAAGCAAATTGTTTTTGTCAAGTAATTCAATAAAATTCAGGTTAAATATAAAACAACATTCAAATTGGAAAAAAATTCAAAACACACGAATATAGAAAAGTTGTAGACAAAACAGTAGTTTGTGTCAAGGTTTAAACGTAAAGAGATCTGTTGACATAAGTACAGAGATTGTCAAGAAATCCTACATAAGTAACTCACACACATGGAGGTCGTATGTTCGATTCCCACCAAAAACAAATAATTGTGTGATGAGCACGATCACTTGCTCTCTGTCTGGGTGTAATTTATCTATAATTTTTTTTTATTAAGAGAGTGGGTGTCGTAAGAGCTGGCTAAAGGAGAAAACTACGCAGGACAACAGCACTGCAAAGAGAAGAAAAACTTAATACAAACCATCTGGTCAGCGTGGTATAGCAGGCCAAAACCTCCATTGTAAGGAGAGGCCTATGTCCAGCAGTGGACTGTTAAGGGCTTTTGATTATAATGATTTAGAGATATTTAGGTACGTTTATCAGTGTATTTTCTCCGTGTGGTGACGAATTAAGAATACAGAGTGTCAGCACCCCTATTAATCCCGTGAGTGTCGTTATAATAACCAGGTTTTTTGGGACGCTTTCTTATTGATGGTGATTTTTCTTAATATTAATACTAAACACTATAGTAGCTATTGCACACTTCGCATATCTATTAGCAGCACTGACAAACACCTGAGGTTTTTTCTTGGTTAGGGGACGACTGATGTCTGACCTTAGTTACAATTTTCAGTCAGTAAAATGAGGATTTTGATCCAGATATTAACAAAATAATGATCGCAAGAAAAGAGATCTGTTTACATAAGCAAGAGCTTATAAAGATTGTACGTCAAGAATTATCTAAAGAAAACCTTTATAAATATATTTTATTGATATATACCCCCGTTCGCCTTACAATACGAATCGATACGCAAGAAGGCGTAATAAGGTGTTATAAGGCGGGTACCTATTAAGTATTTATAAAATAACTGTAACTGACTAATTGCCACGCGTGACGGAATATACAATATGGCGTGGAGTAGTCTAACACTTACTAATAAAACGAATGTAATATTTGAAGGGAGCAATAAAATTTCCCGCTATATGTAAGGCTCGAAGGCACACGAACGAAAAGAAAAGGGGAATACGCTAGATTCTTTGCAACTTTGGGACTGTAAATAATCAAATTCGCATCACAATAACGTAAGAAACATTGTGTCTTTGTATTTTTGTTACTTTTCACGCTCAAACTGCTGGACAACACATAGGTTACATTTTATCCCTAAAAAATGTAGTATTCGGATGAGCAAGGAATTAAAATGTATTTCCGGTTGAATAATATACGTTTAAATATATCTGATTACACACCACTTAATGTGTGAAAAAAATAGATAAATAAAAGAAACCTAATTGAATTTTGAAATCATAACCTGTCTTAAAAATTGTAATCTATACAGCGATTGTATAAAATATCTACATATTAAAATAAAAAAAATCGAACTTAGGAATTCCAAATAGGAAAATATTCGGCGCCTGTTAAAAGGAAATGATTGAAAAGATATGGTGGTGCAAACCTATAGGATCACGATTACATGTGATACATTATTTGAAATTGTAACCGTGACTGAGAACTCCATATTAAAATTTAAAAAGTGGATAGAAGACTGAAGAGTTAAAGCAAAAGAAAGCTAATACAGGTACATAGTATACTTTGTCCGCGATAGGCATGTACGAATTATGAGAAAACTGATGGAAAGGGAACATGACGACATAAGAGGGATTAATGTCGTTTGGCGTCAAGGGACACGAGTCGGTCATATTTCCAAAGCGCATCAATACATTTATAAATACACACCGAATTGGTTTCACAAGCATATTATAACTATTTATATCAGTGTAATTATAAACTTAGTAGAATATCCACAGAGTAAATATAAAGTCTGTCGCAAGAAACAATAATAATAGTTTTAGAGTGAACTGAAATATAAAAGAGACTGTTTTGAAACTTTCATCGCCCCAATAGATATTTGAAACGATTTCAAGTTACAGGTCTATTTCGAAATACAAGACAAAAAGAAGACAAGTTGTAAAGGAAAGATTGTCTGTGAACAAAAGGGACTAGCTATAAGTTTGACCGCTCTATAACATTATACTTTATACCACACAAAAATAATATATTATTTAGTAACAAGTAAAATCATTGTTGACTAATTATTGGAACTAGTATGGAAAAATAAATAAATAATGAAAAGTTGGTTTAACAATTGTACCTACCAAAGGTGTTCGTGTGTTTTTTTTTTTGTTTAATCTGGATTTTTTTTATAGAATATTAGACTCCTAGATGTTAGGTAATTCGATTAGGGCTCAACTCTCTTTTTTTTTACTTTGCTTAAAATGTTGTCAAACATTGTCATAGATATTTATTTGTCCTATATCTAAACTGCTGAAACATATATAATCATTTTAGTATACATATATAAAGTATCAGTTATCAATCAGTTTAGTGTATATTTAGTAATATAAAAATCAATGTAGGTGCTATTTTTGTGTAGTAAAATATATATTTACTTATGTCTCTGCAAGTGCAATTGTAAACTTAACAACACATACATTTTTTTATGCGTTACGTATTTTATTATAAACTTAAAAAATATCTAGGAAACGGAATTAAAATTGAAATGATAACTTTAAGATTTTCCTTGTTTTCATAGACTGATGCACAACTGTTTGTTAAAATTTTTTAGCTTGTGTGCTAGAGCTACTTCAAATCTTGATGATCGGTAACGAGTCAATGACAAAATCAGATATTTTATTGTATTTCGAATTATAGAAAATTCTTAGTTATATTATGCTCTCTTAGCCACTGTAAATAAGATTGCTATCTTAGTACACAACGATGTTATAGAGGGCAAATATTTGTTTTTTTGCTCGACTTGGCACTACGATGCCTCGGATAAATAATGTAAAACACGTGAATAACACTGCACTGCCGCATTTTTATGGTCTAAAATATTCTGCACTAAGCTTTTTATAAATGACTTATTTTTAAATTAAATAATGGTGCTTCACTAACGTCCTTGAACACGTGCGAGCGCAATTTCATAATTGAATATTTTACTTAATTATTTTAGTATAAAGTTAAATGTAATGTAAAATTATATTAAACTTTCTATTAAATTAAGTTATCTACAGACCCTTGGTTAAATGGGACAGCTGTATAAGCCTTAATTGGAAACTTTTAGTTGGCAAAACTATTGTGTATTTGGTACAGCAAGTATCTCATTTATAAGTATATATATATCTTCTGTCACAGATACGAGTTACTAGAAAGTGTCGTGAGCTATGTTGTTGATGTGAGCCTGAAGTAGGAGTAGAATTAATCTAAGTGCATATATATTGTTTATATAAAAAAACTTTAATTCTGCATCTATAATAAAAGTGACTAAAAAAAGTGTATAATAAAACTTTCTTTAATGTGCCATCCAGCTAGCTTAAGATACTAAAGTTTAATAACATAACAGCGCAGTCCGTTACTGTCCTGTTATACAAATTAATAAATATTGTAACAACTTTTTGTTCATTTATAAGCCATACATTAGTTTGTCCGATTTCTTCTCAAAGGGCTTAACCATTTGGAAGAGGGCGTTTATAGATCGGCACAGACGAATGCAGTATAATTTGTTATTCTCTTTTTTACATTCGAAGAAGTAACTTAATGTTGTGGCGATATTGCGTATGAAGTAACTGTAGAAAAGAGGTCGTGAATCAAACTGATAATATATTTATACTATGCCGTAATATTATAGTAATAATTTATTTATTTGTCTTTTTTTTGTCATAAAGAAATACATATGACAATATAATACGTTTTTTGGTTTGTATTCTTTATGATTATCATTTTGTCCTATTGTTGATACGAAAACAATTCATAGCGACATATCCTAATAGTTTTAGCACACTTTCTTAATTATTCTTAAAAAAAATAAAAATAAAGTTTTTTCAGTTACTGAAGCATGTGTACGTTTCAAACCATTTTTTTCATCGTACTCATGACTATTTCCTAGTCGGTAAGAGACATCTAAGAGTGTATTTAATAGATCACCTACGAATATTTATTACAATGCGAAAAACAAAGTATATTTCATCCGTACATAAGCTACTTTTATGTTTCCGAATTCCTTTTATAAATATAATATTACATGGAACACGTAAACCCTATACTAGCATCATTAAAAGAGATTTTTCGAGAGCCCACAATCCCTTAAAGGGTTGAACTGATCGTTGGCGTCTGGGTACTTATAATAAGTTGCTCCTTTATGTATAAAACGACCCTTTGTATTAAGGATTATCGACTTTTTTGAAATCTTTAATAAAATACAAATATTTTTAAAACAAATGAAGTAAATTTAGTTTTAGGAATATTTTAAAAATCGAATGAATAAATGTAGTGAGTGAGTAGTAATTTAATATTATAATTAATAGACACAGAGAAAGTGATGACATCTTTGCTGCCTAACTTTCATATCTACTTATCTTCATCATTATCTTTTAAGCCTCTCGTAAGCTTAATTTATATCCACAAAACGTGTAACATGGCAAAGGGATTTGGTGTGGTTCCTTTTAAAGCTTGTCACCTTAAACTTCTTGAGGATTGTTTTTAAATGGCACAAAATTTATTAGGAACTCTTTGCAAATCTGTAGATGTTTAATGAGTGTCTGTCGTGTAGCGAAATGGATTTGACTCCAGAAAACTTTCGCTCAATAATTTATTTCGAATTTCTTCGATTTCGATTGGCATTTCCTTATAAAGCCCCATCTCGTGCCACTGTTTAGTACTCGTTTAATGAGTTTAAACGTGGTTGAAGCAAACTCACTAATGATTCTTAAGAAGGACGTCCGTGTCCTTCGTGTGTGCGGCCAATGATAGAAGCTAATAGAAGGGTGACATATCAACAGTTTCTTGCAAATTTTTAACATTGGTATGATTCAAGTATGAAAGTAACGGAACGCTTTAGACCGACCGTCGTTTGGATTGGCGCCGCTCAATACTTGAAAAGTTTGACGGAGGTAACTCGAATGCTGTATATGATATCATCACAGATGATGAAAGCTGGATATTTTGTTACGAACCCGAAACCAAAAGTTAATCTGCCTGTTGTTTGTTTCAATTCATTCGAAAAATTTCCTACAAAAGCAAAGAAGGGCCGAAGTCAAGGGAAAAAGATAATTGCCTCATTCTCTGGACGGATAGGTCATTTCGCAACAATCACTCTAGAAGATAAAAGGACTGTGCAGTAATAGTCCTTTTATTCCATTGGAATGTCAGTCATTGTCTACCAGTTGTCTTGGAAAATGTTACAGCGACGCTCAAGCTCACTTCGCCAGACGGACTATCGAATATTTTTCTATCGAAGGTACACTTGTTTTATGAACCCTGAAGATACCGTGACTGCGTTTGAAAAACGGCGAGAAAGAGATCCCTAAAGAAGAGTAGGCTTACCGCTTTAGTCAACAATACCATCGTATGTGACGGTGCTTAGAAAGCAAAAGAGTACTTCGAAAAGTAATGAAAATATTAACAGGCTTATCATTCCGTTTTTATTTTCTCAAAACTTTCAATGTGAAATATATAGTACCATATTGTCCGTGTAGTGACGGATTAAGAATACGGAATGTCACTACCCCAATTCATCCCGTGGTCGTAAGAGCCGACTAAGGGCACAAAACACCGGCACTGCAAAAAGAAGGAAAACTTGACACAAACCCTATACCAACCCGTCTGGCCAGCGTGGTATAGTAGGCCAAAACCTCCTTTCTAAGGAGACGCCTATGTCCAGTAGTGGACCATTAAAGGCTGTTGATGTGTATACCCCATAATACTCGACTATAGCATTCAACTTTAAAAAGAATAAAAAATAAATATATATTTAAAAGTTATGACCGTTTCAATTTTCAGATATTATCAGCTTTGATTCTCATAAAGCAGATGGAATGTGTTACGTCAAACATTTTAAATTGAATATATGACTTTATTTTGGAACTATTTCATCCATTATGGAAAAAATCATAAAAACTAACTTTAAAAACTATGCAATGGTTTTGAAATTGGTCTGTATGGATTTTCTTGTTAGATATAGGTAAGTGCTTAAAGTTAGGGCTCAGCTCTTTTATAAAATTACCTGGACAGCCTGTACATGAAAACTTAAGACGTTTTTGATGGTAAAGTAAAAAAAAAAGTTTTTTCTTAAGATTTTGAACGAAAAATAGTAAAAATATGATGTGTATGTGCATAATTACAAAATGAAAAATCTACGGTTTATATTTTATTTTTTATGGAAAGCTAAGACTCGACAATTTGAATGCCGAATCCGCGTGTTCTGAGAATCAGTTAAGTTGTGTCAGTCGAGTTGTGTGTTTACGTAGTGATGCCTATATATGCCCATTTAAAGTTGTAAAATAATTATACGTTCATGAAACAAATACAAGTAACGAAGAGGACCTCATATTACTTGTATTTGTATTTAGTATAAGTTTCACAAATCAATTATTTTTACTCGTATTTAAGTACTAATACTTCGCGTAACGTAATTATCTAAACCGGATTTGATAGCTAAACATTGAATTGTGGTCATCAATTATCTAGTCATGATCTGAGTCATCTAGATCATGTATTTTAACGATTTAATTACTATTGCGCTTAAATTAACTAGTCTGCTAATTTGGGTGGTAAAATTTGTTAAATTTTTGTTTTATTTCTTTTAAATACTTTTTATATACCGATTGTTTATTTTTTCTTCTAACTTCATGCAACTTGCATATATAAAAAAAAAACAGCGATGTGCCTTAAATTTATTTGATTATAGTAATACTCAAGAACTCTTTTTTTTGTTCAAACTCTAATTCTAACAAAAAAGTCATTCGGTCTTCGGTTTTAACAACAGAGTACTGTTAATGTATACGGTAAAATTAATGATAGACATTTATAAGAAGAATTATTACAATATTTTTAAAATAATAATTTTAATATATACATAACTTCAATAAAATAAAAAGTTAATTATAATTAATTGTTAATTCTAAAAAAATACTAAATACTATACTAAAAAAAAAGATTGAAAAAATCTTGGTCTAAAGCAAGATTATATTAGAAAAGCAAATATTTTTCAACACAAGCTTAACGAAATCGAAAAACACAATCCAAACGTGATCCCATAACATGTGAAATACCCATAGATTACATAATCATTTATAAAAAAAAAAGGTTCCATTTTGGCGAAAAAGGAACACAAAATGTAAAGAAAATGTTAAAAGGGACCAGCAAAACCTCTTTCTGCCTACTTTTATAAGTTTTTCCTTGTTAAATATTTCGTTAATATAATTGGTTTTTGGTATCGATTTCATTCTGTTATAAATTATGTATATTTTCAGCTTCATTAAACTAAGCAATAAATTCTTACTTTAATTCAGTATAGCCTAATAACCTACCTACTTTTAAATACTAAATTTATTACAATGTCGAATAATATAAATTGTATTTCTTCTTTTAATTGTTTTTAAAGTGTTACATAAGTATTAAATAATATAAACGTTAACGTTGGTACGTTTGTAAAGAATATAATATTTTCACTCAGGTGAGTAAAATCTTATAACTTTAGTAGTTTCGTAAACTATAACAAAAAAAAACATAGGCGTCCCTTGCTGCACACGGAAATATTTTTTTAATTTTTGGTGTTACTGTACCTATGATGCAATATGGTACCATTACAACTTGAAAAATGAATATGTAGACTTTTGAACCATGGCAGATCAAAAAAAACTAGATCCTAGTAATGCCGTGTGGCTGTTTTTACACCAATTTCTTGTTTCTAGCGAATGTTGTTTGAATTTTACTTTTCTCCACATATTATAATTAAATATTCCAAATATGGTTCATTCTGTCATATTTGTATAACATAATTTACAATATTTTTTTCCACTTATTTATATACATATAATTTAATTCATACTACTATTAGTATATTTAAAAAGCGTACTAACACACGACCATCAAAAACTTAAAAAAAATGAAAGTAAGTAAAGACTGAGTCCTGCATGTATTTATATTATCATGAAAATATTGCAACTCAGCCCGGCTTTACGAACTAATTTGAAACAAGAAAAAAAAATAGTTGCTAATTATAAAATGCTTAAAGCCTTATTAATCGACTGTAAACATTCGTCGTTATTTATTACAATTCTCTCTTATTTTAACCATAATCTTCACCATTTCATATTATTAAACACCAGAAAATAACTGTACATCTCATGAGAATTTCTCCGATATCATTTGGAAACTTCGCCAATATCTATTGATCATTTCGCCATTGGCGGGACAGTAGGGGCTGCAAATTATCCACGGACCATGCAATAGCAATTTGCCGACATAACCGTCTATACAGGCTCAGGTGGTAAAAGAAATTGTCTCCCATTATGTTCGCTTTGCTGGACTATTTTATGGCAACTGATGGTAAATTGTTTGGAACGTAGGGGAAAAGGAATTCTCTCTTAATATTCATGTCTCGGGTGAACCTTATGACTGTACGAAGCCTTTCTTCCGAGATTATTGCAAAAGGTTTTCTTAGTTTTGTTTATTCCACATGCGTACTGTATCACTTAAAATATAAGTTATATAAAGATTCCTTGGGACACTGAACAAAAACAAATTTTATTTTGTTCAAGTTATATATTCATATAGGACCAGAATATAAGAAGAATATACAGTCAGCATCGAACATTTTTGAACGTGGTAAATAGTATTTTAGGGTGAAAAATAACTACCGCCGCCCAGGTGAATGGAACTCCGGAAACGCAAGTACGTTGCCCAAGTTAGAGTACCCAGATTTTTTTTTCATGCACTTATGTTCATCGTCTGACTTAATGACCAGGAAATTTGATGTTGAGCCTCTAGTCACTTTACTTACTAGGTGAAAAACAACGAAAGAGTTGCTTAACACCGGTTTTTGTCGACCCGGCCCATGTATAAGTATTTATCAATTGTTCCTCTAATCTGTAGATTAATTTAAAAAATTTATACCATCTTATAGTTGAACTAGAAAACTTTCTAACTTACGGACGATGGCGGGTGTGTATGAATTCTGCCAGTGCGACAATATTCAATAAAATCTATTACGTGACCGAGTTAATTCCTGTACATAATTATATAGGGAATTTGACAACATTATAAGTAAACCTTACAAAGCATAAACAAACTCAGAACAGTTATCTATTAATTATACTGTAAATATCTCCATGTGGAGTCGAATCACTTAGGTAGGATCCCTCGTCGTCATATTAGTTGGTAAACACTTAACAACACAAAATAACCCGTGAAGTAAATTAACAAATATATCGCAATGTATTCGGTAAATCAAATTAATTACGTGATAAGTCAAATGGCTTCTCAATTAGAAATATCAGCTTATCGCTGAGCCAGTTAAAATGTGTTTTGTTTTTCAAGTTATTTTGTCTCATATTATATTTCCTGCATATTGTATATTTTCTAGCTTTATAGTTTCACAAAATCTTGAAATACGAGATGAATATAAACTATTTAAAACTTATTGAATAATGGAATAGATGTTTATCTTTTTAATTCACCTGATGAAAAGTGCTGAGAAACAAGTTAAAATAAATTAAGTCTATGCAAAATCAAGGACCTCACCTAGACAAGGCTGGTGTTCTATTCAAAAGCTATGAAATAACCTGAAGACGTTGTATCGTGCAAAATTGTAGAGGGTATTGTAGTAAAGTCTTACTTTATAAAGCGCAGGAGCCAGTGGCGTGTTTATTACGCAATTACCAGCCTTCCCGTCAACCTGGATGCGCACCGCATGCACGCTATTGCTATGACGTCATAATTTACTACGGAAAATATTAAGCTCAGCTTTTGTATTACAAACATGTTGACGGGGTTGCATGTGTATAGAGATTTGATCTACTAGGCGTTTGAAGTCTTGTTATTGTGTTACTAAGTATGGTATGTTTATATTATCTCATCTCTTACTATTGTATAAGTTATAATACACATAATATTTTACCTCCAGTAAAGATATTTCGATACTTATTTATTTAATAAACTTACAACTTTTTTTTCATTTATTTATCTCTTTATTGTGCACCATTGCAGTATTATTTGTACAGATATTATATTCATTTCGGTATAACAATAGGCGGTCTCATCGCTCACGGCGATCTCTTACTCACTCAACCCTTATACAGATTTTGTGAAAAAAAAATACAGCTAATAAACCTAATGCAATAGTAAAGCACCTATATTATTTTCTGTATGTCATATTTTTCATTTATAACATACTGTGAACAGTGTTGTCTTAGTGAATTCACTCGGTGAACAAGAAAATATTTATGTACATGCTTGACCAGTCTTGTGATATTTTTATATCTATTTTCTAAGGCTACGTACTGCATGTATCGATTGTTACAGATAATTTGAAGTGGTAGGGGATTTTTTAAAGTCGCTTGAAAAAACCTGATAAATACGAGTATATTGTACTCCGAACAGATTGGATTTTTATGTATTGTCAATACACATGTATGTTATTGCAAAACCTTGCCAGATATAAGTTAACAGTGTCAGTCAGTGGTCTCATTTAAAATGTAGCTGTGTTTAATTAGACTAAAATAAATATAATAAAAAAATATCGTGTGTATTACATTTTCAATTTATACTGATACTAGAAACATTTTAACGTGCAAATTTGAATTTTTCAAAAATACCTTTTGCTTTATTTGTGTTTTCTTTTTTGTAACAGAATATGAATTGTCTTAAGACGGATGTATTTTTTGTGCGTGTGAAAATCCCCTCAGGCCTTCACCTGCAAGAACCCTATATATTATATATTTTAGAATTATATTTTTCGTTATTCGACTTATATTTTAGAATTATATCTTTTAGAATCACTTGTACCTAACGATCGGCCGGAAAATGACACTGATCGTTACCGACAGATCAGGCAGTGCGCCATCGAACCACCACTGTCTCCGATGTCTGACTTACCTTCTTCAGAAATATTTCTCAGTTTCGTTAGAGCATTGCCGCTAAACAAGGCTTCGGGCGATGATGAAATATCAAACAAAATGATAAAAGAAACTTGTAAACTTTTGGGGAACACGATTTTGACTGTTTTTAAACGTTGCTTTGCGAAAGCTTTATTTGTTTTAGGTAGTCCGGTAATATTCGTATAATACCAAAAAGCGGCGACAAACCTCCGGATGATCCTAAATCCTTCCGACCAATCACATTATTATGACCGTTTGGAAAGCTTTCAGAACGTTTTGTAGTGCTTCTGCGGGGTGAAGTTAAATTACATGATAGACATTTTGGATTTACGTTGGGAAAATCGACAATTAATGCGGGTATATCAGTTAGGAAGTTTGACACAGTGTCAAAATTTCAATATGTGTTGGCTATTTTCTTAGATGTATCTAACGCCTTCGACAACGCATAGTGGCCCATGCTGTTGCTGAAATTACAATTACGAGGGTGCTTTAAAAATATTTATTCCCTTATCTCTTCGTACTTTTCACAAGGTATAACTAAACTAAGACTTGGTCATCATTCTGTGTCAAAGACGCTTACAATGGGATTACCTTTTTATTAACAATTAAACTTTTAAAGTTAATAAATTTTACTTCAGTTGGAACCTAAAAACAAATTAAACATAGAACGGAATCCAACTATTCTATTTATTAGTAGGTGAAAACTACACAATACAATCTTAATACACAATCACTTTAAAATATTTTTGAACAATTAAGATTGTGTTGGTTTTTTGTTTCTTTTGGCATAAAATGAGTATCAATAAACTTGCGAAAAAAATCTAGTACTTATGGTAATTTTAAAAATATTCTCTGGCAGAATGATATGTGTTTTCTACTTACCTATATCAATTTATAAAGGTTTCTCTCTAGTTAGGCTCAGAAACCTCTAAAGAAAGGACTCATCTTTTTTTAATGTAGAACAGCATTAGATACAAAAGTACCTACAACCAGTTTGATAGTTATTAATAAACGATAGTAGCAAAAAACTATCCTATAATAATAACTAATAACTATCGCTTATTAAAAAACCGTACCCTACCGACTTAACTTACTATTTTATCATTTATGCATTTAGCTTAACTAGAGGAGTTCACAAATATACTAGTAATATGGGCTTATGAACAATGCACTGTCAAACAATTCTACTATTAAGGTGTGGATGTTTTTTTTCGGTCTGCACTATTTACCAGGCGTGTAATGAGCAATTTAGTAGGTTTTATAAGTATACCTTTCCAAGGGATTACTTTAGTATCCTTTTGAAAGATTATCTTAGCAATCTCCATTAATTAATAACACTAATTTAGTTCTGGCTTGTTAAGCCAGAACTAAAGTAGTGTAGAAGAATCGATATAAGAATTTATGAATAAAAGTGTGTGTTGTGTCTGGACATTTTAAAAATAATAATATTTACAGCTTACTTTTACATCTTTGATAAGGAAAGTATCTAGTTTTATAATAATTTACATGCACACACACACACGCCAGACAAAAAAAAAACACAAAAAAGTTGTCGTATTTCGACTACTTTTTTTGTAATCTTTCAGTTACAGTGATTTTAGGTAGTCTGACACAAATCATTGAAAGTACTTCCAACCCCACTAGGTCGTAAGTCGTAACCTATATTATGGGTATCACTGTGATCACTTTGTATGCAATTCAAACCTTTGAATTTGAATTTAATCACAGTAGTATAAAACGCATCTCTAATACATACATGTATACATATAAAAATGTTAATTTGATTTGTGTACGCTTCAAAAACTCAAAAAGTTCTACACCGATTGGGCTCAAATTTAGACACGATATACAAACCCCTTCAAAGATTAGTTTTATATATTACTTTTATCATTTCTCATCAATGCAATCGCAATGCGCCACTGCGAAGCGTAACAGGATACAACTATATCATGTATATTGTAAGACTATGTTTTATTAAACTCTTAAAATATTTCGCGGTCGTGAACACAACTGAATTCTTGATAGACCCTTCAGAAATACAATTTCTTTGACGAATAGCAACGAAACGTGATACTTGTGTTCTGACAGCAAAAAACTGAAATCACAACGAAACAAAACAGGCTTTTATGTGAGCGTGAAAAGCTAAATACAGTAGTGAAAGTATGTATACATTCATAGCTTGACATAATTGCAGCCACCATCAACGCAGCCGAATGAATGCCGTCGTGACGAGCTGTGATGGCTGCGGAGCGTGCACTAGTGTGTACAGCTCTTTTGATGAGACCATGATTACACCACACATACTCATACACGCCTATGTACATAAAAATACTTCTAGAAACGACGTCGCGAGTGTTTCTATTGTTTTTAAATTTGCCTCGGTTTTCCTATATGTTTTATAGCAAAGTATGTGTTCAAATTTCTATTACAGTACCTTGAAACATAATTTGAAAATAAGCTACTATTCCAAAAGTATATATTATGTTGTTTATTAAGAAACGACATGTTTAATTGTTTTATCTCTGATCAATAACTCAAGGTCATCCTCATCGATCTTTTCCATACATGAAAAATGCCTTATCACTCTTTAAATATAACTATGTAGAAAATGAGGTCCTGAGAAGTTGAAATAAGTACACACTAAACTTTGCATAGTAATATTTCTAGATAAGTTTAAATTACCTAGATGAATTGTACAGAATATAACGTATACTTCAAAAAGACTAGGCAGCTCGTATTCTAGTGAGGTTGTCGGTTAGCAAGTTTACGTCCCTTAGCTCTAAGTTGATACAGAACTCACTAAACTTTACGACCCTCCAAGCCAGCAGAGCTATTTTTACAATTTATATTACAAGGGATTATGGAGAGAGTAAAAATGTTAACTAATGTGAACTAAAAGTTAAGACTGAAGTACAGTCGAGTATCTAGATTTCTATTCCATTTTTAGTTCTATTTAATTACCTTTATTTCCGGTAGGGACCTTCTAAAAGGGACGAATATTAATATAATAATATAACCTAAAGAATATTTTTTTTTACTTAGGCAGCAGTAATGTTATGGCAACACTCTTGCTCAGTTAATAACAGGCATTTTAATAGTATGCTAAATTTAGAAATATTTTCTCGAAAACGGTAACTATCACTTATAAAATATTATTATAGTTGACATATGAATAAGTATAAGTAATAGTTACAATATTTCTGAAAAAAATGATGAAGAAATTATGTGAAATGTACCTTCTATAAAAAGAAACAGGAATTTCCTACAGTTTCGCCTTTAATTATTGTCACCAACTTCATGCGCAAATTATTCTGTTCTATACAAAAATAATCATTTATATCTGAATGATAGTTTCAGAAATTACACCCGTTAAAACAAACATATAATGTAATGATTAAAACCTTCAGTTACAATAAATAAGTATGCATATCTAAGGCTTCGAAATGCAGAAGAGGCAAATTGTTGACTAATTTCAAAGTTATGTAGACATACTACAAAAAACTGATAAAAATAATTGGAAAACTTTTTCTACACTTACAATGCAACAAAGCAACAACAGCTTTTGATTGTAAGTGCCATCGACTTACAATACCCTAATTCTTTAGAGTCTTGTAAAATTTACTGTGTACATTATAAATATTAACATTAACCATAAGAGAATAGAAACACTTTTTATAAATAAAGTAGATAATTCAACTGTGTTAAGGTTAAGCTGCCTTTACATCTGTGTTGAATTCTACAATTGAATTTCCTACTATAAAATATGCCACATATTTTTAACAACTGACATATACATATAAAGATTTAGGTGTAGAATGTACGATAATCACTGCCTATTCGTAACTCGTTAATATACAATAAGCTAGTTAAATAAATCAAACCGACCATGCCACTTCCAGACAACTCAACATCAAACTGAGCACTTTGTGCACTTTTAAATGTAAAAAATAACATAGTAATATAAAATACCGTGCAAATACCATGCTTCGGCTCGAATGGGCCAGGCTCGACCGGAGTGATACCACGGCCTCACAGAAAACCGGCGCCACCCCCCCCCCCCTCGAGTCCCTCCTATTCGAGTCAGGACTCGAGCGGGAGGGACTCCAAGGGCAGCAACGCCCTTGTGACTTTTGAGTTGCAGGTGCGGTAGTCGCTTACCATCAGGTGACCCGTCTGCTCGTTTGCCCGCTTATACCATAAAAAAAAACTTGATTTGGCGATAAAGGTCTTAGACTTGCTAAAAACATTCCATACCATGCACAAAATATGTACATAGAAATTTTTACGTCCAGACAAGTCCATTTACACAATAGAATTTTTATATACATTGTGTGTTCAGAAATGTAATATTGCTAGCTTCTATTTCACTCACGGTTTTAGCTCTTCAAGGTTCAAAATGCCATATGCTCCAATATTCTTCAGAACGGTCATACATCTAAGCTGAGATATAACCGTGCCTCTTTGTATTCTAATGTTACTTTATATACGTGACACTGCAGAGACCATGGTCGCATATTCAGAGTTTATGTTGAGTCAGTGAGGACTAACTTACGCTAACAACACGCACCTTATTAACCTTAACAAGATAGGGAGTGCGAGACCTTAATTTGAGCCAAGTTATTAAATTTGAATAGGAGATCCCAGGCGGATGTGTAATAAAATAAACTGAATTTGGAATTTCCGAGGAAACCAAGGCACTATTTAATTAAACGTATGTAACATAATGATTATTTAGTTCTCTTCGAAGGTTTGTTATTCAATTTTTTTATCTTAACGCATCCACGAGGCAACAAGACCATGTAATAATTATTGACTAAGATAATGGTATGTCCAAATGGTAAAACCCAATCACTTATATACATATTTAGTTACTGACAAAAACAAAAGGGAATCGAAAAACTAATAATACATAATATAGATAAATTACACCCAGATAATTGTGAAATGATCGTGCTCATTACACAATTATTTGTCCTGGGTGGGAATGGAACCCACGACCTACGGCTTAGCAGTCAGCCAGTAACCTAACCACTAGACCAACAGGCTCGTTAAAGGAATCTTAAATCATGATTTAAAGCATACTTCACATGAATTCTGTAAAAGTGAATTTTATTTGTTAAAGCTAACCATCCCTATATTTGTCTACAAAACTATGACCATGAATAAGCAATCTATTAATCCGATTTTATTCATCCTGCAGTCAATGGCTTAATTTGTTTCTCTATAATAGCTGCCAAGTTCTATTTGGACTGCGTTTGTGGCATTGACATTACGCCAAATAAAGTTGTGCACTCTCCTTTTGAACTTGACCCATGACATGTCAGTATAACATAATATTATCACGGGTTAACATTGTTACATTTATGAGAACAGCTAGTGGATGTAGTTATGCTACATCCACTAGCTGTTCTCATAAATCTAACGAGCTAATGCCATTAAATTTGTGACAACTTGTATACTTTGAAAATAGGTAAGAAAAAAACAAAATACCTTTTATACTCATCATCATCATCATCAACAGCCTATACTAGTCCACTGCTGGACATAGGCCTCTCCTTAGAAAGGAGGTTTTGGCCTACTATACCACGCTGGCCAGACGGGTTGGTATAGGGTTTATTTCAAGTTTTCCTTCTCTTTGCAGTGCTGTTGTCCTGTTTAGTTTGCTCCCTTAGTCGGCTCTTACGACACCCACGGGATGAATTGGGGTGGTGACAATTTGTATTCTTAATCCGTCACCACACGGAACCCTTTTATACTAATGAGCACTATTTGTCCATAAAACATCTAGGTTCTATTATATCTTTCTGAAGCGTATTTAATGTTAGAAAACTGTGTTGCGCTAAATATAAGTTACTTTTCTTTACGTCATTTTTGCTTTAAAAATGATATTCAGAAAACACTTTTGCTCTGAAAAGATTATTTTTTAGCCAATATTTAACCATCTTACCCTCCTAATACGTGGTTATGTTAATTTGACGAATAACAAATATGATAAAGCAGATTTCGCTCGCATTTTTCTGTCCCATATTTTGACAAAGGATCTTAAGGCTTCTAAATCTTTCCTTTTGTGGGATTACTTTTTGTAATCTGTTTCTGTCAGATGCTTCTAGGTATTCACTTTACTTTTTTACCTCATTTTTTTTATTGTGGCTACACAAACCTTATTTTCCTGCTATATTATAGATACGAATATTAGGAATAACAGGGGCTGATGAAATTGTACTCCGACTTTTACTGACTACTAAAGTCAGCATAGTAAAGAAATTAATAGAATTTATGATATCGTGAAGTTAGTTAACCCTAAAAGTGGATCCAACCGGTGAGCGATAATTGGAGCGGATCTTAAGTCTGTGCTTCTAAAAACAAATTTGGAAATAATGAAGATTTCTGAACCTTATCGTTGAAAAAATCGGAATTATCACTTAAAGTATTGCGATGTCCTCTTCTCAGGGACAATTCCGCAGGATTATACATAATATGTTAACTGAGTACTTAGTAGCTTTTAGCTTTACTCACTCCACTTTGGCATTAATTTTCCATATCAATTAAGGTGTATGATTTAGAAGTCCATAATAACGAAGGGAGAATACTTTATTTAAGGTAAATCAAAAAGACAAATAATAGAAAATATTAGGAAAAATAGCAAATTATTTAAAGTTAGTTTATGTATATATATGTATTTTTCTTTCGTTGTAATATTTATTTATTTATACTTCCGGCAAATACATTGCATAAGGCCATAAGGTTAATGCCATAGGCATTTTCTTCCAGTCAACCTTGGGGTGATGCAGAGATTTGTGTATGGCAGGTGTATAATGAGCTAAATTATTTAAATTGTAGTCGGTTGCAAGATGTTATACTACATAGATATACGGATAACATACCTTTAAAAGAAGTCGCCAGTATTTCAAAGGTTTTTTTTTAATTAGTGTTTTAGTGTGATTTATTTCATTTATTTAATTATGGTCGTTAATGAAGTTCAATTAGTAAGTTGGTCCATCAATCTTCTACTCTCTTGGAGACAGAATGATGTATGACCCCAATTGACGACGCGCGCCCAAAATTTAGAACATATTTGCAAAAGTCGTTAACGAATATTAATTAGGACTGAGTTACGACATTTTGCGTTCAACAATAATTTAGAAGTTAGATGTATTTCTATATTTTGTACATTAAGTGGCTTAAAATAATGTAATTTTATACTAGGCGGATCATTCTAAAGTTTCCACTATGATAAACATCATTATTTGAAATACATAGATCTTGTTCCAGAAGTTATGCAACGTGCCTATTAGCAATGAATTAGAACGGTCTATCGTTCTCGTTGTAGTAAAACTCCTAACTAAACATAAAAGTAAATAAGAAAATACATACACACACAACTATGTTATCACAACACCTATATACATTCTGACACTTATAATTTTGTCTCACTTACGTGATAGGTTGCAATCCTATTGTTGTGAAGTGGCAAGAGGTAATGGAAGGAAAGTATATTTGAAGTTATTCTTATTATTAGATGTGCAGGATCTCCATCCAAAGTCTACTAAATCACGGTAACTAATAAGATATTACTTAAATAATAGTTTTATTGAAGTTATATCGTAAATATACCAATTTTTTTTAAGGTTTCTCATATAAATATAAACATATTTTTATTAACTTTGTTTGTTATATCTTGTTGTATCTTAAGATAGTAAAATATATTTGAATTTCAAAAGTAGTTTCCTTTGTCTCTTTCAATACAAATCTACGAGAAGGTACGATTTAGGCACTGTTCAAAACAAAGAACACAATGTAAAACTCAAATATTTTTTTAAATTTGTATTCCTCGATATTTTTCCTTGAACAAAGAAGCAAGCGTAGGTAGTCCACAAGAAAACAAAGTTCAAATTTTGTTTGTTAAACGGTCTGTTTATGCTAAATGTTTGGTGTGTTTCATCATTTTATAGGTATATGAAGGTATGTATTCGGGTTACTATGTACAGGTGATAAAAGATACTCTGAAGAATAATCAACAAAATTTATATTAGATAGAAATTACAGAGTATCGATAGGAGTACACGTGGACAGCGGAAAATAAACGACGACGCAGTTATACGAGTACAAAAGCAAGAAATATGAGTCAGCATTGCCCCTATTCCTCCTTTTATGGGACAATAAATTATTGTTAAAAAATCACAATAAATTGTTACACGTTAAGTTGTTATTTTAAAATTTAAATACATAAAATGTATAAAATGATTACAACCACGGTGATTCAATGCGATTTTAACAAACGTTGAATAAAGAAATCAAAAAAATTAATAAACATCACTTTAAGCTAGAAAATTCCTAACGCAAAAAGTAATTTGCCTGATTTTTTACCGACTTCAAAAAAAGGAGGAGGTTCTTCTCAAATTTGGTAAGTTCTTTATTTTATTTGAAATAATATACTTCAAGTTGGGTCCCGTGCCAGTTTGAAAAAAAATTATCGATCTCTAGAGGTGAGAATAAAATTAAGGTATGAAGTTTACAGTTTATTAAAACATTGAAGTCATTAATATTTATTTTTTATCAGTTTTTATTACAAAAAAACAACTTACATGTTTATATTTTGATACCAGGCCTCACAGAAAACTGGTGTTAATCAATTCTCTAGTTGCTTTTCGCCGAGTAAGTGAGGTTATCGGAGTTAACCCCTATTTCTGTCCCAAACCCTTGATTCTGGCTAGAAGACCCAAAGGGCTGTGACTCTTGAATTGATTCAAGTGTCCATGAGCGGCGATAAATACTTACCATCAGAAGGATTTATACGGGCGGTTGTAGATCGGCACAGACAAATCTTAGATTTTGTATAAGTTTAATTTTTATTAAATTTATTTGGCTTATTTGACAAAGAGATTATTGCTTGATTGTGTGTGTTGACTTTAGCGTCTACAATAAAGACGATTTCTTTTTTTTTTTTAAATAAAGATATTTTGATTTTTAGTTTGATTTGCCCGTCCTCTCGATTGCCCTGCTGTACCATAAATATACCATACCATAAATTGTATTTTTTTTGGTTCAATAAAGAAGAAAAAACAAGTACTCTTTTCCTAATGACTAAAAACTACTTAATTGTTGTGCATGACCGTACTAGTTTCCATATTTGTTGTGGATTTTTTTTCAGAGTAACATTAAATCTGTGATATCCTGTGACCACTGTAGTTCACAGTTCACTCTCAAATTAGAATAAATAAAATGTAAATTCTATGCATCAAACAAAAAGTACACACACTACATACATAGTTTACTTGTACTTTCAACTATTACGAATCTTTTTAATAAATCTTTTTGATAATAATTTAGCAGTTGCGTTTCACTTATTAATGTATGGTGTTTTGAACCGATTTTAATTTACCAATTTTTATCTAAATATAGTAATGGCTGCCAAAAATAAATATCATTCGACTTCACGGATGCCGTAGTAGTTTAAACTACTACGCTGAGTGTTGTGGGTCCCCACATGGGACGACACTTTGTGTGATCCACAAATTGTCTGGGTGCTATTTATGTCCGTTTCATGTATGTTTGTTAACTCCCGCGTTAGGAATATATATACACAGGATATATTTCAAACGAGGGAGTTCTTTAAATAATTAAAAAATATATAATAATAATTGAAATTTATTTTTAACAAAGTAATACCAAAATACTTCTAGGACTGACGTCAATAATTAATTCTCTAGACACTTCTTAATTAATTACTTCTGAGAACTTCAAAAGCCCGTCGAATAATAGTACTAACAATATTTGGAATCCATACTTTTGCTTTAAAGTAGGTACTTGAAGTCTGTGTGTATATTTTTATGATGATATTATAATTTATGTAATATATTTACTACATAAACTTTTGTCAATTACATCTCTGTTTCAATGCGTATATAGACGTTAGGTCACAGACGAATAATATTAGACTATGAATACTAACACAATTTACTAACAACAAGAGTAATAAACCAGTATCTAAACACGCAGCAGTAGTTTAACTACATAGAAGAAAATTAATGATAGTAACAGTCATACATATATTTCTTTATTTTAAAAACAGATAATAAACACATAGATACACATACTTATAATAGACCGTGTAGTCACGGATTAAGAATACAGGGTCATCACCCTATTCATCCTGTGGGTGTCGTAAGAGTCGACTAAGGGAGCAAACGACGCAGGACAACAGCACTGTGGAGAGAAGGAAAACTTGAAGCAAACCCTATACCAACCGGTTTGGCTCGCGTGGTATAGTAGGCAAAACCGTATTTTTAAGGGGAGGCCTATATAAAGCAGTTAACTATCTAAGGCTGTTGTTGATGATGATGATGATACTTATAATAAAACTGTACCTGTCCGATGTCTGTTTTTGAAAGATATTTAAGAAAAGCTATTGTTTACTAACGCAATAGACCCTAAAACTACGTTAGTCTGATTATCCATTTGTCTGTGCGTTTGTGCATGCTTATCTCAGAAACGACTCAACCAATTTTTATGGAATTTGGTGTCTTGAAAGCTTGAAACCTCGATTGTATGTTTATGTATCTATATGACTCCCAGTGACCTTAAAAATTTACTGCGACTGCGGCGGCGTTACGTATTCTTGCACACAATATTGAAATAATTCTTGATCTAATTCCTATTTTCTTTTTCTTTGCTTCACTGCCACTTCTTGTGTCTCCTAATCGATTTAAGTCTTGTGTTTTTTTTTCTTCTACTGTCCTAAACTAGAGTCACTCTCACACTACACATCCATCTCGTACTCGACTCTCATCTGTTCTCTTCGTAGATCCACATTCCGATCCATGCAAGATAATTACCGTTCTGATTACTGAATTATAAATTATTTATTATTGTATTATTATCACTTATTACATAAAGTACTTTTTGTTTCATTAGGCACTCTTAATTAAAATGACTCATAATACTGAATAATGGTTTTATTTTACAAAACTGTATATCGCCGTCACTGAGACAAATATCAAAATTAATGAGTTCAATTCCGACATTTTGTCCTGCATTTTTTAAGATGACACTGCTAAAGGAAGTTTTTTTTGTTTATTCAATCGTAACCTTACGGGGTACCAAGTCGTACAAATATTAGCTTACTCGTTCAATCTGAAGAAATGTAATTTAAAAAGAACATCAAGAGATTGGTTTCGCCTCAGCCTGTTAACATCTTTGTGAAAACACGTTGTATACTACAAAATGTAGAATTGAAAAGTATTATTTCTAAAGTGCACTTTACTAAGGTTTCTAGAAATTTCATATTTCATAATAAACCAAAAATCATCAATTTTACAATATTATAATTTTGATTAATTAATCTATACTAATATTATAAAGCTGAAGAGTTTGTTTGTTTGTTTGTTTGTTTGTTTGTTTGAACGCGATAATCTCAGGAACTACTGGTCCGATTTAAAAAATTCTTTCAGTGTTAGATAGCCCATTTATCGAGGAAGGCTATAGGCTATATATCATCACGCTAAGACCAATAGGAGCGGAGCACCAATAAAGAATGTTTCAAAAACGGAGAAAATTTATTACTATTGAGAGACGCAGACGAAGTTGCGCCGGTCAGCTAGTATTTAATACTAGTTGACATTATTACGAACAATTCTAGTCTATATTTATAAAGGAAAAACTCATTGACTGATCGATCAACTCACAGTTAAAACCGCTGGGATAGACTCCCTAAGGACCATTTATGCACAATTTCAAGATTCTAGAGCTTGAAATTATGCATAAATAGTCCTTAGGGTCGTAGGTGTGTACCCACTACCCAAAAATTTTACCCTTAAGGGTGCAAAAGCCAGTATATAATATAGTTCAGAAATTTTGTCTTAGGATTCTGTGGTAAATGTAAATTGAGCGTAAGTAATAAATAAGGCGTAATTATTTAGTACATATGGGCCAAGCTGGATGCCGCAGCATGCAGCAGAATGATGCCACGGCTTCACAGAAAACCGGTTTTAAGCAATTCTTTCGTTGCCTTTCACCGACTGAGTGAGTTTACCAGATCCCAAACCCCTTTCCCCCTGACTTGGGGGTAGACTAAAATCAGTTGTGCTGTTTAATATAAAACAAATATATATTTAGATATATTTTATGTTAGAGGGGGCCGACGAGCAAATAGGTCACCTGATGGAAAGTGACCATCGCCGCCCATGATCGTCTGCAACTCAGGAGTCACAAACGCGTTGCCGACCTTTTAGGAGTACGACTTTCAGTAATATTATAGAGATTCATATAATGGTGTTATAATCTTGACTTATCTGATTGAATCCTTACCGATAGAATTACTGTGCAATATTTGTATAACTCACTTAATTATTAAATAACTTAATATTTGCCTTAATATTTGCTTTTGAATGCCTAGAAAGCGAAATAATGTGACATAGAGTTTGGGCAACTTAATAAATTTAGTATTCACATGTAATTTAATCTTTCTTCTTGTGCATTTCTTGGACCAACATCGTTTAGTAAACCTTTAATGTCTGAAATTTATAACTATCTAACTAAGGAATGCCGTTACGGGCAAAACTTTTGGATATTGAGGATTAAAATTTATTTTGTACAACTGTGCTTTTGTTGTGTTTAACTCTTGCATTTAAAATATGACTGTCATTTTTATTAGTATAAGAAATGACAGTTCTGTTGCTGTCAATTTTGCTGTTAAATTTAGTGTTACATTATTAAATTATTTGCTAAAAATAAAGGAAACAGTAAAGTTTTGTTGCAACTAGCAACGAAATTTGTTCGTAAAAGGCATACCTAGAATAACTATTGATTGTTCAAGTGACATCATAAACGACCCTATATAATATGTGACTTGGGAGAGTAATATTAATATATACTTGGGTTCTCAAAATAGGTTTTACAATATGATAGCTGAGTAGGGACATGTTTAACAGACGAGGAGACGAGCAGATGGGTCTACTGATGGAAAGTGACTACCTCCGCCCATAAACGCATGCAACTGAGGAGTCACAAAGGCGTTACTGTGTCTTTTTGTAAACCAAAATCATATGTTACTTTCAAGACATATTATTATTTAAAAAAACTTACATATTGTCAAAAAAAATTACTATACTTTTAATTCTTTGTAAGAAGTGGTTTTAAAGTCAGTCATTTTTGGTTTGTACTCGTATAGTAGGTATGCATTATCAAGAAATACAATGACAACTGCATGGCGTAGTGGTTTGTGTAACCGACTGCTATTCCAAAGGTCGCGGGTTCGATTCCCGCTCAAGTTAAACATTTGTGTGCATGAACATTTGATGTTTGATTTGGTCTGGGTGTTTCTATGTATAATATGTATGTATTCACAAAAAAAAGTATATATGTATTTATATCAGTTGTCTAGTACCCATAGTTCAAGCTCTGCTTAGTTTGGGACTAGATGGCGTTGTGTGTATGTGGTAGAATATAATATATATTATATTATATTAATATGTACCTATACATACATATATGTACATATATGTATTTCATTTTTTTCTAAAATAATGGACTAAACGTCCCTTGCCCTTATATTGATTTTCAAACAATAATAATAATTGTTTATATCTTTCTTAAAACAAGTAGGTATACAAGTACAATGTTGTATTTTTTTTTGTGTAATTAAATGTTTTTTTTCAATCCCATGGTTAGCTGTCGAAAATTACCAATTGTATAAACCACATAACACTGCTTTATCAGACTCTTTATATTGTCATTGGTGAACTAGATACACGGTCTCATAACGTTGTTAATTTATAGTTAAATCAGATTTAATTAGAGATTACAAACGTATAAACTAAAGCTAAAATGAGGCGTGAATAATTAATAGTCATTACTTATGTTTAGATACAGTTAGGTAATAGTTTTCTCTCTCCAAGGGGACTTAACAACCCATTACGATTCGACAAAGTTGTTACAAGCTTCAAAAGATATTTCACCTCAGTAAACGGTTATTAAAAATGGTGAAAGTTTTGCTATAAGTCCGCCAAAGTAACATCTGAACTCCTTGTTCTATCCGTTCATGGCTAAGATCGTCTCAATGGCTTTTGTTTAGACATTATGAGAACGTACGAACAGCAGTAAACACGAGATTTAGCGCTTAATAACTTTAGCAGCGATTTTCTTCAGTTACCGGAAAATATTTCTGTCGCCCAATTCCGCTTTTTGTTGTCCTAACATATTTTATTGTTTGTTTCAGTGAGATATTAAGCGACTTAAGACATTTGAACATATTATTTATGAGATTAGCAAAGGGAATTGGGTAATCTAGTATGAAAACTGTAACACATTGCGATAATTTTTCGACTACAAATCAAAAATCTAACTTTTAGCTTTGAAAATAAAATATTTTACATTTTCAATACAAAAATTCATTCTATTGATAATTGATATTTGTTTTCCAATATGAAGTTTCTGTGCACCTACCATAAGATTGGCTGTTCATTTTAATGATAAATGGAATTGATTTGAGTGCATCGCTGACTTTCTAGGATCAGAGACTCTGATATAATTTACTGTCAAGTTAGAGACAGGTCGTTTGGTGTATCGGTAGAAAGATTTCTTAGAATAGAAAATATTTTTCAAGAATATATAAGGCGGTTGCTGTAACCGGAGAACATTTGTTGTTAGATTAGTAAGGCAATTGATATCCAGGCTATAAATTCACCGTGTTTGTGATAATGTTTATTTTAGGACCACCTTTAAATAAAAACAAACAAATATAACATATCTTAGGTATAAAGAACACGAATCAATGAAAGGACTTTAATAAACGGGAACTTTAAACGTTCATTTAAATATTACGAGATGCTTAAGGTAAGTGATTAAACTTACTTTGAGTTAAATTAGGTATCTAGCTATAGATAAATTACTTATATAATTACCTACCTTATTGTGAACGTGTGGCCGTTTTTAAGAGTTAAAAATGTAGACTAAAAGTTAACGAGTGTATTTTCAGATGTCTTACTAGTTTTGGGTCTGGTAACTTTTATCTGCCTATTGATAAAGCGATCAATACCATCTCTCTACATGCAACTGTGTGACAACCAATGGTGATCCAATAACCTCGAATAACTAGGAATGATTCTTTTAAATCTTAAAGCTAATTTCAAAGATATACATATCCCTTTATCAAGAGAAAAGAGAATCAAGCAAAAAAGATCAGAATCCTCACCTATAGATATGATGTTTTATTTAAAACAACCTGTATAAAACTCTTAAAAGAGCAAACACTAGTATGGAACGAATATAATATATTTTTGTAACTTTAGTTAGTATACATAAATACCTACATATTTATGTATACTAACTAAAATTAAAAATGTAAAAGATTATACTGGATTTTACCAACAGAAACATGGATAAAAATGAATTAAAAAAAAAACCCATATGAACAATCCATCGATTCACACATATTAAGTTCTCCGTCCGAAATAACTTTGCCGTAGTCAGGTAGAAATGTAGCTACAAAGACAGTTTTTTTTGTATTCTCATTAGGTTGAAATTTGTAGATAGTGTCAGCTAGCTACTACTTTTTGAAATTCTTCGCTTAAAAGAAGCTTCATAGATATAATAGCACTATTGTTACAAGTATTGTTTTATTATACTTTGTAGCACGTTTGTAGTCAACTAAGGACTGTAATGAAATGTTCAATATAATAAAGAACTTCAAAATATTATATTCGTTGCCATATTATTTTTCGAATGGTAGTGTTGATGTTCCTTGTAATATCTAGTTTCAACGTGTCAACTATAGAATTGGATCATAAAAGATCTTAATAAATGGTCTGCTGAGAGTGACCAGAGCTTTACGAATCCAGGTTTTTGCTTGAATAGTTGTAGCATTTTTCTCTACCGACTTATGAATAACTTTTATTGAGGTCAGGAATACATTACGTAACATAGAGTGTATTTTATTATTAAAGTTTTATTCGCATATGTTCAGTTTAAATAAAATTTAACCTTACTTCAAACTTATAAAATAAAAAAAGTAAATATCTAGAACTTCTTTTTAGTAAAATGGTTTTGTACATTGCGGTTTTGGTCATATCACTTATTTTAGACTTGTAAACTTTTTTACTAATCTGCAAAATAACAAAATTGATTAACTTTTTTTGCAATATGTTTTATGGGTAGCGAGGGTATTATAAGAATAGCACTTCTGTGCGGTAAATAGGTCGGTGGTTAAAAAGATTATATGAAAAGCTTGTCTATAAGAAAAAAGGTCATAACCAAGTTGATTTTATATCACGTCATTTTCTTCAAGGGAATATAGCACGTGATGCTAACATGTTTTTACACTCAACATTTTTTGGTATTCCTTCGTCAAATTCAAGTTCCATGTTCTAGTCACGTTAAAAACTAAACAATGTACCAACATCAATAGATGGAGACTCGAAAATATTTCAATCGAATAAACTCGTAATATAAAAAAGTGGCAGAATAATAACTTCGTGAACGTTTTTCTCCTTTCATTGACGGCGAAGCAATTTTTCTAAAACAGTAACATTTTTCTGATATAACATGTAATGATGTTATTTTTTGCCTTCGTTTATTTGTTCAAGCTGACTAAACAATATCGATTTGTGCCGCCCACTATTCCTTACCATTAATTATAACGAATCTACCAAGTAAACACGAATACGACAACCTATGTAGCAATCCTTACTAATATTTGAAACATGAAGTATAAAATATAATGAAATAGAAATATGACTGCATGGATGGCGTAGTGGTTTAAGCGGTTGCCACGTCGCTCACTACTACGCTGAATGGTTATGGGTCCGATCCCCACATGGGACGACACTTTGTGTGATCCACAAATTGTTGTTCTGAGTCTGGGTGTTCTTTGTGTCCGCTTCATGTATGTGGTACTATAAAATTTATAAAGACGTCCTATTGTATAATCTTATCATAATAAAAGTATTATTAATAACACCCACGCGAAGCCGGGGCGGATCGCTAGTTGTATATAGTATGAAATATGTAGGTACGAGATCACTGGTGGTAAAAGATGTCTGTTCATTACTGTTTTATTAGAAAGCTGGCCGTACCATTGTGAACTTACACCTACATAAATGTCATACATACATTTCATATATGACGTCAGATGCAATTTAAAAAATAATAATTAGACAACGTAGGCTACTTATCCAGTCTCCTGTCACCTGTATTGAAACAAATGAAAAGAGATAGGTCTTTTGATGATTAAAGCCACACTAACAGATTCAAATGCAATGAAAATGGAATATAAATTATTATACAAACAATAATTTATGTGAGGCGCATCTGTCATTCAAGTGCCAGACGAACACAGGTAAGCACTCTTCTCTCTTAATAAATAATAAGGTTATAGTGATGGCTTGGTGGGAAAATTTTGTTGCCTAATAGTAACAATGAATATTTTTAGCACTCTTTATACATAGAATTTTTGCAGTATGGATGTTTTATAAGTATTGTGCGCAAACATAGGCAAGGGTGTTGTGCGATCCTTATTCAATTGTTGTCAGTCGGAACAGATACTAAGGACTGAAAACACAAATGTGTATTGAACATTTTTGTCTACGTCATCTAAATTAAATTTATTAAAATTGCAGCTGACGTCATATAGAAATGTATTTATGACATTTTTGTAAGCGTAAGTTCACAATGGTAAGACCAGCCTTCTAATAAAACAATAACGAACAGACGTCTTTTACTGCCAGTGATCTCGTACCTACATATTTTATACTATAAACTAGCGATCCGCCCCGGCTTCGCACGATACTGCTAATACTACTAATATGGTCTCAGTGTGGAGTAAATTATTATACTTTTATTATGATAAGATTATACAATAGGACGTCTTTATATGTTTCATAGTACCACTCCGCTCCTACCGGGCGCTGCCACCCAAGATGGACATACGGCCCAACGGCCGCTGATATCTTCTAAGGTATTCATTTCAATGATATGCTAAAAAGAGCCATTTGGAACTACATACATGAATTATTAATAATACTATATTGTTCAAAATCCATTTTTTTTACAATCTGTTAAAACTGTAAATGGTTACTGAAAATGGTTGCTATGCTATGTAAAGAAGATACACAAAAGTCAGTAAAGTCCGATATTCTGTTTCCTGCTTTTAGCTTTCTAGTACGATAAGCAGCAACAGATGGTACGAAAATTAGAAGGAACAGTTCCCACCTGCTCGCTTATTAGACTTATTAGACTGGGGGAACAGAGGTCGAGGTCGACCGCAACGTCAAATACCTCGGCCTCACCCTGGACAGCCGCTGGAGCTTCGAGGAGTATTTCGAGCGGATTATCCCCCGATTTCGAGTGGTGGAGGCTATTGCCTAAACTAATGGGTCCGCGGGAGGAAGTTTGCCGCCTCTACTATGCGGTGATACGATCCGTGGCCCTCTACGGAGCGCAGATATGGTTACGATTTGAATTTAAAAATAGCAACATAAACTGCTCTAGATATTCAAACCAAAAATAGCATACTCTCAACCTTGGTGTTTATTTAAGGCCTGTCTGTCTGTTCTTAATATATATTTTACATACCAATAAATTATTATATTTAAGAGCTGTAATAAATGGTAACTTATAAATTACAATTAAATTTTGTTGGGAATATATTGTAAGCATTAATTGAAATTGTTGAAATAAATTAGTTAGAAATTTTAAACAGAAAATTGTATATTATAGATGAATTTAAGCCTGAGTTGTTTAAAGATTCTCTGTTCATAACAGTCGAAAAAATATGGTAGGATATACGAGTAGAAAACTCTATGACATATTAAGAAATATATTTAAATAGCCATAGATACTAAACGTCATAACACAAAAGTCATTTATACTCGGTATTTATACAAAAGGAAGCACAGCAACATACTTGTTTTGTCAAAACTAATTTTCGTACTAATCGAGCATACGCTACATTTGTAGTATTTTGTGAAAGCCGTCCTTTTATCGAAACAAAAGAAGAGTACAAACAATGTTTTGAACCAACAAAGTAGCAAGTATTCCACTAGTTAGTTAAGAACAACTGTACTATACTATAGATCATTAGGCTAAAAAAATACTACTTATATATTTTACTAAATATATATTAAAATAATATAAATAAAAAAATAATACAATTAAAAATATTAAAAATACAGTAATATTTTAATAAAAATATTTAAATATTACATCCATGCTGTAAAAGCTCAATAAGGGTATAATTTTCTCACCTTAAGAAGATGTTCAACCTTGGTGTTCCTATCCTTCTAAATGGTGCGAGCGCCATTTTTGCCCAGAGTTTTCGTTTTACGTATGTGGTACTTAAACTTATAATAAAATAATGGTAATTTGCTACAAGCAGATTATTATCTAAGCATTTCTATAAAATGTCGTTAAATCTACCATTTGAAAGCCACATTACAAGTTTATTGCGAATTAGGTACGTATTTCAGTGAGATAATTACCTCCATATTATAACTTCACGCCAGTATTCCGTCTGATATGTTGAATTAATTTAACAAACAGTTGAACATATAGGACGGAAGACTCCGCGCAGGAGTAGGCAGAGGCGAGAAATGTCAATCTTTGATTTGATTTTTTTAAATTACGGTAGGTATATATGTTTTTATTGTATATTAGTCATCTGATTGATTATTAGTCAGTACCTGGTTGTAGTAAAACTAAATTAAAATACCAACCTATTACTATATGATTATTTCGTGTGATTTTTTTTTCAATAAATTTTACTGTATAACAATAGGTATTTGAATTGATAAAGACATAATTTATAAATAAAACATTTAATTTATGATTAAAATTATTTCAAAAGTATAATATATATATCATAAATAACAAATAATACTTAATGAAACGTTAGTAAATATAGTACCTAATTGTACTCGTAAAGCACCTAGTAAATATAATACATACGTACAGTATTTATAAAGCTATGATTTAAAAATGTATGTTTATATGGTATTCATCTATGTTTTAGGGAAATTTATGGCTCCCTATATGGTTCCGCTTTAGAATATTACTTATATTCTAAATAATTCATAAATAACAAAGTATTAGTACCTTTTAAGCATTTAAATACGTTGCACATCGTTAGAACATTTTGTCTATCTTATAAAATAAAGAGGAGCCTCTCAAGAGGGGTATATATCAAAGGAAGTTTGTCTTCACGTCACTTTGACTTGACTACACCGTATTAGCATGTAGATAGAAATAACCATTTCATCAAGAGCTCCTTCGCTCCTGTAAACTTTTAATAACTAGACAACTACGGAACAGTTGAGGGACCGAGTAGAGATCAAGTACTTTTGGATGGTTGTAACTAGCTGTTCGTTAGTCTGGGATCGGCATCCGGTTTCCTTATCACGGCACATCCGGCTCTTTAGCCGTTTTGTTTCTCTAAGTATGTACCGGATACCCGGGAGCATGAGAACACAATGTAAGTGTTAAAAGCAAGCTTTAAAAATAAATGCTGTGATTGAACGTCATTATTTAGTACACCAATAAGAAGAAGCAAGATCTGTGGAAGTCACGTCCGCGGCTTAGTAGTATAATATATTATGTTTTGTTAAACAACGTTACTAATATGAATCCAAATACGGTGTATGATGTTTAATGTAGAAAATACAACCGCCTTCATAACGATCCGCTTTCTTTAAACAAATTTATAAACTCTGAAATCCGACTGTTCCCCTAAATTTTTTTTACTGATTTACTTTAGAAAAAGACCTTTTTCTTAGCGTTAATAATTACCCCTGTCTAATAGCGCTTTACAACCTGTCAGTAAGTGCCTGGCTGTACCTGTAGCTTTTCTGTAGCCTTTACCCACCTTACTAGGTTGCTTTGATCGGGGAGAGTTAATTGAAAAGCGTTTAGGTAAAATTTTAATAGGGCACCAATCGTAGGGTGACCAAAGCTGGTGGGATACATAATTCCTAGAGTTCTAGATTCTCCTAACCTAACCATTCATTCTGCATTTCTAGGTTTATTGAGTGCACCTTGTAGTTCTCGTTTTCATCTTTTTGTAAGGAAGGTTTTCTTATCTCTTTGTCGGTCTGTCTTCTAGCATTTCCCAATTCAACTCTACAGGACTGCGTACCTCTCGGCTGTCTTTCCAGTAGTTCACAGTCTTTCCTGTTAGCATCTGTATTTCCGACGTCATGCGGTCTTTCCGGGAAAAAATAAAGAACACAAAAGGAATATTTTTTTAATTTGTATTTTAGAACATTCTGAACATCCCACCTATATTACACACGTGGCCGGGCTGCAACGTCTATGGTGCTTCCCGGCCACAAACAATTGCTTTTTCACAAGATATATTTGTGGTACATTTAATCTATTGAGTAGTACAGCAAGAAGAATAAAAGAATATTTAATTGATACGTCTATAAATTATGAAATCGACTGTGCCCGGGCTGCGCCGCAACACACCATTCAAACCTCCACGAAAGGAAAACTACGAAAAGAAAAAAACAAGTATTTAGTGTTGTCATAATATTTCTCGTTTTATTTAGCATATTTAGTTAAGAAGGTATCTTTAATTACGCAAATTAATTAGATATGTCCCTTAAAAAATAAACCAAAGAAACTTCTGATAAATTTAATTAATAGATACTTTAATTTAATTAATGGCAAATTGTTGACATTACGTCCTTTACAGATACTTAGTAAATATATGTTATTATGCGATAAATTAGTATGCGGGCACGCCGTTACAGAAGTGGTAAGACCCTTCATGGATAATTGGAGAATACCGGCTCACGCAAGTTATCACCGGGATAAGATGCTTCAGAGATCACCTGTGTCTGGTCCGTAAGGAGCCAACGCCTAGGTGCCACTACTAAGGTGAGGCTCTGTTGACACATAGCCTCACCTCTCACCCTAGACCTAGACCATTTTGAAGTATGTACGTCGATCAACAAAGAGAGAAAACATAGCTATAATTCTTCTATTTTCCCTCACAATTGTCTTGTTTTGGTGGTTTACTATCACTCTGCAAGAAGACTCTCTCTTCAGTTTCTTTTTTCTCTCCTCAGTTTTCGGTTGCTTTGACTCTCACATAATTGTTTCTTCGTGCCTTCAATAGTATCAGATGGAGATAAAAAAAGGGAAAAAAGTGGGTTTTAATGTTCAAAATGTACTTCTATTAAACGAAGACTAGGAACAAAGTAACGTATTTGTCAAACCTAGAGGAGGTATTACAATGTATAGAAATATGTAGAAATAGACATATTTATTGGTCAATGTAAGTAAAATTATATTAGATGTAACACTTTTTTTTATAATAGGTCGCTACATTGTACGTATACAAATTTTAATTATTGTTAGTCATAATTAAAACTAACAACACAAAACCTTAAATTTTACACCACATATTATTAAACCTAAAGTTACACACAACTACACAAAAACAAACAATATTAACACAATAAATGAATACTTATAATCAATAAACTCAATTGTAGAAAGAAAGCTTTTTTTTATGAGGAACGCCTTGAAAAGCTTTTTTAAACTATTTAATTCTAAATCTCTAATATCTTTATGAATTTCGTTATATATTATTGGAGCCATTTCAAATATACTTTTTCTAAAAAGTGCTGCGTTACTAGGACGGTACTACTGCGGTATTACATTTACTTAGAATATCTGAATCTCTTTTTCTTAATGTAATATCTGCTGTTTCTTTTTTACTAAAAAAAATTGTATTATTTTTGATAAATACCTCAAATATATATAGACTTAAATAAATATATATAGCTCACAACTATCCCTCGAATTTAAATACATTTTTTTGTGCTGAAAAAAAACTAAATTTTTATCAGTGCAGTTTCCCCAGTACTATGCCGTACCTTAAAATCGATTCCATGTAACTATGATAGGTTACAAGTACGGTTTCATGGTTATCATGTTTAGAAAGCTTGAATAGGGCATAGGCAAAATTATTTACTTTCTTAAATAATTCCTCTTAGTGGTGTTTCCATGTTAGCTTATAGTATAAAATTAATCCAAAAAATTTGCTGTTCACTTTTTTAGTGATTTACTAATAATTAATGTTTAACGGGTTTTGGTATTATCGTTAACTGAATTGTAAGATGTAAGTTTTGTCTAGATTTATTTTTAGTTAGTACTTGTGTTGTAGCCATTCTATAGTTTGTTCTAGCGTATTATTCACTTCTTGTTCGTGATCATAGGATTTATCAGATTTTACGACTATTGTGTTATCCTCAGCAAACAATACAGTTGGGTGTATCACATTTTTGGGAGATCATTGATGCAAAATAAAAATAACAGAGGACCAAGTACGCTTCCTTGGAGCACTCCGTATTTCACCATTCTGTGTTTAGATTTATATTTAATTTCACGCTTAGTTTTAGTATCAATATTTGCAATTTCTGTGTATTATTGTCGGTTGCTATAGTAAGACATTAATAGATCAAGACATTTACCACGTATTCCGTATCTAAATTAAGATATTTACCACGAGTGTTGTGAAATAAGTTCATGTAACTTTTGATTACAATATATTCCCATCAAAGTAATTTAGAATTAAGAAAACAAGAAATAATACTTTTTATAGACTCGTAAGAGTAAACTCTAGTTAGTCTAAGTTTGCATTTAATGTATAAATCTAAAAAGTTATCGTTATAGTATCTCCAAGATACAGGTTAGCTAAACCGTATTTTAACTTTATTACATATGTAGGACTGAGCTACGTCGTCGACCATCATGGAATTTTTCAGTCATGGTTAATTAATTATCAGTTTTGGCAATTTTTTTTTTTCTTATTTAGAGTTAATTTTCATTTATCCAAAGTTCATTACTTTTTATTTATTTTAACTTGAGTCACTACAACAATCTGTAATTAAAGACCATATTGAAAGACTGTCGTTAATTCCTTAAGGAAACATAAATTTTAGAATCTAACTTAATACATCTCAGTAATTACAGATTCACTATGCTACTTTCTAGTTTCTTTTCTCCAGTGATTTAATTTTCATTACCCTATACTTACGTGTAATGAACTGCTTCCCTATGCAAACTACTTCATCACACCATTTTACAAAATAATACCTTAGTACTTAACACTTTAAGTTGAAATAATGGTACTTCTAGTTAAATTTTTCTACCATTTCTGGATTCTATGGAGATCTATAATAAAACCCCGTGTTACTACTGTTGGTTTACTTCAACGTGTGAATCCGCTCCTTGTGTTTCCATGTATGCGTTGTCATACAGTTCTTTTATTATTTAAATTTATTTATTTATTTATGACTTCATGCACAAATATGTACATCGGCGGACTTAATGCCTAAGGCATTCTCTGCCAGTCGACCGATTGGGCGATGCAGAGAAAGAACGAGGTAGGTGCATTTATGGGGATAAATGATAGAATTCTTATTAAGTACTATTTGTCCTTCGAATAGACATATATAGGCCATGATATATTTATAGTATATATACCAGGATTAACACTTTTACATATATATACATACGTACACATATATATATATATATATATATATATTCATAAACACATATACACTGGAGGATGGGGAATTGAGGATAGTATGCAGAGTTGTGAGTGCGCGCATTTTTCTGCGTTGACGAATTGGTAACCACCTAAGCTGGGAACGAAAACTAGAGACATGGTCATACTTACGAAGATTAAAGATAAATCGAATGCAGTTATTGGGAAGACGATCTAATTTGTTGAAAAGATCTGCATTCAGGTAGTAATAGCACACGTCACCATAGTCGATTAACGGGAAGATCAGAGACTGCACAAGCATTGTCTTAGTTTTCACGGGGAGAAAGTTTTTCAGGCGATACAGTGTTCTGAGGATGCCGGTCACCCTCTGGCATATGTAAGTAACTTGATCGCGCCAGTTCAGAGTGCAGTCGAGTTGTAAGCCCAGTTCTTTCACCGTTCGACCAACGGGTATAGCCGTACCATTCAAAATTATTTTAGGAAGCGTCTCGAAATTCACTCTGTTCATCGAACGGTGACTGCCGATTAGTATGACCTGACTTTTTACCGCCTTAGTACCTAGTACTTAGTACCTTTATAGTACGAGTATACCGTCTCGAAGGACACCAGAGCCGATACTTTCCCCTTTACTTTTTTCTATATTTATTAATCTCCTATCTCTTAAACTTCGAAGTGCGTATCATCTGTATGCTGACGACCTACAGCTGTATTCTCAAGCTGCCGTTGAAGATATAACAACAGCTATCGATAATATTAACACGACCTTAAAACGATTGATAACTGGTCTGAAAGGTTTGGATTGCACTAACTCGAGGAGAGATCGTCAACACGAACGGATAAGATGAGCACCATTCCTGTGTTTCGGGCGAGATCATAAGATAGGAGAGGATGGACAAGAGAATATCGTGACTGACGGTATTAAAGGCCACTTTTGTGTTTTCCAAGGCCACCCTGATGTCGCCAGTCACTTTGAGGAGAGCGGTGGTAGTGCTATAGCCAGGCCTAAAACCGGATTGATATGGGCTTAACAAGTCGTTTTTGTAGATAAAATCAGATAACTGCTTATATACACAGGCTTCAAGAATTTTGGAGAGGAAAGAAAGAATTGAAATAGGTCTAAAGTGATTAGGAATTGGGGGATTTGCGAATAGGGAATATGCATGTATTTTTTTATTTTTTTTAACGATTCTACTAGTTATTACATTACCAAAATAAATATAAAACATCCGTAATATAAACTGTTAAGCAAAAAAAATTAATTAAGTCACTATCATTTTGGGGCAATTTGAACACGTCCATTTTGGCGCGCTTTTTTTGTGACGTCAGATTACACTTGCAGACGAATTCGATGTCAACAACGGAGTGAAGTTCACAAAGTCAGCTCTGAAAGTTAAAAAAGTGAGTGATAAAAATTAACTTATTACCATGGAAAGCCAATAAAAACTTATTATAAATATTGTGCCGTTCCTTTGTGCCCAAATAATATCAAAACTGCACCTGACAAAGTATATTCAGTCATTGTGTTGAGTCTTTTTACACGGGGATTTAATAATTTAACATTGAAAACGTATTAGTTATTAACTTAAAATGAAACAAATAATCACCAGAAACCAAATATTACAAATACACTCTTGTCAGTGTAGGTTGACGTCACGTTTTATTCAACCAATAGCGTTGCGTTTTAGAAATTTAGAATCTTAAAAAAGCCCATTTTTTATGATTAAATTTCACTATTAAATTATAATAAATTTCAAAAATAATTGTATGGGTATCTTTTCTTAGCAATAAAAATTACAAATGAAAATATTTTGTCCATTTTGGTGTCACGTGCATATTCCCTATTCATATAAAAATATAAACATAAATAAATATAATTATTTTGCTCTCGGTAAAAGTCAAAGACACTTACGCCTATATCATTTTATCTTAATTATTGTGATATTTTTAGAATGTAGAAAATAATTGTCAATTGATTTGGTCTGTCTTTTGATGTATATTCTAAAAAATAGATTGGTGGATTGGATTGTTTCGGATTGGACTCATTTTCTAGTAGAGTTTCGATATTAGTCGGGCATCTCCGAAAACGATATCTGAATAGCGGTATAGAATACGCATTCATCAGGCACCAGATGTGCCTGATGAATAAGTATTACAGTTAGATGTATCAAAAATGGACCCAGTAACTTTTTTTTTATAAAATGATATTTGTGATTGATGATCTATAAATTTTGGTATTAATATTTGATGAATTACTTTGAATTATATTCATCCTAGGTATTCGGAATTAGGGGATACATGTAGATCTATAATAATTTAACAAAATTTTACTTGATACGTTAGGGTTCTATGAAATAGACGAACAGCTTGATGCCTATTTGAGTGCTACTACTACTGTTTAACTAGACTTAACTTCTAAGAATTTGTATCACAATGGCCAAAAAAAGTAAGGTAGTGCATATAATAACCAACGACATAGTTACATTTTGTATTTAGTTTGCTGAAACGTTAATGCTTTTCATCGTTTTGTTCGTTTCATCAAAAATGTTTTAATGTCTTGTAAGTTTCGAAAGTTAACAAATTTAATTATAGTTTACAGTTGCATAGGTTGAGTTGTTAATAAATGCGAGAGCGAAATTGCCGTCACAATTTTCATTCGGAGTTCTCGTAAACTAATTTACATCAAAAGTTTACCATTGAATAGCTCGTTGTATAATGATTTAAAATCTGAAAAAAAAAACAAAGGATTAGTACAAAAACACAGGGCCTATTGAAGAGGAAATAATAAGTAGGTAAGTCCCAGCCCCCAGCCCAACTCGTGGGAAATTACACATGAAAGGCAAACCAAAATGTCTTACGATTAAATCTGTCTGTACCCGCATTTCTGTCCCATCGAGTCATTTAATTGAGTGGAAATACTGAACGTTTGGGGTCGTGTTCCAATTTAGTACAAATTCACTGAACACATGATTATAAATTGCAGCCTATTTATTTAATATGATTCAACACAAAAATAACTCGTAGCTCTCCTAAATACTACTTACAATTTCTTGGTTGTTTCAATGATGATTCTTAAAACAAGGAGAAAGTCACTAAACAGTTTTTGAGCCTGTCAATTAGTAATTTCAATAAAAAAAATCAAGGCAGAGATAAGATTATAAAATATGAATGAATGAATAGCAATTGCCTTTTAAGCAATGACTTTCTAAGAAGTTCAAAATGTTGGTCTGAGCATGGTCTGTTCATGAACAGAACATGAATATACCACACATACTATCTGTCTTTTCAATCTTGGTGTGTAGAAGTCAAGACACTCTTGTTCATACATGTTATATCCGGTGATATAGTAAGCATACGATGGCGTAACTGTTTATTTTAAAGTTGTAAATTACATTTTACGTTTTCAAGATATTCTTACTGTTACGCGTACTTTTTCTGTTTAACCCACAGATTATTTGTAAAACAATAAGTATTTAGGAATATTAAAGGGATCCAATTATTGTAATGGTTTTAACCTTTCCGCTTTTAAAATCTTTAAGAGGTTCTCAAATACGTACGAGTACGATGTGCTTATAATAGTTTACTAATTGTTATTTCAGTAAAAGCACATTAGGGTGGAAGACTTATTTATACTTTCCATTTGTGATCATATTTTTTCAAATTTAATTCTTCTGTACAATCTTAAGTTTATTTTATTTCTTTTTTTATTTTATCGTTGTTATGCCAATATTAATAAGTAACAGATAATACCAGGACAACAACATGGTTTAACAATTTAGTATCTTTAGTAAGTTACTGTTTTGATAATAGCTATTTTTATTTATTTTAAGGTATGTTTAAAATTGACATTAAGAAACATGCAGAAACATAATATAGTGAATTGTCAAAGAACTTTTTGAGACGTAAAGGAAGACTTTACAAGTCATCTGTTTTTTACATAACGATGGTTTGAAATGTACGTTATATATATGTATATTAGTTATAATTTAGTGGTACTCTTACTGATGTTACTCTATAATTAGTATATTTAAATAAAATATAGTTTAAAAAACTAAAAAACAAGCTTTTGTAACTAGCCAAACTAAAAAGTAAAAAATAATTTTCTATGAGTTCAAAAAGAAAAATCATTTTATCGTATATGCGCATAGGGTGCTTGATCTCAATTGTTGTAAGAATATGTTATTGATGGTAAGAGTAAAGTTATTATAGTATAAAACATCTAAATCAAAATAATTGTATTGTCATCGGTCCTTGATAAGCGTGCGAAGTTTCATTTTAATTCACGTTCAAAGATACCAAACATACCAAGCTAATAAAAAGTGTTTTAAAACACCATACAACTTTTCTATCTTCTATTTTAGCCGGTTTTCAAGTATTATAGTCAGTAATGTTATGCATATTAACTTAGTATTATAAGATGTTTGAAGATGTTTGAAGAGTGACGTTTAAGCACAAGGATAGACTTATTATTGTACCAATTGTGTAAGTAAGGATAAACTTCAGGATATTAAGGCCTGGATTTTAAAAGACATCTCAAGTATCGGTTGAAAAGACAACTCCCGGACTAGGAATGTCGCGGGGGACTTTACAAATATACATGAAACGGACACAAAGAACACCCAGTGGTATACTATTGGCTAATGTAGCAATGTTAACATATTAACAAGCTTGTTGTTTGTCCAAAATTAAATATATTGTATATTAAAATAAAAATGACTAGACATAGGCTATAACGCAACGTTCAAGTTATTTATCAACACTTGTCATGTTGAAATGTTAAACAATGTTTTTATTTTTATATTTCTAAAATTTATATTACAAGAATAATATTATACTTTTAACATAAACCATAAACATGGTGATTCTCATGTATTGTGTGTGTAAAATATGAATTTCAGTGAATTTAATATCAATTACGGTAAATTAAAGTGCATTGATTAGGTATAGTATGACAAGTAATTCTTTCGTAAATAAAGTACCTTTTTTTTTTTTTCCGTGCGGAAATCCCCTCGGATACCACCTGTCGGTGGCATGTCGGACTCGAACCGACTAACACCACACGCCTTCGCCAGGTACTAATAGCCGGGGAACCAGGTATACCCTAGAAAGGAAGTCCCTGGTGCCCCGACATACCTCGGCTCATCTACAGACGAGTAGACGACCCCCCCCCCCCCCGTGTGGGAACCCCATGTTCCCTGTGCTCCCTGGAAGCGAGCGCGCTTCGCAACGCGCTCGCCGCCACCCCGGCCTGCTTCTGCTAGGGTGACAGATGGCCTCACCTGTCACCCCCAGGCCTGCGCTTATGGAGGACGGAGGTCGTTCTGCGACCTCCGGCGCCTGAGTCGCCTGCGGTGCCTGGCCCGTGCCCGGGCCTGGCGGGCCGGGAGAGTTCTAAACCTCTCCCGGTCGCGCTCCGCCGTCTCCTTCGCGAGCATAACTTGCTCGCAGAAGGAGACGGCAGAGTTTCACGCACTCTCGCTCCGCACGATAGCCGCAATCAGGCTATCGAGCGAGAGAACTCCCACTCCAATGGCCGCCACGAGGTCTCGCCTCTGCTCAACCCACGCCGGGCACTCTGCCAGCGTGTGGAGAGCCGTGTCCACGGTCTGGCCATCGCAGTGGTGGCAGTTTCTAGAATCTCGGGGCATCGACCCAACTCCTGCGCCTCCTTGCGCCACTGATACAGAGCCGCAAGGGCTCTCGCCTCCAGGTCCCACGGTGGAGTTCCGGCCAGGAGACTCGCCGCCTCAAAGGAGATCGTGCGGTACCCCCTTATGATCCTGATGGCCAGCATTCGCTGCGGTCGTCGCAGTATCGCGACGTTGCTGGCCTTCAGGGCCCCCGCCCATACCGTAAATAAAGTACCTAAAGTAAATCTTTCGTAGTTATTCAGAAACAAACCATCGTAAAACACATTCATTCCCCCTAAAATCCCCTAGAAATCACCGTTTGAGACTCGTTTTAGCTTGTCTCACGTAAACTAAGATCACAGTTGTCAAAATCTATACATGAGTAAAGATTTCGACTTAAACATCGTTCTAAAATAAGCTATCACTCACTTGAGTATGGATCGGTGAATCTCGTTTTATAATATATATATATATAATATATAATAATAAAATCTCTACTTAAAATTAGCTTTAAAAATAGATTCACGACTGAGGCACCTTTTAAAATACGGGCCTAAGACAAGTATTATAAACGAAGCCGCATAAAACAATTTATTTTCAAAGAATATTATTTCATTATTCTGACATACTATAATCCTGACATCTGAAATACTGTCAGTTATTGAATTTCTGAAAAAGCGTAGATTTAATTAAGTATTTTGATTAGATATTAGATTAATAGATTCCTAGTAATCAAATGTCCGAGCAAGCCAAAGCAGGCATAACGAGTGATTTTTTTGGAAAAAATATACCTTCTATTTATAAGGTCTACCAGTGCTAAAAGAATTACTCACACTCAAAATATCTTTATTTCATTTTTTTTTATTACCTGAAATCGTCTCTCATGTTGACTCTAAAATAATAGATCAACACGCACAATAGCAACAATCTCTGTTTTTTTATATGAAATAACAGAATAAAGACGATGTCTGGAAGTTAATATGCCAATGTGTGATTCTAAAAGATGTAAATATTGCTTTTCCTTCTACGTCATACAACAGCATTGCTTAGTATTGTTTTTAAATGCATGCATATGTATATATTCAGCACAAAAAAAAATGTTATGATGTTATTTATTCTATAATTTTGATATATTTGTGACTTCAAGTATCTAGAAAAAGTAGAAAAAAGATGTTTCGATTTCTTACAAACCACGCACGCTCATACGTAGTCGTTTCAAAGTGTACGAGCGCACTATTGTGCACTCTGTGGTACCAGACGAGCGCCAAAGAGCACGTTATAGCTTAAAGTTCACCTGCAGTGATACAAATATATTTTTCTCTACATTATAACTATTATATCATATATATTATACTATTATATTATTACTATTATATAACTAATTAAAACCTCTTCTCCTAGAAGATAAGGTGGTACAGATTTCGTTTTTGAATAAAATACTTGACTTAAGGATTCATCATACATCTCGATATTATAAGAAACTTGCACTATTTAAGGAGCTTTATTATTGTGTGGTGCTACTGACATTGATAGTGATTATAGGTAAATGGATCCGTTTCATATCGAGCGGGACTGACTATGGTAAATATATATATGTATATGTCCAGCAGTGGACTATTAAAGGCTGTTGATGTGATGTGATGATGATATATTATATCATTATATTATAATGATAAGCAGATAAGATCTGCTTATCATTAGATATTGATAAGTTTCTGTGAAATGCAACATTACTACAGGATCTCACAATAAAAACTTAAGAGCTAATTATTTAGCTAAGAAGTTCGTAAAAAATATTGAGAAGTTGCCTATTAGCAGGAATGTGCATCAGTTGATATCTTAGAAGGCAGGATCACAAATAGTACACTATTTTAAATGTGTTTTGTATAGGGGTTGTCCCTATGTCCCTAGACAACGCGTGTCTTAAATAAATTGTAATCAAAATATCTTGAAGCACACAGCTCGGAACCTGCCGTGTCCGTTTAGCGAGCTAAAAAGTCAGTTATTATACAATACAAAATATCAAGAAAATATACCTAAATATTTTACAAGTCAAGTAAAGTAAAAGCTTGCCGAGTTGTATTGACAAACCACTCTAAGTGAACGTTTGGTCGGTGGTAAGACGCCAGGTAGCATGTATCTCCAAAACACGCTTTCAAAGCGCCCTTGGGATCTTTTCCAACAATTTGTATAGCGTTTTCAATACACAAGCACTTTTGTATTGAAAGCAAAAACATTTCCATCTCTAAAAGACGACTCTTGGGTTACATTTATTTTGACAAAAATTTGGTGAACAAATGTTCATGTGAAACTTCCTATAAGGTCTGACGAGACAATACTACATATTTTGTAATTTAGGTCTGCACATAAAAGCTTTTCATAAAAAATGGGGAGAGCTAGTAAATATCACACACATCAACAGCCTTTAATAGTCCACTGCTGGACATAGGCCTCTCCTTAGAAAGAAGGTTTTGGCTTACTATACCACGCTGGCCAGACGGGTTGGTATTCTTTTTGCAGTGCTGGTATCCTGCGTAAATATCAATAAAAATATAGCTAGTAAATATCAATCTGTTTTAATTTCTATGAAATATGAAAGAGAAAAAGAATATTTTTTCTCGTCCTTAATTGCTTTTGACTGTGCAAAAAAAGCAGATGGAGTGCACAGAGTGTAATATAAAATGAATTTCCCTACGAGAACTGGGAATATGGAATGTTTTTGATTTTATTGATGATTTTGAACATGACTTTTAAATTGATTGGGGTTAAATTGATGTACACGGTAGAGGTATTTTCTTAATTTAATTAAGATTTGAACAATAAAATTTGGACCTACGTTTTGGATAATAATTTACAATAGTTTGCACATTTAAACATATTGTTATACAGTTGTTTATATTATCTATTAGTTACTTAAAGTATTTATAATTTATTCACTAACATTATAAACGGTAAATAAAAGTGAATCTATAAGGCATTTGGTGTTATTTTCCCGGGAATAGATTTCGACAAATGTCTTTTACAAAAGTACAGGAATTGAGTGTTTATTTCAGTCAATTCTTTAAGCACTTAACAAATCAGGTATGTCGTCGCTTCAAATTTATTCTTCCATTCATCATATATAATTCAGTATTTTTTCTTATAAGAAGTTCTAACTGATGAAAGCTTTTAAGCTGTGATGGCGACCGTTTAATGTTGAATACATTTCTAAAAGCGAATAGCTGTTTGAAGGAACAGGCGATACATATTTTAACAAGCGACTCAGTAACAGTTCTTACGCCTCTGGAAGACTTCAGTTGCTAGAAAAATAATAGCTGTTGGTCTAAATTACAATAGCGATTTTGTAAATCGCTAAATACACACGAAAACCAAATATTCGCTTTTTGGGATTTACCTAGATAATATTATATTCTGATGAAGTGCAAAATAGTGATTATTTATTTCATTTGAGAAAATATAACATAAGAAATTAGTACGGTTAGACTGCTACAGTATATAAGGTAAATCATGTAAAGGGATGTATCATGTAATGCACGGTACTGTATTCCTTGCGGTCACGGACTGACTGGTTCATTCTCGAGTTGATGTCACTATTTTAACAAGAATTAATTATAAACTGAGATAAGATAGCGACAATAATTATAATCACTCCAATTGTCATACTCTACTAATCTCCTCTTACAATTCTTCATAAGAGTAGGTTCAGTTTAACTCATCACTCGGAGATGGTCCACGGGCTGTTGGTCTTGTAGTTAGTGAGACTAACAGTTCGATTAATTGAGGGATGATCACGATAAATTGTTCTGTGTCTGGGTGTAATTTATGTATGTATTTAGAAATATACAAGTATGTTTATCAGTTGTCTAGTAATCATAGTACAGGTTCTGCATTATTTAGAATCAGGCGTATGTAATAGTTGTCTACACTAATATTATAAGGAGGAAAGATTTGATTGTTTGTTTGTATTGCTTACGCTCCGAAACTACTGGACTGATCTGAAAAAATATTTTACCATTAGAAGCCGAAATTATCCATGATGAACATAGGCTAGGCTTTTTACCGCGGGAAAATAATACGGGAAAACGGGTAATAGGACAACGGGCAGAAAGAATTATTCTTTCTTACTTATCTTTTTCACATAACTTCTAAACGGCTGAACCGATTGGGTTGAAATTTTATATGGGTATTTCAATGGTTGCCTGGATGATTTAAAAATATAATAGGACCCGGTAGGTGTCGCTGCTGTTGGTATGTCAACTAATAAACTAATGTGTACTTCCATGGTTTCACAGACACGAATGATGCCTACCTAATCTATCTTTCTATACATATAATATGTACGTAAATATGTATATATATGTAAATATGTACTGTACGCGCATATTCAGAACTATTGCACCAAATGTCTTATTTTTTAAATGGGTACACTAACCGTGGGAAGCCGGGCCGGGCAGTTAGTTTTAGAAATAATATATAGAATAGACAAATGAAACTTTAGCAAAGTATTTTGATAGTTACAATATTTGATATTTTTATTAGTTACGATAGTATTACAGTATTGCATTTTGTGTAGTGAGTCTCATACTATGAATCCTTAATACACTTATCTAGAATAGTAGATCTAAATATATTTAAGTAATCAGATTCCTACGAAATACTAACGAGAACAATAGAGATTACATCTCTTTGTGTAAAAGCAATTGGAATATAGAATCGGGTTTCCCATATCTGTAGGCCAATTGTCTAAATCCTTATTTCCTCTCGTCCGTTCCAGCAATTGAGCTTCTAATTAGAAACTCCTTATAGAGTTTACCTGGATTATCTACCCTCAATGTTTTGTTTTGTTCAGACTATTGTATGAGATGCCTCGGATGTTTACCAAATTAGTGGAGATAGGACAAAGCGGCCTCAATAAAAACGATGGGGTTAACAGTATAGTGGATAGTATTAACTTTTTCCTTTTTAATAGTGTTTCACAACTGATCATGGTTGTTATTTCAGTAGTTTTTTGTGGGTATTTTACTCGATAATAGAGTACTTAAAAAATTCAACATTTTAACAAATATTTTTGTATTGGATTATGTATTCAGTATTAAGGTAAATTATTATGTCGTGTATTTGTAAGGACACATTTACCTACATAAAAGATAATTTTAAAACCTATTAATTTGCGTGACTTATTAAATTTAATACAAACACAATATTATAACAAAAAAATATAATTTTCTATTTATTGAAGAAATATGAAAATTAAATACTTTTGGTGACTTGCCATAAAAAGGTTTCATTAAGATATAAACGTAACACAATGATCTACAGATATTTTTTTAATGTTTCAAGCCCTTAGCCTTAACTACTCAGGCCTATTTTTCAGTATGGCGCTGTAATTCACAGCTTTAACCCAAAACAATTTAAGAAAACAGTAACATAAAATAAAGTTGGAGATTCCTGACGGAGTTGCACTTACAAGGAATTGAAATAAATGAAGCAATAAAAGCTTCTAGAAACGGAGCAGTAGGCGATAAATTTACTAAACTCACTTACAAGAAGGACTGAAAACCTCTACTCACGTTTCAATTTTGTTCTCAATCAGTGATACAATTTATAGGAGTTTGGCAAATGAATAACCAGAATCGTATACAAGTATGCCCTATTTTTTTAAATTAAATAAGTGAAGTAGGTACAATTCTTATTTAACACTAGCAACGCCGCGGGGCGAAGCTAGCTATTTATTTTGTATATGTAGATATAGATTATCAACTAGAAACTTGATTACTGTATTCCAAATATAAAGCAAATTTTATTTGATTTTTTCTCTGTTTGGGATATTTACAGCTTGCATTATAAAATCATAATACACGAACATCTGATGGCCATTAACAAATATCCGCTATTAGAAATACATGTGTACCATTAAATTTAAAGTCATTAAAAAAAGACAATATATAGCACTTTTAGTCAATAAATAAATGGTAGAATATACCTATGAATACCAATAAACTAATTAACCTTAAGATATCAATTTACTTCTATCACTTAATACATGTTGTAGAGTGCGATTGAGGAACACACACATATGGCACATAGTTGGCACTTTCTTGGAGCTGGAAAATAAATGGGCGCCAGGTGACTAGTCGCCAGTCTAGTCCACCTCTTTCACAGAATTTTATTCTTTCAGGAGCTTAGTCATTTCTAAATGAAACCTGACTAGAGAAGCAGTCTTAATGGCTAGATGAAATTACATACAATCTCACATACATCTGTAATGTATGATAAGTGTTACAATATTGCTTCCAATTGACATCTACTAGATGTGAATCTAACATGCAATAAAACTAAAGCTAATAAACGTAGTTCTTAGTTAAAAGACATACTACTTAATATTTAAAACTATATAACTTAAAGATAACCATTACTAAGTCATGCAATTAATGCTCTTAGTTTTGAACTGACTAAAGCCCCAGAACCACCAAAAACATTTAACTCGTTACGGAAGGAGCGAAATGACGCACACGAGTCATGGGCGAGAAATTACCGATGTTAGTGCGGTAGTGGGGTACAACAAACGTCGTTCGGTTGATATAAAAACTTAACTGATTAACTAATATAAAAACAATACATCTAAGACCTTCCTACGTGCACTTAATTTCATCATGTTGTAATGATGCAGCGTAGATTCGTAGGCGTTGTAATAGTGGCATTGGTTCTATAAATAACATAAATTATGTAGAAATCTTTTCTGGATGCGTTCAATTCTATCACTATGCACTTGGTAGAACGGAAGCTACGCTATACTACGGTATTACAATACTCCTAATAAAACTATTATAAATAAAAAATTGGAAGGTTCTCTAAAAATTTCCTTTCTCTTACTATAAAACCTTTTAATTTTGATGCCTTGGTGATTACATAACCATAATGATTCTTGAAATTTGACCTACTATCTATCATAATACCTAGATCCCCAATACAAAAAAATAAACCTGTTACAAGGGCCAGTTATTGATAAAATTAGGAGTTGAGTATTGATTCCTTTTTCTCCTAAATTTGATGAAGTAGTATTTGCTGTGATTTAACGTCATACCGTTTTGAATACACCATTCATATGTATTATTTAAATCTAATTAAAGTTCAACAATATCAGAATCACTGTTTATAGTCCTATATATATCAAAAGTTTATATTTGGAAATTAATCTTACTGCCTACACCGTTTATCGACTAGAAAGAATAAAGGACCCAGATCCCTCAGGCACTCCCTTTGTTATAAAGCATTCCTTAAATATTAAACCCTTTAACAGGACTAGTTGTGATCGATGACTTAGACAAGACTTACACCAATGTCACAAGAAGCAAATCGTGATATTTACTGGTAAAACTATGTCTATATATTACGATATACGATGAATTTTAATGTACAGAAATTTGAGTATGAATATACATTTAAGCTTACAACCTCTGTTACACCCATTTCAAGCATTATATTCGCGACGAAAAGTATCAAAAATTTTTCTTCAAGTTTTTGTCTATCTCTATCAAATTTCAACAGGGGTACTTAAATAATTACGGCGTGCAAACGTAACAGACAGACTGAAAGATAGAACAATTAGTTTCGAATTTATTATATTAGTGTTCTGTATGGTCACCGATATATTTTTATGTTTCTTTTTTTTTTAACCTCACACATCACACAGCTGTGGTAGGCGGGCCTCCGCCGCCCGGTTCGCCGGCGGCGGATCGGGTCCGAGTGGAGGTCGTCCTCCCGGGCCCTTTCCGCCGCCTCCTTCCGCGAGATTACTACCTCGCAGAAGGTTGCGACCGCGGTAAAACAACTGTCGCTACCGGCCATGGAGCGTACTACGGCCGGTAGCGAGAGATCCACTCCGATGACTGCAGTGAGGGCCCGGCGCTGCACCGCCCATGCGGGGCAGACCGCCAGCGTGTGCTGGGCCGAGTCCTCACTGCAGTCGCAGTGGTGGCAGGCGGGACTCAGTTCCCTCCTAGCGACCGTGTGCAGGTACTTTCCGAAGCAACCGTGCCCGGAAAGCACCTGCGTCAGTCGGAAGGAAAGGGTCCCGTGCTGCCGCCCTGCCCACTCGGCGATGACCGGCTGGAGAGCCTCCACGGCGGCGAAGCCAGCGCGTGGAGTCTCCAGCCGGAACGACCAACGAGCCATCGTGGCTCGGCGAGCGGCTTCGCGCCACTCGCGCACATCCTCGGGCGGAGGGCGAAATCCGCTCTCCGCCCGGTAGTCAGCCACTCGCCGATAAACTTCGGCGAGCACTTCCGCCTCCAAATCCCACGGGGGAGTTCCGGCCAACGCGCACGCCACCCCCGTCGAAACGGTGCGGTAACCGCGTATGCCTCTGACCGCCATTACCCTCTGAGGGCGCCAGAGGCGTAGCGTCAGAGAGTCAGAGCCGCCGCCCACACCGGTGCACCGTACAGTGCCATTGACCGGACAACCCCCGTGTACAGCCGTCTTGTCGCGACGCTGGGTCCACCCATATTGGGCAAAAGTCGCCCTAGGGCAGACGCAGCGCCGACCAGCTTTGGAGCAAGCTGTCGGAAGTGCTCGTCGAAGAGCCACCTCCCGTCGAGGATCAGGCCCAGATATTTCATCTGGGCCCGAACCGGTACGAGGACCGAGTTGACCACGATGGAGGCGCCAGGGGGTGGACCACGACGGGGCCCATGGAATAACAGGGCCTCCGTCTTATCTAGGGCCACCCGTAAGCCCAGCGCCTCAATGCGCCCGACCACCAGGGAGACTCCCCCTGTGGCCAGGCGCGCCGCCTCTTGGAAGTTTGCCCCCCGGGCTGTCACCAGGGTATCGTCTGCGTAACAGATTACACCCAGCCCGGGGGGGAAATCGGCGCGAAGGGCCCAGTCGTACCCTATGTTCCACAAGAGGGGTCCAAGAACAGACCCCTGTGGAACACCGCACGACATGGGCCGACACCTCAAATTACCTTCTCGGTCCTCGTACACGACGGTACGCTCCTCTAAATAGTCTGCCACTAGCCGCCTCAGGTACTTTGGCACCCCATGATAGTGGAGTGCTTCCCTGATGCAGCTGAATGGCAGACTATTGAATGCGTTGGCGATGTCCAGTGACACCGCCAACAGCACGCCGCCACAGCTCACGGCCTCTTCGGTCACGGCCCTCAGGCGCAACACGGCGTCGACTGTCGCTGTACTATGGTAACCAGACCATTGATAAACATACTTATATATTTCTACATACATAAATATTTTAAATTAATTACACCCAGACACAGAACAAACGATCGTGCTCATCACACAAATATTTGTCCTGGGTGGGAAGACCAACAGGCCCGTCATTTCGGATTTCAATGCTTTTAATTTGATAAAAAGGTAGCCTTTCGAAGTGCGAAGAGATTTTTTTAAGAAGAATTTTAAATAAGCACAGCGTGTCAGATCGCACTAGCTTGCCAACTACAGCGCTGTTTATGTCCTTATTATGATGGAAAAATCACTCAACTTCTATTACTCTTACACCACTTAGACATAAAAGGAAAATAGTTTCAAATCAAATGTAAATTCTTCATATGTATTTTCAATTTTTTGGTTTTCAGTTCCTTCTTATCTAACAAACTCATGTATTTGCATAAAAAAATCGATATTTTTGTGTAGAAAAGTGTAGGTAAGAGTGACTTATGGACCAAATTAAAAACAAAACATTAATAACAATAGAAAATTTTGACATCAGAATAAAATACAATCGATAGCAAAATATACCTCCACTAGAACTCTCCAATCTTTCATCAATACTTATTATCTTTCAAATACCTTTACCTGGAAGATGGTAAGTGCTTACCTGAATATTCTCTACCAATCTCTAATGACTCTCACGAATCAAAAAATCTGAAAATCTTAATCTCATGTGAAACTGCGGTTTCCCGGTCCTTTTCTATACGATTGATCCAAACCAAGCTAAAATCGGCTTTACGAAAGTTTAAAGCCCGACTGATCGATACACCGATCTAAACCGCAAACATTAAAAGTTTCATCATAACAGTCGATGCGACGTTCCGTAAAGGAATGTACACAAAGGCGAATCTAATATCAAGTATTGATCAAAATTGTAAGTAGATAGAGCCGTACATTCTTCTTCTGCGGATGCTGTGAACATACTCTACTGAAAACGATTTTTCAACATTATAATGTAGGTAAGTATATTTCATATTTATTTATAACGCTTCAAGCACAAAAATGTACAATGGTGGACTTAATGCTTTGGGCATTCTCTGCCAGCTTTTTCTGGGATATTTTTGTAAGAACATCGCCTATATATTAAAGCAATTTAACAACATAGTTGCAACTGAGGAGTAAAATATTAAGCATTTAAAACGCTATCGCCAAATTGTTCAGATAAAAATGTTACCGATGTGTATACACGTTGAATGTATTCAATACAGCGGTAATCGCGCATAGCTCGGTGAGAACGTTGTTCCCGACGTGTAATGCGATAAGCTGGCCCTCGCTGCAGGATTCTCTGCACGTTCCATAGTACATTTTCACATACATCTCGATAAACGATAACGCAAATAACAAGTTACGATACTCGTGACAATAAACAATATACAAGACAAATAGCTTTTTATTGCCATTGACAATCGAATAAAAACGATATACGAATACAATTATGTAAATAGAACCCCTTTATCATCCAAAATATTTTAGTGTATTTCTTGTTTGACTATGTATATACTGACATTGTTGGCAATTTGATTGAATATTTCAAACGATTATTTGTTACTTCGTAATAAAAAATAATAAGAATACTTTGATAGTCTTTTTAAAGAACAAAACGGACTAATTTGTAATTAGTTCGACCTTACATTTAATGGATTTTATGATTTCCACTGATTTGGTAAGTTTTTTGAATCTTGTTTAAAGTGATAGAAGAGTAAATGATATCTTCTTAATTAAGATATAAGAGTTCTACATTTTTATAGTGGCAAGAAAAAAATGCTTAGAATTGAGGCACGGAGAACAGGTTGAATACAAATGGAAATTACTATAACACCTTAAGGCATTTACTCTGTGCGGAGCGGTGCTTTTGTGAAGGATGGATATTCTTCCTCAGTTGCACGGCTTTAAATGAAAACAGGAAATTACATTAGACCTCCGTCTCTTGAATCTCCACAGCGTTTTAACATAATAATATGCCATAAGTCAGTGGTGTTTTGAGATGTGACCAAGCGCGACGATGATAGACAATGATCCCGCAGAATGGTATATAAATGAAGATAAAACTCAGCATACTTAGCTTCGTGTTTTTAATAAGATTTTAAACGTAGGTCTTACCGGTCTCGGTAGGCGTGAAATGTCGTGCGGTGTTCCGCAGGGGTCGGTGTTAGGGCCACTCTTGTGGAACATCGGCTACGACTGGGTGCTTCGTGGTACCTTCTTGGATGGTGTCGCCGTCGTGTGCTACGCGGACGACACACTCGTGACGGCGCGCGGCAAGACGCACCACGAGGCAACCCTGAGGGCCACGGCCGGGGTTGCCCAAGTCGTTGAGCGTATCCGGCGGCTGGGTCTCGAGGTGGCTCTGCACAAGTCCGAGGCCCTGTTCTTTCACGGGCTTCGGAGGAAGCCGCCTGAGGGATCTAGCCTCACGGTAGGAGGCACTCGCATCGGCATCGAGCCCTCGATCAGGTATCTGGGGCTCGTACTCGATGGCCGATGGGACTTCGGATATCATTTCCGAGGTCTGGTCCCCAAGTTGGTTGGGGCAGCGCGTGCGTTGGCGCGGCTGCTGCCCAACATGAAGGGGACCCGATGACTCCTGCCGGAGACTCTACTCGGGGGTTGTGCGGTCCATGGCCCTTTACGGGTGCCCAGTATGGGCGGGGGCCCTGAAGGCCAGCAACGTCGCGATACTGCGGCGACCGCAGCGAATGCTGGCCATCAGGATCATAAGGGGGTACCGCACGATCTCCTTCGAGGCGGCGAGGTCTCCTGGCCGGAACTCCACCGTGGGACCTGGAGGCGAGAGCCCTTGCAGCACTGTATCAGTGGCGCAAGGAGGCGCAGGAGTTGGGTCGATACCCCGAGATTCGAGAAATCGATGACCGGAAATCCCAACTCCGCCAGGTCATCATAGGGGAGTGGAGGGAACGACTCGGGCAACCGAGCGCCGGGCACGCCGTCATTGCGGCGGTAAGACCCGTTATGGAGGATTGGCTCGAGAGGCGTCACGGGACCCTCTCATACCGATTGACGCAGGTGATCACTGGGAAGGGATGTTTCGGAGATCACCTGTGTCTGATCCGCAAGGAGCCAACGCCTGAGTGCCACCACTGCGATGGCCAGACCGTGGACACGGCTCTCCACACGCTGGCAGAGTGCCCGGCGTGGGTTGAGCAGAGGCGAGACCTCGTGGCGGCCATCGGAGTGGGAGTTCTCTCGCTCGATAGCCTGATTGCGGCTATCGTGCGGAGCGAGAGTGCGTGGAACTCTGCCGTCTCCTTCTGCGAGCAAGTTATGCTCGCGAAGGAGACGGCGGAGCGGGACCGAGAGAGGTTTAGAACTCTCCCGGCCCGCCAGGCCCGGGCACGGGCCAGGCAGCGCAGGCGACTCAGGCGCCGGAGGTCGCAGAACGACCTCCGTCCTCCATAAGCGCAGGCCTGGGGGTGACAGGTGAGGCCATCTGTCACCCTAGCAGAAGCAGGCCGGGGAGGCGGCGAGCGCGTTGCGAAGCGCGCTCGCTTTCAGGGAGCACAGGGAACATGGGGTTCCCACACGGGGCGGGGGTCGTCTACTCGTCTGTAGATGACCCGAGGTATGTCGGGGCACCAGCTACAAAAGAAGGACGAAAAATAAACTACACAGAACTCTTTAAATAGCAAATGTAAATTATATTTAGTCGGCGAAAACATTTATAAGCAAAATAACATTGTTTTAGGCTCTCATATTAATTTGCTTGCTGTATGTTGAGTAAATAATAAGTTTAACAATTAGGCTTTCAAATGAATTTGATTAAACCCAATTGTCCGCTTTACAGTTTCGTTTATAACCGATGATTTTATAGGGGTCGTTTTTAAATACAATTAGCTGACCCGAGAAATGTTATCCATTCAGAAGTTCAATGCTATTCTTTTTAATATAATTTGAAAAAGGGAATTCGTCAAACTTTTTTAGTTTAGTTTAAGCAAAATTAATCTGTTATGTAAGATATCATTTTGGTATTAAGTATTTAAGGATATCCAAGAAAAGGATGTACACAAAAGATCGAAAATACATTACACAGTGGTATCCGTTATGTGTACTCCTTTGATTATATGAGACGACAGTATGCACATTTAACAACTAAGTTAATAATAATGTTATAATACAATAGAGTTTCAAACAAAATAGTGCTTAGTAGTTACAATAAATTAAAAATAACACATCAATCAATCAACATAAAATTAAGCTTAAAATTTTAATAAATGCTTTTTAAATTTAGAGAAAGACACAGATGTTGATATTATGAGTCTTTGACAAAGTACTATAATTGCCTACAGAGCCTTGGTACAGCGGCGTAATGACCAAGATTTGTTTTTGAGGTTGCAATGTCAATAAAGCTATGTGCGTTCTTTCTTGTAATACGGTTAGGTTTTGCAGGTAATGCGTAAGTTGCTCAAAATTATACTACAATCTATAGTACCGTTCATAATTTTATAAAGGAATCTTCCTTTCTAAGTCTAATTTATCTCTTCGACTTTGTAATGTTTTCATGTTATAATGTTTCAACCTTTCGGTGTAGCTAGTGGTTTCTTTTGCTAAAGTAATCTCTGTAGCAAAGACAGTACTGGGGTCGCTTTTGGACACTCTCCAATCACTTAACGTACACTTTATAGTGTAGCTTCCATATGACTAAATCTTACTCCAAAATCGGGCTGACTAGAGAATTAAAAAGTTTAATTTTGGTTCTGGGTTTCTTGAAATCTTTACGGTTTCGTGTAACAAAGCCGAGTATCTTAAAGCCCCGTGTAACAGTATTCAATATGTGCACGTCAAACTTTAGCGCGCTGTCCAATTGAACATCTTTCTTAAATTTGAACTACAATTTTGTATTATACGAAATATCATAAGTACGTTTATGAGATTAGGGAGGGGGAAGGAAGTTCCATTACATTACAAAGTGTTTATTATCATACACTCTGTGCGTGCTACGCGACTAATAACATTTATCCTGTGATAAATTTAAAAGAGTAAAACAAATAAAATATGAATGTAAAAAACATAAAAATGGGTTTTTACACTACAAGGGACAAATTTAAAGTAAAATGAAAGAACCAAGTAGTACGTTCCTCGTCCGTGCTGTTAATAAGTTTTATATTCTGGAGACTGATAACCAGCCATGCAAATATATTGATCACATAATTAATAGGCAGCTAAACTTGGTCTTCATTTATTAAGTACAGACAGACTGTCTCACCACTTCTACTTTCAATTATTTAAATTAATGATTTCATTACCCTCAACGAGTTCTAGAAGGTTCGTGGTAATAATTCAGATCGGGTAACAGTATTATTCTAGGCTTGGTCATATCACATTTAAAAGCTTATTTAAGGTTCAATAACACTGAATTTTGGCTCACTGCAAAGCCTGTCTTGTTAAAGGTTGTGGTTTGTATTTGGCAATTTACGTATTGATTTGCAAACCTTGATATTGGATAAATCAATAACAACAATTAATTGTTGACTTTCTAGTTAAATCAATCTCGTGAAAATACAGCGCGCAATAAGAGAACAGATACAAATTATTGCGCTGACTGATCTTTACATAGTAGCACGGAGTTAATTAGACCCGTTATTCAATTCACTGATTTATAAGGAAGAATAGTTTGTACAGATCTTTCTATAAGGTAGAAAATAAAACATAACTGTATTATTTTTAATTAAAGACAGAAGAAAAATATTTCTAAATATTTTCGTCTTGTCTTAAACAATTTAAAATAATACAGTTTATGACAAACAAAAATTACTTCAGACCAAATTACCAGAAAGGGTTCATGCCCGGAATCTCTGGATGTCTGGAACATAACTCATCACTTGCGGAAAGTCTCAATGATGCTAGAAAAAATGAAACGCAAATCAGTCTGTACGACATGAGCTCATGTTATTTGCCTTGAAATGGTACGACTTTCCACCCATATTTTGTGAAATAATTGCATCATACTACAAGTAAATTAAAATTTGTAATCACAGCAAAAGAGTGACAAAAAAAACCCCTCAAATACAGTGTAGGGTTGTTCCAAGGTTGCTGCTTATCACCAGTATTTATAGTATCTTCAGGTATATATAGTAGTATTTAATACAGTTATAAATATATTAATAGACAATATCACAACATACGAAAAGAAGTGGGGGTTACCGGTTCAAGGTCACTGGCAAATATACGAAACCCATCTTAGCATTCGCAAACGACCTTGCTATCCTCACACATAACCCGAAGTAGTGCCAAGAACTACTGCATAAGGTGGTACCATCTATAAAAGTAACAGTCAATGACTTCGTAAAAGTTAAGGTAGACCAACAGCAAATAAGTAACGTGAAAAAAGCTTGGATTTACAACAACTACTTAATATCACGTATCAACTGGCCATTTCTAGTATGCGATATAAACCAGAGCCACTTAAGAACGCTGGACGCGAAAGTCACTAAGACATAGAAGTCGTTGCTTGGGCTAGCACCATCTGCAGACCCGTCAACGGTGTACAGGGGCTTGAATAACTTTGGAATGAAATGAAAAAGACCTTCGAAACTCTACAAACATTTAAGAGGTACCAAAATGCATGTCTTGTCAAAATCACAATACGAAATCGTTATATTCCTTCCAAAAGACAAGAAATTCATGGTCCAGTAGAGTTGGATTGGGAAATGCTAGAAGACAGACCGACACAGAGATAACAAAATCTATCCTACAACAAGATGAAAACGAGACCCACATAGTGCTTTCAATGAACCTAGGAATGCAGAATGAAAGGTTAACTCTAGGATAATTTTGTATCCCACCAGCTTTGAAATGGCGCACACGTTTATACGATTGGTCTCCTAAACTGTTAAAATTTTACCTCAACGCCTTTCAATTGACTCTCCCCAATCAAAATAACCTAGTAAGGTGGGGAGAAGCTACAGAAAAGGCTTGTAGGATGTGCAGTGCGGAAATAAGTACAGCCAGGCACTTCCATATCTTTTATTATTATTATCTCATTACATATGTATAAAACTTAATTTCTAGTGCACCAACTCAGACATTCCCCCACTACCCAAAGGTAGACTGGGAGAAAATGCCTGTGACATTAAGTCCGCCATTGTACAATGAATTGTTGTTCGTGCAAAAAGAATTACATAAATAAAAAACATGTGGCAAAACACTCTTGTTCATTCAAAAAAGTTAATAGAAATTATTATGATTAGTTTTATCGATGGCGGCACCCCCTTCATTCGTCTGAAAATCGCATCTATTAGGAAAGCTAGGCGCATATTATTAGTTGAATAACGGTCACTTTAGTGCTATAGATTTTTTTAATCTTATGCATTTTTGTACATCAGCGGACCTTTGGATCACACCTTTGGGTGGTGTAGAAATCTTGCAAGGTGAATGCATTAAGGTGACATTTTGTAAACAATGAAAATATACACAGTTCACTACACTTATATAAACTTATAAATACACATTTACAATACATACATCATAAATACATATATACATACACATACATATTTATAAATATATGTTATGTAGTATATTCTTTATAGACACACACATATTTACACTATATTCGTACACTATGACTACTAGAATATAGCAAGTACTATCGATTGGATAATTCTGCCACTTCACTAAAAAGGTGATCATGTACCTTTTTTTAACACAAAACTGTTTGTGGTCATCTTGATTTTAAGTGGGAGCGCATTCCAGAGTATTACTGCTTGAACAAAGGACAAAGAGTTCACGAAGACGGAGGTTGTTGAGAGAAGATATCTGTCATGATTAGAGGACAGATAATGGAAGCCGAAAATAAATAAAAAAATAAATAAAAAAATAAGGGTAAGTAGGTGAGAATGGTGAATTGAGAAATGAAAATAGTGAGGTAAGTGCTCGCTAATTGCGTTGCAGGCGAATAGGTAACCATTTAAAAAGGGAACGAAAAGCAGACACATGTACATATTTCCGAAGATTGAAAATGTATCGAATGCAGCAATGCTATTATTTAGTGACTTTAATAATTGTAGCATTAGCATGGCTATTGCTAACACTAACTAATTTAGTCTATTTTTTTATATATTATTATTTTATGAGGTTGTTTTCGTATTAGACCACTTAATAGCATTTCCCCGAAATGAAACAACTCAGTAATAACAGTAACACAAAACGAACTTCATCCCTACAACTTACTATAATTTGTTCTAAATGACCACTTACGTAGCAACCAGCCCATACAGTTACAATAAATAGTCACTGTTTCTTTCGCCAAATTATTTCTTTGCAAATATTTCGAAGTACTAAATAGGTTTTACACACGTCTCGATTACTTTTATTTCGGAGTCGTAATGATAAGTTGTTATGTCACTTATTAGCAACTAACTGCATACAATTTCTTATTGATTAAATATACACATTTATAAAGAAGAAATATGGGGATGAAAAATCTGAAGATGAACGGAAGCTCATCAATCAGAAATCAGATAGATTTAAGATAAACTATGTTCCTCCATACATGTCACATACATTTCTTACGTGTTCCTCTTTTATAATATACAGGTACAGATATAACAATACCTTACAAGTCCCACACAAAGGGCCTTTATCCAAACTAGTCTGCTAGAAATGTAATGAGTAAGGTAGTTGTGAAGGCTTATTATTGAGTTCAGTTTTTGAAGTCCAATAATATCTCATTCATAACCTCTTTCCACTTTAATTCTTTTTTAGGTTTCACTCAAATTACCAATGCTCACTTTCTTCATAACAATTTGTATGTGTTTCCTTAATGAGTAAGTACTTATTACTTACCGTCACTTACACGTTCCGGCAGTTTCAAAATTTTTGCGTTTTATTTGTAGTCATCTCCTTGCTTCTGAAGTATATTGCTTACTTTAATCTGTGTGGATCAAAGACGCGACATGTCTAGTCATAAGTACTAGTTTATTAACTTTAGAAGCAGTGGGCAAAAATCAAGTCCCCAGCTCACCAGTTTTAAAATCACGTTAGCACACCGGGGTCTGGAGTTTATTGTGAAATGTAATGTAAAAATATATGGAAGGTTTTAAAACGTGACGTAGCAATACATTACTTAACGTGAGAGTTGTTATCCGTGTGTAGATTTGTAAATAAATTCACCTATTCAGTGTGGTATATTAGGGCAAAACCTCCTTTCTAAGGAGAGGCCTGTGTCCAACAGATGATTTTTATAGGATTTTGATGGTGATGATAACGGCACAATGTTACCTGAATTGTAGAGTAAAGTTATCTCTATAAGTTCTCATAAATATATTAATACACAAATGCGTGAAACAACAACAACCATTAGTAGAAGCTGGAAACCTTTTAGTATAATAACACACTAATTTATTTTATGCCCTTATTTGATACTAAATGCAGTTTTTACCATAATAGCTTCGTAATATCCTAGACACCAATATTATCATATTAGCGTGAACACGCAAAAACCACCGTTCATGGTTTCAATAATGTAATGGTGTTTGGGCTGGATATAATGTTTTCAGTTTGCCACTAGTCAGTTTGCCACATTTACTGAATACAACACCTGAATAAATCTATGTAATTATTCATTCATTTGTAAAGAAACGGGTGGTTCTAAGTGTTGTGAACAATCATTATTTAATGATAATTTTGTTTCTAGCTTTATATTATGCAAGTAGAAGAAAACATTGTATCGTCAATATTACAGTAGACAGAACTTGAATTGAAATTAATATTACATCCAGGGTCTATTACTTATCTACTTATGTTTTTAAAAACGTCAACGTCACGTCAATAAAATTTCATTTAACAATTAGTCAGTCTAAAAGTTCCGTAATCTTCACATAGTTTAAAATAAAGTCGCTTTTTGTTCTTATTCGCTTAGATATTTCAAACTAATACTTATTTACTAGTAACGGAACTCTATTTTAGAAATAATAGCAAAATAGTTGATATATTCATAAATATAATAATACACAGGCGATATATATTTAGTTAATATTACCAACACTTATGCACACAAAGTGTAGCGGAAAATTATTCGGCGGACATGTATTACTCGTTATGTACGAGTTAAAAATATATTATAATTATATTACATTAACATTATATTTATAGGACTTACAAAACCTGTACTTAAAATTGGATTGTTAGATAATCCTTTTCGTGATTATCTACTGCAAAAGAAATAAAAGAATCAGAAGAAATTTAGAAGACAGTAACACGCTGTGGCATTATCACTCGAATATAAAACCAGCTGGCGAGTTCCATTTTATAACATGTATTTTAATGAATGCCTACATGAAGTGATGATAACAGTTCAACCATCATATCTTGAAATATAATCTTAAGATATCGGCAATTTTTGAAACGTGTTTGCTTGAATATAATTAAAAATAACTTGACACAAATAGGGATCAGACGGACGAGATTTAGACGTGTAAGGCAGAGCCTGTATTATGGTAACTAGACTGCTGATAAATATAATTAGATAATTTTAAATACATATTATTGAAAAATTACACCCAAACATATAACAAATGGTGGTGCTCATGGGTGGGAATCTACTCCACAACCTGATACTTACTGCCAAGCCAGACTTGGCAGTAAGTATCACTAACGACTAGACCAACAAGCTAGTAAACAATTTACCGTGAATATTTCATTCATTGAATCTGAAAGTAGATATACAAACAATAAACATCAATAGGTACAAAAAGACCTGTCTTATGCAGAAACTTGAAGTAACCTTTCTAAAACAGATGAAAATCTTCTCATTATTATCTGAAAAATTGTTTCCTAGTTCCCATTGTTCAAATAATTGCCAACCGGCAACCGCGACCAAACAATGCCCACCGATTATTATCACAATACTCGTGAAAATCTCATTATCTCCAGATATCTCACGTTATTCTTCGTCGCCCTTTGTCTATATGCTCGCATCACAAACAAACGGGAATTAATCGTAGGCGAGGCGGTTTTACTGGTGTTCGGTCGATCACTACGCTGTGAATAGCTTCGTTTATCCATGTGGGGGCAGATAAAATTTGGAAGAATTTTATCCTCACCCACATGGATATATTTAGCTCTCAAAAAAAATAAAAATGATCAGATTATTGGCCATACTATTAATTAGAATATTTCTATCTGAAATATAAAACTTCGGTCTTGATCGGAAGATTCAATTTCAAAGAGTAAACGTCGCACTACACGATGCACGCTTTCTACTCAAAGATGGCAATTTGAATTCCTAATGGATCAATAACTATCTCAGTTTTGTCTTTGTCCTACAAAGCAAGTCTCAAAGGAATTTTCTGTATTTGTCTTCAATTCTCGACAAGGAAAATGAAGGGAATTTTAGAGGAATTCACAATTGAAATTGACAATTTGGATAAATGTCTTGCCTTGCTTAATTGCGATTAAAACGAAGCATTTCAGCAGTAAAATAAACCCCATCAAGGTGTAACAGCTTACTGCAACTATAAAATTCCTCAGAGGTACTACTTAATTAATTTTACTGTCAACTAAAGCTTTTATATTTTGTTATACGTATTTTTCAAACAAATTTTAAGAAATATTCAGGGCAAGAAATATTCCTTGACCTGAATTATTCCATGTCCTAAGTTTTGTTAAGTGACCGCTTTTAAAATTACTAACCTTGCTAGTTCAAAGTATTTTGCTTTCCATCAAACTAAAGCCTGAGGTAGTTATGTTTTTAACCCTTATGAACAAGTCAAATAAAAAGACTGAAATCTCTAACTTAGGTATGACAAGAGCAATTTCCCTACTGGCATAGAACGTAGAATAGCTAGTCTTTTTTCACGCTAAATTGAACTAAAATGCTTTCAGTAGCAGACAGAGCAGGATGCGGCCGTCGCCGGACTTCCGGCTTTACGTGCTCCACGACTTTACATACAGTTTTTCTCTAGACCACTTTTATATATAGTCCTCGTTGATTGTGCAGGTTGTAAAATTTTGTAAAGCAATTTGACTATAGTGGTAGATAGTAGCTATCGTAAATATTTATTTTCTTAGTTTTATTATTAAATATTTACCTTATCATTGTCAGATATTGTACAGGTACATTCCATTAAAGTTTAAATCGAAATTTATAAGGGTGTAACAATTAAATTAGATACTTGATATCGGTAATAAAATATATCGCATAATAACAAAAATAGGACAATAGTTAATTAATAAAGTATATTTTATCTCCGGGTGGTCAGAATCTTCACATTACACTTTGTTTATTTTATATTAGACCAATTTGCTTTACATTGTACGTACCTTTACACATTGTATATAAATTTACAAACCGTAATAACTAAATGAACTGTTAAACTAACATAAAACGGAACCAAATGCAAACTTATAATAATATACCTGAGATAGGGTTTGTAACAAGTTTCAAACGACCGGCCTGAGCCGAGCCTGTTGTAGCAAAATTGATGGCATAATTAAAATGTTGGCAATCCAACTGTAGTAAACGCACAAACTCATAATTGGGGTGCTAGTTAATGCATAAGGATAAAGGTAACTTCTACAGTCTGTGAAGTTAATTCATCACCGTGGAAATTGTATCCGATTAATCGAAATGTGTGGATTTAGAATTTTAAACGATGGATACACAGGTCTACAATTATGGATGAACAACTATATTTATTTGTATGTATGTTTATATAAATATTAGTACTGATAAATAATACAATTACTAAATTGCCTAGTGATTATTCTACGCTCAAAGATGTTCAAGTACAAAAAAAGTCTTATTTTGTGGCAGTAAATTTAGTTACTTATAAATAATATGTGTAAAGCTTTTAGATACACCGAAAACATTTTACTGAAAAAGCTTACTTTGTCGTTTTGAGTGAAATTACTTAGACACTGAATAATATTATGATATGGCATCTTTTGAATTTGAATAAAACCTAATCACTTTGTTGTTTTCTTATGTTCACAAAATAACATGATGATATAGGCAACATCTACTCGTATAATGGTTTTCATACTCGTACTTTTCTAACTTTCTACTGTTGCCTTAAGGAAAACAGTAAAAAGGCCATTACCAGTTTCATAAAAGAAGTCGATAAACGTTCAGACTATGAGTATAAGTTTCATATTGCAGTACTAAATATAATTCGTCGCAGAATATTAAGAATGGTTTATTGATAATTTCCCACTGCTATGAGGAAGTTGTAAGTCAACTACCTATCAATAAGCGTCAATATCAAGGGCAGTGCCCATACAAATCTGTTTGATTATAATATCCAGCGTCCTTATTATTCCAATGCCAATACTAATGAGGGAGTAGTTTTTATAAAAATCTGTAAAACATAAGCAAATATTTAAAGAAATCTTCATTTATAAGCCTCAATAGATTTTTTATAGATGTAGGTTTATATTGCAATGAATGTATAAAGGGTTACAAGAAAAGTCGTGCTAGATCCGTTAAGGGCGTGGAGTACCCATCATTTCTGACATATTTCACTATGAAACACCCTACCCTAAACTTAACCCTTTTCGAGATAATCGTCTTTTAATTTTTTTATTGAAATTTGCTGATTTTTAGGCTACTACATTTATTTTTGTTTATTTTGTGTATCTTATTATTATTATTTTTGCATTTTTACATGTGTAATAAGATGCTTTAGGACGTCAGTCATTAAAATAGTTCATAAGTTAATTGAATAGATCGTAGTAGACAAGTGAAAGTAAAGAAATAAAAAAAAAATATTAGAAAATTATTTTTCTCTAACGGATATCTAAAAACAATATTATGGTAATTGTTCGGCAGATGTTTTTTAAAATATCTACGTTTCATCAGCTATCTAACGAGGTATAATAATCTAAGGTTATATTCAAATGCATTGAAAAAACTTTAGTTTCATAGGCGACAGTGGAGAAGAAAATTTATACTTAGCCCAAAAAAGTAAAATAAAACAATAGTTAAGCATGAAATGTCATTTATTAAAGGTTTTCACACAACTTTTTCTTATTCTAGAGTTCATGTTCAACATGGCCGCCTCTATTTCTGATACATTGTCGCATCCTTCTACGGAGACCAGTCTTCACTACTCCAGTGGTCAACGTGGTCCTCATTTTATTTGCTGCATCCACAATCCTTTCTCGTAAGTCTTCCACAGACGAAACTGGATTCGGCTCGCTGTACAAAAGACTTTTCATGCACCCCCACACATGAAAATCCATGGGGGTTAGGTCCGGACTTCTTGCTGGCCATGGCAACGGCCCACCTCGTCCTATTCATTTGTTTGGATAATTTGTGTCCAGCCAGTCCCTGACACTTCTCCTGAAATGGGCAGGGCAGCCATCGTGTTGGAACCACATGTCCCTGATCAGGTTGAGTGGCAGATCATCCAGCAAATCACTCAAGTGTGCTCTCAGGAAATTTTCGTAGCTTTCCCCATTTAGATTATCCGGGAGAAAGTAGGGTCCAATCAAATGATTGGAGATAATGCCCATTGACGCTGAATCTTCGTTGGGACCCCTTCACTCTTTTCTTATTGGGATTCCTTAGTTCTTTTGGGGCCCAGTAATGGGCGTTGTGATAGTTAGTTGTGCCATCTTTATCAAATTTGGACTCATCCGTCCACAAGATATTTCTTAGAAAATCTGGGTCTTCTACGTCAGCATTTAGCATAAATCTGCAAAAGTCCAATCTTCTCGCGGGGTCTCCTTCTTCAATAACGTGTACCGGCGTATAATGGTACGGGTATAGGCCAGCAGTATGCACTGTAAACCACACTCTCCATTGCGAAAGTCCCAGATCACGGGCAACAATATTAGTGGAAGTAGTCGGATCCGCTCGAAAGCGTTGCACTATCTCATTGTCCTGTTCTTCGTCGTCAATTCGTGGTCTTCCCATGTCTGTAATTCGTCTCAAAACAGAGCCAGTTTCTCGAAGTCTTCGATAAACTCTGTCAAAAACGGCCACATCCGGCACTCAACGACCAGGGTAGCGAGTTATGTATTCGTTGCGAGCTTGCGCAGACACACAATCGCAGTATCCGTAACAAATAAGCATATCAGCATATTCCTCAGGTGTGTAGGACGTCATCTTCAACACTTAAGTATCACAGGTACAAATCAGAGTCCGGTTAACAAGCACAGTAGTCACAAATCAGAAGAAATAGTCCAGAATCACAGCCAAGTCGAGAAAAAGAGCAAAACGATATCACATCTACTATGTACGAAGCACAAAAGCAGACTGACAACTAGTGACAACCAAACAATGCCCCCTGTTGTATTCCCAGCCCTAACCGGTCTCTACACATTTTTTCTTTCATTCGCACCTACATAAATCGTCACTTGTCTTGCTCGCTTATTGCGTCTTAACTTGAAGGACAATAGGCGCGGGACCGTTAGAACTGTTACCTGGAGCGTCCCAACTACTTTTTTTCCACGAAATGTAATACAAACCCTAGATTGTTATACCTCGTTAGATAGCTGATGAAACGTAGATATTTTAAAAAAACATCTGCCGAACAATTACCATAATATTGTTTTTAGATATCCGTTAGAGAAAAATCATTTTCTAATATATTTTTTTATTTCTTTACTTTCACTTGTCTACTACGATCTATTCAATTAACTTATGAACTATTTTAATGACTGACGTCCTAAAGCATCTTATTACACATGTAAAAATGCAAAAATAATAATAATAAGATACACAAAATAAACAAAAATAAATGTAGTAGCCTAAAAATCAGCAAATTTCAATAAAAAAATTAAAAGACGATTATCTCGAAAAGGGTTAAGTTTAGGGTAGGGTGTTTCATAGTGAAATATGTCAGAAATGATGGGTACTCCACGCCCTTATCGGATCTAGCACGACTTTTCTTGTAACCCTGTATATATATATATAGATAGTTCAACTTAGTTGTGCGCGCGGCCCTATGTGTGCCGCGTCACTGCCACACGAATGAAAGTTGTATATTTACAAGCCCACGCACACATAGGGCCGCGCGCACAACTGAGTTGAACTATCTATAACTATATATAGTTATATATAACTATATATATATCATATACAATTATATAAGGCCATTTTCCATATATAATTATATATGATATTATATATAATTTTTTTCCCCGGGTAGTTATATAAAATTACATTTGAAATTCTCAAGACAACTGTATATAATTAGATATAACTATACATAAATATCTCGAGCGACTATATATAATTATATGTAATCTTTATATAATTTTATATGATTATATATAAAAAAAAAATCCCCGGTTGGGTATATATAACAGCTTCGTTCGTTAGTTAAATTCTTTAAATATAAATATACATATATAGTGCTTTCGTTAAATCTAAATCAATGAAAATACTTAATCCCTCTTGATCCATTAGCATTTTGCTCTGGCTTGCGTTATGGATTCAAGTATAGAGACTTTGTGTCACTATCAACAAGCCTCAGCGTTTCCACGAGTTTTGCTTCTATTCGTTCTCCTATTGAATGTAATCACTGAATAAAGGCATTGCAAATGTTTTCAAAGCCATATTCACCGAGTAGCGCGGTATTTTTTGTTGATTCTGACGAGTCCCCATAAGAAGCACAAGACAATCGTTGCACCTACTTTAAAAAAAATGTATCCCTTTTCCTCGACGCTTCTGTCCATCGTCTATTAAAGCGAGGAATAAGATTTGTTTGAATATCATTGATAATAAACATGTCGTCTTTAGAAACATTATATTTGCTTTTAAAACTGTTGATAGAGCTTCAAGTTTTCCTCCTTCAATGTATGAAAGTAATAATTCACGATTAGAATACTCGAAAGTAGTAGACATTTTGAAATTCGGCGAAAAGCAACCATGCTTAAATATTATCTCAGTGTATGCACCACAAACCGGCTGCCCTGAAACAGAAAAACACGAATTCTGGGAGGAACTGTACACGCATATGAGATCAATTCCAGCATCAGAGCAGAAGCTTATATGTGGCGACTTGAATGGCCATGTGGGCGCAGATAAGCGTGGTTTCGAAGCACATCATGGCGGTTTCGGCTTTGGAAATCAAAATAACGAAGGAGCAACCATATTAGAGTTTACTGCTGCGCAAAATTTGGCAATAGTAAATACATTTTTCAAAAAGAAAGACGAACACCTCATTACATACAAGAGTGGAACTGCAAAAACCCAAATAGATTATATCCTAACTGATAAACGGGACCTGAAACAAATAAGGGATTGTAAAGTAATTCCAGGAGAACCTCTAACATCACAGCACAGACTTTTGCTGGCGGCCATGAAACTTAAAATGCCAATCAAGCAACATAAAACTAAAGTGACAAAAATCAAATGGTGCAATCTTTCCTCTGATAAAGGAAACGACCTTATACACAAAATCAGGAATTACTTTTGCGAAAACCGCCTTCAGAATGACTCCTCAAATATAACATGGGCTAAATTTGAAGATTTCTGCCTTGCAAGCGCTAGATGTGCTTTAGGAATCAGCAAAGGACCTCTTGGCAATAACAAAAACATTAAATGGTGGAACAACCTCACCAAAGAATCTGTAGCCGAAAAGAAACGCCTGTTCAAAGTTTGGCAAGAAACACGCTCGGATGAAGACAAGGAAAAATATAAAGTGGCAAAGAAAGCAGCCCGAAGGACGGTAGCTATTGAAAGAGATAAGGCTGAACAGGACCTGTATGCTCGCCTAGAATTAGCAACGGAAAATGAAATATACAAAATCGCGAAACACGGAGATACCAATACAAAAGATTTCGTAACCACTAAATATATCAAAAATTCAGAGGGTGTACTTCTCACAGCGGATAAGGACATATGTGATAGATGGCTTGAATACTACAACAAACTATTTAACGAGGAATTCCCACGCCAGCCCGAAACCGAAGAACTAATAACTCGAGGACCAGTAAATGAAATTACACCAATGGAAGTTAAGAAGGCTATAACTAAAATGAAAAACCGAAAAGCATGCGGCCCGGACGAAATACCGGCTGAACTTTGGAAGGCACTAAAAGCGGATGGAGAGGTATGGCTTGCAAACTTGTTTAATAACATCTTATCAAGTGAAAAAATGCCAGATTCCTGGAGAAAAAGTATCCTTGTGCCATTCTATAAAAATAAAGGCGACGTCCGCGATTGTGGAAATTATCGTGGAATCAAACTAACATCACATACCCTTAAGATCTGGGAGAGAGTCCTGAGTGAGCGCCTTAAAAATCATATCATGCTAACGGAAAATCAGTTCGGATTCACTGCTGGAAAGGGAACAACCGATGCAATACATGCTATCAGAATACTTATGGAGAAGGCCCGAGTAAATAGACAGAATCTATGGCTGGTGTTTATTGACCTGGAAAAGGCGTTTGATCGAGTACCAAGGACATTAATATGGCAGGCTTTGAGGGCACATAAAGTCCCCGAATACTACATTCAACTTATTAAGGACATGTACAACAATGTCGAAACGTATGTCAGAACACCAGCGGGATTATCCAAAGATTTTAATATTACAGTGGGTGTCCATCAAGGCAGTGCTCTGAGTCCCCTGCTTTTTAACACCGTCATAAACTATCTTACTGCAAAAATTCAGCAACCAATTCCGTGGAATCTTTTGTACGCCGATGATGTGGCTCTAATATCCGATGACCTTCAAGAAATCCAGAAATGTTTAGAGCAGTGGAGAATGTCTCTAGAACAGAATGGTCTACGCATTAGTAGAACAAAAACAGAATATATGTTCTGTAATTTTAACCCAAATGCAACCATCAGTGCCGATATCAAGATTGATAACACAACCCTGCCCAGAGTAAAAACCTTCAAGTACCTAGGATCAGTACTTTCAGAAGATGGATCTATTGAAGCGGATATATCGCACAGAATAATGTCGGGCTGGACTAAGTGGCGCACGCTGACTGGAGTTTTATGTGATAGGAAAATGCCTATAAAAACTAAAGGTAAGGTCTACAAGACAGCTGTTAGACCGGCACTCCTGTATGGCAGTGAAGCCTGGGCAATGAAAAAGACTCATGAACAGAAACTACACACAACAGAAATGCGTATGCTGAGATGGGCAGGAGGAGTCACACTGAAAGATAAGGTCCGAAATGAGTATGTGAGAGGAAGCTTTAAGGTTGCACAAATAGCAGACAAGGTAAAAGAGTCCAGACTAAGATGGTACGGTCACGTGCTTAGAAGACCGGAAGACCATGTCGTGAAGAAGTGTCTTTCCATGGCTGAAAAGAAGAAGGGGAGAGGAAGACCCCAAACCACATGGCGGACGAATGTCCTTAAGGATATGAAGGAGATAGGCCTTAGGGAAGAAGATGCGGAAAACCGAAGCAAATGGCGCCGCGTGATTGGGAAAGCCGACCCCGTGTAACGGGACAAGGCGAGGCCAAAGAAGAAGAAAAGAAGAAGATACGAAACCGTCAAACATCTGTTTAGTTTGTTACGAATTTATAATAGCGACATTAAAGGAAGCCACTCTTTATATATTATTTGATAATGAGGGTGGTGTGCATTTTGTTTATTAGAGTTGCCCGCAAACTGAGTGCAAAATGTAGATAAAATGTCCTATTATCAATAAACAACTAATATTGAATAAAAATATACCGCAAACTAATCAATTAAATAGTTAGACAATAGAAGCCACAATAGATAGTGGTTTTCTGTTTCTTGATTTGTATCATACTTTTCGTGATAACTTCGGAAACCCAACGTATCCGCATCAGATTTTATAACTGTTATTTATGAATATCTAAGCTATAAAACAACTACAAATGTAAAGTGTCGGGAGTTGTCGGTAACTGTCAAAAGCCTCGATGAAGTTGAAAAAAATGTCCTTGAAAAAAAAATTTTTTTTCATCGACATATAAAAATAAAACCTACAATATTATAATTACTTTAAAATCTACATACAATGGGCTTTTTAGAATTGTATAACATTTTATAACAATACCCAAAAAAAATTGAATTTTAAAGTATTGAAGCGAACAAACCTGAAATAGGCATTCTTAAGAATTACACTTTGTGGTATTAACAAATATATTCCAAATGTAATTCATACCAAATCACTACATTATATTAAAGTTTCATTCTTATACTATTCAATAAACTTTTAAAAGTGCGTAAATAACGATATCAGTAAAAACAATTTTTGATATGCCGTTGATCTACCGTTTTCCATAGTGCCGTAGGTACGTCTGTCCGGTGGCAACGGCCGGCAGGAACGGAGCGGGCCTTTATAATAATATTTCAAATAAAGATGTCCTGCAGTATAGTCTTATCAAAGTTTAAGAAAACCCGAAAGGAACTTCATTCCGACCGGGGGTCCATGAGGGGTGCGCGTGCGTGCGTGTGTCGCGAGGCCCTTTACAAACATTCAAAAAAGGAAGTTTTCCTTTTTTGAATGTTTGTAAAGGGCCTCAAGGGCTAAATGTTTGTAAAAAACACAAGCTTACCAGAACAACTATTTGTGAATCACACAAATTTATTTATTGTGTGGGACTCAAATTCAGGGGAGTTTGTACTGTGGGTTGAGCAGAGGCGAGACCTCGTGGCGGCCATCGGAGTGGGAGTTCTCTCGCTCGATAGCCTGATTGCGGCCATCGTGCGGAGCGAGAGTGCGTGGAACTCTGCCGTCTCCTTCTGCGAGCAAGTTATGCTCGCGAAGGTGACGGCGGAGCGGGACCGGGAGAGGTTTAGAACTCTCCCGGCCCGCCAGGCCCGGGAACGGGCCAGGTACCGCAGGCGACTCAGGCGCCGGAGGTCGCAGAACGACCTCCGTCCTCCATAAGCGCATGCCTGGGGGTGACAGGTGAGGCCATCTGTCACCCTAGCAGAAGCAGGCCGGGGTGGCGGCGAGCGCGTTGCGAAGCACGCTCGCTTCCAGGGAGCAGAGGGAACATGGGGTTCCCACACGGGGGGGTTGTCTACTTGTTGTACTCGTTCCCCGGCTATTAGTACCCGAGACGGCGTGCGGTTTTAGTCGGTTCGTGTCCGACATGCCACCAATAGGTGATATCCGAGGGGATTTCCGCACGGAAAAACAAAAAAAAAGGGGAGTTTGTACTACGCTAGGGATCGTAGTGGTGAACGCTGCCACTTCCACAACTTAGTACATTAATCAAAATTCACTATACTTGTTTGCGTATATAAAACATCGTGTCGTGTCTTCTCTCATCTAACAGCTCGTTTATTCTGAGCTACCACTAGCTTGCTACATTTTACTAGTCTGTGGCTACCACTCAGGTAATAGTGAACTTTAGATCAATGATAAGGTACAGGACTGTATGGCATACTGTTCTAACTTAAGATCGATAAAACCCCTACATTTAATGTTACAGACATGTAACATTAAATGTAGGGGTTTTATCAAGACTGTAGCTAATTCCGAGCGTAGAATCAGGTCACAAAAAGGAATTGTCATTTCAACTTAACCACACAATAGCTAAAAGAATTGTCACCCACGGTAATTAAAAGTCTCAAAATATTCAAAACACTTTATTACATTCCTTGACATATATTCATTAATTAATAAAAACAAGCATAATATTATATATAAATTAAATCTTTTTGACATCATTTCAATACTTCGTATGTGAAAACATCTTTTAATCGTTCGACTAAGACGGTCTCGTAAAAGGCAGCGCCTGGCATGATCACTCCTCCTCTGAAAAAGAAACGAAATACATCGCTTTAAAAATATAATAATATACTTTTCTAAAATGCGATTCTTTTAATGTTTTTTAGAGGTATCATTGTATATAAAGGAGAAGAATAAACTTACGTTGGCATATTCCATCGTTCTTTTATTACTGTGATAGCACTCATGATAACAGCAAAACCTGTTGCATCATACGGATCCTTGCCGGACACCTGGCAAATAAATAAATATTAAAGCACAATATAAGCAAATGATTTAAAATATCTATTTTTGAAAAATTGCCTTTTAAATATCTCTAGAAATTTACTCGTAAATCAAAATCTACCCTAACTTAAAAAAAATATAGATAAGAACATTTAATATCCATATATTATATGATAAGAGGGTTAAATGTAATACACAAGTAAAGAAATATTTTGCAAAGTGCATTTTAATTTATAGTCGAGTTTTTGTTAACTTTGTGTTATTTTTGAATTAAATGATAAAAATTATAACATCAAATCAAGTATAGTTCAAGGTTATAGACTTATTTATTATTCTTAGCAAAGGCACTCAATATTGTAAACTATAGGTGTGTGATTAAATTATCGAGGTAATGTTCCTAAACAAAAGAGAAATTGATTGCTAGGCTATTACGGTAATACATTTTATTTCTGGAAGAAAAGTTTCTACTGCTCACATACTCGTATGTATAATACATACTACTAGCTGACCCGGCAAACGTTGTATTGCAAAAAAAAAATAATTAGGGATTGGTCACCCTTACCATTTAGGGGTATGAAAAATAGATGTTGGCCGATTCTCAGACCTACCCGATGTGCACACAAAATTTCATGAGAATCGGTCAAGCCGTTTCGGAGGAGTACGGGAACGAACATTGTGACACGAGAATTTTATATTTAAGATTATAATATTAAAAAAATAATAATATTTAATTAAATTAATTATTATAAATGCAGTTCAATGTTACTTTTATATAAAAGTATAACAAAATTTCAAGAACCTAACTTTCAATGCAATTGTTAATACTAGTGTGAAGTAATTATTATTTCACTATAGGTTTTTTTTTAAATTAAGAGAGTTTCAGCAGCTTTTTGCGTTAATGAGCCAGTCAGTCAGCTATAGAGTAATTATCCTATGTGGTTGTCCACGTGTCAAATACAGATTTCAACTAACACGGAAGTCAATCCACCAATTCTCACAAATACTGACCTTCAAAAGTGTATAATATTTTGTATAATAAATTAATAATGGTGTAACAATAAATGTAAAATACGCACGCATTTAGGTTTTAATTATTTTAAAATAATAATTATGTAGCTATTGTACAAAATGATTTGGGACGTCTCCTTACGGTAAAAAGTTTTCATAAGATAGAACATTCCAGGAACAAAAATTGTTGTTAGTTCTATTACTTAACGTATGTATTATGAAAAAGAGATTTACGTTTAAAGTCAAATGTGTTTATTGAAAATATGACACGAAAGTTATTAGCTATAGCATTCACGAAAACCAGTGTAGTTGTTAGGGATATGAAGGGATACGAAAAATGGAAGGCGTAGGTTCCCACCACTGGGATCACAGTTACTGTTACTGGTTAACCAAAATAATTATATTTAAAAACATATTTTCATACCTTGACTGAGATTGTTTTCGTTGGTTCCCAATTCTGATCACCTGTTTCCCACCCTTTGCCATTTAATAGAAAACTAAATTTCATTTTTTGTGCTATTTCATGTGTAGGTCCCTTTTCTGATATTAAACCGAATGTGAAAACTCGTGGATAATTTATTAACAATTTAGTAAAACACTTAAAATAACACAAGTAGTAGAAAATATACATTGCAGGTATTACTAAAAACTGGTACCACTTTTCACAGGTGGTGTATGCATTGAAGTGAAATGGTTTTTTTCCACTTTCTTCATATAAATGTTTCTGGGACATGAGCACGGTATCGTTTTCTACTCCAGGCCATGGAAACCAAAGTTGGGCGTTGTTGCGGAAGAAAAATGGTCTGGAACATATAATCGTTTCCGTAGGTTATTTTATCTATATCGATACAAGTCTGGTGATTCTGGAGATATTATGAAATCACCAACCAAAAGAAAAACCTGGCATTGAATTTTACAAGAGTACAATACATTTAAGTAGGTATAATAGATTGTCTATCCTATCATTGCTTCTTTTTGTTAGTAAAAATTACAAATAGGGAATATGCATGTATTTTTTTTATTTATTTTTAACGATTCTACTACTTATTACATTACAAAAATAAATATAACACATCCGAAATATAAACCGTTAAGCAAATTTTTTTAAATTAAAATCACTATCATTTTGGGGGGCAATTTGAACACGTCCATTTTGGCGCGCTTTTTTTGTGACGTCAGATTACACTTGCAGACGAATTCGATGTCAATAACGGAGTAAAGTTCACAAAGTTTCTGAAAGTTAAAAAAGTGAGTGATAAAAATTAACTTATTACCATGGAAAGCCAATAAAAACTTATTATAAATATTGTGCCGTTCCTTTGTGCCCGAATAATATCAAAACTGCACCTGACAAAGTATATTCAGTCATTGTGTTGAGTCTTTCTACACGGGAATTTAATAATTTAATATTGAAAACGTATTAGTTTTCTTTTTTTTTTACATATTACAAATACACACAACTTGTTGACACTCTTGACAGTGTAGGTTGACGTCACGTTTTATTCAACCAATAGCGTTGCGTTTTAGAAATTTGCGAGGGAATCTTAATAAAGCCCATTTTGATGATTAAATTTCACTATTAAATTATAATAAATTTCAAAAATAATTGCATGGGTATCTTTTTTTAGCAATAAAAATTACAAATAAAAATATTTTGTCCATTTTGGTGTCACGTGCATATTCCCTATTATCACCACCTACAATAAGGTTCAACATTTGTACTAAAAATAATTTTAAATTGTGATGTAAGTAATGTTAATATGTAATAGGCATTCCACATTAATTACATACCTTTTAATTTTTTCCTTTTCAGGTTCATTAGCTTTCGGTAAAATTTCTTTTTTTAATGCTAGATACTCTTTAAAAGTTATTAAAACATGAATGAGGGACGTCAAAGTTCCTTTATGTACTAATGCTTTGGGTGGTAGGCTCATCGGTAAGAAATTCTCGACGTAGCATTCCACTGAATGTAGGGTACCTTACACATAATATTTTGTTTCATACAATTAGTTTCAAAAAAATTGTGAATAAAAGGTATTCTTATTAAAAAAATAAATGTTGAAGAGGTTTCATACTACTTTTACCTTTAAACTTTTTATCTAAGTACATCATGGCGGTCTCCATGAGTAAACTAGAATAACCGCAGCATGGTATCACCAGTATATTTGCATTTTTTGCTACTTTGTCATAGTCACGGTACAAGCTTAAAATATGCTGAAAAGAAAATATGCCAGGTTTTTTTTTGTTATTTACTAAAAATATAACTCCCGCACTAGGAAGATATCCTGTGTCGCGGAGGACTTTACAAACATTCATTGAACGGACACAAAGAACACCCAGACTCAGAACAACAATTTGTGAATCACACAAAATGTTGTCCCTTGTGGGGATCGGACCCACAACACTCAGCGCAGTAGGAAGCGGCGAGGTGACCGCTTAAACCATTACGCTACGCTATGATGAAGTACTATGCGAGTCAGGGAATAGTATATTGGATATATTAATATGAGAAGTGGCTATATAATTTTGATACGGGCAATTTAGCGATCAATTAGTGTTATATACGAGTAGAACGGGGGGTGACAGATGCCGACGCGACGCGCTCTAGAGCGCCATTGGAGGCAGGGAGGTGAAACCGTGGTCACCACACAACAGGGGACCGTAAGCCGTAAATGACTCAGGGTATCCCGAGTCATTCTAGGTTAGACATTGTTGCCCGGCTACTGCCTGAGAAGGCGCCCGAAGGATGCTTTGGTATGAAGCATCTCGCAGGAAGCCCAGCCACTCAAGCCAGTGCTGACTGACGTCGCGACACGGTACAGCTTGGTAAAGGAATTTATTTCTGATCAAGTTGTTTTTATCTACATTTCAATGTGTTTAGAATTCTTATTACTTTTCTTTTACTTTTTCGAAACCAGGGTCCCACGAGCCACCTAGGTCATAGGATTATGACAGCTACACTAATTGAAATAGGGTTTAAAGCGGATGTGTCAGTGTTGACGGCAAATGGGGTGCAGCCTTGACAGGGCGCGGGGGCGAAGGAGGAAGTACGCACGCCTAACTCACACTGAGTGTGGCAAGATAGAAAGCTGCACGTGCGTATGTACGTCTACGTTTCAACTCAATAAATAAGTTGATGAGTTCACCATTTTTACATCTTGTTCTCCACACATTATATACCCAGAATTATTTTAATATATAAGTTTGTATTTGTCTCTCTTCATCTTCAGCAAGAACTGCTAATAATACTAAATCCCAGTCAATCAGAACGACGCAACCAACTTTGTATCCGCGCAGAGCAAAGCTGGTACTGGCTCTCGCTCTTGACTCCGGGAGAGGGGGGAGGGAGGAGTCACAATCCTGTGACCTATGTGGCTCGCGGGATGCGGTAGCATAATAATCCGTAGAATAAAACCGCATGACACGACATACTGTGGTATCAAGCGGAATGCCACGACGTTCTGAGGCATAATTGTATAGAAATTAAGTAGTAGTATGATTTCTAAATTCATTGCAATAAGAATAAAAAGAACTTGATCAGAAATAAAACTTGTATACAGCCCATCGGCTATCCGGTGGAGGATATCCGAAGGACGATTTCCGCACGGAAAATCTGCATTGCACGCGGGCGCTCAAACAGCTAGCGGCGGCCCTGGTTGTGAGATTAGTAGTAGATCGGAACTGGATTTGAACGAATTTTTATTACGAGAATTGACCTTCAGGCCAGTCGCCGAAGCACTGTGCCGCTGTTAGTAAGTAAATTTGAATATTGGAGGGAATTGTTGTCACATGTTACGAAAAATGCTATTGGTCAATCAGAACACTCGTTTCTGTTTGCTAGCATGTTGATACTTGATTATTGTTTGTCACTTAGACCATGCTGTTCATTAAAACCTTAATATTAAAACTCAGTGTTTAAAACAGTTTGTGTGTGTCATAACTTAAAAACCTTAACAGCCGCCAGTTGTAAATAGTAAAACAAAAACAACTTACAAATATTTCCGACGATATATCGACGTAATGCGTTCCTGTTTCGATACAGACTTTTACGATCTTTGGGCTTAGGATAATATTGACGCCACTACAATTTATAACAACTTTGGTGACTCTTAACATGTTCTTCAAAGATTCTTCATTGTTAGCATCACACTCTATTACCGGTACGTTTTTAATATCAAAACCTGGAATGATAGATTAAGTATCTATTTGACAATTATTCCTAGCCTACTTAGGTTTTCTTAGTTTTGTACTGAAGAACTTATTACTTGAATACATCGAAAGTTATTTGTTATTCAATGAAGCAGATAATTTTGGTCAAAGTCCCGTGTAGGTACATATTACTTATTACATTTTAACGACTTTTACTTTGATGAGAGCTGGAAACGCGGTTTGTTTGATTCTGGCCATTCCTTACAGTTTAAAGTGCGTTTATTGTCACTAATCTGCTCCTAAGGAGCGTAACGTGATGGTTTTAGACTTACAATATTCCCCAGTTATTTTATAAGCCTTACTAAACAACTTTGGCGTTGGCGCAATACGGTACTGTGGTCCATACATTCATGGTCATTCTCTTTTAATACAAAAGCAATTATTTAGGTCGAAGCGATAAAAATTGGCATGTTTAAATAAAAAAATAAATGAAATCTTTAGTTTTGATATGCAATATTAGTAAATAAAAAGTTTTTTTTTTGTAATTTACAACAGTGACAATGTCGATAGAATTGTAACCTTTTATGAATAGTGCATATTCAATTGGGACAATAAAAGCTTTTTTAAATACTGAAACTGTAGGTATATTAACCAAATACCCGTCAAACAATCGTAACAAAACATTTCCCCCTGAGATGATCATTATCTAAGAGTATTTAAAATATACATTTTATTATGTACATGTATGTGTTTTATACGACAACAGTGCATTATTTTTAAACATTTTACAATATTTTTACTGCGGCTACAGTGTTTTTTTAAATAAGGAATGAACACAAACTTACATTTAGGTGCTAATGGTAATAAAATACTTAATAGATGTAAAATATTTATGAAAAGTAGGTAACCTTAAAATCTTGGCTCACATAATTTATGGAGGGTAGTGGGAAGGAGCACCGTCTCTTTTGGACAGCAAACCGAAAAAATAACCAGCAAAAAGCATCAACTGATAGTTCTAAAATGGATCAGAATGGTTCTAATATGGCCAAAGATAATGACATGATATTCCTTACGTTCTATGCTATCCTCCAGTCACTCTAAAAGTTCTGTTCCGTGTAAAAATAAATTGCAATATCTTTCACTTTCACTAACTTTCACAATTTGTTATCAAAGTAAATCATGTCTGAATTTTCAAGTTATTATCACATAGCGAAGAAATGTAGTTACCTGCATTATGTATTTCTGTAGTCAACATTTCTAGCTTTTCCTTGGAACGTCCTGCAATACCCCATTTAATATCTAAGTATTTCTCCTTTGTTAAACGAGCTAATTGTAGTACAGTAAATTTTCCAGTAAAACCTGTTGCACCAAAAACTATGATATCAACACTTTTTTTCATTTTGTAACGATATTACTTTTCGTTTGCGTGGCTGCGTATACAATACTCGAATGCGCGTCTGTTGCGATGCACGGTCAACTGTCTTATGAAGTGCTTATGAATAAGACAGTTGTCTTCTATTCTATTTTTCTCTATGGCAAACGATGCCGATATGTCGACAATTCTGCCAATGTCAGTCGTGCGCTGAAATGTAGGTATGTGATATGAGAACGAATACCAGGTATTCCTATATATATAGGGATGTGGTAGCGTCAGTAATGCATTGGTTCGTCACATATGGCTCTATATGTGACGAACCAATGCATTACTGCATCATCTGCGTCATCAGCATACTGTAGTACGTGGCAATTGTTGTTAAGGGATGAACTTAAATCTACAGTATATAAGTTGAACAACAAAGGGCTTAGAACGGAGCCTTGCGGTAAGCCTTTCCACACCCTTCGCTGACCGAACTCTTCCCCTTGGGCCCTGAGAGTCAGTGAGTGTGACATAGTGATTTGGCATATGCTATGTAGCATTCTTGCTGAGATTCTCACCTCTTGCAATTTTTGCCTAAAGATCGGAAGAAGGACGTTGTCATAGGCCGAAGTTATGTCGAGGAATGCCGCGACTACCGAGTCATTTCGGGATAGGGATATTCGGATATCTGTGGTGAGTATTGCAACGCTATCCATAGTGCTGAGTTCTTTTCTAAACCCGAATTGGGAGCTTAGAAGTAAATCTCTAGACTCCACGATCCATTCCAACCGATTTTTAAGCAGGTGCTCGAAGATTTTTAGCAGGACTGATGATAGAGCGATTGGTCTGTATCCATTTGGGTCATCTGAATTTTTGGGATTGGAAAAATTGGGATGATTATTTGTTCTTTCTACTGATTGGGGACTGAACCGTTTTCATAGCAATAGTTGTTTAGTAACATATTGCTAACGCATTCGACGTAGGCGCTCCATCAATAGTTTATTATTTTAAGGAAATATTCCCTTGCTTTGATCCCAAAATGGGTAAGGAAGGAGTATGGTATTCCATCAATCCCTGGAGCTGAGTCCTGGACATGATCAAGCACCATATCTAGTTCCTGAGGGGAGAATGACAAGTCAGATGTTTCTAAATCAAAGCTAGGTGGCACACAGTCACTCTCTTCTATAGAGGGTACGTAAGAAGGAGCTATTTTATCAAAAAACAGTTCACCCTATTCGTTTTTTCTGTCGTAGCAGCCTTTTGCACTTAGCAATAGGTGGTATCCGAGGGGATTTCCGCACGGAAAAACAAAAAAAAAGGGGAGTTTGTACTACGCTAGGGATCGTAGTGGTGAACGCTGCCACTTCCACAACTTAGTACATTAATCAAAATTCACTATACTTGTTTGCGTATATAAAACATCGTGTCGTGTCTTCTCTCATCTGACAGCTCGTTTATTCTGAGCTACCACTAGCTTGCTACATTTTACTAGTCTGTGGCTACCACTCAGGTAATAGTGAACTTTAGATCAATGATAAGGTACAGGACTGTATGGCATACTGTTCTAACTTGAGATCGATAAAACCCCTACATTTAATGTTACAGACACGTAACAGTAAATGTAGGGGTTTTATCAAGACTGTAGCTAATTCCGAGCGTAGAATCAGGTCACAAAAAGGAATTGTCATTTCACTTAACCACACAATAGCTAAAAGAATTGTCACCCACGGTAATTAAAAGTCTCAAAATATTCAAAACACTTTATTACATTCCTTGACATATATTCATTAATTAATAAAAACAAGCATAATATTATGTATAAATTAAATCTTTTTGGCCTCATTTCAATACTTCGTACGTGAAAACATCTTTTAATCGATCGACTAAGTCGGTCTCGTAAAAGGCAGCGCCTGGCATGATCACTCCTCCTCTGAAAAAGAAACGAAATACATCGCTCTAAAAATATAATAATATACTTTTCTAAAATGCGATTATTTTAATGTTTTTTAGAGGTATCATTGTATATAAAAGAGAAGAATAAACTTACGTTGGCATATTCCATCTTTCTTTTATTACTGTGATAGCACTCATGATAACAGCAAAAACTGTTGCATCATACGGATCCTTGCCGGACACCTGGCAAATAAATAAATAAATATTAAAGCACAGGCAAATGATTTAAAATATCTATTTTTGAAAAATTGCCTTTAAAATAATAATAATAAACCTCACACATCTCACACACATCTTCTTACATTTCATACATTACATACTTCTTACATTGTCGAGTTTTTCTTTCATGAAAGCTTATGTCGGTAAATAAATCTCCATCTTCGACATCGCGGTGGGCCATTGCCTCCAATTGGCTAAATTGTGACGGGGGGGAGGGGCAAAGGAGAAGCGGGGGCCGACCACAATAACAGTAAATACAATTAAAGATATATTCCAAGGTCTTAACAACAGTAGCACATAAACCCGTACAGCCCGTCGGCTCGAGCGAGAATAACCGATTACTCGAAATGCAGCTCGTCCTTATAGGATGCTTCGCTCGTGCACGTGTTTAAAGTTGTTAGGTTAAGTGTTGTATTTTCTTGGTGTTTTAGATAATACGATTCTTTTGGTTATTACTTACTAATAACTATTAAAACTTGAATGAGAATCTAATTTAAATCAATCATATTTTTTTGATTGATCAATCAAATTATTATTATTATTTCATAGAAACCTTGACCTGACAATAACGTACAAAATACAAAATCTATCTAAAATCTATGTATGTATTAGGTATTTAATGTTGCATTTAGTTATTAATGTGATGTATAAACTTGTGTTATATTATAGTTTATTTACATGGTATTCGATTATTTCGGTATAATTTTATTTCTGTATATATTCAGTTGTATATTCTATTTCTGTATATTTTCTTAAATTTACTCTGTACACACGACTCTCTTTTGTTGTGTTATTCTCTCTTTACTCTTAGGTTTGCTGGAATAGAACTCAATTATGGGTTAAGCTCGCCTCAGTGCCCATTATTCTTTAATGTATTTTTTTTATACATGTTTATATTGTGACTCTAAAAATAAATAAATAAATAGATTAAATAAAAAAATAAAACATAACAAAAAAGAATTATCCAATTTAGTGCAGTCATTCAGAAGTTATGCGCGTACATATATTTCGGCGATTCATTTTTATATATGTAGATTATGATAAAAAGCTGAAAGTCTAAAAAATCCACAGATGAGTAAAATGTATAAATGGAGCCAGCCTTTTTATACCAGCGCAATAAGTTTACCATTCCTAATATTAAATCCAAACGTCAGTAACAAGTTTGGAAAGTGATTTGTTCTGTCCCATATCCTGCTTAATACGAGTATAAGATTCACGGCGGATATTTTTTACACATATAGAACCCTAAAATGAATTAGCTCTCTGTGGGACAATTGATTTAAGATCAGATTATTCTTTTTCTTATCTGCCTTTTCTTATCAAACAAACACAAAATAACATCGATGAGATGAGAATGAGGTAATTATTAGATACTATACCTACAATAAAACAGATAAGGAAGTATTTCGAGATCCTTTTCATCTAAGAATGTAAGCCGTAACATCTGTCTTCATACAACAGCTAGCGGATCGTTACGCTACATAAAACTAATTTCCCGTGAAGCCCACAAAACGACACATTTCGAGTGATATATATGTTGTCCCGAAATATGTTTTCTTTACTCCGATGATCTTAAATATTGCAATAATTCTGTCTGTGCTAAAACGGAACGGAACGGAATTATTACAATATCTATAAATTTTAATTGTTTCAATAAAATCTTATATCTATTGTTTCCAAATCTAAATTTAAGAGTTTGAGCCACTGAAAACATGCTATAATTCACTTGATTTTTTTTTTGGATATTCGTAACTTTAAATTAAAATTGCAACTTGCACTTGCTCTTCATTATTTTCGTTTTTACTGCCACCGGTAAATAAGTATAAGCTTTAAAAAACAGTTTTTTCTTAACTGTACTCAATTGTTGCTATATAACTAATTAGTAACATAGCACCGAGTAACAAGCTAAAGTAATCACTTTGCATACCATGTTATCTTAAAATTTAATTAAAAGAAGAATTCTCATACTTTGTTATTTATTAAAATTAACGCTACTGGATAAAAAGTTACGAAGGAATAGGTTATCTTGGTATGGACATGTCATGCGGAGGGATGAGGAAAATATGTTAGGCATCGGAGTTGAAGAGGAAGACCAAAGAAAAGGCAGATGGACTGGATGAGTGAGAATATGGCTAGGAAGGGAGTAAACAGTGCAATGACGAATGATAGAGTAGAATGGAAGAATAATAGATACTGCGCCGACCCCAAATAAATTGGGATAAGGGTAGGCAGATGATGATGATGATGAGCAGGATAATAAAATTTAATATAAAACGTAGGTACATAATTCTAAAAGTTGATGTAGTTTAGCTCAGTTTTGATAAATGTAGTTGACTGAAACATCACACATTTCTTGTGTGTAAAAATAGTTGTGCAACAAATTCTGCAATTAAATAACAATATTTATGTCTCTACGAGCAATTGACTATCGGTCATTAGTATATTTTTCTCCACTTTTTTTATCCAAGAAAGCTCAACATAACATAAACGGTACATGTTTTTGGCTCTGTATATTCCAGAAACAAATTAGTATTCTGTTACTGCCCCGCAGCTAATTGGATTGTTAGTTAAATTGACGTCCAAACACTGACAGTAGCGTCAGCAAACGCGCTATTAAACAACGTACATGTACATGTGGATGTTGTTTATCACGCGTAATGAACAAAATTCATTATTTTGCACAATTATTGAGAATTACTCTATAGTAACCATTCTAAACTTTAAAGTTTAATCAGATTTAGCTGCGATTAAACAAGGTTTTGTTTTGTTGATCGTACACCATCAAAGCTCAGACAGAGCTTTCAGTTTTTAAGTGGATACAATCTAGAAGTCAGCGGTTAAAATGTAAATTACTTCATGTAAGTTTTGTAATGTTGAAATTAACATGGAGTGAAATCAGAAGAACGGCTTTTTTTGATTGCTGTTTTTGGCTCTTGCTCTGCAGATAATTCTGCAGGCGTGAAATGTCCAGGTTTACTGGTGTAACCACCACCAACAGCCTATAACAGTCCACTGCTGGACATAGGCCTCTCCTTAGAAAGGAGGTTTTGGCCTACTATACCACGCTGGCCAAACGGGTTGGTATAGGGTTTCAGACGTCAGGGGCTAGCCAGTCGACCCAGGCTACCCCCGACGTCAATATTGCGTCGACGTCGTCGCCCATGGAGGAGGTTGTAGAGACGATCCAGTAATGGATCAAGTCTCCAACCTTCTGGTCCAGACGAACCTGAACCACTGTGCCGCGGCGCAGGATCTCTTCCTGCAAACCATGGCACAGTGGTCGATAGGTGTTGCCGTAGTCGCGGAGCCCTATTCTGTCCCTCCCCGTCCAAACTGGATGGGTGACTGGGACGGCTCCGTGGCAGTCGTCGGTTCCACGACGGCTCATTCCCCGCCCTTGTCGCTAAGAGACAAGGGCACTGGATATGTTGCTGTCGAGTGGGGGGGGGATCACCATATATGGTGTTTATTTCTCCCCCAACCGGAGTTTGAACGACTTCGAGGTTTTCCTAACCAGCTTGGAGACCTCGATACGGCGACTAGCGTCTGGGCACGTCCTTGCCTGGGGGACTTCAACGCAAAGTCCATTGCGTGGGGTTCCCCCAGGACAGACGCAAGGGGCGAGGCCGTAGAGGAGTGGGCGGCCTCGGTGGGCCTCTGTCTTCTCAACAGAGGCTCCACCAACACGTGCGTGCGACAGCAGGGGGGGTCGATAATGGACCTTTCGTTCGCTACCCCTGCCCTCGCCGCACGAGTAAGGAACTGGCGTGTCCTGGAAGAGGTTGAGACGCTCTCGGATCATCTGTATATCCGATTTGAGCTCTCCCGGACCCAGGACTCCAGTAGGGGTCACGTGGCGCGGCGTTTATCCCGCTTTCCGCGGTGGGCTGTTGCCAGACTGAACCGGGACCTACTAGGGGAGGCAGCCATAATTCACTCGTGGCTGTCTCCTCAGGCTCCGACCGAGGAGGTCGACGTGGGGGCTGGTCGCTTTCGCGATGCGATTACGCATGTATGCGATGCGGCCATGCCCCGAATTCGAGGTCGTCGGCCTCCAAGGAAGGAGGTCTACTGGTGGTCCCAGGAGCTGGCGGACCTCCGTGCGGCCTGTACACGTGCCCGGAGGTCCTACACGCGCAGTCGGCGGCGTCACCGTGGAGACGGTGAGGAGGACCGGCTTCATGAGGAGTACCGACAGGCGCGGAAAACTCTGAAGCTGGCCATTAGCCGCGCCAAAGAAGAAAAGAGACAGGAGATGCTGGAGGGTCTTAATCGTGACCCCTGGGGTCGCCCTTATCGCGTGGTGCGACAAAAGCTCCGCGCGTCGGGCCCCCAACTTACGGAGACTCTCCAGCCCAGCTTCCTGCGAGAAGTGGTTGAGGGCCTTTGCCCACAACGAGCGGAACACACTCCCCCGGCGATGGTCTCCTTGGCCGGAGACGACGGGGAGCACGGGGAGGATAATGTTCCGCCCGTCCGGGATTCGGAGGTAGGGGCGGCTGTTCTACGGATCCGTTCCAAGAACACCGCCCCTGGGCCAGACGGGGTACCGGCCCGAGTGCTGGCCCTGGCCCTCAACCACATGGCAGACCGCCTCGGGGAGGTGTTCGACGCTAGCTTGGCGTCGGGACGCTTCCCTGAGTGCTGGAAGAGCGGGAAGCTGGTCCTATTAAGGAAGCCGGGACGGCCTGCCGATTCGGTCGCGGCCTATAGGCCCATCGTGCTGCTGCACGAGGCGGGTAAATTGTTTGAGAGGGTTCTTTCTGCCCGCATCGTCCGGCACCTCTGCGAGGTGGGCCCCGATCTGTCGGACGCCAAATTTGGTTTTGATTTTGACTTTTAAGATTTTTATAAAATTACCGAAATTTTGCCTAACACAATGTTTTTAGAACTTGTATCCTTGTCTGTATTGTGTACAAATGATATTTTTTTTTAATTTCAATATATAGATATAGTGTATATATATTTCATATTGAAATCTATCAGAAATGATGGCAACTACAACCCTTTAATATATATGTATACGAGTGTATACATATATATTTATGAGTATCATATCCTCCGTAATACGCAGATCATCAAATGAATATTGGGTTGTTACAGAAAAACGGTTCTCACAGTGTACTTAATGTGCTTCTTCTTATCGGTATAAATTTCTGTGTACCCATTTTGAAAATTGATTGAAACAGATTAGAGGTTTTTTTTAAATAAATAACATTTGGTTAGAAATTTGTTTATTACTGACAAATAATATCTTCAATACACCGCATAATTCATGTATAGCTGGATGACAACTTAAAGGTCTTGCTTTGATTATATCCATGCTAATGATTAATAGTCCGACTTTTGCCAGTACTATACTGATTGTTATTATTGCTATTAAACCTCATATGAGCAGTAGAGGATAGTAACAAGCTACTATAATCACTAACATACTTACCTACAATGTTGTGGTAACTGTAATTTAATTATTCATGAACTAATTTTCTCTGGAACTCAATTGTTGTAAATAACAATATGACGGAGCGGCGTCAAAGGAGATCTCTTCGTGGTTGTTAAATTTGATGTACACTGAACGGTTATTCAGTGAATAACAAACATGGTTTCAAGAGAGATATCAAACTATCTCAAACCATGCAATAGAAATGTTGACCGAGTGAACATTTGGTTATAGACCCACGTCTTATAAGCTTCCAGAAATAATTCAGGTTATTTAGAGACATGTATGAGTTATGAAACAATATTTCGATGTCCGTGTGGTGACGGTCCGTGTGGTGACGGATTAAGAATACAGAGTGTCACCACCCCTATTCATCCCGTGGGTGTCGTAAGAGGCGACTAAGGGAGAAAACTACGCAGGACAACAACACTGCAGAAAGAAGGAAAACTTGAAACAAACCCTATACCAACCCGTCTGGCCAGCGTGGTATAGTAGGCCAAGACCTCCTTTCTAAGGGGAGGCCTATGTCCAGCAGTGGACTATTAAAGGCTGTTGATGATGATTTCGATATCAGCAGGCACTATTAGCAATCTTGTATAAAACCTGACTTTCAGTTAGGGTTTTCTACTCAGTGTATGAGGCGTAATAGAAGATTTAATCCTACTGCGGGAGTTGCCCTTAAAAATCATTAGTAGCAGCACAAACGAAATTGATGAATCAACATTGTCAAGAGACTTTAATGATGATAAAGATATATTTTATTTCATTTATAAGAAAAACGTTGCAGGAAACGATTATTTTCTAATTTATTCTAATCATTAATGCTAGATTAGTGTGAAGAAGGACGGAAATTGAATTATTAGAAGTAAGTAAGTACTGTTCTGCTATTACAACTTTCTACATAGTAGCTGTTATTATCACTTTACGATGTATATTTTATTTTCTTTTGCTTCACAGCTTAGCTTACCTCGGTATTTGTTTAAGAGCTCAGTCATTTATTATTTTTTTATTTCATGTATAAACGTAAAGTTCAGTGTTTATACACCGGCCATGGTAACTCGCAAGTAACATTTTTCTCAATATTAATATTTAATGTAGGTAAAAGCCTGTTCTATTATCTCAGTTATTCAGTTTTACGAGGCTAAAGTGTGTTGTGTGTCTTCTAAGTTTTTGTGTTATCATCATCATCATCATCTCAGCCGAAACACGTCCACTGCTGGTCATAGGCCTCCAAGGCTTTCCACAACAACCGGTCAAAAACTTTCTTTTTGAGACACTGCGGTATTTGGGACGAGAAAATGTCACGCAGCTTCTCGCCCCGCCAAGTTGGATTCAACGATTGACCTCTTTTTCAAAGTTTGACCTACCTAGCTGCATAGTCTGTCCTTAGTATACGTAATCATCAACAACTTTGAGCGTAGAGTCTTCAATTTTCACTGGAGTGGGTGCGACATGGGCGTTCGACATAATTTTCGTCTTATCCATATTCGTTTTAGGACCCACTCGTTCAGAGACCCTACTAAGGTCATCGAACATTGTGCTAAGATCTTCCATGATTTCAGCCATGACTACTACATCATCAGCAAATCGAAGGTGGGTAATATACTCGCCATTAATGTTGATGCTAAGTCCATTCCAATCTAGAACGATATTACGTCTCCCTGCTGTAGTTGGATAGGTTTCGAGCTCTGATCCTGTAGACGGACTGACATAGTAGCGTTTCTTGTGTAGTTTTCTTTAATATTTCAACGTATATTAAAATTGTCGGTAATTCGTATCACATTTAATTTTAATTACTAGTTGCATCAAGAGTTGGACACCTACTAACTTTAATTTGATTGCATTGGATTACTTTATGTCAATTTTACTTTTTGCGTTTTAAAAAGAGAACTATAGACCCATAGACACCTGCAAGTCAAGAGTCACAAGAGCGTTGCCGTCCTTAGAGGTAGAAGTGAAAAGTGAAGAAGTTTCTTGAAAATTTGTAGGTCGTATCGGTCCAGAAGTAGGGCAGGCGACAATTATGTGTGCCACAGGTTGGTTATACTCGAATGAGGCAAAAAGTTTCTTGAACAATGCACAGAGGTGGACTGCCAGTTATCGACGTGTGGAACGATGGTGCAATATTCTTTTCCACGGTCTTATTTATCTTTATACTAAAGTTTATCAAATTTCGTACATCGTGTTACTTTCATATTCATCATATTAGTGCAGATTAGTTAATAACGGACAATAAAAGTGTTTTTAATATATATTCTAAACATATTATTTCAGTGTTCAAACCAAGCCAAATCAACCAAAAACAATTATGTGTGAAAACATAAAAATAGAATAAATAAATTAAAAAGAAAATACGCTTGGGCGTAAATGTTTTAAAAGATTTTCTATTGGCAACACTGTTGGCTCAGTAACAAAAGAGGATAAATCGGCCGAGAATACCATGCATTGTATTCGTATTAAGTGTGAATAGACGCCATTGCTCGGGACGACAAAAGCATCTCTGTTTGAGATACCCTGATATAGGAAACATAGATAGTGCACACAATGAGACAATGGATAGCATTTTCGAGAAACAGTTCTGAGTGATCTTGTTAAGTGTTCGTATCGTTTAGCGTAGTGTTGGCTTTAGTATTTGCAAAGGATAGAGTACTAAAGACTGTTTGTAATACCTTTGTTCTAACACGAACTAAAGCGCAATCTCGGATTATTCTCAATTTAATTTTCGCAATGTAACTATTTTGAATTATGATTGAATAATGTCCTATTCATTTGGGGATGAGACCGACTCAATTTACTTATATAATTAGGCGTTTTATTTTGCCTAAACGAATCTCAATCTTATATTGTGCTATTTTTACTTTATTATATATAAATAAGTTAGTATATTAGTTATTTTATTACGTTACACTTTATTTAATAAAGTTATAGAACTAACAAGTTGCGAAATTCTAGAAATAACTTTATTATTTTGTCACGTAAAGCCTCTATCTACTCGTTGTCATTAGAAAACTTTTGTAAAAAAATATTTGAAAGCAGAACATGATGCAGCTTAAAACCTTAAGGTATTAGATACTAGATGAAATTTTATTAATAAAGTAGCTATTCATTTCTTTTAACAACCCGCAGATTCATACCACAACATTATTTCTATTTGTATACATGAAACAAACAGGATTATTAAAGGTTTTCAGGAGATTTTTACTACTTCAAGAACTCCTTGTTATAAAATCTAGCTAGCTTGTTAAGCCAAACCCACAGCCAATTTAAGTGGAGAGTCTGCCTGCCGAAAGCACTTAGCCTCAAGTTGTACACTAATAAGACTGAGAAGAATACCATTCAAATGTTTTTAAGACTCCGACTCAATAACCGACATTGTAATTGGCGTTTAATTAATGTATAATTTAATACTGTTAAATAATATTATATTTATTGTAAGACGACGATAGCTGAAAAGTGACGTCATATATAATCCCACATCGGGCCATTAATAGTAATGCTGAGTTAGGTCTCATTTGAACCCAACATGAATAGTTTCAGATTTTTAACTAGTTTTTCTATGTGTTTAACTATATTCTGTCGTATATCGTTTTGAATACTTCATTTACACAATGAACGCAAAAGCAAGTTAAACACGTCACGACAACATAAATTAATACCTCAAATCTTACATCGATTAGAAGCTGAATTTGATACATTACATCAATTTATAAAAGCCATCATTATATTGCAGTAGCAAAATGTGAAACAAAAAATTAATCACAATAGCAGTATATTAAGTACTGCACCATGTACTTTTATTCAAATATTGAAATTAAAACAACAAGCGGGGATAATAAATTGCTATGAGCAGGATTCATAAGAGTTAAATACCGGCAACTGTTATAGCAACGGAAAACAATATAAATGACTATTGATTTTTCTTCACTTTTCGTTGTAGCAGTGTAAATTATCAAAATAGTAAATGAATACAATTAAATTGTGTAAAATATTTGTAGACGTGTACTTTGAATGTATGTATTGTTATGTAATGTTTGGTTTAGTTTTATACTATGAACGTATATATTCTGCCCTTAAGCATGTATAAAAATAACCAAGCAGTAATAATATCGTTGGATGATACATTTTGTGTTTGTATAAGTAAGCCATTGAATGTATTTTTGAGCACTTTTCCAGTTTTGCTTTCTCTGTGTACTCTATGTATACATGTATAACAAGAAAAGCATGAGACCCTTAGGATTTGCAGCTAATGCTACAGATGCTGGCTACTGGGATAGCACTAACGCAACATAATCACCCGCTCACCGGCAGAGTAAGTGTGCATTCAGTTAGATCTTTTAAAAGCTTTTAATGGGCGTCAGAGCAATGCAGTAGCCCTGTCTGTTAAATTTTAATTTAATAATTTAATATTGTTTTTGTTGTATTCAATATTGGATAAACAAATCAAAAACATTTTTGTGCCACCTGTGAAAAGTGATACTAGTAAAAAATCAACACTTTACAGGACAACTTAAGCAAGATTTAAAAAAATCAAGTTCGTGATCTAAGCAGGCTAGGATAAATTCGAGCCCCTTTTTTTTGTATATAAAAATTCTAACTTTCACTGTGCATTAAAGTTTTTGGGGTAAACACTATGGTTTTAAAATAATTCTTGAAAAACCTGTGAGTTGTACCTTTTTTATTTCTAACTAATACATGCTGAAATTACGTGATAAATTATACAAGTCCAGTTAAATTATGTTACACCTTTAAGTTGTCTGCGTGTAAATTGATATACATTAAGTATAAATGTCTAATAACTCATTAGAATATGTTCCTAGAGCAAGGTTGCTCAAACACATGAAAATTAATATAATCGCACTTAAGTGCAGCAATTATTAATAGAATTTACATCTTGCAAAACACTTATATTTATATACACAGAAATTTTTGCAAAAATCCTGCCAGTAATATCAGTTGCACAAAATTATAATAGCAATGGATACTTTCTAGTCTGTTTGAAGTCGGTGCCAAGCCAAATACGTACTTGATAGCCTAGGTACAAGGTGGTGCGTCGGCTGTGTGGGTTTGAATGCTTTATTAAGTTGTCAACTAGATAAGGTTGCGTATTTTACAATTTTTAGTGTAAGATACGTTTGTGATGAGTAGATACGATATTTAAAAAACTATGTACTATAATGTATATTACCAAACTGTAGTTTGTAATATTACATTAAATTGGGTTTAAATAATCCCGTTATTTTATTTAGAAAAGGTAGTAAGATGTTACATTTGCACCCGAAAATAAAATGAATTAAATAAATTTTCCAGTGGTATTTTTTTCCTTTTAATTAATAAGTTTACGTTATAAGTTTAAGTTGAATGCTAACACCAAGCTTCCCTTCCCTTCACAAGAAGTGTTTTCAGACAAAAACAAATTGCGCACTAAAGGTATTAATCAGAACTAAAGGTTTTGATAAAGGAAGCAGTCAGAGCATAAGCAACGTATAGGCGAAATAATTTTTGAGTATAACTTATGAAGTGTGAAAGTTGTATGATTTGATTAGATAGAGCTACCAGAGTAACTCGGCACATTTTCTTTTGTTTTATGAATAATTATTTAAAATTAAATTTAAAAATAACAATGTGACTCGAATCATCAGTACACGATCCTGTATACCAACAAGATGACTATTAAACCCATTATCCATCTTGTTACGATAATAAAAAATCCATTGAAGTATTTACATGAAAATAATACAATAAACTAGAATAGTTTTCTATTGTTTTTATTTCCATTGTTAGTCTATTGATAAAAATCTATACAATTTAATCGAAAATGTGTAGTAATAAACTCTCACTCACGTATTTGAATAGAAATACATTGAAACGCTGATACAATTTCACGTTATTTAAATATGAAAAGAGGATCAAAACTTAATCTTGCTTAATTCACATTTTACCTAAAGATAAACAGTAATGTCAGAATCGTTGCTTTCAGCAAATAATTTTGTTCAAACAAGCCTTCAATCAGTAGGCTCTAGCTTACTAGCGATTGAGTAAAATCCCATAGGCTATTTAACAACTGTAGGCTCCAATAGCTAATAGTAGTTCTACTCGAATCGTCAAACGGGATGGATAATAATATTGCAGCTATTGACACTGAACTGCAATGATGACAAGAGTATTTTTAATAAGTTAATGATCACAACCATTTTCACTTTATTACGAACAATTTTGGATGAAAATAAATTCGACAGTTTGCCAAAAGTTTACAACATTTTGACCTGTAAATTTAACTGTAGTTACGAGAGTATAACACTAAATGTGAATATATTATAAACAATATATCTGAATTTCAACTCTACCACTTCCGCACGCGAACGCGAGTTATAAACTTTCCAAGTTATGCAAAAAACGTGGTTTTCTGATGGTCCAATTTTGCTCTCCAGGTGTTAATTCTCTTAGTTTTTTTTTATTTCGCACATTTAATACATTCGACTTATTTTCGTAGGAGCTTTTTGCTCCAGATGCGAAAAACTGGTTTTTACCATTTTTGTCATTTTTGAAATTTACCGGATTTTTCAGGAATTTTTTGCAAGAGTTATGTACAATAAACAACAGCGATTAACAGTTGGCACTTTACCAAGTTTCAAACCGGTCGATGCGAACCATTTAGATCCAAAGCCATGCTCTAGTTTATTGTCTTGAGGTTATAAGATAACTTAAGACATAGACAAGTGCTCTCAGGGTTAATTCCTGAGAGCACTAAGACTCACTATGTACTTTGAGACTCACTATGTATAAAGGGACACACTTCAATATCCAAGTGGATGTATGTATGTTTCCACTTAGATAGCCAAGTGTGTCATAATGAATTGAAGAAATACTACATTCGTTTCAAAATTATTAAGAAACCAATTACACCCGTAACTTTATTTCTCACAAAAGATATGTACGGAACATATTGCCAAATGTAAATAAATCAAGACTACATAATATATGTCTGTCCAAAATACGTACGTATAAAGTTAATAAATTAATGTAAACTATTTCTAAGTTTGGTTATTCTAAAACGGTGAAGCTGTGGGTACTGAAATCCTGGCAAAAAACTGAAACCCAAATGGCCTGACGGTGTCAAGAAGAGCTACACACCACTTTCGTGAGAACCAACCAGTGTAAATAGTGACTTCAATTCAATAGACGTGTTGTCCCAAGTCTTAGAAAAGTCGACTGATTCACCAAAACGATGCCTGGAAGCTCCATTGTGGTAAGCGGTTCCATTCCAGAATAATCATTATGTCATCACCATCACTATGTAAAATATCAACATTTCAAATCCATGAAGCCTACACTTGCTGGGTAAAGCAAATAAATATTTTTTATTTTGTAAATCAATAGCATGCGTACACTACATTTCTATACATAATGTCCATAAAAGATATTACCTGGCATGCATGCCCATTACAGGTACACACAACATTGACCGTTAAATAACTATTATGGTGAATGTTGTGTTGTATTTGGTAACATTGTAACACCTGACGTTACAATGTTATGAGTAAAATAATAAAAAATCTAAATAAAACTTAAAATAACTCTACTGACACTATTTTGATTAAAAAGCAAAATAATAAAAAAAAAACACCAAGGACAAACAATGCGAATTAAACAAAAGAAAATAAAGTAAAATAAAATAGAATGTTAGCATTTGTTTGTGTTTTCCGCTTTAGCGTTCCTAAATTCATATAGAGAGGCTTGGTTCTCTCTGTCTTTCAGTGAGCATATGTCATTGTATTCTCTGCATATCCTTGTCAGGGGTGCGTTTAGACCTACATTAGATTTGCGGAGGGGAATGTGAAAATTCCTGATGATGGCATGTCTTGGCAGCAGTTTCGATGGGATAGAAAAGAGGCTGCGTTACGTTAGATCGCTACATTTTATTGAGCTGTGAAAGATACGAGATTAATAATGCGGCTCCGGTTACGAAGAGAATTCATGTTAAACTGTTGTAAACGGTGCTCACAGGGATAGCGATGCATGATACTCTGTGATATTTAAGCAGGATGTTTAGATGATTTTTTGTAAAATTTCCACTCTTTGTGAATGGACAGCAAAAAAAGTATTCCAGGCAACTATAAATATATATACTAGAGTGTTATACAACACTAATCTTGTTTTTAGAAGCCCCAAGCCGCGAGTATTTCGTTTAATATAAACTTTTATAAAAAATTGAGCAAGTTTTTACAAAGTCACTTATATGTGGTTTAAATTTAAGGATGCTATCCATAAAAACGCCTAGATCTAATCCACTTTTGCTAATCCGTGTCGTACAGCTTATAGGAAGTGGGTTTAGATTTTTTCTTTCTAGAAAACATTACAATATGATGGTATTTCTGAGCATTTAGGGTGATTTGATTAGCTTTAAACAACGATTAAATATTTTTATTTTATTATTTCATTATGCGCGGATGGTTCACTTTGTCAAGTGCCTTACTGAAGTCGGTGGCTTCATATCCATCGTCAAGTGTATCAGAGATATCGTTTACGTATTTGGCTAGACTGATTTGTGTAGATCTGACTATTTTAAAGCTATGTCGATTATCGGAAAACTTGCTTTCTACGTAATTTCTAAGAATAGGACATTATGAGACATTCCAACATCGTTGAGAAACCAGATAAAATTGATATTGGTCTATAGTTTGTTATATCTTCTACTACTATCACCTTTTTTTAAATATTGGAAGTATCTCGTGTAGTCCCTTTTCCCATTTGTCTGGAAATACTCACAGCTCTAGAGAGCGGTTAAATAAAATGCTCAAAGCTTTGCAAGCTTTGATGAAAACCGGTGGGATAAAGTCAGGGCCAGCATCTTTAGTTTTGTCTAAAACTTATTTTTCTCTAATTTTAAAATTGTTTAGAACGTTCGATGGCTCGGGAAACATTTGAATTTTTTGTTAATTTGTATAAATAGTAAAAAAATGACAGGCAAATATTTTAACTATATCGGTTCCATTATCAGCTACCGTATTATCCAAGTGCATCTGAGCCAGAATGGTATTGGTATTGATGTACTGTTTATTTTTTATTTAGTGCCAAAAAATGCATGAATAAAATATACCCAGATTGGTTTATAATAATAATATTTATTGTACCAATACCAATATAATACAATTTGTTCAACGTAAAACCAGTATATCTCACACATTAAACCTGAAATAGCCTGTGTTGCCAAACTAGGTAAAAAACCTGTATTTCAGCTTACGGCGCCATTCCCCACGAGAATTTTAACTTAACTAGCATCAACGGACTATGTTCGTCAAATAAAGTAGAATATATTATAGTGTGACCATACATCAAAAATGAATGAAATGAAATGTGTGAAGTGAACCTCTCTCTACGTGTAAGTGTGTACGTGTAAGTATGCGTGTGTATGTGTGTGTGTGTATTTACGTGTATATACGTCAGTGTCCATGTGAGTTGTGGTGTGCGTGTGTATGAGAGGATGTGTAAGTGTTGAGGTAATAGTTTGTTAGTTGAGAAATCTTATGTTTGAGTGAAGACCAACATACTAATTTCAAAGTTTCAAAGCTGCTTACATAGATACTAAGATATAACTGCTAAGAGTTCCTTAGTTTTCCTATATCCCAAACTTTAGAGCCAATCGGTAAACTTAAACTTGCACTGTGTTTTATTAAGAGGGTAAAAAAGGATGATACTATTGACCTTATTATAAACATATGTACAATAAAACTTTCGAATAAACAAAGTGTGAGGGATCCTTTTGGTTTCAAAAACACTATTTCTTCTCCCGTCTATATCTTTTGTCGGTTCATAAGATACGTCATTGTGTTGCTTTATTACTGTACTCAGTAAGAATAATTGCCTTACTGTTAGCATCTTCCACTGTTCATAAAGTACGGCCGTTGGAAGTTATGTTACTTTAAGCAAGTTTTTATAGGCATAACGCATTAGAACTTGCATGTATTGACAGTATTGAGATCTTTAATCGTCATTATAATGGGAATCCCTTTGGAATATTGGGCCTCTTAATGATTATTTGCTGTTTTTTTTTATTTTATCATATAGGGAGCGAACGACCATACGGGTTACCTGATGGTAAGTTTCTATGATCACCTGGAACTCAAGGGCCACAAGTATGTTGCTGAACTTTGAACAACTTATTATTATAAAAACAGGTTGTACGTTTTTCTTCTAAAAGATCTTTATAAATACAAACTCGAAGTAATTTAAACAATTTTTTTTTATTCAAAAGATTCTAACAAAACATTGAAGTTTGCCAATATCAAACTGTATTACCGAAGTAATAACAGTTTATACTACCTTCTGTGGGTGTATTGTAGGTAAATTGAGTTTAAAAAGAAAACTTGACAGTGTTCGGCGTAGGCTTTGTTTAAGCAGAAATGTTCGGTATTGCAAAAGTATATTTTATAACTAAATATACTTTTTGTTCAGTTTTCAATAACATCATTAATTATTCCATTATAAATGTATTACTCCTGAATTTGTGCTATTCTTGCCTACTGAAAAGAAATGAATATCATGATTTTTATAAATAGGTAACTAAAATATTTCTCGGTGTCGTTATTTCATGATGCTAGAGAATAGAACTTTCCATCAATCATATTTCGTAAGATACATTTTCTGCAAATATAGCTTGGCAGGTTGCCTATGGTTATAATAGTTTTGGTCAAGAAAATGAGAGAAACTTTAACAGTATGCTTACTTAAGAATCGTGAGATTCATTAGTTCTTTGGTTAGGCATGGTATAAGGGGTAAAAGAGTAGACTCGTCAACTGATAATAATAATAAATTTATTTATCTCACAAGGTACAGGTTACAGAGTATCATAATTACATGTATTGAAATAAAATAATATAAAGTTACTTAATGAGAGCTGGAGTCTATACTAGGCTCAAAACCTGTATGATAGATCTCCAGGCCCACCCTATGTCCGACAAATATCAAACATGAATAATTTAAAAACAGTATTTCTGCAGCGAGAAAGAAAATAAAAACTATGGTTATTCTATAAATATTAATAATAATCGAGATCTACGTACGTAGGTACGTCTGTTTGCGTAGGTGTAGAGTGTACTTGATTATGCATAATATGTGCGAGTTTAAGTATGAGCGCGTGATGGTTACGGACTACCGCTGCCCACGGGCACTTGCAAAGAATCACAAATGCACTTTGAGTACATAGAATTACGGGAGTTTTGGTATGTTGGGCCCCCGATAACCTCACTTACTCTGTGAAGTTAAACAAAAGCATTGCTTAACGCCAGCTTTCTGATAGAGTGCCACCTAGAAAATATTTACAATGATAAATGTGCGATGTTAGGCAGAAACGATACAATATAATAACTTTTGTATGAAATTGTTAAATATTTAAGATGGGTCTACCCTTTATAGCAGAACTTTTTATGTCATAATATTATTTTGCATAACAACGGATAGCTAGAATTAGGTTAAGATATCTTGAATGTGATAGATGACCCTTTATAGGTCTCTGCAGTGTGGTGAATCGAGTTATAACTGAGGCGAGACGACTACCTTGGTTGATCAGATCAACAAGGCCGCGGTCATTGCTAAACGGTTATCTTTCAGTGACCTGTCATTGTGGTAAGTGGAGAGTGTCTTAATGGGCTTGTCCAGGTAGTCGGCTTGCGGGAAAGCGTTGATGCTGATGATACTCTGATGAGGATCGAGCGGTCCAAGTCCACCGTCGGCGCACGGTAGTCGGTCGATCCGGTAGCATAGGGGCCAATGCAACATCAGACAAGAGGAATTCATGTGTCTGACCTTGCGGCCTTGAGCATTCAGCTGTAAAAGTTGATTGACTCACTATAAGCTTAAGTGCACATTGGATGGAAATTTGAGCACAACCAATAACAATGTATTTAACTATTTCAAATCCTTACTTTGATTCCCTCTTATCACGGTGTCTTGTTGTTCATTGGAACGTTAAAAAGCCGGTGGAAAGATGTCCAGTCAGGGTAGATTCTTACAGCCTAACGCGGAATCTGGTCGGGCGTTAGACCTCCCCCATAGTGGGGAGGAGCTGGCTACGTGTTTCATAGCTGAAAACTTCTTTACTCAGGCTAGGGTTAGTTGAGGTACCATCACACTATTCCAAAAACACTTTTAAATTTAGTTGATGAACATATTTTGTCCAGTAAAATATATTATGAAATTGAATAGTCAAAAAAGTGTTGTCTTTATAGGTCTTACCTGGAGGTATTTAGTTGATTTTAGCAATATAACCAGTAAAGATCAAAACTTGTAAACAAATGGTGTGAGAGGTCTATGGACTCCCGGTCGGAACAAAGTTCCTTTCGCTTTTAGGTAGACGTCATTTTAATTTATATCATAAAATATTGATATTTTAAATAGAGTTAAATTGGAAAAAATACTATAAAGTATATTTATTGTGTATATAATGAATAATCACTAATTAAACACTGAATAATCTGGGATAATAAGGTTAATAACAAAAAAAAGTGGCGTGAGAGATCCATGGACGCCCGGTCGTAACGAATTTCCTTTCGCTTTGGTAGACGTTTATGTGTAGTGTCAGCAACAGGTCTTGTTACACATTTTTCGGTGTCGCTCCCATCCGCTCAAAACGTGTAATGGTATTCATTTGACATTACAAATAGACACTTCAATTTTATTTGGTTTGGTGGTTTAGTTGTCTTGTTACAGTTATTTACATGTTTCAATCAGTGTGCAAAAGTCAAATAAAATCAGTAGTCGCGGTTAATATTTGTAATATAACATTCTAATGTACTTTATACAAACAATTTAACTCGTTTGATTACCCACTCAACTTAATTGTCATAAACCAAAGCCATTTTCGACGCTCTATGTGGCAATACAAGTACTGCAACGTCTAGAGGTCGCGCCTATGATTCAAACTTTGTTCAAAGTCTTAGCCTATGCCTTGGCCTTTCAAATATATACAGTGTAAATATTAAATATTATTGACGGATTAAGAATACGGAATGTCACCGCCCCTATTCATCCCGTGGGTGTCGTAAGAGCCGACAAAGGGAGCAAACTACGCAGGATAACAGCACTGCAAAGACTTCTCTTTGAAAACTTGACAAAAACCCTTTACTAACCCGTATGGCCAGGGTGGTATAGTAGGCCAAAAGCTCCTTTCTAAGGGGAAGCATATGTCCAGCAGTGGACTATTATAGGCTGTTGATGATGACGATGATGAAATATTTACAAATGAATATTTTGTATGGATATTGTTGCAATAGAACATGGCTATGCTTAATTTGAGTCTTAATATTTTAAAAGAATGCCAATTGAAGTTATTACTATTCAGTTCTATTACAGCAAACTTTCTGTGAGCCATTACCCAAACTAGGTTGTGTCCGCTTTTTCGATCTTTTACGTGAAGCGACTGCCATCAGACCTCCACAACCCAAGTACTAGGCGATATTTAGGTTCTGTAGAAAAACAGTTGTCAGACTTTTTTGCCAAGTTACGATTGCACCAAACCAAACTTTAAAATGTACTTTTAAAAAACAAAAACACACATGAACAAACAACAATGCAGTACTTTCGTAATGAAACCTCGTAATCTAGGAAAAAGGAGGCTTGCACCTTTTTTAATTACAAACGCTTTAGCAAACGCTTTGTACTCTCTACGTAGAATGAGTAAATTCACAGTGCGATATAAAAGCAGGACTTAAACGTAGGTACGAAGCTTTAATCTACTAAAACACATTTGAAGATAAGTTTCACGATAATGTCAATCCCAGTGATTTTACTTTAATCTAGATTGAGTTTCAGAAAATTTGGGTATCTTTTAAGAGCTGTAAAAAGTGTATCTCTTGTGAAAACAGTCGCGTCTAAGCTAATAAATTCTTCTTAAATGGTTGTCTCAATGTTTATTAACTTTAATCAGATAGTCTGTCACATTATTCCATTAGGTCACCCAAAAACAAAATGTGAATTTAAAACGAGGTTTGTCATGGATTAGACAACAATATTATTTAACAATATACACGTACTTCCAGTTAAATAACACATGAAGAACTTGGTAATAAATACTTGACACTACAATCAGTCATTGTATTTTTTATTTGCTTTCCGACTCATAAATTCACCTCGCAATATTTGGTGGGCATAAAATAAATTTTGCGTATCGAAAATTACAGACTTTATATGTTGGTTTTATTCAGGATGGTGGCCATTAGAAGATTAAACTACAGACACATCTGTCATTTGCTATATTGCAATCATAATTTGACTGCGCCTGGATCCTGCCGAAAAAATATGAATACCCTCCGCTTACATTGGGCGGTAGACTCAAATTTCACAAGTTGTATTGCATGATAAAATTTGAGGATGATTTTTTTATTTTATTATGGAAGTACAAATCCTTCTCGCAGTCATAAGAGGGTTATTTTAAAATTCTGTTAGTAAACACTATTTTAAAAAGGAGAATTCATTCAGTTAACTGTACGTATTTTGTGCCTCCGTCAAAGCGAACTTTTTTATTTCAACTGCAGCATGGCTATTAGCCAGAATGAAAGCTTGTATATGTTATTCATTATTTCTTCTTTATTGATAAAGCAAATGCCTAATTATTGAGATCTTACTTCCTTTATTTACCTTGAAACCTGTTAATTATGTCATGGTTTGCATCTCGTCCACTGTGGTTTTCAATTCACCGACAACGTCTTTCGTTCAATGCAAAACATGTGTTCACATATATGTACCCTATCAGTCTATACATCTAAACAGTCGTTAAAATTACATAAAATAATGTGCAAATCAATTCTCTAATAATCTTAAAAATCGCGAAGAAGAAAAGACAAATCGAAACCATCTATGTAAAGTAAATAAAGTAAAAGTTAAAGTGAATTTGAAAGATCACTAACGTCCTTGGCTAGACGATTTATTTTATTTCTTAGATGAATAAGGTATCATTACTACCCACTTATTGTTAATTAATATGTTGTTCTCACCTATGAACTAAATAATCATATTATTATGTTACTTTTGGCAAAATATTTTATAATCTCACGTTCTCAATCCACTTCAGCTTAAACTGCTCTTAATGGTGTGCAATATTAAATTATCATTCTAGAATTTAATTACAATCTGATTTGATTTTACAGCCTATATAGATGGATATAATATAATAACATCGCTTAGGGTTTAATTTAACTGTGGCTACTGAGTCAGTAAATCCTTTTACTGATTAGCTTGAGAAGCCTGCACATCCAGATTTATTCAATAGAAAACCATTTACCGCCATCGGATGAACAAATTACATTAGAACAGCGGTATAAAATCGAATCTGATCTACAGCTATAATTAAACCACAAATTGAGTCGTAAATGAGATAACTTCATTGATACACAATTGAGCTTTACATAATGGTACTGTTTCACTAGAACAGCGTGTAACGATAACGACCGAACAACTTCAAATTTTGAATTTAGTTTATATCTTTAACTGTAAACCTATTCCTTGAAAAGAGACGAGGTCTCAGCCTAGTCTAAATAAATAAGGCACTGTTTCGTCCTAGTGCAATAGGTACCCTGGCCTATGCACCACTGACCATTTTCCATCTCCTCTACGCTTTTGTCTCTACATTCTCGCACATTATATGACTTAGTTTCACCATCTTTGTGAATGCAGAGAGACTTCGAACATGTGGATGATTCTCCAGATACTCCGGATAATATGACATAAGCACTTAACAATGTTAATGTTGACTTGGACTATATTTGTAAATATAAGAACGCGTAGAGACTGAAGATGCAGGGTGCAAAACTTGTATTCGATCAACTCAATATTGTTGGAAGTCCCCGGATAACCTCTAAAATTGACTATAAATACTACTACCTCAATTACGCATTTGCTACGATATATACATTACTTCTAGCGATAGTACCTTTAACCTGATGATATGAAATATATGGACCTTTATGTTATCTAATTAGGTACCTTATATAGTGGTGAAGTATTCTGAAAAAACGAGTGCCCCAGTGCCGAGATTACTGAGTTTTTTTAGTAAGGTCTTTAAAACTATAAGGCAAGCAGCAAACAGGGGCTAGTTACTTCCTCGTGCCGATTTAACGTATTGATACCAAGAGTTTCGCATGCATGGCCGTCCTAAAGGCAATGGAGGCGTTTCTGGAAGGAGCTTGGTTGGCTCACCTAGCTAACCTCTCCTAGCGCATAAAGGACCACTCTCGAGTCTAATTATGGAAATCGAAGTCCACAACCAATACCAGGAGTTTCCCACAAAACAATATCTAAAACTGCTTCGCACATCTTTCTGAACACTGAATCAACTGTCACTCACCGAAGTTTGTAAAAAATTCCTTGACTCCAGTACACAATCTATTCAAAAATAAAAATAACTGTATTTCGTTAAAAGACAAATTTTCGTAAGAAGAGGCTCTGAATATAATCTGATGTATCAAAACACCATGGTGTATAATAAATCGTACAAGACTGCGGTACATATTTGGCCAAGTCATAAAGTTAACAGCATCAATAAAATATGCGTTATCTGACGCGTGTAAAATTGAGTACCACCAAAATATTATACCAAATTTATACATGGAAAAGAAATGTATTCATTTATGAAGAACTGATATTAGTTTTTGTGAAACATTTTATTCAGAAATCATGTTAGATTTTTCTACAAAACCAATATTTGTGGTTTCGTAAAATTCAGGGGCGGTGAACTTATAATTCAGAAGAAATATCAAAGAGGAATACAAGCACATAATCCACATGATAATTAGCCATCAAAATTAGAGGTTCGGATAAGCCTCCAGTAACTTTACTCACTCAGTAATATACAACGAAGGAATTGCTACGCACCGGTTTTATATGAGGCCCTAGTACCAATCCAGTCGTGCCGGCCTATACAGTATGTGCCGAAGCATGTCTCTTTTACTGAGACGTTTCTAAAGTTCTTTCTACATACCGATATAAATACATATGTGTAATCCGTGTGTGTCCGTGTGGTGACGGATTAAGAATACGGAATGTTATCACCCCTATTCATCCTGTGGGTGTCGTAAGAGCCGACTAAGGGAGCAAATTACGCAGGAAAACAGCACTGCAAAGAGAAGAAAAACTTGAAAGAAACCCTATACCAACCCGTCTGGCCAGCGTGGTATAGTAGGCCAAAACCTCCTTGCTAAGGAGAGGCCTATGTCCAGCAGTGGACCATTGTAGGTTGATGATGATGATGTGTATAGGTACATTGATATGCCACAGAATGCTAATACAGTTATTAGTAAACTGTGTCTGTATAATGAACAGCTAATATCTACTATTCCCCATGGCAATTATGAGGTTGCTATTACGTTTGTATATTACATTCATGGTTACGTGACAACAGCTGTTAATTAAATCCATGCTTCTATATTTAAATTCAAATTCAAATTCAAATTCAAATTATATATTTGCTATAAATGGGGTGGTACATGTTGTGGTATTAAAGGTTCAATATATTGCGAACAGGCCCATTTAGCCATAAAGATAGCATGCAAAAAAATAAAATTTTATATGTACAATAAGCCTGTTGCAATATATAGAAATTAGTGGACTGATTTATATCAAGAAGTAAGCATTTAAGGATATCATTGTGTGCTCTTAGTATGCAGATAGATGTCTTGTATATTTGTACTCAACGCTAAAGTAACAAGGCATACTAAATACTTTAACGTTTATTGGCACCGCCAGACGCCAGCTATGAAGAGCGCCAGAGTATTTGCCATTTTGGTTGAAAATTATTAAACATTTTGTCACAGAAATGTTTATATTGATCTGTTGAGTTGTATAGAATTTTTAATATTGCTTTAAATCTCTTGCATCACATGACATAAACTATGTATTTAATGCGAAGAATTACAGAAAACAACCATAGATTTTATATTATATGGCGCTATTTCAAAAATAATTGCAGTTCACACTTTGTATTAGCAAAGTTATATTCGGTTACATGTAGTTTTTCTCATAGTTAACAATCTCCAGCTCGAAATACTAACTCAAAATGAACGTACAAATTTTAAAACGCAAATTAATACCCCCCAAATTAATAATAAAAATTTGCTTAGGAATGTATTGATTCACCGCAGACCATTATTATCGTACCATTAAATTACGCGATTCTCATTTAGTTTAACAATTATAAAAGCTATTTCAACCTATATTTCATGAATCTTAATTGTAATATTTTTGAGATGCGCTTGATACCTTAGAAAATATTTTGACTCATTTTATATTTTGCCTACCGATCATAACAGAATAATAAAAAATTTCTTTTTATGTAAATTATGTGGTACATTTTAACAATGTATACCTTATGTAAGATAAATAAGTGAATTACACTATCTTCCTGAAATTCTTAATCGCAGTAAGTAACTTAGTAAGAGTTACTAATAAAATTAATTCGATATTTACCATTGAATACGAGGGTTCGAGTCGATACCATTGCTTTCCCAGATTTTATGTAGTCGCAAATCTTGGGTTTTATTCTGTTCCTACACAGTATATTACAATCTAAACGTAGCCCGAAGCAGGAGACGTCAATTTGGGTAAAAGCCTTGAACTTTTAGTAATCTATCGCTGGTCCCCGGAAACTTAGAAGATAAGATAAATTTATACCGCTTGATTGAATAAAGTTTTGAGAATTAATTATAGCACCTAGTCAGACTTTCTTGTGATCAGATCTTTTTTATGCCTCCTTTATTAGATATTATTTTTGCTCTGAAGGAAAAGTATTTCTCAAACTTTTGTTTATATTTTAATGAGAAAAGATTAATGTGATACCAAGCTGTCCATAACTTTTTAATCACAGTCTAAGTCTAGGAAAAAAGATATTGGATTTTGAATATTTGAATTTTTGGTTAAATACTAACATATTGTCAATGTTTTGTTTGAAACTAGATAGCCTTATGATAGCAAATGTCTGAAAATATTTTTTTTAGTTTATTACTCATAAGCAACCCTAATTTTAACAACGACTCTCTTAATGATGTAGGTTATTTGTACATATTTGTAAAAACTTAAAAACGTCTTTGCTCACCAAGAAGTTTTAATACTATCAATAAATAAATAATAAAAAAATGAAAAATAATAATTGCAATAAATATACTTCAATACACATTTACACAAGGCAGAAGCAATGGTCGTGTAAGTCATGCGTATGAGTGACAAACGACAAATATGACAAGGTGAGTGCGGAACTCCGGATCCAAACGACGACGTATTGACATTTTGAAAATACCAATGCATATCTATTTATGTGCCATTATCATCATTTTGTTCAGGTTTTTTAACTTGCTACTAACTATAGTCTATTTATTTAGTGCAGCAAAAATCGTTTAAAAAGAGTCAAAAATATTCTAAATTATTTATAATTATGTTGATTGACACTCTACCGTACGAGTGAACCCGTGGGCAGAAGCACATTCATAATCATAAAAGGTGAACCTTCGGTAAGTATATCAGCCAAAGCTATAAAAATCGATAAACGTTCCATAACATAATAATGCCATCACGCATCCCTAGTCCATTATACGTGATGCCGAATCTGACATTACGTACTTAAGTCAAATGAGTTCTTCAAAAATATCATATCTTTTCTAAGATTTATACATGGTAGTGTATTGATAAGTAATCGAAAAAAAATATTTATTAAGTTTACTGTGAGTCCAATTTTTAAACGCTTAAGTTTTAGGTAAATATGTTTCTGCCATCGTTCTTTAGATGACTGATAATAATGGTTTTATATATAATAACTTATTCTTCTGGAAAATTATATTTTGAAATAAATGTAACATTTTAATTACAAATATTTGCATACCAATAATGTGGTAAAATGCAGTGGACAATTTTATATTTTGTAACACCTATAACTGTACCTGTGTTTGCAAATAAATTAATTTGATTGCATTTAACCTTACCAATGTTGATGTAATCGTAGAATTTCAATAAATTCTTTATTACTCTATTTATTTCATATTTTTTTTACATAGATTAAAAGTAAGGAATTTTAATCTATACAAATAATCGTGTCAGTTGTTTAGTTCGTAGAGGTAAAAACCATTTCGTAGAGGTAAAAAAATGAAGTTATAGACGTAACATGGTATATTTTAGCCATTATCCATATAACCATAACGCAGTAAGATTGAGATGATTACTAAATGCAGATATTTCGTAGCTTCATAGAGAATTCGCAATACCGCAGACCATTACTTGTTTTACAATCAAAGATTTTTTTCCATTGAATTTTGGTATGCAGCATTTAGTGGCATATTTTAGAAACGTAGATATTTTAATCACTTTAACCACAAAAGCCAAGTGACAGAGCGCTTCCACACATATACGCTTAAACTTTCAACGCACTTGTGAGTTGCAGGAGCCCAAGGGTGGCGGTGCTCATTTATTATCAGGAGAATTGTTTACCCCTTAGTTCTTACCTTCTTCTGTAATTCGTAGATGTTTCGTAGTAGACGACATTTCCTTTAGGCATGTTATTCTTTTGTTAATCAACTACATTTGTTAAATAACTTATTCGATCATGTCAGTGTTTTTGAATCCACTACGTTTCTCTACAAATGTTATCTACAAATGTTATTTTCCGATAATTGAGTGTAAGACGAGTAGCTACTAATGTACTAACGACCGATACCAAGGATTATAAGTTATTTACGTGATTAGCACAATGCTGTCCTGACTCACGAGCACCAAGAATAAACAACTTAAAAGAAAAAAATAATTAAAAGAAGGTAAAATTTTTTAAATATAATTTGATAATAAGATAAGTTTGGGCGTTTATGCAAAGAATTGATATTAAAAGTTTCCAAGTTTAAGTGTAATTATAAACTATCTTTACTGCATTTTGATAAATTAAGATTTTTTTTAATGTATAAAAATATTTAGGTAATTACACAAACACTTTTTTGTTGCCTGTAAAAAAAGAAGATATTCATTTTTTTTGTTAAAAAATATTTAAAAAAGAATAGGAGAGAGCGGTTGACTAAGCTCAAAAACTCTGTGTCAGAAAATGAGAACGTTAGGGATTAGGTCCCAGTGTCAATCAGTGGTGGCTTTACTAATCTTGCCTAGTAATTGTGCCAGAAATCCTATTATAATGCGATTCAGGATTAATCTGACCCAGACATTAATACGTCTGACATTCTGACTAGCTCCAAATGGAGTGAGCTGTCAAGTCAACATTCACAGGCTTATGTACAGTGATAAGCTACTTGTTACATCAGTTTTGCATTTCCTAGATAAAGAGAAACTAAAACATACAATTGTTTTGTTAAAATTATTTAGTATGTTTAGCTCGTGGTTAATGGGTAAATCTTAGTTTGTAGCCGTGGAAATGTGAATGAATGACGTTTGGTGATTGTAGGGGCAAGTTATCGGAATGTTCCCGAATGTCATGCGAGTTGTATTCATAAACATGATGCCTTCCGTGATTGTCACTAGATGGCGCTCATCGGTTTTTGTGCTAGCAAGTAAAATTTTCTCGACTGTGATTTATATGCGTGTAAGTTGTTCCTTTTATTAAATTGAGAAGAATAACAATGTACAAGTGTCAATAAATACAAGTGAAAATAGCGAGTTTTTAAGTTTAGTAAACAACAATTTTTTTTAACATTTTGTATCAAAAACTAAAATCCTTTAAAACAAATCGATATAGGTATAACTTTATCAATATGAGTGTTTATATTATTTTACAACGTCAATCGATAATATTAATACTAAAGTCATACAACTTATGACTAACTAGACATCAGTCAAGTCAGAGTCAAGTTAAATAAACAATCATGTTGAGATTTCTTTAAATATTTTTGGTGTTATATCGATAATAATTATAAATAGTTTGCAGAGGCAAACTATCCGTTTAAACAATGTTTAACACCTATTGTAAACAATGTCCAGGTTGGATACAGACGATGTGTAATGATCTGATTTGAATCAATATTATTCTATGTAATGGTTACGCCTCTGGCTTATAGCATGTAAAAAGAGAGATGGTAGACACACCGTTGTAGTAGTAGAAGTTTTAAGCTCATCAACGATCTTAGGCGGCTACTGATGACTATTACACAAACCATTATATAAAAATACCCACTATAATGTTAATAACACGTCCTGGTCAGACAAAAACTGTTAAACGAAAGCGCATAAATCCAAAAACATATATTTTACTGTATTAATATTTTAGTTTTTCATCAAGCTGTCACATAAAAGCCGAAAATCCTTAATGATGTTCTCTTTATAATCTCCCAACATTATTTTGAGTATACAATAAGAGTGTTTCAATATTTTCGGCGCCTGAAAAGGACCTTGTTCCAATTTCTTTAGAGGACTTAGCAATCATCAACGTCTGTGAGTGGCAAATGAGAGCAAATTCAACGTAGATGTCAAACAAGCGAACTCAAAGAGGCTCTAATGAGTCCCAAATTCAAGTGTTACGGCATTCAGCGTCTTTGTTGAGTGAATATACCTGCGATGTTCCCAATCAGCCTGCCACCCTTGCCTAATTAGTGTTGTCGGGTAGAAATAATGTTTAGGAATACTTCTTTGAAGTTTTACTTTCATGATACATTATTTATATTCTGTTTTATATGGTATATCATTCACTAGTGCTGTGAATATGTTCCTTACAGGCTTATAATTTCATTAGTAGTAATGCATGTATATTAGGAGTGATATTTCTAATTCTATCTTTTTTGTATTTTTGGATGCTCGTACAGATCAATGTTATGATCTGGCCATGACAGGTACATGCCACAGTATAATGAACATAAACAACCAAAATTTGGGAAACAAAAAATAATTGTCTTTTAATTCGCCAAAAACAGCGTTCTTGTCCTATAAATATGTCAAGTATTATTACTTATGTACTTATTAGGTTATAATCTAAATTAAACCAGTCTCTGAGTTGAATAACAAAATACAAAACACAACTAAATTCTAAAAGACTGGGTGTCTGGTATTTTATGATAGTAGAAATAGGAGCGTTATAGCTTTACTCGTTACTACTCGTATATAGATGTTATATTTATAATATTCCGAAAACGACATAACTCAGATTTTTTCCTTAGTTTTCAGTTTCATTATAGAAGGAAGGATACATATTCCTACAATATTCCTTCCTAGTACAAGTTAAGTGTTCATACTGTTACGAGCAAGATATATAATATATAAAAGATGTCGGTGCAGCTGCTCTTCCAAACGTATACGTCTTAGTATTCGGAAGTCCGTTCCAGACAAACACAAATATTCCAGAATCAGTCACGCGTTACTTGCAGCGCCAGGATCAGAACTACTCGTATTAACCACAATCTTAATCGATAGTCGATACTAGATGGCGCTATCCTCCATACAATCCATACAATCGAACCATTTAATCCTATGGCGCAACAATACAAACATTTGAGATCTGTTTAAAATATATAATGTGAATGTACACTTTATTTCAAGGAGTCACATTATTATAAGATAAAAATAGTAATAATTACTCAGTGATAAGTATGAATAAGACTTATATTGTATTTAAGTTATGATAAAGATAGGTTTATTAGTTATGTTAATACTAGAAACTACTAATAATAATATAATAAATAAATCATACGCAACTATATTACTATACTCCGTAAGTTAATTCAGTCAATTTCGAAATACATTCAAATTTCTGTTCATATTATGGTGTGATGACATTCAAATTTCTTAACTTATAGACTAAGATATACGAGTAGCTTAGAAATCGTAGTCGCAAACATGGCAGACGTCTATCTACCATGTTTGCTTCTCTGATTTCTATATATGGTTTTTCCTGGACAAGAGTCGCCGTAAACCAATGACATCTCATTCATTATGGTCGCAACTGATTTTCCTTGCTTGGTAAGGAAGTTAATAACGGCACGATATTCGATTTTTTCCATGTTTCACTTTTCACTCCCGATTATGTTGCTTGGTTGACGATAACTCAAAGACTAATTGTCTAATAACAATGAAACCTGGTATTTATACTAATTATGAGTCACTGAACACGTGACGATTCTAATGAGCCTAATCACCCCCCTCCAACCCTCTCATTCCGCGAACTTAAAAAGGCACCCTTGTATGTTATAGTGTTAAATTTTACGTAATTATTTTTCAAGAAATATACTCAATAACAAAGCCAATAAAAAAAGTATAAACCTCAAAAAGCGGACCTCGTATTAAATGGAATTTGATGAAAAGCTTAGAATAAACAGGACACAAGTGCAAGCGGAAATTAAAGGGACCCGGCCGTATCCGCCGGTTGTTCGCTGTATAACGTCGCTATAGAAAAACAACAATATCCCGTACAAACAAACAAGTATCCTGATTAATGTTTTGGTTGGACGATGAAATATAAAACAAAATAATACTTTATTAAAAACTATATTACCTTGTCGTTAGTTAGATTCGAGGTTGGACGATTTTGTTTATTTAGGACTACACGCTTTTACAATATTGTTTTGATTTTATATACTTATTAGATAAAGTTTGTATACCATTATCAAATTTATTTCTGTACTAGCCTTGGTTTTATTCTAAAGACATGTTTTAGATGTAGACATGTTCAAATCTATTTATAGAGATATAAAGTAGATACAAATGTATCTTGTGATATACCTTCTTTTAGTGACGTGTTTTACCCACTATGGATGTTTTTCATTTTAATTTAATTGTATACACCTACCCTTTCTTAAGATAGAAGTCTCTTTTAAAATAGATTAACATTACGGATGGCGGAGTGATTTAAGCTGTCATCTCGGCGTTTCCGTTCGGGACGGAAATGTTGCAGGTTTGATCCCCACATGGGACAGTGACAATGAGTGATGATTCACAAATTGTTGTTCTAAGTCTGGGTGTTCTTTGTGTCCGTTTCATGAATGTTTGTGAAGTCTCCCAGGATATATCCCTAGTGTGCGAGTTATCAAAGTACACGAGCTTATAAATAATCAAGAAATTATAGTACAACCATTCCATTTTCTAGAAATGTATCGTTCATTACGGAGGATATACAGGTTTACCGCCATTGTACTGTTATAAGTATACTCGTATACTACAGCTAATAACTAACAATATAAATATTACAACTTAATGGTTTAACAAGCTTTTTCCAAAGTCAACTAAACGTACAAAGATCTAAGAAGATTTAAGAACAAAGGAAAATATCTATTATTTAGTTATTTACAAGTTAGATACTTTTGTTTCGTACAAACATTGTACGAGTATCGACTTAGGGGACGTTTCATCTGTAAATATCTCCGGACCGAAAAAAAAAAATGTACTCAAACTTCAAAGTTACTCTTTAATTGCTAGTGCAATGGGTGACGGAAATCACTTAATATCAGGTGACCTGTCAATTTGTTTTTCCCTATTTTATTATATTGCAATAAATAAGTTTCGATAAGAGAACATGCCCCTAAATTTTATCGTTACATTTAAAGTTATTGCCATGATACACATCCGACGCTCCGATGTGATATGCCATCAAAACTATTTTACATCAACTATCAGATACAACACGTGCAGAATCAGAAACTGAAAAAATATTGAGAAACATCATCCTACGGCACAAACTTTAATTTTTATATGAATGGCGTTATAGCTACCTTAAAAAAATAAAGTACTTTGGCAACCCACATTTCTACTTAGGTAATGTATATCCTTCTCGTATAATTAATTTAGAACACTCTACACTCCCGTAAAGACCCTATTCATAGAAATAGGTGCAAGAACACACGCACCCGTATCCTTTTAAAAGCCTTCAGTATACCCATACTGAAGGCTTTTAAAAGGCACTTAATCAAACGCACGTAAGTACACACGCCGCTAATCACACTAAATGAATTTACCCACAACCTGCTACTCAGTAGCTACTACCATAACACGAGGGTTTGTTCGTGTGTCTATATTTAATAATATAATGTATTAAATAAAACATTGATGCCATTTTAACAGACCATGTAAAAAAATTATTAAATCATATATGTTACTGGAATACATACGAGTACATATGTAAAAAGAATTTTGCAGTACCAACATAACTATATTTAGAAGAAAGAAGAAAATACTCAGATATAAGAATAAAGTCCCTGAATAAACCCCACGAACAAAAATTTGGCAACTACGCCAAGGGCTTTGTCGCGTTCCCTAACCAATAAAAAGCTATGAAATAATTAGTATTAATTTCAAAATAAAAAATAATAATTAAAATAGGTAAAAGTATGGCTGGGCTGAGAATGATCCGATCCAAAAAAAACTGGCTAGTTTTTCAACGTGATAATTCGCGTAAAGTATTCGCTTAAAAAAAATACTTTGGAAACATCGGTTCGTGGATAGTTTTTGAAAAAGAAAACATTAGAAACGATTAGAATCTCAAAAAAAAAACTCGATTTTGCGTCCCTCATTTTTCAGCTTTTGTGACTCGTAGGTAATCTTTTCGGGGCTTCAATGAGATCTTTTAATACCGTTTTTTTGAAAAAAAAATCGTTGCAAAATAATGAAAAGATTTTGCACAATTTGCGAAAATGTATAATGTAATAGGTGTAATAGGTGCTTTGGAAAAAACGTGCGAGATGGTAAGAAAGCATCCTACCACAATAAAAAAAATTGCATTTTTTTCATTACGTGTCGCCCTACAACCCTAGCAAAATTTTGAATCTCCCAGTTGCATGACAGAGTCGTGCATTATTAGTTAATAATTCATCAATTTTCATGTTGAGTTGTTTATTGTTGAGCATGCAATAGAAGTCGGCTTTGATTGGTTGTACACAAAGATCTGATATCAATCACCACGCGGGCGGAGTCGCAGGAAAAAGCTTAGTAGCACTAATACACTTTTTAACACAAGACATTTGTTGGATATTTCATAGCATACAATAAAGAACCTGCAATTAAGTCTTACGTATTCTTTAGCTTCAGATTGTAATTAGCGAAATGTATGTGTACTACATTGATCAAGCGATAAGTTGAGTTACTTCACCTTTTGCTACGTCATGCCCTGGTATATTAGTAAGGAAAGTAATAATCGACATGACACGGCAAATATACAAAAAAAAAAAAAAACTGTCTGCAATGCCAATGAAAATCAAGACAGGAAAATCATTTTACTGAACATTCTCACCACCACCATAATCTAAACCAAGCCTAGACTATAAAAATAGTATTAACACCTTGCCTTACCTTACCAAATATTTTCTTCATTCAAAGGCTATGCTAATGCACAGTCATATTATAAGAAAATCCATGCCTTCTGTACTACAGACCTAACATTTAGCAGGAAACTAGTTTGTATGTAGGATGTTACGTTAGCTAAAAATGCTTTAAAGAGGACTACGGGCTCACGCATGTTTATAAGGGAGCCTATTCGTTTTTTGTAAAACAGGCCAAAACTTGGGCGCTTGAAACATTATGTAACGCCACGCCATGCCAAGTCATATCAAGCCAAGATAAGCCATATGAAGCTAAGCCAAGCCATTTAAAGCCAAGCCAAGCCATACCAAGTCACGCCAAGCCAATGCAACGCCACGAAAGTTTAGCGCTAAATCGTGAGTCAAGCCAGACATTAATCGTCGGTGACGTCACATCCAACTGTCAAGCCATGGTTATAAATTCATGACCCGCTCATTTAGTGGATCATTCTGTTATGTAGACTTGGATAAGTCGGAACTCTTGCCAAATTATATACGTTTACAATTTATAAGTATGTTATAAGTATAATCATGTATGTATGTATTTATAAGTATAAACAATAAATAAATAATTAATGAATAAGTAAAATTTTTCGTCTATTGTCATTTGTAACAATTAAAATAAATTCTTAATTGTTGTATAAGAGTGTGTTAATAATTTCTATGTTAGTCGTATATGTTTAAGATTTCCTTTGAAGATATTACCATCAGATTAAATATTTGCACCCACAGCTAAATAATATAAAATTAAGCAAATTGGTTCAGTCGTCGTTCGACTAGACGGGCTCTGACACCCCACAGTTTTTGTAATATATAGCGTCAATCCTCCATAATGCGGCGGTAAGACCCGTTATGGAGGATTGGCTCGAGAGGCGTCACGGGACCCTCTCATACCGATTGACGCAGGTGATCACTGGGAAGGGATGTTTCGGAGATCACCTGTGTCTGATCCGCAAGGAGCCAACGCCTGAGTGCCACCACTGCGATGGCCAGACCGTGGACACGGCTCTCCACACGCTGGCAGAGTGCCCGGCGTGGGTTGAGCAGAGGCGAGACCTCGTGGCGGCCATCGGAGTGGGAGTTCTCTCGCTCGATAGCCTGATTGCGGCTATCGTGCGGAGCGAGAGTGCGTGGAACTCTGCCGTCTCCTTCTGCGAGCAAGTTATGCTGGGCGGGTCCGGGAGAGGTTTAGAACTCTCCCGGCACGCCAGGCCCGGGCACGGGCCAGGCAGCGCAGGCGACTCAGGCGCCGGAGGTCGCAGAACGACCTCCGTCCTCCATAAGCGCAGGCCTGGGGGTGACAGGTGAGGCCATCTGTCACCCTAGCAGAAGCAGGCCGGGGTGGCGGCGAGCGCGTTGCGAAGCGCGCTCGCTTCCAGGGAGCACAGGGAACATGGGGTTCCCACACGGGGCGGGGGTCGTCTACTCGTCTGTAGATGACCCGAGGTATGTCGGGGTACCAGGGCCTTCCTTTCTAGGGTATACCTGGTTCCCCGGCTATTAGTACCCGGCGAAGGCGTGCGGTTTTAGTCGGTTCGAGTCCGACATGCCACCGACAGGTGGTATCCGAGGGGATTTCCGCACGGAAAAAAAAAAAAAAAAGGCCCATCATATTACCTACCTTGGCTAGTTGTTATTATTCCGAAAACGTTTTACCATAGTGGCTTCTCTAATGATCATTCTAAATTGTACGTAATATTATAGGGTACAAGAAAATAAATTAGATATTTCTCATATAGAATAATAGTATAGTACTATGCCCAAGTATTCGAGCAAAGCCGCGTGAAAAACCTAATATTGTTATAAACGCAAGTGTAGTTGCTTGTTTATCGAAAAAAAAAGGGAAACTGTTTCTAAGGGCTAGAAAATCTACACTGACAAGTAAAGTCACTGGCAAAAGCTAGTCCTTTTTATTTACGAAATATATTTCCTTTACGTTTGCCGTCAACTGTAATTTTATTTCTTTCTTAGCTAAGTTTGCACTCACTCACTCAGTTTACTTCCGTCTAGCGCAGACGCAATACAGCAAGTTGTAAAAGTTTATGACGTAATCACGTTTATATTAGGACTCAAAATGTGACCACGTGAGATATATGTCTGTATTTATTGTACATGCACCACTAAATTGAGCACTGTGCCTGCAAGATTGACGACAATAGTATGTGTTTATGTGAACGACACTAAAGAAATTATTAGTATTAGAGATGTTAAATTGATTTAGTATATGATTTCTTATCAAAGTTTTTATATATTTTTATAAAAAAATATGAGTGTAGTATTCATAATTCTTTCATGGACGTGGAGAGTCAACTTTTGTCACATGGGGGACGGCTCGACCGAAGTTAACCCATGGCATAAGTGAGGTTACTGCAGCCCCAAGCACAGGTATCTTAGTAGTAGTAGTGACTACTACCAGATGGGTAGTGTACCATCAGATGACCCTTTTGTTCTTCGACCCCTCTGCTATAATAGTAATCGTTTATTCTAGTAAAATTTGAATTATTTGGTTGATTACAATTTTTTTTTTTTTTTAATAAACCATGTCAATCCCTACGACAACTTCACAACCGAGATAGAAAACCTGCAGCAGTGGTTCACATAAACACAGTCAAGCCTGCTGGCAATGCAACGTTAAATGCTTTTGGGGCTGGCCCGCACACAGAAAAAAACAACATTCAAATCAAGCGGGTATTTTGTGACTTCAGAAACTGAAATACAAATTGCATATTTCCGTGAACTTTTCTGTATGAAGGATGGCAAAAACTAAAAAGCCAAGCTTCCAACACCCCAACAAATTTCAAAACTACACTTGACTTTTTTCGACGTAGACCAGACACATCATTCGACTATCATAGCCAGCAAAATAAACCGATGTTGACGTAAAAAAAACGCCAACGCCAGTACATGAGGCAATATTTTTTCAACTGAGTCGAGTTTTCTGAAAATTGCGCATTCGATCGGCACAAAAAAGTAGCCGATATAAATGACAGAACAGATCAATTATTTTAAGGTGAGTGCTTTAATAGAGGAGACTAGCTTTTAAACTATCACGTTGCATAATATATATTTACTAGCGATCGACCCGATCAGGGATTCCCAAACTATTTTGGGCAAGAAACCCCTTTTCTTAAATGAACTGATACCGCAGACCCCCATAGACAAATTACTTTACAAATTCTATGTCTAGTTTTCTCCAATTAATGCAAAATATTTAACAAGTTTGAAACTTTGCGGTTGGTTAAGTGACTAAACTTGACATCATTTCCTTATCAAAATTTAACAAGTAGACATAAAATTCAGTAAATATCAAGTGTAATTAATGTTTTTATATAAATAACATTAATTACAAAACGTTAAAAAAAATTAGATACAACAACTTATACAGTATCTTGAAAGTTTCAAATTAGAGCTTGTGTTAATTAACAGGGGTTGATTTTTAGACCCCGTATACCCTCAAAATCAGTTTTCGTTTATGTCGACCCTTGGAAATGGGATTTTGACCCCAAGGGGTCGATATCCACTACTTTGGGAATCCCTAATATAGAGACTACTAGTATGGTGTCAGTGTGGAGTAATTATACTATTACTATGATAAGACTACATAAACTACAGGACAGCTTTATATGCAATATTTATAGGCCCGCTCCGAACCTGCCGGCCACTGCCACCCGGGACGGACTTACGGCTCTAATATCTTCTCAAATGTTCATTTTAATGTTATGCTGTAAGAGAAACTTTAATCTACATTAAATGCATAATGTATCTTACGTATTGAATTGGATAAGGATTAATAATGTATCCATATTTTTAATAATGTACCCATTATTTTTTGTGATGTTATAAAGATACAAGTTGTTACTGTGGGTTATACTTAAGAGGTAGACATGTACCATCGCGGACTACTTTGTAGATCTTTTTAAGATAAACAATTTCGTTGTATATTATTTTGGTCTATCTCGTAATGTTTAGCCAGGGTTTGCAATGTATGTAAAGCTTGTTTTTTACAACAAATCTTTGAAATTCTCGGATTGTCTCTGCTATAATCTGCATACGTTATACATATAAACCTTCCTCTTGAATCATTTTCTCTATTGGTGAAAACCGCATTAAAATCCATTGCTTAGTTTAAAAGATCTAAGCGTACAACACAAAAAACCGACATTATTTAAAACTATGTATAGATGTATCACGGGAATTAACGCGCACACGATATATTAAGCTTATGACTACGACTAGTGCAACCTGGTCGAAACGTCAGGCAATTCAAAGGTACCATACCTTTGAATTGCCTGAAGTTTACGACTTAATAAATATAGTGAAGCTCACTAATCCTTCTAGTTAATCCTTCTAATTCATAATTATCGGATAGAGGATTCTCTCATCAAAATAATTCTCTCATAAAATCTGAAGTTCATAGCCTGATATAGAAACGTATTTTACATCTCGTAATACAAGTTTTTGGAGTTTCCAAACATAAAATATTTGTTTTCACTTTTCAGTAAATACACTCGCCAGTGACGTTTTACTGATTGAAAAGTTAAACTTTTCTTACAAAAAACAAATAATCGCCAATTTAAATCCTACTTCTTAAAGCAATTTTTTTATCTACGAGTATTTCGTATTTTTTAAGCAACTGCGCCGATCACGATTTTTGAGTGTGTGAATGTTTGTTTAAGTATGTATATATGTAGGCATGAACGTATATTGTGTTGTTACGCATCGTGTTACAACGCAATATACGTTCATGCCATAATAACGTCGATATTAACGTGTCGTTAAAATCGACGTAATTACTCGTATGAGAATGACCGGTTTTGAAGGCATTTTATTTGTCTCCATTTTTTTATTTAGTAATATCAATCAAATAAGGAGCCTAGAGTAGGCCAAACCATCTGGTTCTCTGCCTTTTTCACCTAGTTTATCCCAGAAAACTACTTAAAGTTATCAGTTCACGCGGTCTCATAAATTTTCTAACTTTTATTTTGCCCCCTTTAGAACCCACTGCTTTTTTTGATGATTCTATTCATCCTTCAAAGAGACATAGCTGACTTCACAGCCCGCATAACGGTTTTAGTTTCTGGACAACATTCTTTTCTTGTTAATAGAAAAATAATAATACTCATAGCTTCTTTATTCAAGTTATAGGTACCGACCCTGAACACTACAACTGAACTGCCAACACTCTAGATGTCAATCCGAAAGGGCGACATATTACTGCACTTAATATTGAACATATTCTTGGTTTTGATTTACATTATACAAAGGCTTGTAGAGAAATGAAGTAATTTAGACAGTATTATACACAGTATGGAAGAATGTTATCTAAAAATTTTGTTATAAAGACAGTATCTCTACACATCACCAGCAATATTGTTACTAAAACGATTTTAAATCGAATATAAATAATATAGATTGAACGCAATACTATAATTTAAGTAATAATAAAGTCTTTAATAATTAATGAATAGACCGTTCTTATGTCTCAATAGCATGGTGTTTTATATTAGATCTATAAATGTCGCAATATCGCCTACTTCATATTCAACGGCTTGGCTCCCAGCAATCATGGACACTCGTAAAACCTAACGATATAAAAATTTATCCGTCCACAGAGCTTTAATAATAATCTTCAAAAGATTTAGGGTAAATGCTTCATCTTGTCAATTCAAAGCTAGGCGCCTTATTGAGAATGTAATACTCAGATTTCTTCGAGAAATTGGACCACGTAATTTTGTTTGTTACCTTAGAAAATGCCAGAAAGAACGAAAACTACCTAAAATATTAAACACTATTGTAGTTATTAATATTAGATATTTATAATTTAACTATGAAAAAGCGAAAAAGAAAGTGTGTATTAAAAACTTTTGACGCTTCTGGCTATCTAAACTCTTCTGAAACCTGTCAATTACAATATATTTTATTTTCATTTATTATTCTCTTCAGTTATTTAAAATTGTTCTTAATGTATAGGCTTTCGCATTTAAATAAAGTTTCTTATTTTAATATTAATGTGAAAAATCAAAGTAATTTATTAGATTACGAGTTGTTATCAAATACATTGTACACACACTTTTGGATGTAATTTTCCTCATTAAGATATTTAGCAATTAAATTGAAAATAACCTGCATTTTTTTATTTTTTTGCCATCTTGGCTTTTCATGTTTATTTGAGTTGACATATAAATAAACAAAACAATAAAATAGGTTGAGTGAGTAATTTAGTAAGATTAATAGAAGAGTTACAGATTACACGTAAAACCTTTTACATTCTAGAATTCACCATTTCTAGTAGCGAATTTAGAGATGTCTAAAAGCACAAGCCTTTTTTAAATACGGTAGCTCAAATTCATGCTCATAAATATATTGGTTTTATCAAACCCTCCAAGAACGTGTGATTTTAATTCAAGTGAAATAAAAATTGGTTACAATGAACGTGGAATATAAAGTCGTCGTGGGCGTGAGATCTCATTGCAGAGATAACACATTTCATTCGCAGGATATTCACTGGAGGGCTATTCGGATCTCTCTTGGCTGAAATAACTGTCGCATAATGTTGATATAAAATGGTGCCGCGACTTCAAGCTAAGTGAGTGGAATTCTGCAACGCCTCTGCTTTGATTTAACTACTTACTATGACACCTGGCCTTTGCTGCGGGATTTAAGCCCGCTGTTTATTCTAGCTCCGTTTTGAGTTCCTCTTAGCTTGCCAGTGACCTGTGCTGTTGGAAGATATAGGGCTCAATTACTTTTACGAGGGTCTTTGATAATTTTGTAACATGAAAATATTATCTCTGTTTCGAAACTCTCGTTTTAATTATATTTTATTAGCTACATACGAGTATGAGTAAACAAATCAAAGTTATATTAAATAATTATTTAAAGCGTCTATTAAGACAGAATGACGAGACTGTGCATTTACATAACTAAGGACTGAGGTCAGTAACCTGTACGCGCTGAATATTAAAAACTTACAGTATATTATATTTACCGATACAAAAGTCTACAATTTATTTATAGATAAACACTATTCCATACTATGTATATGAACAAACCATTGAGGGCACGATCCGAAAGATTGTGCATACTAACCAGATCGGCAGTGCACTGAAGAAGAGCCTCATTAATTAGTGTCCCGTCGTCTATACCTACCCCGGACGGGAATGAGGCGTGAGTGTAATTATGTTGTATGTTAATTACGTTTTGTATGTATTACATATTTTAAGATCGTTTCTACATCTTATAAACATGGTATCTCTCTCTTGCTCATAATATAATCTCTCTCTTGCTCATAGGATAGAATAACATTTTTACAGTTACTGGTATTATTTTTACAGTTTCAGAATAACACGAAATAAATTTGGAAGCAGGTGTACAATTGTACACAGGATGCTCATTCCCAAAATTGTCTCTACTAATTTGCTGTCTAGTTCCATGTCTCATTAAAGGAAACTAAGATGTTCTAAAGAGGTACAATTAATAGTAAAGTACTATAATGTACTTGGGTTATTTTAAAGAAATTGCTTAATCAGAAGTGGATCCTAATTATACACGAATAGAAAGGCACCCTTAAAACAAAAAAAAACTGATATTTATGTAACCATGATATGGAGAGTTGAACTTGTGTTAATATTAATATAAATACTTACCATTTTATACATTACTAGCTGACCCGCGCAACTTCGTCTGCGTCTCTCAATAGTAATAAATTTTCTCCGTTTTTGAAACATTCTTCATTGGTGCTCCGCTCCTATTGATCTTAGCGTGATGATATATAGCCTATAGCCTTCCTCGATAAATGGGCTATCTAACACTGAAAGAATTTTTCAAATCGGACCAGTAGTTCCTGAGATTAGTGCGTTCAAACAAACAAACAAACAAACAAACAAACAAACTCTTCAGCTTTATAATATTAGTATAGATTGGGCTGTACCGACACACTGCTACCATTTTTCATTACCATTCGTGACTAGATAAATTTACAGATATACGAATTAAACTGATAAAATTAAATGTAATTATTTACTGTAAACATAGTAATCTATAATTAAAATATTTTGTACTGACATTTGCTTGTACTGTTCACTATCCTTGACATTTACTAATTCGTATATAAAAACTTAACGGCTTTCTATGAGGCCATCCCAGCCTATGTATATTTATAAATAAACCGCGATTGTTTCATCGAAAATTCCAAACGATTCATGAACTTTCTCAAAAAATCTTGTAATAATGAATGATTCATTACCCTGTAATGAACCCGACTAACTTTGTACCGTTATGGAATGTTTGAACTTGTTCCGAAACATCCTATTTAGATAAGCTCGATAACTTGGAGCCACCGTAATACCGTCTCCTTCTCAGACATATCTTTCCAAGTAGGATTATTTCCATGATCACGCGCCAGCCGATCATATTCACATGGGTGAGCTTAGCCGCACCCTGCACTTTTTTCTATAAGCGCAATGTTATGTCTTTGAGACTGGTCACTATTATGTTGTTTTTCATATTCTGTGTATTTATTTTTCATACTCCACATTTTAGTATAATTTAATTTAATATATTTATATGTATATGTGTATATAATAATAATTACGACAAAATTAAATTAAACTAATATTTTATTTTTATTTTATTTTATTTATTAGGGACAAAAAACAGTTATACAATGCAGTCTTTACAATTGATTTGGCATTTACATATTTAAAACGTATAACCCACACTATTGTCCACGAGTTTATAGATAAAGTAGAAAAGGTAACGGACGCGCACTATACACAATCGGTGAATCATATGTAATAATATAAGATAGGTAGGTAGTTTACATCCACATATATATGCACATAAACATACACAAATGCTAAACATACACATGTACACACATATATATGCACATATACACACACCCACACACACGCATACATATTCATATAAATACACAAAACCAATGTATAAATATAATGCAAGAAAGTCTCTATAATTGTCACAGAAATGCATGAGAGCTTGGAGCACGAACAATACGTTTTCAAGGTTTATATGTAAACTTACATCACTATAAATAAGATTATTATTATAAACTAAAACATATATTGTTTCCAGTAAAGAACTTATCCAATATTGTTTGTACAGTGATGATGTAGGTAATCTACAAGTACATCCACTAGTCTTAACAGCGAAATAGAAACAACAGTGAAAAATTATAGACAATAACATAAAAAGTGCGGTTACCATTAATAATCGGCGAACATAATATGCCATAAGCAGGTAACAATACATTAACTTTTGTGGGAAGTGATAATTCACCCACATACAACTAAAATACATTCCAGCCAGTGCGTACTCAGACACAATTTTTTTTAATATCAATGAGACAACGTACAGCAAATGTTTTTGAAGTATCCGTAGCTTTAACAAGAATAGTGGTATTTTTGATCCAAACGTACTTAATATTATGTTTGCGGGCCATCTCGCGACATTCCCGAAATAAGTTTTTGTTATATAAAGTAAGATGTTCGTTAATGTAGATTTTATGTGATGTACCTGAGATACCGATCTCATTAGATGATATATTTTTAGTCAAGCGATAAGCACTCAAGACGTTATTACGTAGCTCGCGCGATGCTAACTTCACTATTATATTTTTGGGCCGGCTACTTTCTTGACTACTAATATGTTAAACTAAACTTAACTAAGTTTAGTCTGCAACAGTTGTTAAAATGAAAATTAATAAATGATCTAAGTAAATAGTAAATAGTTTATTCCGTTTACAGCAGTAAAAATAAGGTTTAACTTGGTTTAATAGAACATCACGATAAACATACATAAATTTGATTGTTCTGAAGGCAATGCTGTTGTAAACCCAACCTAAGCGCGTGCTTAAAAGGTTTTACGACCAAGCAGTATATGAGGGTATAAACACCCGAGATCGACATAATTAACTCAACACAGATGTAAGTAAAAAATTAATTAAAATAGTCATTTTAAATTACGACGTTCATTTTTAACACACTCTAACCTTTAGCCGTCGGGTAAATTTTGATCTCATAAAAAGCAATTAATCTAGCCTCTATACTCGTATATATCTTCATATATTGTCATATAATTTAATTATAGTTCCCTCTTCTTTCATTATTATGGTAATTATTCAGGGAATTTGTTAAAATCAAGATGCTTTTGAAACTAAAACCATTTGTTTAATGAATTCAGACCATACATACCATAAAGATTCACCCGGTTTGGTTAATTTAATAGTCTAAAGCTTTAGATTTTTGACTCCCCAAAACCTGTTTATCTTATGTTTATACAATGCAATTATTATTGACTAGTTGAATCACAGTAATTAAGTAGTTGGTAAAAATTTATATCTACATACGCAACTAATAATAATAATAAATCTTTGTTTCAGAATAATAATATGTATATGAACAATCCATTGCAGACACGACTCAAAAGATTGTACATAAGATCTTTATGAAAGTGACAAAACATCAACAGCCTTTAATAATCCACTGCTGGAGATAAGCCTCTCCTTAGAAAGAAGAAAGTGACAAATAAATTGCTGTTATTAGGACGCAACGTTTTGAATTCACAGTAAATAATAATAACGTCACACACATATCACACGCGACCGTCTGATCCAACACTAGGCAGAACCTGTACTATGGTAACCAGACTGCTGATAAATATACTTATATATTGCTAAATACATACATATTATAAATAAATTACAACCAGACACAGAACAAACGAGCACCATCACACAAATATTTGTTCCGGGTTGGAATCGAACTCACGACCTCCATTGTAGCAGTCAGGGTCAATAACCACTAGACCAACAGGCCCGTCGAAAAATAAAAGAAAATAAATATTAAATATTATCTAATATATACATATTTAAATATTATCTATTTACTACCGCATTAAATAGATAATAAATTAACCATTTAATGCGGTAATCCAGGTGAATCAGTAATCAGGTCAAAATTAATGTAACATTAGGTAATAGTGAATATAAATACATTGGGAGTTAATACTGCAATTACGAGTAATAGCAATTTCGCTGTAATTGCCTTAGTATAAAAGATGGGGTGCTTGACTAAAACACATCCGCGATAGAAGCGGCACTGTGTGATTTTTTTAAATACATAGAAGTAACCTTTTTTGGAGATGGTTTGTCTGCAAATTTAAGCCCGAAACATTTTTTGTGACTCCAGAGTGACTGAATGTTAATAGATACAGTTAACCACGTTCGATTATCATTTCATTATTAAATAAGTTATAAGATTACTACTCGTATTGCGCTGTGAAAATAAATCAAAAGTAGTAAACTTGAACGATGCTTAAACAATATTGAAGCTATTCTTTGTCAAATTACACGTAAAAATGAGATTAGAATTCGCTTTTTTTCCTAGATTTCACTATAGAGGCTATCGTATTTGACGATATTGACATCGTCCTGGAAGTGTCCTTCTATACCTTATTTTGTTTAAGTTATTGACTCCCAATCACTTGAAGTAATGAGATACGTCTCTTCATGATACTCTTTTATAATGCCTAAGGTGCACATTATGAATATCATACCTTTTTTCCTGTTTCATATTCTTTATCAAATGAATCCGCGGTGTAGAAATAAAGCTTCATCTATTTATCTTTCTATCATAGCAAATTATTCAGTAAACATGACACCAATATTTTTCCTTTCCTTATTAATTACCACACACAAAAATATTAAAGATTTCATTTTACGGCAACAATAAACCATGCGACATGACTGAAATATCCATTGAATTTAAGATGAACTAACCCGATACCCTTGTAAGTAAATATACCGTAAGGACGGGGCAACCCTTTTTGTAGTACTACAAAATTTCATGAGAGATTTTGTGTAACTAAAGCAAACAGGTGAGACTCTTATAACCTCTCAGGAATTACAACTGGCAGAACTATTCGAAACTCTCCCCGAACATGCATAGTTTAGGACACAACTTGTCCGAGCCCTGTCTGAATTTTGAAGCGGTAACTATCTGAGCGTGAATTGTAAAAGCGGTTATCCGCTTTTAGTTTCGCCATTCTTATGGATCGTGTGGTTGCTTGTAAAGCTCCTGGCCACTTTATTGCGGTAAACATAGGGTACGTAATCCCAGTAGACTCAACGAGCAGGTAACTGTGGTCGCCAACTTTAAAGCTAATATTAGTTCTACTAGGCTACCGGAAAATGGTTAGTTCAATGATTGGCCAGACCATACAGCTGACTTTCAAATGTCCAATTAGAGAACGGCGTCGACTCCAATTAAATTCGATTGAACGAGAGAATTTTAGCCATATCACGTATTCTGTATATGTTATTTTTTTGGACAAATTAATTAAAATCGTATTTGGTCAAATATACAAACAATGTATTGATATTGTTATTATTTAAACCGAAGTGATGAACGATATAATATTAACGATATACAAGACGTATGTAATATATATTTAACAAGTATCAATGTATCTGATACTCTTACATGTCTTTTTGTAATCATCATTATCTACGATAAACACTTAAAATTATCCCTCATGCCTTGTTTTTTTTTTAGGTTAAGTTTAATAATTATATTATGCTAATATATATTTTTCACATAATTTACTGTTAGTTGCGAAAAACCTGTAAAAAGAGTTGTATCAATGCACTTGTATTCCAAAATTACTTTTGAATAATAAAACATTTTTAGATCCTTTCTCAATAATTAACAGTATTCGCGGCATTGTGGAGTCAAGTACTTTTTTAACTGTAATCGTTACATTTATTAGGTGTATGTGCAAGTCTCGAAGCCGCCATAATTACGCGGCCGCAATCTGGAGAGCGAGGGGGGCGCAATTAGCCATTTCACAGGAGGAGGGTCGTTGTCACTCTGACTCTAATGACTTTAACCAGTTACACTGCACGGCCGCAGAGGCTGGAACGACTTTTCCAGACTGTTCTTTAACTTCATAAATGTAATTATGTAGCTGATTTTATCTGTAATAATTAACTATTGAAGCTTTTTTCTTTATAATGTAGTGAAGTCTGTTCAACTCTGATGTGCAATTTAAAAAGCTTAGAAAACTATTAAATTTTCTACATAATAAATCAGTACGAACTCAGATGCACTTTTATTATGAACTGGCATATGACTGGATTGATAGCAAAGCGTTGGTTTACTTCAGCTTCAGAATTACCCAGGAAGCAAATTTGAAGAAATTTGTAATCACCATCAACTGATGGCAATAGTGCGCCTGCACAGTGGTGAATGACGTCCTTTTGAACGCACTATTGTAACTTTAAAAAAAAAATGCTTTGATATACGTTCTTGCCCTGAAAGTAATATGATTCTTTAGGTTATTTCTTAATACTATTAATACTAAACTATTAAAACTTGAAGTATAGTTATACCTCAAGTTTTAAAAATTCAAATTAGTTTAATTTAACTCAATTAAATTATTTTTAGTAAGTGAGTCAATCAGATTATTTTTATTAATCTGCTCGTTTTTTTTTATTTCTTTTATACAAACAAAAAATTATAAGTTTTCGTAGCTTTTTACTCAATAAGTTTAAGCGGTATAAATGAGAGCCTGTATATTCCACATTTGAAAATTGTTTTTCTGTTCGTTACAAAATTTAACTCAGTAAATCTTTAGAGCAATCATCAGTCTTTATCATGTTTTGCCTGTTCTTGTTCTGGTTTAAAAATGTGTTTTCACCGTAGGTACATTATTCAAACCGGAACGGACACTGGAAATTGAACAAACGAGTTCGTAACTACCTGCAGGGACGATGGTGAACACAAATTAAGGAACATTTCAGATGCTATTTTTGTTGTAGAAAGTGCAGACTGGGGGTGAGCTAACGTCCAGAAGTTAGTTTACGACTGTTTGGAACAAAGCTAAAGCTAGCGGTTTTTATTATGTAGATCCTGTAAATGTTTCACTTTTCCTGTTATTGACGTTATGCAAGTATGCGTTTATAAAAAAAATTCTAATTTAAAACTATATGTTTTTATGTTTTGATAAATGAAAATGATAACTTAGTAAGTTATTGCTTTTATGATTAATCAATTCCTTAATTAATTATACATATTTTCATTTAGCAACATGATATTCATAGATTAATAGTACATACTGAAATTACTGTCTGAAATCGAAATTGTAAAAGAAAACGAAAAAAACTAATTTGTTTATTTAGTCTCATAAGTAAATGTAAATGTTAACTGTCAATAAAATTTCCGCCATCGTAATTCAGTAATCGAGTAAATCATTTTATTCGTCGGTTTATTCATTTAGGAGAAACCAAATACGATGATAATGATGACAGATAATAGTTCAAACTTATAACAAGTATCATTCCTATACTTAAACAAGAACACAAGAATATTACACTATATTTAATAGTTATATATTTATTATAAATTATCGTCGTGATGCCATGTTGTTTGTAGTTGTTTACGTTGTTAATACCGTTGTACGTTTACAAAACATACAATAATAATAGAAGAGACTCAATTTAGAACTACAATACTGGAACATATTTCTAGAACATTTTTCCATTCACCTAGTTTTAATTACATTGTATCTAACCTTATGTAGACATGCTTGTTACTATGATATTATGTAATAATTAAACCCCAGTAGTAATTTGTGACAGTACATTTTTAAGTTAAAACTATACTCCATTTCTTACTGAACTTCTTTTTAAAGAAATTGTCGTAACCTGTCTAAATCAATAAATGTATAAGAAAAAAATGTTATACAATATGCATTATGTAGACAGTTTTATTAGACTCTGTAGTATTCAGATATCCACGACGCATAATACAGAGTACATAAATACGAAGGAATATTTATTTTCCCCTCACGTTCCAATTTGAAGAGACGCTAACACAAATTGTGTTATCACCTCTTAAAACAACAGGAAACAATAAACTTTTGGGTCACTTTTACGACCATTTTGCTTAGTATTTAGACAAGTTCTAACTTTATTACTGATGTAACGATTTGTTGATCACGCAAACTATTCAACATCCCTATTTTACATTACCATTATCTACATACATATAAATGTTAAGCTGGTTTATGTACGCTGATTAAGCTCAAATTTTGACACGACCCGCTACAAACATGGTTTTCCTCTATTTTTTCGCGTTAGTTTTGTTCCTGATTTCTAATCAATACAACCAAATTGTGGCGAGGCGGACCAGAGCGAGGCGGAGCAGGTTAGTAAATTATAATAAACGAATGGCAGTTGTGAAATTCCTTTAATTAGGTGTAGTAATTTCAGAAAATGACGTAGAATTCGTGTATCGAAATGTCTATATCAGTATGAATATTAAAACCGATACGAGCAAGGTATTAATTACCACCATGTCTTTATTCCAACAGTAAAACTATATAGGCCAACTACTTGGCAATACTGTCAGCAGGCAATGGAACAAAAAAAATACGAGTACTCGGGCAACTGTTTCAGAATAATTGCAATACAAACATTCACTTTATTAACGAGTGTGAGTTTGTGACCAATCAATGATATTCATAGTTGATCTGTTTCTATCCCGATCGATGTCTTATTAAGCTATGGAAATGTACATTTAGTAACATAATCCTCTCGGCGTTCAGACTCTGTTCTGATTGCCAATTTATTGACTCATAGAGGTCCTTTATCATGGATGTCCACAACCTGGATGATGTCGACACAAAGACAAATGGTGACCATTCGGTAATCCCAGCTTATTGCCCATTGATGGCCGTTGCTAATGCGTCTGACAAAATGAATTGGTATGTCCAAATAAATGTGTAGATTACAGAGCAGAAAGACAACGACATTATATTTTCTAATGACTGAATATAGTACATCATTTTTTTTTTAAAATAAAATATTTAGATTGACATTCTGACTAATAAAGCCTTATCTTAATAGTATACCTAGTCATAGCATGTGACTTCTTTTGAATTTATTTATTTGCTTGTGTTCTTTACTAAATGTAATTCTTTAGGATTATAGTTAAAATCTCGTTTGTAACATTTTTTATGGCAGTAAGTTGTAACAAAGGGTCACTAATCGACTAAATTTTTTATCATCATGGATACAGAGAATAAAAAATATAGTGTAAAAACATACTATGAAAACATTAAAATGATTTTTTAAATGGCGTTTACAAGTTTAACCAAAGTTTATACCTACCTATATATTATTATTATATATTATGTAGATCTAAACATAATTTTACTCACGAAAGTTTATCATCATGTTATAAATAAATAAATAAAAATAAAATAAAAAAGCCTTTTATTTCTTACTAAAAATACAGTTACAATTAATCTTAAAACTATTAAATACTACTACTACTACTACTATTATTTTATCTAATTTTATACAGTAATCTGTGCGCTAAGTAGTAAGAACCCCTCTTAATCGAAGGTGAAGGCCTCCTCTAGAGATTTCCAAGCGTCCCTGTCGGTTGCTGTGTCCATCCAACGATCGCCGGCCACTTGAGTTATGTCATCGGTCCACCGGGCAACTGGTCTGCCCCTCTTCCTAGAGCCTGCTGGTCCGACCCAAGACGTCAATCTCTTCGTCCATCTGCTATCTGTCAGCCGCGTTATGTGGCCGGCCCAGCGCCACTTTAATTTTTTGCAGTGACATAGAGCATCAACAACCTTAGTCTTTTTCCGAATAGTTTTATTTGGTACTTTTTGTATCTTTTTCAAGTTTAATATGTCATGTTATACTAGTAGGTAATTCAATATTCAATTGTATAGACCTTTTTGAACGCAGCAAATGAGGTTTCCGGGTAAGGTACTAAGATAACATCGCATCTTATAACTTGATTATCTACCTACATTATATGTCGTGCTATGCATAAAATACGAGAATGGTCGACGTTATGTAACGTATTTACACATATATACATAATTCTACTTAAAAGAAAATAAGCGCCCCCTGATTTCTTTTAATTTAAAAAAAAACAGTTTTGGTCCATACTGATATAGTTGTTTTTCAGTAATAAATTGTATTTAAAATCTTTTAAAATGGGTCATTTTAAGTCAAATTAATCAAAAATATAATGAAAATTTGAGGGAAATAACTCTGAAAAACTCTTAAGTAACGAGTTGAAGTCAAATCTTTTTTTGGTTAATATCGGGTATGACTTCCTCTTTTAATAATGCATTCTTTTATCCTTGAGGGCATGATCTCAATTAAATGACGGCTTTTATCTTCTGGGATCCTCTGTCAACACGTTTTCAAAGCACTTATGTGATTCTGCTACGAGTTTATGGACAATGCTCAATGGAGTTCAGGCCTGGACTCCGGGCTGGCCAATGTAACACTTGGATTTCAACTTCAGCTAATGTGGACATTGTTAGTCGTATGTGGTCGAGCATTCTGAATTCTGAACCAAGATAAATTCCAGCCCAGCTTGCTGTGCAAATGAAACAATATGAGGCTGTACAACATTGTTCATGTAACTTTGGGCCGATACAGTACCCTCGTTGAGATTTTTTCGTTTTCAGTTATCCGTCCATCCGGTCATCCTACTTCAGATCATTACACTGTGTCCAACAAACTAGCTAATTTCATGTATGCAGGGATCTGTAACCCTTTCTCCAGATTTTCTGCATACTAATGCGTCGATCGTCGCCTAAAAACTTTATCTTTCTACTCATCTTTAAAAAGCACTACTTTCGCTGAGTACTCCAATCCTGGCGTCGCCTAGCAAACATTAATCGTTTTACACGATGTGATGCAATTACCAGAATACGAACCAAACGTCTTCATAAGTATTGTTCGTCTTCATGAAGATCATTTCTGACGGTTTGTTTGCTCACACAAGTGCCTGTAGCTCGAGGTAACGCACTTTGTATAGTTCGTGTGGTAGACGTTCATTCTCTTCCTGCGACTAAACGGATATACCTCCCTTCTTAAACTGTCCGTCTCCTGGTACCGGTTCCAAACATTTTGATCTACCCGCCCCGAAAATCCGTTTATCCGTAAAGACCGTTAAACCCACAATGTGACAATCCTGGCTCAAAGTTAAACTATCTTCATTGGTAACAGAAGAAAAACTAGCCAAAAGTTGTGGTTTTAATGTTACAAAAACACCATTTTCAAGTTCCCTCAAACTAATTTTACAAGTACCCACTTGATATCGTTCTTCACTAGAGGTATTGCTTACCTATCAGAGGATCTATAATTTAACCTTTACATATTGTTGCAAACATTAAACAAGAATAATGTTTGTTTATTGTACAACGTTACGGGTGGCCCATATTTTGTTTCGACTAGGTACAAAAATCATTGACGTACAATGCATTTATTTCAAATCGTCTTTAAACTGCTCGTTTTGATAAATTAGTTGTTAAAGGTCACTGCAGTTTATACTTGTATGTTTAAGAATTTGAAACATGGAACAATCTACTTTCTTCTTAAAACCTATAATCTCAAATAAATAATGAGATAAATAATAAATATATCCAAGTTTTCAGTTCCTTAAAACAACAATAGTTAATTTAAAAACTCACATGCAGTTTCATACTATCTACAATTTAGCCCGTTAAGCTATACGTACCAATTCCTTCGTTACACTAACTGGATAAATTCTTGAGATAACGTACGAGCTGGTGGCTGATAATGTAATGCTCTGCCTAATGTATTATTGATGATGCAAACATTACCGAACTATGTCATGGCTACTATATCGTACTCTAAAACTGACGAACTGCAACATTTTTCCTATGTTCAATGTTCCGTGACATAACAGTTTAAGTTCGGAACCTCATCAAGTACTCATTATCATTATCGAGGGTCCTTTCTATCGTTCTATTTAGAACTATAAATCTCGTTAATATTCAGCTGTATTATCGTAACAATAAAATACAAATAAATATTTTAATGGAATCTTGAATGGCTGTTAGTAAAGTCGGAAAACCTATTCATTGTTAGTATTACTTATAATTATTGGGCTATTTTATTGAAGAAACTGAAACTTGAAAAAAAAAATTAATACGAGTAAAAAAGGTCAAAGTTCTTACTGTAGTTCTTACTGTCTGATCTTTAAACGATCATCTATTGACACAAAAGTCACACAAGAGAACGCCATTATCGGTTTTTCGATGGTAGTTTCACATCTACATTTTTGTTTTGGTTTTTATCAATGAATTAATATTGCGCCCAGTTAATACATACAAATAATACGTTGAAAAGAACTTTAAGCTTAGTCAAACCAAAATAAATAATTAACTAAATCAAACCGAAGTTGAGTTCAATGATTTTTTTTATTATCTTTATGTAGTAAATAAATAAGGTAAGGTCAATCTTGCGATTCGCATTTCTAAAAAATAATATTAATCATTAAAATTGCAAAAACAGCAATCCAAAAATAGAATAAACTTTCCAAAACTACTTGAAAAGAGTTTCAAGATCCATCCAGTGTAAGTTAAGAGGTCGTTTCAAGTTGTTTTATAACTTAACAAAGTCACATATTGTTGGTTTCTAATTTTGTAAATCATATGATGGATATATTTTACAAACATTCGCTTCAAGAAAAAGCAATGTAATTTAAAATAATCAATTAGCTACAGATGTATAATTTGCCTTTGTATTAACGTTAGTTCATAAACAGTTTTAGACTTCAATATTGTTGTCATGAATATATCTCAACAAGTATTAATTTAACTTGCCCTTTAACCTCATCTTTCGTAAATACTTGCTCCCTTACGCATTAGCATTTTGATTAAAATGTAATGAACAGAATATGACGAGACTCGTTAAGTTGAGTTATTTTTGATTATATTACAGGTTCTTTAAATTGTAGCCAGTCAGTAAAGTATAGTATGTCATGTATGTGTGTGTGCGTGTGTGCATATATATATATATATATATATATATATATATATATATATATATATATATATATATATATATATATATTCCTACGATACATATACAAACATATTTCAAGCAGTGATAGAGTAGGTATATTAATTTTGTTGCAACTACTCTGGAATATGAGTTGTTTTAAAAACTTAGTATAGAAGAGGAATTCTCGTTAAGGGTCTGTTTCTGTACTTGGAATACTATTAATACTTATATCCTCAACTTATTTTATAATTGTAATAACTTTCGTCCGCTTGATGTACCTAAACCTGGCCTCAGTGAAGCTTAATTAACTCTGATATGTATAAGAGTGAATACCCAAGAGTGATTATGTAAATAAACCCCGACTTACATTTTCTATATATCATCATCTGCCTACCCTTTTCCCAATTTTATTTGGGGTCGGCGCAGTATGTATGATTTTTCCATTCTACTCTGTCATGCGTCATCTCACTGTTTACTCCCTTCCTAGCCATATCCTCCCTGACGCAGTCCATCCACCTCTTCTTCGGTCTGCCTCTTCTCTTGTACCCTTCAACTCTCATACCTAAAACTTTCTTCGCCACATTTTCCTCATCCCTCCGCATGACATGTCCATACCAAGATAACCTATTACTTCTTAACTTTTCATCCAGTGGCGCTACTTTCAGACTCCCTCGTATATACTCATTCCTAACCTTGTCCATCTGAGTCACACCACACATCCATCTCATCTCATTTTCTCATTTTCTATATATATACATACATTATATGTTTGTATATTTGTATGATTAAATTCGTAGCTACATAATGTGATTAACAATAAGCCAGTAATACGATGAAATATATTGAACTGTAATACTTATACTAAAATATATTGAAATAAAAATAAAAAATTACCGTAGCTATTTAGGTCTGTGCAAATATACTTACTTCAAAAGATGATTACAGCCTTAAGGTATTATTAAATTCAATCTTTTAAAGCTAGCATTTCTGTATTGAACTGAAACTGAACTGTAATTCTTGTTTAGCGAAACTATAAAATCTAAAATGAACAAAATGTATCTTCTCCTGACGAAATTGTGACACTTGAACGTGCTTCGCTTAAAAAAGTTGTAAAACTGTTTAACGACCGGTATGTACTAAACTAGTGTATAAAGCCTTTGCAACTAACTTATTTAATCTGTGGCCTCTATCCTATGTCCATTATTTATTTTGTCTCGAGTCACGCTTTCCCTCGGTAAGGTTACATTACTTTTTTGGCCAGAGTAAAATAAAGCCACAAAAGAATTAATGCTTTTTAGCAATATTACTGAAGGTCTTTCTATCAAAAGAAAATATTAAATTTCTTTTAAGTCTTACTTATTTTTTAACATTAGCAAGTACATGTAACATCTGACTTATGTCTCGTTAGTTCTATTTTCAATTTTCTATTCGCAGAAATACTTAGTCGTGCTTTTTCTTTGATATTGATATTCATGTAGCTTGTAGATTTTGAAATTTAAAATTGATTGCCTTTCGGTTTTTAGTAAATTATAGGCACGCAGTGTTTAACTATTACCAAACTAGTAACCTGAATCGATTTATCGAGCTTTCTAACCATTATTTTCGGGCATTTTTAATGTCTTTTTTTATATGTTGATCACAACATATTTATAAGCTATAACACAAAGAAAAAAACGTAAAAACCTTAGATTGGTCCAATTTTTTTTTTATGAAATTAAATAAAACAGTTTATGATATCAATATTTTTTAATTAAATAGTAACAGTAGTAGTAATCTGATCCCAAACTAGGCAGCGCCTGTACTATGGTTACCAGATAACTGATAAACATGCATACAAATAAATAAAATTGGAGTGTCCGTTTGTAATATCAAAATAACCGCTTTTTACTAAATGCATATGTATGTTTACACGGTACATATGCCAAAATAACATTTTTACAATTTTTGTCTGTCTGTTTATTCCTAATCTCTGGAACGGCTGGACCGATTTCGACGGGACTTTCACTGGCAGATAGCTGATGACATAAGGAGTAACTTAGGCTACTTTTTTAGACTAGCTTCGCCCCGCGGCGTTGCCAGCGGTTATAACAACAAACGCGGGTAACACCGCGGGTCTCAGCTAGTACTTAAATATAACTAAACACTTACATATTATAGATAAAGCACACTCAGATAGAGAACAAATGATTTTACTTTTCACGCTACTACCTGGGAACCTAATCCACAATCTCTGAATCTGATCCTGACTGCTAGTCAGGATCACAAACTTCCTGATCAACAAGCCCATCTAATTATAATACTCTCACTAGACCTAAAATGAACTTGTTTCAATGAAAACTGGAATACAAGATCCCTAATCAACATTAATGCACGAAGTTAACACAATGATTATACACATACAAACTATGAAGAATCAAATGAAATCTCTCCATTGTCTGTGCGTAATAAAAGTGTAATAATTGAAGTTAGACACCTCAATTATTACACGTCTACGTCTACATAACACTATAATGAGGACTAGTGTTGTACCTATTTCAAACAACCTTTGTTAGTAAGACCGTGAACAAAATTAACGATGTAATATAGCTTATAGGCACGTTATAAATGACGTGGTCTAATTAAATTCGTGTCACAAACGATGGCGCTTGAATGAATAATTCAACTGTGTAACATTTGCTATTTTTTAAGCTAAGTTTGGCTCTTGTAAAATGTGTTATGTAATGCGGCTATATACGGACGTCTACAACAGGTATAGTGATACAATTATTTTATTAATCTTAGACGCTTTTTCAAGCATTACAATTATTTAATTAGTCACCATAATTAATAAAGATAGTTACAAAGGAGAATGACCATTTGTGGTACCGGTTTTTGTCCGGGCAGAGATAAAATTCATATCAAAATTATTTTCTTTAGTTTTGCCATCAGAATGATGGATTTGAATGGGGATTTTCAAACTAATAAGATGTGAAATTGCTTTTATATTAATATATTTTTCTTGCCAAACTGTGCAAATTATTGTCATGCCCTAAATAAAAAAATATGTTGGAGCTTTAATTATTTTCTTTAATCGATCACAAATCGAGATTTATAAGAAGCTAGTTGCCTTCCTTAGTTTTTTACATCATACATCATCAAGACACTTTTTACTTCGCACATCCAACCTGTGGTCTAAGTTATCATTGCGGTATTTTTGGATCGATACGACCTTCAAGGAGAAGCTTACTCATTCCTAAAAGGCTAGTAATACGACTGTGACTCCTGGGTTGCAGGCGTTCATGGGCGGCGGTAGTCACTTTATTTTAGGTTTGCCAAAAATACTAACTTGATTGCACACAATAGTCGTATCATCTGCTTATCTATACCTACTTTTTAAAGTGATTTGATTTTGTTGTACTTAATATTTATTTTATAGATTTATTTACATATTTATTTACGTTACTTCGGTTTGATTAAGATCCAAATCTTGCTAATAATAAATTAAGAAATGTAATAAAATCCTTGATGTTATTATATCTCTGCATCCACGCTGTCAAAGTCAAAGTGTCAATGGTGCGTATGTGTTTGAACTTGAATACTGCTAACATCGGCTTTTAATTACTTTACAGTCAAATATTGTAGTTTTCGTGTTGATCGAGTCCTTCTATCCACCGGAATTGTGATATTCATTGTAATAATTAATTTATGCTCTTGTGTTTAATCACCAACACTAACTTTGTGAAACGCCAGGACGTTTTCTTTGTATATATTTAAGAGTAACGACGATTCTTTCATTGTGTGTAGTGGAGTTGTGTGTGATTCGTTCTTTGTTGTACAAATGATTGTCCAAAAATCTCGACCACTTCACCTGAGTAACCTACAAGAACATACTTTTGCGATTTCAAGAAACAGGCGTAGATACTCTTTAGAACATGCGACTAATTCATTAATCAATGTATTGCCGTCATAGATAGTTAGATACACAGGTAACCACATCTTATGACTTTCTTATACATAAGAGAAGGGCCTGTGTCTTGATTTCTCAGACAATTTAAGAATTTCGATAATATCCATAGTGTTTGTTTTTTACACCTGTTTTTTTTTCTTGTTTTTTTTTTTACTTTTTTAACGGAAAATGCAAAGAAAGGTTATGATTTTATTTAGTCTCTTTAGTATCGGTTATGATCACCTTACTATTAACCATGAGCCTAACTTATTACTTACACATTGACCATTTTTTAGGTTATGTTACGTTTTTTTTAAAACCGCCGCGTTTTTTTATAAAATGGAAACTGTAAATGATATTTGGTTATTATATAAACCGTCTTAAGCCGTCTTAAACAACTTTGGCGGTTTCGTAATACGGTACCTTGGTTCATACATTCATGGTCATTCTCCTTTAGAGATTAAAGTTATATACTAATGAATCAAGGAACAATGTAATTTGCCATAACTATTTTATACTTTCTCCGTGTTCACCTTAATGTTTGACATATATAACCATTGGAGCCGGTGCCACGGAACACGAATCAGGGCCTTACAGAAAATTGATGTTAAACAAATCTTACATTGCTATTCGCAGACTTAGCGCGGTAACCGAAGCCCAAACTTCTCCCTCCCCTTGATTTTGGTGGACAGACTTCAAGGGCAGCAACGCACTTATAACTTTTGAATTTCAGGTGTCCATTGCCGTCGGTAGTCATTTAATACCAGCAGTGCTATTCTCTAAAGAAACAGCCTTGCGTACAGCGCTTTTTTTTACGTTTGGAAACCCCCTCGGGCCTTTGGGGTTTGCGGCGGGGTGGTGTGTCGGAATCGGACCGACTAAAACCACACGGTGTGCTACTCTGCGCCTGTAATACGAGTAGGAGGGCTCTGGGAACAGGTGTTATTAAGAAATCCGGACCCCTCATTCATTCTCTATTTAGGTGACTTCCGGCACACGTGGACATCGCCTCCTCGTGGCTGGCCATTATGGCGAATGTAGGGGAAAAACCGTCCCGTCCACTCAGGGCGGCATGAGGCGCTGGTAAGCGCGCCTTCGCTGACGGGTTCGCCGACGACGAATTGGGTGCGAGTGGAGGTTGTCCTCCCGGGCCCTCTCCGCCGCCTCCTTCTGCGAGATGACGTCTTTAGAGAAGGACGGGCCCGCGGTGAAACATCTGTCACTATCGGCCGTGGAGCGTATGATGGCCGGTGGCAAGAGATTCACCCCGACGGCGCAATGAGAACCTGGCACTGCGGCGCCCAAGCCAAATTTAACTGTCTATCTTAAAAAAAATGATTTAAGATAGACATTAAAATTAAGCTTTTTTCAGAACGCTAGGCTTATAATTTGTACTCGTAGACTTAATTGTCTTTAACTTGCTATTATAGTAATACACAATAATAAAATAGACTTTTAACTAACCTAAAGTTTATACAGTACATAATTATATTATATGAATAAGTGAAACACTCAGCAGTTCCAATTCGTACATCCTTTTTTCCATTACAGAGGTTAATGAACGAATGGTTGGTATACGCCCCAACATTTTGTTAATAGGAGCGTGTGGCGACAATTTTTATCATAATCTATGGCAATATGTTACAATAAATGAAAGACCTTTTATTTTCCTTACTCGAGCAAAAGATATAAATAGTAAAAAGACCTTATATTTTGGCCACGAAATTACTACAACATATTTATATTCGCAGTTAGGCGCTGCTGTACGGTTAATTCTTTAACATATGTCGCTTATGCAGTGAACAGTTGGATGTGTAATATTTGTCTAGAAAATCTTGAGACTCCAGGTAATTAATAATAATACTATGGAGCATACTCATCGCTATTAGCCACAAATTAAGCAAATCTTGTACTATGGTTTTTAGAACATAAGGTTAACATGCTGAGTTACATTTTGTTGCAATCAAAGACACAATAAACATATATATGGACAAAAGGTGAACCCGAGATTAACTGGTCTGACTAACTTCCGATTTCAGCTACTGCGGCTAAATACGTTACCATTTATAACTATAATAAAATATTCAATTTTGTTTGTCGCATCTCTAGTACCCCTGCAATGCGGGACGACATCGGAAAATTCTAGGCAAAATCCATTTGGCCGTGCCTAATCTTGGTCCACTATTATATCACCAAATAGTTTTAGGTAGGATAGTAATTGATATGTAGGTTGGTAGTAAAGCCTGGTCGCTTTAAAAGTATATACCTAATACACATACCAGCGATTCCCCGCAGGTTTACAGAAAGACAGATCCGGTAAGACCTTTCGTGCTAATCTGTTCAAAAAATTTATTAAAGCTGAATACTAGTAATTAACTTATTTATTTTTATTTTCTTTAAAACTTCCTACATTTACATTGCACGAGGCGAACTTTATGCCCCATGGCATTATCTATAAGTCGGCCTTTAGAATAATGCTAGGTGTATAAACTTGTATGAAATAAATTTGAGAAATGTTATACGTGCTCATACATACATACAAACACAAACACGTGGTCAGTTTAAAAATAATTATGTATGTATAGGAACGAGTATATATAATCTAGTTTTTGATGTTTGCGTATGAAATTAATGATTAATTATGCTAAAGATTAAGGAAAGAAAGAGTATTACAGCTACTATTGTTTAAAATATAGTTTTTTCTTATGTAAAACATTTTTAAAAAGTACTTTCCTTGTTTTGATGATTCTACGTCTAAGTATAGAACAAATTGTTTTTCTTCAAAAATAATGTTTGATTATTCATTTTTTCTATATTTATTTATTTTAGTTGTGATTTAGTAATAAACTATAATTATTTGATTGAAACGTTTTATTTAAAACCAGCGGACTTAACAGACTATGTCGTTACCTAGCGTTGGATTTTCTTTTTAGTGTTATAGGCACCGACAAATTGGGAAAAGGGTAGGCAGATGATGAGGCACCGACAACAAATTCATTAAAATCTAAAAAATAAAACCTTGGTCCAAATAGAATGATTTTATTACTAGAACCCGGCTATAGTGATATCCATCGGGTCTAATTGTAAAACCCACGGTCCCACTCAAACACAAAGTTTTGCATCTAGAAGTTAAATGATAAAAATAATATCAACGATTGAGTTTCGTATATATTATCTTTCAACAGGCTCCAAAAGTTACTATCGACAAGATTAAATAAAATCTAGCAAAGTACGACCATATTTCATAGCGAAAGCCTCGCAGTTCTGAGAAATTGATAAACTTTTTTAGTTTCAGCAGAAAATCACATTAACTAGAAAAAATATAATAGTAAACACTTAATAATTTTATAGTCTGTTCTTTCCTTTTATCAGATGATAATTATTTTGATAATATATTCATAATTATGTATTCGTTCATTTTTCATATAGCCATGCAAAAGATCAACAAAAATGTTTATTGAAAAAGTTTTATTGTGTACAGAATGGAATAGGATATTTTCTCATATTGGAAAAGTTATCATATATCAAAGTGTCGCACGTCTCCATATTGTTTTGCACGAATACTTTAGGAGCTTATTGTAGAATATGAATTTGTTACAATATCCTGAGGAACATTATTATTTTACTAATTACAAACAAATTAGAAAAATGAGATACGTACTACCGAATTAATCGACATAAAAATTATGTGATGTTTGGATTGCGATGGAAGCAACTGTGATATTCTATATCATACTAAAACAAATTCTTCAAAAAACTGTAAGAATTGTTTTTAAAATTAAAAGCCCGCTGAGAACTCCTTCACCATATACATCCAAATACTGATTTATTGAAACTGTGTATTTCGCAAATTTCCAAAAAGGTATATAATTTGCTCATCTTTGTGCTCTGCAATCATTTCCTCCATTTTGATGAAGCCCAAAGTAGGTATAAAATTTTATTTCATATATGTACGTATAACACTTTGATTGATTACTTCGTTGTTAAATAACCGAGAATGCAAAGATGCAAAGTTTAGACTCCTTTATGTAGTTATCTCGCATTCACATACTTAAAGTGAAGAAAACAGTTCATAGAGAACAACATTTTGTTTTAACAACGTTTTTAAGAGCTGATGTGTTTCGTTCACAAGTCAAAGAAGTTCATACCACTAGTACGTACCTCTATAGACACAACCTTCAACTAAAAAGGTCGATGAAATTTGACTTTTTAGCAGGTACTGTGCAGTGTTTTATTTGAATAAAATATTATATTAATACTAATAGATTAACCTCAAACACTTTTATTTACTTTAAACGGTGTAGCTTTGACTATCCGACGAGTCAACTTCTTCTATACCTATTTGGCTTATACCATACATTTACTAAAAGCTTTTTAACTTCAAAGAGATAAACGATTCAGCGAGTCGCGAATCGTTACAATTTATCATTCAAAGAAACATCTGCCCCTTGATCGCCCCAATTTCCGTCGAAAAGAAACTTTTTTACTGGAAACTTTTTAAACTCTTAGACGATATTCGGTATTTTATGATGGTTTAATATCCTATGGTGAGATTATTATTTACATAATGCTAAAATAATGTTTCCTTTTCTGTAAAACATTTGTATCTACATATATTAGATTTCGTAAGATCATTACCATATTTAGTAATATTTTGTAAAGCAAAAGTTATGATAAAAATTCATTCGTTTACATATATATATAAACTATACTCTGTGTGAGGCCTATGTCCAGCAGTGGACTAGTATAGGCTGTTGATGATGATGATGATACTCTGTGTGTATGTCTTTATACTCAACTGTCTATCGCTTACAAAATACAAAAAAAAAATTGGTATCGACACTATTACGAGAATAATATAACTAATGAACATTATGTACCTCTAATTATTTATATATATATAAGTAAAAAAAAAGGAATTTATTGAAGCCATGAAACTAGGTTTTCTACCAAATTAAGTTGAAACAAACCTGCTTGACTGCACGGATGGCGTAGTAGTTTAAGCGGTCGCGCTTCCTACTGCGCTAAGTGTTCTGGGTCCGATCCCCACATGGGACGACACTTTGTGTGATCCACAAATTGTTGTTCTGAGTCAGGGTGTTCTTTGTTTCCGTTTCATGTATGTTTGTAGTTGTAGTAGTTGAACTGTGTACTTTGTTTTTAAAATTCTTCGAATGTTACTAACATAAGGAGGAACACTTCATACTTCTAATGTTGTAACGTTCTTTAAGAACAAAAAATGTAACAGATGGGATACTTTCACATAGATGTAATAATTCCCGAATTCATTTCGTGTTTTATCTCTTATTCACTTAATTGAATCTGTCGCTATCCAACAAAATACTGTAGATATTGTTTTCTTGGTAAACAATCATCTACCAAAATCTAATTTATATCTGATATTCGATAAACACGACATCGATATTGGAGTCCATTGAAGATTTTCCTTTTCAACTTTCTATTTATTAGATCAAATTTAGAGAGAAATTCAACAAAGGGCAGAGGTAAACACGGTTTTTTTTTCATTTCGCTTTCAATAATTGGGTCGTTGTAATGTTAGGCTGGCAATATTGAACTCACTATTTTAGTTATTACTAGCTGGTACTAGCGACTTCGTTCGCGTGGATTTTGAAAAGCGCTGCCTTAGTGTTCGTTGCCCGGACCGGGCCAAATTTTAAAAGATTTTTCAGAGAGGAAAATCAATAATATAATCAAAATCGGTCCAGCCGTTTAGAAGATTACCCGGTACAAACAGACAGACCGACAATTTTTTGTTTAACTGGTTTTAGGCATAAGTATCGTGCAAATAACCGTGTCAGCATGAAAAAGACCTATTATTTTGACATTAAAAACAGACACTTTAATTTTATTTATTTGTTTTAGATATGTTTAAGACGCCAAAATTCTGATATACACATAAAAAACATCTAAAATTAATAGAAATCTGTCATAAAAACTTATATATTACAGATATATTTTCGAAGAGTAATATGTTAGTCATTTCTGGTATCAGAGTGGTTTTTAAGACAAACTCTCCAAGATAGTTTCCTGATAGATTGTATAAGGTTAACCTACTTAAAGTACATGATTAATCTATTTTTCGTGTTAGTCTTATTCCTTATTTTTTTTTTAATTCACTGCAATTTACATTTTACACACACAATACTTGTTTAAATTAAAATCACCACAACCTTTCGTTTAATGTTAAAAGTATAATATTATTCTAGTAAAATAAATTTTAGAAAAATAAAAAACATTGTTTGACATTTTAACATGACAAGTGTTGAAAAATAAATTGAACTTTCCGTTATAGCCTATTTCTAGTCATTTATATTTTAATATTTATTATTTTTAATTTTGGACGAAAACAAACTTCTTAATATGTTAACAGTGCTACACTAGCTAATAATATACTATAATATAGAAATTCACAGAAATTATATTTGTAACATAAAATTATTTTTAAAAAATCATCTGCTTAAAACGGAATAAAAATGTTAATCACGCGGAAAAGTAATTGAGAAGAGACTGTAAGTTCAAATCAATACTTGAAACTACGAGTAGTTTCAACTGAGTAAAACTTAAAACGCCTTCTATAATAAGATCGATACTTTAGTTTTGATCTGCACTTAAAACTAGTTTTAGGCAATCAGAGTTCAGCCGATACTTGAGACGACTTTTAAAATACGGGCTTTAGGTAAATTCTCGTGATAAAAGTTCTCTCAAAATTCAGTTCCCATCAACTCTCGATCTCACAACTGCCATGAAAGGTATTTCCGTTGTAAAATAGTAAAGTAAGTATTACTAAGACTTCTGATAACGGAGCTGAATTTAAAACGGATAAAAGTTCAGCAAATAACATACAATACTAATTTCAAATAATTTTTTTTTTCTTGTTTAACCTATATTAGAAATTTTAAGAGATTTTATTTAGTAATATTTAAAAATTAAATTTCAATCTAAATAAGGAATTATTCATATGATTTATATCATGGTGAAACTCATTTACGTAAGTTACTACGAAGACAATATATTGTGATATGACTATGTTACTTTCTGTAAGAAAAAAACAAAGGACATTTGAAATAATGAATTCAAAAGATACCATTCTGAATAATATACTTTTAACCTTCATTCTAAGGAGAGGTCTAAGTTAAGCAGTGGACTGTTAAAGACTGTTGATGACGATCAGAATAGAATATAACAATAACAGGGTTGTATGTATTTCGTTTTATACCGCGACGTATTAAATCTTGAAAAAATCTAAAATTATTACTGAAGTATTGCGTGTGACTGACAGACTAAACTTAAAGCAATTAGACTATAAACATTTTATTGCTTTACTGCGCGGTAGTTGAGAAAACAACCAACAATTTTTACTTGATAATAGTAAATGTACTACAACGATATCCATTACTACCTTTGGATTTATTTAATGGTAGTTACTCAATTATCTCATACTTGAAGCTTACGAAACAATATGCTATAAATCTTTTAACAAGTTATTATTACCGTATACCCTATATGTCCCAATGGTGTAGGCAAATAGTTGTAGTTTATGTATTACATACAAGTTAAAATAAACATAAAAACCGTTTTCGTTAAAAAGCATACATAGGTATATTATTTTTCATAGAAACAGATTCAGTGATGGAAACGGATTGCGAAATGATATTAAAAATTGGTGTGGGTATTCCTAACCGCACGACGCTTCAGCAAATAAATACCTCACGGATGGTTTTAATAAAAGTTAATAATTTATTTTACTTTAACATGGTGTGCAAAGTATAAACTTGATTAATATTCATTTTGTATTAATTTAGGTTAACGAGGGCTATTTTCCGAAACCCTACGTTAATAAAAGTATTTTGTGTTGCTTGCGTATTCAAATAATTATTGTAACACAACAGATAAGATAATTTGGTATTAGAAGGACAGAGTGTAGTATATTGCAGTATTTAAATTGTTTTATAGAATAGGTCTTTACCTATGAAATTGCCGTTTTGTATGCAATAAGTGAAAGTACTTATTTTTTTAAACTTTTTTATTTCTGTTATTCGAAGTAATGTAATGTTAACCCATGCAATCGACGCATCTTTGCCAACGCATTGGCAGTTTATTGATGTGGTCACATCTGAAACCAGCTTTGGTCAATCGGTCGTCCCCACTGCTCCTTCACGAAAACGCGCGACCCCATACTGCGCAACAGACAGTCTCCAAGCTGCAAGAGCTGGGGTTGGAAGCTCTCCCGCATCCGCCATACTCACCAGACCTTGCACCTACCGACTATTACTGTTTCCAAAATTTAGACAACTTTTTAGTGGGTAAAAAATTCAATTCCCGAGAGGCAGTACAAAATGCCTTTGAAGAGTTTGTTGCCTCCCGTCCAGCTGATTTTTACAAGAAGGGCATCAATAAACTGCCAATGCGTTGGCAAAGATGCGTCGATTGCATGGGTGATTACTTCGAATAACAGAAATAAAAAGTTTGAAAAAATAAGTACTTTCACTTATTGCATACAAAACGGCAATTTCATAGGTAAAGACCTATTACTCGTATATAATAATCTAATCTAAATACCTTTATACTGTGGTATGCTATTATGTATTAGGTATGAGTAATAGCACCTACTTAAGTTGGATATAAACAAAGTACATTTAAAATAAGTCGTACACACAATATTTTGCATATATCGTCGGTAAAATTTTAACGATGTATGATTGAATATTGAATTTTAACATTTTGATAATTAATAATATTCATCGGGATATCATCGGTGTTTATCTCTGCGACAGATCCATATAGTATATGGGTCGGGACGGCGAAGAATGTCGAAGGGAGGTCACATGCGAGGTTCAGCAGGAGTCGGTCTTACGACCCCTTCTGTGGAACGCCGCGTATGATGCTGTCCAGACCAACTTTCCCTCAGGATTGAGTGTCGTCTGTTACGCGGACGACACTCTGATACTGGCTGGGGGGCATGGCTTTCCTGGAGCTCGACAAGTTAGGGATAGCTTGTGTCGTCCAAAAGATCAGCGGTCTGGGTCTAAGGGTTCCACAGAAAACGCAGAGTTGTAGTTCCTACCCGCTCGCTCATTGGAGTGGGGGAAAAGAGGTCGAGTAAGGGCAGCACATGAAATACCTCGGCATCACCCTGGACAGCCGCTGGAGCTTCGAGGAGCATTTCGAGCCGATGATCCCCCGAGATACGTCGGGGTTCCCCGGCTACTGATACCTGAGATGGCGTGTGGGTTTAAGTCGGTTACATTCTTATATAACTACCGGTGGGTGGTATGAAAAAAATAAAAAAAGGGGTCCAAGGGAGGAAGTCTGCCGCCTCTACTGTACGATACGCTCCATGACCAATCAAGCTCTATCAAGCGCTCTCATATCTCTATCATTCAGATCGTACGGGAATACCTGGGAATCCTGGCTATGATCAGGCTACTCTATGACTAGACTCGCGCGATCCGCCGGGGTGAGTGCAGGGAAGACCAGGACCAGCTCGAAATGCGGTGGAACGCTCTGTGACAGGCCCTGGTGCAGTGGCGCACGCAGTTAGAACAGCCGCGGAATGGATGCTAACGCGCTGTCGGTGCCGTTTTGCCTAACCTCGAAGCTTGGGTATTTTGTGAGAGAGGTCGCCTACCGTCGTTACCAACCGACTGACGCAGGTATTCACTGGGCATGGCTGCCTCGGTGAGTACCTGAGCAGGATCGGACGCGAGCAGACGGCACATAGCCAGCACTGCCGTCGATTCGGGGAGGACCTGAAATAACGTGGACCGGGACCTCCCAGAGTAATGCGCCTAAGGCTGGCCGTAGGGGTCGTTTTTAGTGGAATCACCACATACTCCTGGCTCTTGAGTCCCCGAGCAGCAGCAGATATGAAGGGATTTTCACCCCGTCAACAAAAAAAAAAGAAAAAAAGTAGTTGACTAGATTACCAATCAAATTTCTCTAATATTCAAATGGACACATGTACAAGCATTCCTTATACAATTGTATGTAAATATTTTAAAATTACTTTGTGTACTCTTTGTCTATTCTTGTAGAATGAAAAGTTTATTTTTTACTGGATATTTTGTATGTCATGTCATGATGTCAATAAATGCTTTCTCATAGCTAGGGTACTTTAAATACGAGAACTGATCACAATGCACTAAAAAATCAATAAAGCCTCCAGGCCAAACTGTCAGTCTTTGAAGTCAGGCAAACCTTTGTGAATTACAAGGCAAAATTACAAAGCGAAAGCTTTGATAACTGATCCGACCTCAAGTCGTTATTTATAAGTGACAAGTTAAAAGCCAAGCACAGAATTGAGTTCAAAGACGTACTTTTGCATCGTTTTGCTTTTGTCTTACAGTTTTATTCCTACGATAAACTATATTTAATTATAAAAAAATATTAAGGTTTGTCATTTTTTTCCTCTCAGACACTTTTCAATTTATTTAACAATATTAACACAATTGCATCATTGCTTTTTTCATTAAAAAAAAACAAATGAATGTAGAAATAACAGGATATGTTTTAATTTGATTTTTTGTGAAAGAAAGAACTTATCATTTTCCTCATCATCATCATTTCGGCCATACCACCCACTGCTGGATATAACCTCTCCTAAGTGACTTCCAAGAATTATTTTTGGAATCTCTGTAACTCATTTTCATTCTGTTGTTTTCTCATTCTCTAAAAATTAAACTCATGTTAATCAATATTTCTTGTAAATTCTAAAAGACTTAATATAAACACAGACCATAAAACTTCTTATAGATTCTTCAGCCCGTAATTGACCGAGACTATTCAGAAGAAAAAGCTGCAGATTTGTATGCGAACCGAAGAATGTTTATGGTAATTTATGTCATCGACCCGGTGTAAAAGTTTCAGAACCCCCAAATCGTATTTAGAGCAGTCGGATGGAGCCATCGTTATAGATTTGCAGACAAAAACTGTTCTACCCTCACAAATTTTTATCTAAAAACTTTGAGCTCGAACGTTAATGTTCTGTGACTCAGATATGCTAAGCTGTTGTGAACGATTCAATGTCTTTTCTATAGTTTACCTAACTTTGTGTCACATAATTTTATAGGTGAAATATTTTGTTTCATTATGTTAAGTTATGATGTCTTTAATGGATAAATGTCCCAAAAAACCTTAAAGGAAACGTGTTACCTCGAATACCTTTGGGTTTTTAGGTCTAACCGTGGTTTTGGTTAATGATTTAACCGTGGGAGAGCCACAACTAGGCCGTCTCGATCGGAGTGATACCACAGCCTCACAAAAAAACCGGTTTGCTCGTTAATCCCGTATGGAGATACGGGTTAACGAGCACATTGCCAAGAGGAGCCAAGTGAAGCGCAAGTGCTCTAACTGCGTTTTCTCAAAGCACTTCGTCGTTATTTTTTACCCTCCTTACTTGGGTATGGATTATACTAAATAAACAAAATTTTCAGCATTATTATATCAATAGTGAATTTATTAAACGTAGAAAGTTTCAATTACATAGCATAGCTTATACTTAAGATTTTGATCAATATCTAAAAATGCCGATTTCGTCACCGACTCACTGATGATCATCAAAATTCTTAGGGTACTGCCTGAAGTCTTAGAAAGCTCAAATCTGGTATTATCAGTACACAAACAATAAAAAATTCTAAAACTTAGAGCTTTTATCCCCAACCCCTTAAACTAGGGGATGGGAGTTTGTATAAAACTTTCGCAAATTTTGCTGCTAGAGATTTAAGCAACTAACAAAAAGAATTAAAATCCCACTAAAAACATTTTCATGTAAAATGTTACCAAAGTGGGACCATATGACTCAACTAGCAAAATGTTATTAGATCTCTTGTAGAACCAAGATTCTAACTCTACCCAACCTCCGGCTTAGCAGTCAGTTGCTAAACTGATTATGACAGATTCGCACCACCACCACAGGACATACAATTGTGTCATGAGCTCAACCATTTGTTCTATATCTAAGTGTAATTTATCTGTATTATGGATGTATTTAGAAATATTTCAGTGTGTTTATCAGCAGTCTGGTTACCATGGTTCTGCCTAGTTTGGGACCAGACGCCATGTGGGAGATGTGTCAAGTATATAGGTATTTTATAATGTATTATAATTATAAATATTTTCTTTAAAATATGTATACTTACACTTATAAAATAATTCCCTCATTCTTTTAAGGACAGATTCTGGTTTGGACAAATTCTGGTTACGACAGATTCTTGTTACGACAGATTCTTGTTACGGAAGAATTAGTACTGTCGCGCATAAAAAAATATTTTTAGGATTAGTAAAAACTATTTTTCTGCATGATGATGGAGTATCTAACGATAAAATTTATATACATATATATTAATAATAAGTATGTCTAATTTTAACTGCCGGCCGAAGCTTTGGTTAGTTTTATATTTAGTAAAAAAATATATCAATAACTTGTTACCTAAAAAAAACAGGTTTAAACCGTGAGAACACCCATGCTTATGATGTACCATGGTACCGCTACTTAAGGTTGTCACATTTTTAAACTTGATTTCATAGTCGACTTCAAATTGTGATTCTTATTCATATAGGAATCACGATTTGAATTCTTAAGAACAAAGTCAATAGCGATAAACCCCTTTAATGAGAACACCTTTTTACGAATGTAAATCGTAACCGCCACCATTGTGTCAATAGTATCCAACGGACAAACACAAATGAATTAAATCAACTCGTAACAAAGGGAAACCTTTTCCCATTAGGCGAAAGTAAACTCTAGTAATTGAGTTTGAATTGCTTTAAAGATTTATTTCCACTATGTTTGTATACCGGCCTATATCGAAAAATTAAACGGTCCCCCATATTTTAATTGAATTCTAATTGAAAAAGGGCGACCATACTGTTGAAAAGTAAATTTAATTTACGAATATAAAAGTGTGAAGAATAATGGATACCGGCCGGAGTTTTTTCATTTACCGATAATCGATAGGCTGTCTCTTGATAGCCTCTTTTTGTTTAGAAAAATGAGAAGCGAAGCGTTGCCGCGTTGACTTGAAAAGCTGATGTTAACTTAAATATACTAGATAAATATAAGTTTCTCTTAGATAAGAACCTGCCAGCTAGGTCTTTGTCGTTACTTTTAATCGACTAAAAGCTTACAATATAACATAGGCATAACTAAATTTGGCAACAATTAAATGTGGAAAATGTCGTAATTTGTACATTTCTAAAATTACCCGTGACTGTTAATAATTCTTAATTTGATCTAGTATGGAAGGTGTTTAAAATTACAAAATAAATTGGTAAAAATAACGTTAAAACTTCAACTTGTGCTAAATAAAACCTTCAAAAACTTATATTTTTTTACGGTATAGGGTTCAAACGTGAAGTGGTGGTGAAAAATTGGTAAGTTGCTATGGTTTACCACTGCCCATGGATTCCTGCAACTCAAGTGCATTGCCGCGCTCTTTGAATACTGCCAAGAATTAGTGGGCGAGAGGTTTGACCCTCTATATCCTCACTCACTCGGTGAAAAGCAACGAAAGAATCACGTAACGTGAAGCCGTGGTTTTGACTCCGATCAAGATAGCCCATATTTGCTGAAGCATGGCTCTCCCACGTAAAATGTCACCAATTGCTTTTAATGTCGCTACTTATACTAACTTTTTGAGAAAGGATATTATTTTAGAATAGACACATTTGGTGTTTATACGAAAAAAGCTAATGATTACACATACCACATGTCGTCAATACACTTAGTAAAATGGGATAGCTGATGAAATCGGAAACGAAGTTTTCTAGTTGAAGAACTTATCAACTAATTGGAGCAGGTTTATTTGTGTCTCCCCTTACCAGCAAACTTTACTACTTATAAAATTAATTTGATTGATGTACTCCGAACTATTGGAGGAAGAATTTATTGATAAATGGAAGTTCAATCAAGTAATGCAGATATTATAGTACAGGATATACTTGGAACAAGAATATCTGGAACGAACTTACCGAAATCGGTTTAACTACTTAAGTAGCAGTTGAATGGAAATAAAATCTAGTCGAACTTAAGGAGTTGTAAGTAAAAGGTAAAAGGACAGTAAAATAAATATAAAAATAAAAAATCCTACCAGTGCCACCTTATCCAAAATTAAATGTATAATAAGTAAAAGGTAATATCTTCCTTCGAATAAAAGTATTTTTGATTATTTTTATAATGATTTAATATATTATATTTTCTGCCCTTTCGGTACATAGGCGTACTTAATAGCTAAGACATATTCTACTTACTTGATTTTCCCTATTGTGATATAATTGAAATACAAGCAAACATTTGACCTCATGATACACAAAATAAACATAAACACGATCATCGTAAACTTACACACACACACACACATTCACATATAAATACAAATATTAGTATGGTTTGAGGGCTCGGGCTTTCTGACAACAACCAGAAAGCCAATTCTTATTCAGTTGCGTGCCGACCTAATCTTATTATTGTAAACTGTTTTCTATTCGTGAAGACTTTTCAATGGCTGAATGTAAGCTATACAATATAAAATTAATTTGTAAAGCTGTACAAAAATAAATAAATAAACATCCCAACTGTCATGAAAGATATTTTCGTAGTAACATAGTAAAGTATTCTAAGACTAGCAGATTACCGATTCAATTTTCGGTTACAACACGATATAACTACATTCAGTCAATATTAATACTACATTTAAAACTTAAAAATACCTTTTATAACAGTTGTGAGATCGAGAGTTGGTCATTTTGGAACATTCTTATTTCAAGACCTTTAATTACGTTTATAATTGTACAGGCAGTTCAGCAGTTCAGTTTCCTTGCACTCTGTTTACGAAAGTCAATCTTTATGTCGATATACAACCGTAGTAGTTTAACGCTCCGTCTAGCCCAACAATTAGTGTGAAAGCTTTTATCTCATCTATATTTATAAATTATGTCTGTCTGCCTCGTCTTTATAATTTGCATATACTTACTTGCGTCCCGTGATAGGTACAGTCAGCGTCAGATTTGGGTAACAAGAAAATTACTTATTTGGGGACCAGAAATTGGAGTTCTTGAGAGAACGAGTTCTTGAGTGGAGACGCGGTCTCTATTCAAGAACTCGTTTTCCCCAACGGTTGTCGGTTCTGCGGCTAATATGGCCAGCCCACTGCCACTTCAGCTTGCTGATCCGGTAGGCTATGTCGGTGACCTTGGCTCTTTGCCAGATCACCTCATTCCTGATGCGATCCCTTAGAGAAACGCTGAGCATAGCCCTTTCCATAGCACGTTGAGCGACTTTGAACTTGATTATTAACACTGATTAGTTATTTAATACTTACTCATTTTATTTGAAGGAATCCGAATCATATACTGAAAACTGTAACATGAATACTTGGAAAATACTGTTAGATATCTCGTAACTCCAAAGGAAATTTAAAGCTATTATAGTAAAAGCCCATACATACGGCTTTTTGTTTATTACCCATAACTAAGGCGTCCACTTTTTCTACACGATGTTATCTCTTCGTCGGTTTATGTTTTCTTACTAGACAGTAGATAAAACGAATTTTCAGAGTAAAACACAACCTTCAGGAACATGGACATTTAACCATTTTAAGAAGTTGATACCTTAAATAGTATTTAAGTATGGGTTATGCACTTTCTATTACTATTTAGACTTTTTCTATAATTTACAAATAAATAACTTGTGTGAATCATCACAGATGTCTTAAATTGTATATTAGGCACGTAATTTACGAGCATTGCACCCCACAATTGTTTTCAAACTTTCGCGTTTATATAATTATTTCAGATGATAATAAAAGTTACCACGGCAGGACTCATCAAGTCTCGATCAAGTCAAGCTCGGTGCAATTCAATCGAAACATCACTCGACAAAAAAGTATTTAACCCCATTTAATCCCTTATAGGGGTGGTTTTGAAAAGTTAAAAAAAAAATGGTGTCTAATTATTATTATTCTTGATAAAGAATATAATATAAGTTTAGGATTTAGGATTTATTTAATATAAGTTTAGGTTTAAGTATATATATATAAGTTTAGGATGGTAAAGTTAAAGGAAAAAATACTTGCCCATACAAACTTTCGTCTTTTTTTAAGGGTAGTTTTTAAAAATTAGTTTTATTATTTTTAATAAAGAGTTTCTGCTGTGAGTTTGAAACCTCTTCTACCAAAAGTAACGAAGTATAATATTAATTTCCAACCCCCATTTTGCACCCATAGCGATGGCAATTTTAAAAATACTTTCTTAGTGCACACCTACATCCCCTAAAAGAACATTTGCAAAATGTTATACTTCTAAACCCAGCGGTTTCGGCTGTGCGTTGATCAAAACTGGTTTTAAATATTTAGTGATGCAAGACAACAACTCAAATATTCAAAACCTATTTTTTGACTTACTTGATTTAATATCCTAAGTCCCCGAGATGGGGCAGAGGGCATCCACAGGAGTCCACCATCGCGTTTAGTCCTGATCTTCGCACTTGACCTCACTCCAAGTCTTGCCAATTCTTCACTTCATCTTCATCTGCCAAGTTTGCCTTCCTACCAAAACCTATTTTTTCCTTTTTCGAAAACTCTGACTCTAAAACATATTATACAAATAGTTGAAAAGTCTTTACCTGAAATTATCATATTCCAAACAACGATTGCAAAACGACGGCCAAACTGTTTCCAGATTCATTATAATGAAACACTCAAGGTTACTGAATCGATTGAAAAGAGTGAAACCTGAAAAATAATTATATCTCTCGAACAAATAATATATGATGTTGAAAGCGCTCCAACTCAGAAACATTTCTTGAAACTTTTAGAGGAGCAAAACTACAAATATCGCTTATTTAAGATAAGATCAAAATTAATATATTATATTTTACAACATTGAATTTAAAATCTCATAAATAAATATTGTAACTAGGTCAGTGAGGAAAGGCTGCTATTAAATTATATATACGAAATACAATTTGTTATTGATCCTATATCTTTTCAGGTAACACATCAATACTAAAAAGTATATCATTCGGTATTTATGTGTAAATTTCGTGTATGTACTATACACTACTATACACATACTATACAAGTATCACACAGTATTACGAATATACGCAGCGCCCTGTCATAAGGTTTTCTCTTAATGTTTATAAGTAATTTCATCGGGAATAATATACATTAACCATTAATTAATTAGTGTAACATTTAAGCGAAGTGAATATTGTTGGATTGAATTAAAGGCATTTAGGCATACTTACATTATTAGTATTACAAATCTAATTAAACTCAAATAAAGTTTAAAAAGGAACATTTCCTCTTAATTCTAATTAAATGGAAAAGTTCGATACCTCAGTATAGTAACCAATAGAAATCACACTGATTTATAATGTACAGCAAAGTTGTACAGAATTTGAACGAGATTTGCATATGTAACGGGAATTTTGTTTGGAAAGTACCCTCGGTAAGTTCTATGTTATTTATTGCTTATTTAGAAGTATTACACAGACTAATTTTATTTGAAATGTAAATTATGTATTTCGAAGTATGTTTTACGATTTAAGCCTACTTTTATCACACTACTTTAAGCCTACTTTTTTCATGTAGTTCAAGATTTTTTTCTTTTCTTTGCAAGATCAAAACTCTTCAAGATATTTTGCAAGCTCCGGAGCAACTCTTTAAGACATATATTTTGATGTTAAAAAAAAAAAACCTTTAATACATGTGGTAAACTTTGTTATATTAATAAAAAAAATCTTACCATCCAAAAAAAATACCAAAGAAGTAGTCAATTTCGGGTCTCTACCGTGGCATAACCCCTTAAAACTGAATCCCACTGTGCCACACACTGTGTGTGAATGTTAATACCTTTTAGATGAAAATTTGCAGGGCTATTTTGAAGACACACTTCCTACCTTAGGAATTTTATTATGCTCAAATTCATGATCATCATCTTTAGTTTCTGTCAATATTATTAGGGCTTTAATTGGTGGTGAATTTCGTTATTTGTATTAGCTTTGACTATTTTCAAATGATTCTAAAGACATAATATTTAGCACATTTGAATAACTTGTATTACACCTCTCTGTCAATTAGTCAAAAGTAGTATCTTTCAAATGTAGTCTACACTTTTACGTTATCAACAATGTACTTTCACTTATTTCTAGTAGTATTGTCGGTTCGGTAATCTTTTAGAATGCGCGTAAAATAAAGCCAGCATTGTGTCCACTACGTATAAATCATAAAAATAGGACGTTTGTGGAAATTTATTACATGTCGAGGATTGGAAAATATTAGGTTTTTTCTGAATTTCATTTTTCATTTTCTGAATAGAAATATGAAACAAATAGACTAAAGTATTTAATAGTCAAGCAATTTATCTATCCTATTCCGTAATATATACTTATTTAAGACTTGTCGTGTTCACCACCTCATCATACACTGACCGTAGTCACAATTTATTTTATCTTAACTATAAACCGACAACCTCGCTATCTTCCATAAATAAAATAGTTGCGAAGACTGAGTGTGAACAAATACATTAATTCCATGAGAATCATGACATTATGCATCAAAAACAGTTTGAATTTCAAGTCGGTAAAGGAACAAATGAGTTATAATCGGAGTGTATAGTTGATATAAATACTTTTCTAAATAATAGAAACCACGTGCTGGTTTTGTTCATAGACTTATCACATGCGTTTGACATAATAGACCACAAATTAATAATAATACAGGCAGATGCTGTTTATGGAGCCCATTACTTTCCTAGTGTTAAAATTATCTCCGAAACCGCAAGAGAACTGTTAACGTGGATAACACGTACCGCGGCCATGTACGTAGGTCACTGTATAAGTTTTGAGATGGTCGAAATTTGAAAATGGAACGCATTTGTGTCATATATTATTAAAAGGCAAATTTATTTCAACATCGAACACAAAATGCCATTTACAGCAAAAAAAAAATAGTAGTATTTTACTTTATGGTTTTTTGGAATGCTATTGATATCAAACCTTGTAAATATACTGTTGAAAGTTTAAAGAATAATAAAATCACAGTCCTGCTTAATTTAGCCCAAGCCTTAAAACCACGCTTCGCCGAATTTTATGGATTCAGTTTCCACACAGATTAAGTTAGTTAACCAAAAACAGTTGCCCCGATGGTGTAACAAGAACTTTCCTCAATAATTCAATAATTCAATTCAAACCTGACTAGAAAACAAAATACTCTTAGCTTTAGTATTCTAAAAAAAAAAAAAGTATCGTTGCAGATGTGTTCATGCGATCGTGATGGATATAACCTACACCGAACGCAACGAATCAAAGCATTAGCAAGGTTCAAACATCTCAGAATAGAAGCAAAATACATCGACGACATTAGTTTGTGATACCTAATATGATTATTCCTATTAAACCGCTTCTGTTCACATAAACTAATATTTTCATTTGTTACAATCGACATGTAAGATTTTTCTTGATCGTATTTATGGAACTATATTAAAATCAAGGACCATAAAAAGAATGCAAGTACCTTATTTTGTGTTCTTCAATAAAGTAAGTAAAAGAGTTTTTATTCAAAATATTTATAAGTCGTTATCAATGCTAATATAACGCAAACAAATGTGGGCTGAGCGACCGAATTCAGATGTACCTAGATTGACATCTTTAGCAGTGCACAAAATTTGATGAATGCATCTAGTCTTCAATATCACGTTATATGAATATTGAATATCATAGAGTAGTATGTATTCAAACATTTATATGTTTAAACTACACAGCTAATTGAAATTGAAGTCAAGAGAAAATTACATTAAAAAAACATTAATATTATAACCTTTTGAAAATTAAGCTTTTGTATAAAGACGATCAAAAGATATATATACCAATTTAAGATTTATGAATTAACATTTTGAAGCTAAATAACAAAAAATAAAATATAGCCTAAAGCAAGGTCTCACACAGCATGATCCACGAGACAAGATAACTATTTATATAAAACTAGCGGTTCGGCCCGGCTTCGCACGGCTGCAATGTAGATACTACTAATCAGTGTGGAGTAATTAATTAAATTATTATTATGATAGGACTATACTACAGGACATGTTCAAATGCAATATTTATAAGCCCGCTCCGATCCTGGCAGCCGCTGCCACCCGGGACGGACGTACGGCTCGACGGCGTTGGGCCCCTGCATTTTAAACCTCTAATATCTTCTTAAATATTCATTTTAATAATATGCTGTACAGAGCAATTTTAATCTACGTTAAATGCATTACGTTTTTGATGTATTTAATTGAATAAGGAATAATAATGTATTGTTTAAAATAGCTTCGTAAATAACCCATTATTTTATTGTAATATTTAAAATATAGTTACTGTGGGTTTTCCTTAGGAGATAGACATATACCATTGCTCATTTTTTTGTAGATCTTTTTAAGATATACAATTCTGTAGTACAGTATTTGTTCTATCTCGTAAGGGTTAGCCAGTGTTTGCAATGTAAGCTCACAAAAACATGTTTTTTACAACAAATCTTTGAAATTCTCGGATTTTCTTTACTATAATATGCATGTATTATACATATAATCCTTCTTCTTGAATCATTCTCTCTATTGGCGAAAACCGCATTAAAATGCGTTGCTTAGTTTACAAGATCTAAGCGTACAACACAAAAAAGCGACGTTATTTTATACTATATAAAGTTACGAATAAATCAAGTTTCTACGAAAAGGTAATTCGTTAGGCTTTTTAAATCTTATTCTAATTTCAGTCATAATTTTATAAGTAATCAAGAATATAACCAAAGCGGTATGTACTTAATTATATTAACCTATTAGAATCAAATATTTGAAATGAAACAGTCTTGTTTGATTGTATCAATAATAACGATGTTCTCCAATTACTCCAAAAACCTTTCAAATCATTATTCAACACATATTCTCACACAAATAAAGTCATGTTTTACGAAAGTGATTTTAAAATGTTAAGTTCTTCGCCCTTTGACTACGTACATCCAAGTAATGGCCAAGATAAAAGTAACGATGAAGATCAAATCGATACTGAACCTGTGAGAAAAGAGTGTAGTTTTGTGATCATAAATAAAAAGAATAAAGAAACAGAAATCACTGGTTATTCTTTAGTAGTTGCTGTTAAGCCATTAATAATATTTACATCAATACTAGGACCGCATGTACTTGGGTATAAAGGAAATGATATTGTAAAAACAAAATCGCTGTATAAGTTACACAGTTTTTTAGTTATTTCGGCATATCTAACACTAACTTCGTTAAATCAACCAGAAAGTTGGTACTACACAATAACTGACCATCCGTTAAATATTCTTACGAAAACTTACGGTATAGTTAATGTCATAGAAACCACGCTTTTTTTGTCCATGACATTATTTCGTAACAACTCAAATTTTATCCAATTATTTAAAAAACTAATTGAGATTGATAACCATTTTAGTTGTTCTAAGAGAGTTTTTAAACGCAGGCAATTAGTGTCGATAATCTTTCTTCTAATGCCAATTATATTAACACAAAGTTCTTTTTTCTTCAAAACGTTTAACATTCAAAATATTTCAGCATATATAACATTCTTTCTTTTAATGGTCCAAGGTACTGTAATTTGCTTTATGATTGTCACTATTTTCATAAAACTTTTAAATTTAAATAAAATCTTGGAGAACAAAGTTAAACCCAGGATATCCAAACACAAAGAAAAGATTATTCAGGATACAATTTATGATTCACTAATATATGTAAGTATGATATCATTTAAATTATTTCCTCATTCAACGTGTGTGTGTCTGTTCTGTGAGATCAGGAGTATTTTTATATAAATATAGGCAAAGGAGAGTAGCAAAAGGAAAGAAAGTTGTTCCCTTGCTAAAATGAATCAAAACCCTGTAAAATTATAATTTCATACTCTTTCTTTAGAGGTAATTTATCTGTTTTCGAAATGCTTAAAGTAATAAAAAAATGTTGTCAATATGCGACTTTCTGTCTATATGTCCAAACAAAACCAGGGTATTAGGACACTTTTTTCATTCAAAATATATATTTTATAAACATAAGTATAACAAAAATTTTAAGCTACCTACTAAAAATACACTACACAGTCATGTTTTTTATCATAATATTTTTTTTTAATTCCAGATGATCTGTAAGGAACCTAACATTATTAAAAATCTCAACCTAGACTATTGTTGGTTTGAGTTAATGCAAATATATGATAAAATAGCCGATTGTCTTTACCTCTTCAATAAAATATACTGCGTTCAGGTATGTCTTTAGTGCCAAACATCACCTGCTAGTTTCTTGCCTGAAAACTTGCTCGCGTTAATATTATTTTTATAGAGCAGTGCTCTTTCGACATGAAAGGTCCTATTGTCCTGAAAATCTCTTTTTGGGATTATCCTTTCTTTCTATGTCCTTTCCTGTACCATTGACAACGTCTATAAAATTTAACAGTTAACATAAAGTTTAACAAATAATGAAATAAACAAACATACTTTTTCACAATTTGTATTTTAATTCTAGGTATTCATGATGTTTAACTCCTGGTTACTATGTACTCTACTGGTAATATGTAGATCTTTGTCGCCGTCTGTAAAGGTGAGTACTGAAGCACTTTCAGTGATAACATAAATAATGTCTTTTAGTAGCAGTTAGACTTGTGTCAAAGCAATGTGTTTGCAAATAGTACGTAACGTATGGCTTAGCCGACATCAATACTTCTAGTGTCCACTACTCTCTAAAATGACTAGTATGTAATTGTGTAGTATGCATGTGCATCAACGTCACCATTAGAAGTGGTACATGTCTGTTATCCAGTTAATATGACTAGTGACTGTGCATAATGCTGATATTTTTGCTTTGATGGCGTTACAAATATTGATTAGATTAAAAAATAAATGTAACTAAATAGTAGAGGCTATCTTTTCAGTAAAACAAAGTAAGAACGTGTAAAAACGTCGATTCCCAGAAGCCTAGCAATAATAAAACAAAAGTGATCAGCAATATTGTAAATCAGCTCACTTTAAAATAATCCCTTCCATTTATTTATGTTATTCAGAACTTTATTCAGAGAATACTGTATGAAATTATCTTAGTAAATATAAGTCAATTTGACATGGGCTTATCATGACCTATATAACTATTAGTATCGTAATATATTGTGATACTTAGACATTCCAAAAAGTATCGGTAAAAAAAACTCAAGTAAGCTTTTGTTCTAATTATACTCCACACTACTTAAATTATGAGTTACGTTTATTGTTATTTAGTCTTTAGAGACTAAGTAACAATATATAAAGCATAAAGTATAAAATATATAAAGCATTTTGTGCCTAGAATTTAATTTAAGTGATTGAAAGTGTTTAACATAATTTACGTAAAGTTTACTTTTTTGATTTTTAGTATTCTGAAGTAGTTCTCAGCGATTTATTCCTATATACATGTTTAAATAGTCGGCCACTGTTTTTGGCAATCATCGGCGAAATGTTTATTGTACGACGAAAAAAGACCCTCACATTACTCTTAAATACGTTACTCAACGAAAAAGGTAAAGTACATCATATATTATACACGTTTAATTTTAAAAAGTAGCACATTTTGTTAAGTAATTATTTAATTCTAGAGTAATATCAGGTATTCATTTGCAAATTTATGTGGAGACAAAACTTTAAATGAAGAGGTTATTCAAGTATGTATTGATTTTTCCAGAGCGAGTGTACATCAGTCAAGTGGAAACCATGATAATGTTGGTGGGATCGCGAACACTGGAGATATCAACCAACGCCTTCACTGTTAACGTGCCAACCGTCATGAACTTTGCTGGGCGAATCATTTCATACACCGTACTCATCATTCAATACTTCTACAAAAAGGTGTTTTTTTCAAATCAAATAGTTTAGTGTATAATTTGTTATGTTTTTCTGAATACGTGACCTTTAAAAGATAGAAAGGGAAAATATTTAGTAAATTTTTAACACAGATTAAAATTTAAAACTGCTGTTAGTCTAACTCTAAAATACATATTTTTTCTATCTTTTATTTATTCTTAGAACTTCTAAAAATAAAAATGAAATGAATGAAATATCGAAAATAGGCTTTTTCGAAATTAGGTTTATAAAAGCCTTTAAATTAGCTTTGATTTACCTAAGTTCTTATTTTTCTTTTCTATTTATTTGTAATTTCGATGTTTAAAACACATAAGCCGAGCACTTTGGTAATTGGATAATTATTTGTAATAAAATTGTTAGATAAGAAAAGGGTTAAATATGTATGGAAAATTGGGTAGGAAGGCTATTACAGGAAAGATATATTGCTTATACGGATGGAACGAGGAGTATAAGGATTGGCTCGAGCAAGTTACGGTTGCCGGAAAGTCTGAGGTCTGTAACCCTTATGAAATGACTGTACCCATATTATCCTTACAATGATGTGCTGTTGGTGATAATAATATATCTAGATGCACTGTCACCAATGTTTCGAGACCAAATTAATTTAATCGACGAATTGTGGTTTCAAGCGATAACAGAAATAATTATGAAATTATTTCCCCTGCGTGTGTTACTCAATATTGGGGTGTGTTATTCTCGTAGCTACTGATATATTGTGGTTACTCTTCTACGTATTATTAATATTTGCTGTTGTGGAATCATTTACTTTTGATTTATGCCGCAACCAACAATGCCTTCACTAATTAAATTTGTATTCAATGGATTTAAGTGGTTATTAATTCTGCTGTATATTAAAGGATAATCTTGACTTGAATTGCCTTATTTGTCACTTATTCACGTAAACTTAACAATGCTGCCGTTTTTATCCAAAATACTCCAGGTTTTATGTTGCCTCGCGTACCAATTTGGTTTATCAGAAATCTATAAACTCGTTTTAAGGTCTTGTTTCAGCATAACTATAACGTCTCTAAGTAACTATCGATAATAATAAGAGCTTAAAATATAAACTAAAGACGGCCTTGGATTGAGTTGGTTTTTTTAATACCTTTAATACTTCTACTACTACTACTCTTATGTTCTCTTATGTAATCCTCCATAATGTTCACATTCCATTCCATAAATAAATATCCATACAGCCTAATTAACTTGAAGGCATACCAAAGATAATCCTAATGGGCCTTTGTTTTGTTTTGATTAGCGTCAAATGTCTGCCAGATAAGGATAAGGGTTTTAATTAACTGTGTGGTTTGTATGAGAAAATATAAGTGTTGTTTTTACTATATTCTTTGCAATTTTTACGCTTTTTGTCTCAACAAGAACCTTCCTTGTGCCTTGACGAAAATATGAAAAAAATTGCCGAATTATTCGAAACTCAAGAAATTCAAATATTTTCACGTTTGAGTTATTCTGTGAAATATAGCTGAATGATTGAAACTGATTGGATAAGAAAATACGTGACCAACATTCAGAATTCAATACTTTCTCACCCTTTCCACCAGGTACTTACAAAGCCAGATGAAATCGTTCTGTAAATTTTTAGTAAGTAAGTAAGAATCGATTCGGTGCATTTGTCATTCATAGATTCGTAGAAACGATAGACGTATAATATATGATAAGATTATAGTTTATAACCTAGAGTGCTCATTAAAAAACAACGATACTTAATTTTTTTGCTATCTAGCAAATTTTGGTGTCAAATTGGAACTTACTAAAAGGTTAAAATACGGCTGCTAAATTCTCTTCTGATAATAAATGCTGTACATAAAATCCTCTAAAGTTAATAATGGTAAGTAAGTAACAATATCAGAACTACTAAAACGATCTTTCGATAATCAACAATTGAAAGAATTATCAATAGCATTTGCCAATAAAACTAGATTGTCGTAATAAGTATTTAAAAGATTTTCTTTAGGCCAACAACTGTTCAACTTTTGTTAAAAATCGGCTAGTAGTAAAGAAATGATTATTGAAAAGTTATATTTTAATAAAATTTATATTGCCACACAGACTTAATAGCGGGCTTTCAGTAGTACGTATTGTATGGTAATCGGATGACGTATTCAATTCTTCGTAAATGATGAACGATGTGCTACCTCGTGATTCAGTGAACCAAAGCGATTCATCTTGCTTCTAACACTGTAAAGGCTCTTGTGTTTAGAGCTTACAGAGGCTTACACTTACTTGCCATATACATATTTTATAATTGACTAGTAGTTCACCGCTGTTTCACCTGCGTTTTAGTCACAGCTCCGCTCTTCATTCCTATTAGGTTTCACACACAATGTATGAAAAAATTAATCATCTGCTGTTGAGTTATAAATGGCATTACACTATTTGTAACCCATCTTTGTTTTATTTATAAAGATATTAAATATTTTGGAGGGATTTAATTAATAGAATAGAATTATCTAGAATAAACGTAACATATTAATATGTAGGGGTCGATGATTACATTTTATCTCTCTGTCACAAATAAAAAATAACTATTATTATAAAATACTAAAAGTGTAAATGTTACCAGCGCTATCACATGTTACAAATTGGTCAGGTCATTTTAGAGTCGTCTTATAGACCCTATTATTTAGGTGAAGTGCCAGCCAATTAAGAATGTTTATTAATAATATAGAAAAATGATTATAAAAGTTTATGTGAAAAATGAGAAATTAAATTTCACTACAAAAAATTGAACGTAGGAAAACAATTATGAATGAAAATTATTGAACTTGCCATGGAATTTGATAAAAGATCTATAGAAACAAAGGAAGAGTATGTGTCCCCGGCTTCCGTTTCCCTCACCGATACTTATTAGTACACCTTATCGCTATTGATCTTCCTTTTTCCTTGGTATAAAGGCAAACGAGCAGAGGAGTCCCCTGATGGTAAAAATCAAGAAAATAAGACAACTGCGTTGCCGCCCGTTGAGAAACGGAATAGAGGGGAAAAGGAAATATTTGTTTATCCCAATTTACCTTTTTCTTAGTATCTTTTGTAAACTATCAGATTCCCAAAAAAGATGTCAGGCAGGCACCTGGTCATAAGGAGAATAGCAAACGTCTTTTCGTGGACTCCAAAATAATTTTTTTAAATATGTTTAAAGGTTAACCCGCATTTTAAGAAAGTAAGAAAAATTAAAACCGTATGCAATTTCATTTAAGAAGTATAGAATAAAAAAAAACTTAATTAAACGAAGAAGACACATTCACATAATTTGTTTTTGAATTGAAAACTACTTTAGGTGAGTTAGGCATTTAAAAACAATAAACAAAAGAATGTAGTTTTTGAGATGGGAAAAAACTATTGAACTCGCGAAACTGTTACCGTTCACGATACCTCTGAGTTTAAGTATAATCCCGTTTACACGAGAGTTGAGTTTGGGGTGAAATACATTGATAATATAAACATATATTGTGTATGTGTACAACATAGTGTGTGTGTACAACATAGATATATATTCATGCAGGAACTTTTTCGAATTGAACAAATCAATAAAAAAATCCAGTTTTAACGATTTTTTAAAATTTTCAAGTTTCTGTCGACATGCCGGAGTGCCACTGTTTTTTTTTTGTCTAAAGAGTTGTAAAATAAGGAATTTAGAACCCAAATCAGTAGCCTCAGTGGACATATTTATATCAACAAGCAAAAAAAAACTTTTTCAATTTTTTATACCATCTTACTAAACAGATCTCTTAAATAATTTATTTGTATGATAAATCACCATTGTGTTACATATAACTAAGCTAGAAAATAAATAGCGATGTATTTCAAGATTAATGTGAACGCATATTTTTCATGGTAAACCAAAACCAGCTATATTAATCAACTTCTTCAAAGTACGTACGTATACATAAGCACTCTACAGACTTACCTTACTGAAGGCAGGTGAAATTAATATATGTAAGGCACTATACTTCTAAGTGACGATCACGATTGGTACTCTATAGTGAATCTAAGCGATTTATCTTCCTCGTGTGCCAATACTGACACCTGGATCCACTGTAACCACGAATCGGAAACATTAAGAGACTGAATTAAAGAACAACTATCGAATGATATTTTGATTTTTTTTGTTTGGTAAACGATGAAATTGAGCAGACGGTTTACCTGATGGTAAGTAACTACCACTGCACATAGCTACATGCAACTCAAGCATCAGAATTGCTTGTATATATATTTATAACTTACTTTAAATGATATTAGTATAAATCAAATTTATTAATAAAATTATTCTATAATAACCAATTTAATCCATTTAGACATTGTTGTAATCGATCGGTATGAATACAGCAACGGTTACGTCTGATCTAAAGTGCTAATCGCATAGTTTGGTTACAAACACCAAAAAATTGCAATGACCTTGTTTCTTCTACGCTGAAGATTTTAAAGTCTTTCGTCCATAGAGAGTACTGCTGACTGTGAATTCTTACAGCAAGATCTTCAATCTATATCAAATTGGTGCAATCATAACATAAATAAATGCTTTGTCATTACTATCACTAAAAACGTATCAAGACCACACAAATGAAACACTCTATCGTAAATGTGTTGCTAGGGATTTTGGTGCACTATTAAATGACCGACTATCTTTTCGCCAGCATTATGCCGATATAACAAACAGAGATTTAAAACCCATGGGCTTTATAGCCAGAACCACAAGAAGTTGTAAAAATCCATACAGTTTTCTATGATTGTTCAGTAAACTGGACCAAAGCATTTTGGAGTACGATTCAGTAATATGGTAGCCCTGCAAATCAGTACATTCTGATAGGATTGAAAGTGGACAAAAAGTGGGTTAAATGAATTTCATTTAAACATTGCCTTTCAAGAAAACTTACCACTACTCGTAATACTGAAATTTTGCTGCAATTTTAAATTGTGCCCCTACATTTGTGTCGTCAACAACAATACTTAATTGATCTTCATAAGATTCTCCATGATTGACTCTTCCACTTTGCTTTCTCTCATCGATATTAACACCCGACATATTATCCGATCACTGAGAACGTTTTGACGTAATTTATACAAAAATAACACCTTTTAATATAACTCCATCTTGAGAATGTGTCATCCTTATAACGAAAGCCTTATATAAGGTAACATTGACATCTTCAATCGTTCGAAGATCTTTGCCGTTTATAAGAGATATTCTCACCTCACCACTTGAAAAAAAAAGACCAAATGTATCGGTGTATCCATTTATATTTAGTTTTTTTTTATGGAAGAGGGGGCAAACGAGCAGAAGTTGACCTGAACCTGATGACTAAAATTGACTATCGCCGGCCATAAACACCGGCAATCAGGAGTCACAAGCACGTTGCCGGCCTTTGAGGAAGAAGTACGCTCTTTTCTTGAGTCGGTCGTATCGGTCAGGGAATACCGTAGATGATAATTTGTACCATAGATTGATTGTGTGAGAGAAAAAGTGTCTTGAAAAGCGCACAGCGCAATTTTACAGTCCGAACAATTCCTTGGAGCACTCTCTATAATATAATATATACGATAGAGATTGGTTTGCCATAACTGTATCATTTGCTTAAATTTCTTGTGAATTATGTCAAAAATAGTATTTAAGTACTTAACTAATAAATTAAAACAAACATAATATTGTGTAATTATGTAAAGGTACTAACTAATCAGTACTAAACCTATATTATTCTTACAAGCATCAAGCTTTATTTTTTACTTACTTACTTAATTAATATATTAATTATTACTTAATTAATATATTAATTATTACTTAATTAATATATTAATTATTTTTTAATTACTTTTATAAAAAAATAAGCAAACACTTAACGTTTGGCAAGCGACATGACTATACTTATCTAATTATGTTACGCAAGTACATATGCGAGCAATGTATCTAGGTCGGATTGTCGTCAGATCAGTAAATAACTAACTGAAGTTTCAAGAATCGATTATTAACTGTATGAAATGATCAGCACGCAGCCCGGACCTCGACCCGGTCGAGAATGCTACTTGTAGAGACGAACTTGAACGATGCATGAGACAAGAAACCCTTACCTGATTCGGTTGTAGAACTTAAATAGCTGGAGAAATCTGATAATATTCTCTAACATCGTAGAAAAAAACAGTGTGCAATATGCAAAACCGCTTAATCATAATAATCAGTATTACATACAATATCTTTGAGAAAATATGATGTTTTTCTACTTTTATTGTTAGGATTAGATTGAGATTTAATTTATTCTTTTCGTATTTTTTATGAATATAATTCTAGTTGTCAAATAAATATTAGTATTTTTACTTAAGGACTATTTGAGTATCTATGAGACAAAATTTATTTTACTAATTTAGCGTTCTTAGTGTAAGGTATCTTGTTTAAGCAGAATTTGTTTATGTGACCGGAATTATTGCATTCTCTAATGCACTTTTAAATATGTATGTTATACTTTGTATATTTTTCATATTAATACGATACATAAATCCTTTAAAAAAAAAGTTTAACCGACTTCAAACAATACTAACAAAGAGCACTAACCTAGCAGGAATCGCGGTTCATTTGTTGTCATTTTTTGAAGAGTTCCATTGTCTGTCTCTGAAACTCGTCAGCAGATCTATATTAAATTTAAATAGAACCATTTCGGAATAAACCCCTTTCGAACAAATAAGGAATATATAACATCCGAATTGATGACCTCCTCCTTTTTGAAGTCGGTTAAAAAGTATCCATCCCGCTTTCGATTTTGGCACCAAATTATCAATTTCAAACTAAACAGCTCACATCGACGCTTTTTTTAATCCAAATTATTTTCTCAATAAATAAAATAAATAAAAAATCTTTGTCGTTGATAAAAGCTAATTCATCATCATCATCATCAACAACAGCCTTTAACAGTCCACTGCTGGACATAGGAATCTCCTTAGAAAGGAGGTTTTGGTCGACTATACCACGCTGGCCAGACGGGTTGGTATAGGGTTTGTTTCAAGTTTTTCTTCTCTTTGCAGTGCTGGTGCCGTGAGGTGTGAGAATAAGGAGTGTCACCACCCCTAAACATCTCGTGGGTGTCGTAAGAGCCGACTACGGGTGCAAACTTGGCGGGAAAAGTTCATTAGTGAAGTTTAAATCTTGTACAAATCCATTAGCTATCAAATAACAAGTGTTATTGTGTAATAGTAACTTTTAAACTATCACGTTCCATAACATATAATTATGTTTACAGGAATTAACACACTCGCGTTAAGTATTAAGTACATACCTTTGAAATTCCTGACGTTTCAACCAAATGGCATTAGCTGTAGTCACAAGCTCACTATTGCAGCGGTGCGCATCCTCAATCGTCGAGTACGAAATTTCGCGGTGGATGGCGTTAATTCCGATTTTTTTATTTGTATTTAATATTGGAATGATATATTATAATGTAATATTTTAAAAAATATTTGCAATTAACACAATAATATCACTTCGTAACATCCAGAGTATAAGTACTGAACTTTTGGTCACCCTACTTTTGAAAAGATACTCCTACTCACCTAACAGCGTTAGTGAATAGCCGGCGGGTCAAAGTTCACGCTGTGTCAATCACGAACCCCTGAATAGTCACTGGATAACCCTTTCATGAAAAACAAGTTCTGTATTCGAAATATAACCTTCTAAAAAATCCTTTAAACCCATAAATCAATCCATGTGCTCTTATTTTTTTCTGTGATGTTTTTCTCTTCGATTTCATTTTCAGAGGAATTGTTCAAATTTATAGCTAAAATTTAAGGATTTTTCATTTGAGTTTAGGTTTTTTGTTTTCCTTTTTATATAATCCTAAAGTTATAAATTCAAGTTATTTAAAATTTTAAATCTATGCTAAAATATCTATTATTTAGATGTTTTGCATTAATTACAAAAATTTATGTAAAGTCAGAAAACAAATCGTTTTGTTTTTAAAATAGGTGACTAGAAGTAAATGTACGATATTCTTGATATAGGAAACTAAGTTAAACACAAGGTTGCTAAACACAAGCCATTACTAGAATATAATCAAAATAAAAACAATGATAACGTCTACATATCAATTAACAAATACAGCAATTGATTAAATAAAGCTTTATTAAATTAGGTTTTATTCTTAACATTCGATAAATTATTACAATAAATAAAACATTTTTTAAACATATATTTCTTATAAAATTTGAAAATGTGTTGGAGAACATGAGACATAGATCTAATAAAATTTTCTTTTTAACCCGAAACGGCAATCAATCTAAATTAAGTCAGTGCGTGATTTGCTTGTCAAACAGATTGAGTTCAATATGACTCCACTCGACTTGCGGATTAATTGAAAGAGGGTGACCACAGATTCGATCTAACTCCCTCCCACATTTATTTAAGCTATAAGATGTTAGCGAGTAGAAATGTGCACAGTTTTAGAAGCACTAGGTATGTGTCGTTGACCTTAAGAAATATTCTTTGTTGTGATGAGAATATAATTTGGTCGTTAAGTCAATTACAAAAATAAATAATAGCAACAGTTGTTTGTAAGGTTAAAAAGGTATTCACTGTTAATTACTTTTCTGTTACTTATACAAAAGTTATTGTAGTAATGAGACGGCCAAGCTACATATTTTGACTAAGGTGTAGAGTTTGTCAAGTTAGAGCTTATAGATTTAAAGCGTGTAGAGTTGGATATTTGGCTCTACATGAAGTCTGAAAATGTTTAACAGTCATATAGTCTCGTCTAGGCAAAATTTTACATGAAAATGATTTTGGTGAGATATTTTATTATTCAACAGTCTTATTATTAAGAAATGCATAATATATACTTTTGTGTAGGCAGATATTGGCCTGGAATCGTAAGTTTTAATCAAAACTTTTTGGTTTTCTTTTTTCAATTACACTTCTCAAAACTATTATGAAACAAAGTATATATATGTACTAATAAGAAGTGGAAGTATGTATAAACGAATAAAGTTTTCACAAATTTGTAAGCATTGGGTTCTAAACAGTAATGAAAAGTATAACTCCTGCTGAATAATATGTCCTAGCTTGCCAATCTGCAAGAAAATGTATACTAGCAAGAAGTACCTAACCGGCATGTGTCAAAATAATGACAACTGCATAATTTTAGCGCTTTTCACTTAAGGCTTCAGAGGGTACTTCTCAAGTCCGTATTTCCTTTCACGCGTGATTTCCCCGGACGCTCCTTATAGGCTGTTACCTGCTACAGGTAAAAGCGATCCCTACTTCATCAATACCTAGGTATATCTTCCATTATTCGATTAAGTTTAGATTTATTGATTACAAGCGAACATTGTACATGAAAGTAGTTTTACGAACTTCATTTAACAAATAAATATATTCTAATTTAATCTGATTGGATTTGGTCAGACATTCATATTTAATGATATGTCAATGTCTTAAAATCACAGTTTTACATCCCATACTATGGTAAATCTTGATGACTTTTAATAATAGATCCAGTATGGGTTACTAGATGATGGGACTTACTAAATTATGGTGTTAGATCTCATTTTATGGGGATCATTTAGTTTCAGAAATAAAATTACTTTTAACTGGTGTATAATTTGGTGTACTCGTTTTAGCATCTGTTATTGTAGATTATTTAGAATGTTTCAAAACAAATTTTCTTAATAGTTTCATACAATATTATAATAGCAAAAGATACCTTCTACTGTCTTTTATTATTGTGCTGATATAAATCTGACATAGACCAGCATTTCTTATTGGGCATCAAGATTGGCACCGACTTCAAACAGACTAGAAGGTATTATAATGTTACCTGTTATGTTGCGGATAGCACTTATTTTAAATTGATTCACTTAGATTTGTAATTATTTTTTAATTGTTCTTTGTTAGTATTGTTTGAAGTCGTTTAAACCTTTCTTTAAGGGTTTATTTCACCACCTTTAGTGTAAGAAATGTTTGTAATGAGTAGATAAGTACGATATTTAAAATACTACGTACTGTCATGTATATTGTCAAACTATGGTATGTTAGATCATATTAAAATTAGTTAAATAAGTTAAGTTACTTTATTTAGATAAGGTAGTAAGATGTTACTTTTGAACCCGAAAATATATTGTTTCTCACATTACTTAATTTTCCACCACTAGGAATGGCATTTTTTTCACATTAGAACGATACCAAAAGCGGAAATATACCCTTCCAAATAAAAAAGAATTTTCCAAATCGGTTTACAAATGACAGTTTTGAGGAAACAAAAATGAAAATAATTGTAAAACAAACATGAAAATAATTGTGTAATAAACATATTTTTTGCCTAAATGTTTTGTAATCTCATTTCTTACACTCTAGTAAATGCAAATATCTATAGAGGAACAAGCTAAAACACGTTATCAGGACTGTGAAATTTGAGGATGGGTGATTTGGTGGTAATGGGTGGTCCCATTACCACCTTACCAGGGAGTTAACTCGGGAATATACCCTTTCGATTACAAAAATAATTTTGAAAAAACATACAATAAAAAAATAGACGTAATGAGAACCTCCTCTTTTGTGTTTTTGAAGTCAGTTAAAAATATCCTACATACAACAAATCGTTTCTAGACGTAACATTTAGTAACAAAATCGCTACCGCTAAGCGTGTCACTAAGAAACATAACCGAAAACAGTAGGGCTAAGATAATGATCTTCAGAATAGGGAGGGCTGTGGATTACTTTTCCCAATCAGCGCGTCGTAATAAATATTTGATGAGTTACACGGAACATCTCTTTATTTTTAACTAATTGCGTGCCTTTGTTGTCATATCGGCTTAAGAAGAGTTTAATTTAAGCACAATCGCTTTGTTTCAGAGTAAATTGAGCTCTATCTCTAGCTCACTGACTTAACAATTAATTTGAAGAAATAAACAACAAAATAATTATTTATTCAAGGTATAGCTAATGGCTTAACATCTTTGTTCCTTAAAACATTTTCAGTATTGTTTTTATGTAGTTCTTAATCTAATCACTTTTTAAAAGTCAATGTTTACTTTACTTTTATTGCTTGCAATAATAAAACTAGAATTTTCTGAGGAGTTCGCTATCCTGCAACCTACTTGATGCAGCAGCAAGTTCCAGGTTACGATGTCGTGGAAATACCATCAAAGTAACAGTATACCAAATTTTAGATCAATCGGACCTGTGGATTTTAGTGAGATCCCTTCATGACCTAGGAAGTGAGCTGATGATCTTCAAAATTTATAGCTAAGAACCATTTCGATCATCGAAAGTAGTCCATCCGTTCGGGAGCTATGATACCACAGACAGACAGACAGATACGCAGATACACAGATACAAAGGGTAAGCTTATAACACCCCTCGTTTTCCGTCGGGTGATAAAACAAGAACTATCAAACTACAAATTGATGAAATATGATGAAATATGATTGAATATGAAAACGGCAACAACAAACTAGAAGCCTACATATTCTATATAAATATACAAAGAAAGTGTCCTTGTATATTTATTATACATATACATATATTTAAAATGGCAGTTTATTTCATACTGGCCAATGAAATAAACTAAAAATAATAAAACTTTATGAATTCTAGTCGAAGTTAGACTACCCGACGAATCCAAGTTTACTGAAAGCAGCCTAAAAATTATAAAATGGCGGCAAAGTACTTGTGACTTTTAAGTTGCAAGTGTCCATGGGTGGCAGTGGTCTCTTGCCGTCAGGTCACCCGTCTGCTCTTATGCTACCTATAACATGTAAAAAAAACACAAAAAAAAACCTAGGTGACCTCTGGTTTACTTAAGATAGCCTAAAAATTAACTTTATGTAATGTGTACACTGTATATTTATTTATTACTATAATTTTACTCTGAGCATAATTTCTCTAACTGAATATATAATCTAATCAAATAAAAATAATATTACATAACACCGCCTACGTACAAATAACTCCTTACATCAGCGTGAAAAGCGCATGGAGCAAACGTTCCAAGAAAGTTTCCCGCTAATTATCTTCTCAACTTCTCGATTAACGAACTGCGGTGCTCTTCGCAGAGGCAAAGTAAATTACGTACGTCTAACTTCATTACCGCACGCAAAAGGCCCTCGCAAATCGACGTGTTACGTACTTGGTGGTACTACCGCATCTAAGTTATTAGGGTTAGCTCATCAACTTGCCGAATTGAGTTTTTCGTATTTACTATGCGGCATGTATAGGGTTGAAATGCCTTTCTACGTACATATTATCTTTAGTTTACTCTCACACCTTATGTATTAGTAACACACGATTGGCGATATACAATACATTTAACAGGATACGATTTTTTTAATAATAAAAAGGTATCCAAATAAGTAAGTGGTGTTTTAAAGGGACTTAATTTTTTAATTAAATTTACACAATGTACATAGTTAAATTGTCGCATAAAGTTTTTTCATATTTTTACCTATTATTTTGTGGATTTAGATTGAATTGCTACTAAAGATTAAAAAATAATTTAAGTAGTAATCTGTTTATGTTATGTCCGTCGGGCCGCCAGAGAGTGGGGACCTCTGGTGGCAGATTGATTGCTGCGGTAGGGAATGGAATGGCCGGCCTGATTGCATTAAGATGCGATCGGGCCGCCATGCCGCGATTGAAGGGGGAAGTGTTCTCCCCTGGGATAGGGCCTGATTAGGCATGGTGTCAATTCGGGGAGGACCTGAAATAACATGGTCCGGGTCCTCCCCAGAGTAGGACACCTAAGGCCGGCCGTCGGGGTGGTTTTTAGTGGAATCACCACATACTCCTGGCTCCTGGGTCCCCGAGGAGCCGGAGATCCGAAGGGATTTTCCACCCCGTCAACAAAAAAAAAAAAAAAAAAAAAAAAAAAAAAAAAAAAAAAAAAAAAAAAAAAATGTCCGTATGTTGTTTTTGGATCAAAGTACAACTAAGTAAAGAGCAGTAGTGTTATCTTATACCACAGAAGCTGCACAAGGTGTCCAATACGACTAACTTCAACAATCAGATTACCTAGAACAATCGCTTTTTAGTACAAATATTACGTGTTAATCCTGACGAGTAGAATATGAGAATAAGACGTGTGCTACATGAATAGCAATCAAAAAACTCTGCAAGGATGATTAATTTATATATAATTATTTAATTTTATGTATTTTAAAAAACATCACCTGTCACTTTCTGTCTGTGCATCCTCTACAAATTGGTCTGCCTAATGGTGTTCTCTTATATTTCAAACATAATCCCTATGGTTCTCAGTTCTTTCCTTCTTTATTTTCTTTCTTTTATAAAAGACAAATCCCGCATTAGGAATATATTCTGTGTCGTGGGGGACTTTACAAACATACATGAAACAGGCACAAAGAACACCCAGACCCAGAACAACAATTTCCGATCCGATCCCGATGGATCACACAGTGTCGTCCCATGTGGAGATCGGACCCACAACACTCAGCGTAGTACTAAGCAGCGAAGTGACCGCTTAAACCACTACGCCATCCGTGCAGTCAATTCTCAGTTATTACATAAGTACGTCAAAATCTAAAACTACAGTATTTTTGCACGTGAAAAATATAATCTACAACTAGTTTACAGTGTGTACACTGGAAATAACTCAAAAAAATTTGGTTACAAATCTTGCAAGGAAATTAAAAAGAGTATTCCCATGAATAATGAAAGAATTGTTATTGAGGCTATGTGACCTGTTTCATTATTGACTGTTATGTGTTTAGCTTATAGTGCACCTTAAAACAACAACTGCACAAAAATTGCCAAGCCTGCATTTCTCACATGTTATGGTTTTGATAGAATCTCTTTATTTTTTTTAGTTAAGCATACCAAAGAAAACATAGTTCATCTTTTGTACCTACTCAGGAAGTGTAAGGTACGAAATATTATAGTAATCGGAAAAGGAATTTTTAAATATTTTTTATTAATTATAAAGTAAAATGTCAAAGGAACGAGTACAATGGTGTATATAAAAAGTGTATGTCAAACGATAAACGATGATAAGCGAAAGCGACAGTTGAATAATATAAGGTCTTTACCTATGAAATTGCCGTTTTGTATGCAATAAGTGAAAGTACTTATTTTTTCAAACTTTTTTATTTCTGTTATTCGAAGTAATCACCCATGCAATCGAAGCATCTTTGCCAACGCATTGGCAGTTTATTGATGCCTTTCTTGGAAAAATTAGCTGGACGGGAGGCAACAAACTCTTCAAAGGCATTTTGTACTGCCTCTCGGGAATTGAATTTTTTACCCACTAAAAAGTTGTCTAAATTTTGGAAAAAGTAATAGTCGGTAGGTGCAAGGTCTGGTGAGTATGGCGGATGAGCGAGAGCTTCCAACCCCAGCTCTTGCAGCTTGGAGACTGTCTGTTGCGCAGTATGGGGTCGCGCGTTGTCGTGAAGGAGCAGTGGGGACGACCGATTGACCAAAGCTGGTTGCAGATGTGACCACCTACCGACTATTATTTTTTCTAAAATTTAGACAACTTTTTAGTGGGTAAAAAATTCAATTCCCGAGAGGCAGTACAAAATGCCTTTGAAGAGTTTGTTGCCTCCTGTCCAGCTGATTTTTACAAAAAGGGCATCAATAAACTGCCAATGCGTTGGCAAAGATGCGTCGATTGCATGGGTGATTACTTCGAATAACAGAAATAAAAAAGTTTGAAAAAATAAGTACTTATTGCATACAAAACGGCAATTTCATAGGTAAAGACCTATTATAAAATACAAATAAAAATACACTTGTTTGACATTATTCAAACACAATACAGCATAAATAATAAGATGAAAAACAAATAAGTTTATTATGTGCAGGATTAAAAAGGTACTTATCCGTCTCTATATATCTCGATCTAGGAAATTACATTGTTTTAGTCTTTCATTGTTTTGTAAACACTAAATACGTTAAAAACGTTAAGGTTTGTGTGTCTGCTACAAGTACCTTAGAATTTTGATGACAGGTATCTGAGCGAATTAGTATTAAAAAAAACAATTTTTGCACCGAAATTACGAAAAAAATTGAACATACTGTATACACGCGTCCGGTCGCCCGAAACCAGTTATGCACAAAACGCGCTAACAATACGTATGGCGAAAGAACGGCAGCCTACCTCCTTCCTCGTTTGATTAACAAACTACCCACTGACTTACGTGCCAACCTCAACACGAATAATATAAAAAATAGACTGAGGTCTTATTTTTTTTTAAATGAACTCCACAACCACAAGTAAATGTTTTTGTCTACTCTCGTATGCTAAGCTAACCTAGCTAGTACAATGTTACTTTCTATTTTTTGCCCCGAATGTTTTTTATCTATGTACGTCTCTTTTATAAAATATCGAAATATAATTCACAAATACTATGTATTGACCATTTTCTGTACATGAACTAACGGTACTTACTATAAACCTTAGTGGTTTATAGCAAGTACCACTAAGGTTTATAGTTTAGTGATTGGTATTAAAATCCATCACGATCAAGTGAACAACAACAATTACATCAATACACCGATCAAAACCCACAATTACCGGACCACTTGCACGAATGAGTGAGAATATAAATGCTTCACGTTCAGCTGACGCGATCGCCTCCATATTGGCCTTGGCTGTAATGCGACATGCTACAGATGGACGAAAAAATTTGAGGCGACGTAATAAAAATTTCACTTTAAAAATAAAATAAATACAAATACTACCAATATTTTCCTATCAAAGTTGAGGGCCGAGCTATTTCAATTATCACCAATTACTATCAAAAAGTAATACACACAAAACCAATTAAATGCATTCGCGTTGAAAATTAATCCAATTACCACACAACGACAATGTATTCGACTGCCTCGGCGGTGCAGTGGTAGCGTACTGCTGTGGTGAGGAGTCGGGATAGATCTCCGGGCCGGGTCAAATGTTTGTATGATCTGAAATAATTGTTTCGGAATTTGGGTATTCTCTATGTATAATATGTATGTATTTACAACAAAAAGTATATAAGTATTCCATCAGTCAATATAGTTTTCATAATACAAGCTCTGCTTGGTTTGAAGCTAGATGGCGTCGCGTTGTGAATTAGATGTCTAAAATATTGTTACTATTATACCATTAAGAATATACTTGATAATCTGTTCTTAATGTTAATGTGACTTTTATTGCAACTACAATTGCGTAACTTCAAATGCCTTTTATCAAAAATCGATATTAGTGATAATACACGGTTGCAAATATTTTACATCAAAATACTACACTGTAGCGATTCGTTTATTTGATAGGGTTTCAGTGGAGAAACAGAGTAATGCCTGATTAAGAAGCGTGGAAATGGAACGGGAATATAAGTTGCTGAAAGTCGCCATAATATTTGGAAGAAAGCAGGTATACTTTTAAAAACTTTAAATAAAAAAAACAAAAAAAAAAACAAGTTTGCCGTGAAATCTTTAAAAAAAAAAATTTTGACCCCATTAAATTTATAATTTATGTAAATAATAGACAAGACATACGCGGTTTAAATTTGTAATAAATTATTATTGGATTTATTGTCAAAAAGTTATATGAAAATTCTTTAAATATGTGAAATGTTTTGTGAATTTTCAGTTAAGTACTTATAATAACTAAATAATTTTAAATATGTATGTTTTGTAAATTTTCAGTTACTTATAAGAACTATTTTTTTTTTTCGGCTACATGACATCCACATAATTATAGTATGCTAATCGATGTAGAAATAATAGCGTACATTTTAACTCATGAACATAAAGAACTTCTTTTATAACTTACCCTTTCTGCCTGAGAATAATGGGACCATTCTTAACTTCTTTTGTTATATATTCTAATTCTCAAGAGACAAATATAAAATTATATATTTATTACGTTACACGTTTTAATTATGTTAATTATTTCGCAGTTAACAATTTTCGCAGTTATGGACTACAGTTTGACATAATAATGTCAAATGAATATACTTTTGAAATACTATGCCTAACTTACATTAGCAATTTCTTCATCTTAATATATGCATGACCGTTTTAACAAAAAATAATTATTAACGGTAATTTTTTTCTTTGTATTCGTTTTATGTATGTTGGTCGCCTGCGACACAGGATGGAGTCCTAGTGCGGCAGTTGTCTTGTTAAGAAAAAATATTGACATCAGACTGCATCAAAAAACACTGACGCTAAACAATATAAGAATTGAAACAATATAACAAATGTTTAAAGAGTTTAACTTTGAAAACCTCGATCAAAAGTTGAAAAATGGACAAAAAAATTAATGAATCTGAATGTGCAAAAATATTTTTTCTAAAAAAAAACACTAATAACTTCGCGCAAACTTTCCTCGTATAAGTTTAGCAAACACAAAGACACTTTTCTTCTTCACTTTTCTTAGCTTAAAAGTGTCTTTCACAAATATTTATGTTATGTTTGGGTAATTCATACATAATAATATTAGTTATAAAGTCTCTTTGTAATATAAGAAAGTAGAAGTAGTTCAATGTGTAATAACATCAGTAAAATTCAAGGTATATGGACATATAAACATAGGAGTGAAATTTTAAGTTCGTGGATGAAGTCTCTTGTTTTGATTACTATTTCTATAATAAACGCAATTTTGCTGCTGGCATTTGAGTACGAAATACCACAAGCAGATAATTTTTGTCAAAACAAATAATTAATGTACATTCTAAGGACTGTTGTCTTTTCTTCGTATTTGGCATTTCAGGGCACTCACCATGTAATTCAAGACTAATTAGATCTGGAGACGCTGTTACAGAGATCGAGTGAGTGCAAGGTGGTAATTACGGCTCTTTCCTTAGTATTTCATTAAAATTTTACCTTTACTTCGAGTAACGAGTCTAGCAGAACTCTTTGATGCAAACTAATTCTATTCACTTTAAGTAATTGTAATTAAAGATGGATGGCGCTAACGACGCAGCTTCTTAGTTTGTTCCATTACTGAATTAATCACCAAGTTACTTTGTCTTTCTATTTGTTATCTTTTCCAGCCTCTTGAAGAAAAACTTTTAAGTTTAAAGTAATATTCTTCAAAAATTAATTTAGACATATTCATATGATGTATTCAATTATTAGGCATAGTCTAATATATTTAACAAGTTAATAAACTCAAATATCTTTATTTCACAAAACTTTTAAAATTATTTGAAATTGTCTCTTGTGTAGACTCAAAAATCATAGATCAACGCACACAATAGCAACAATCTCTGTTTTGTCAAATGTTTAGCAAACTAAATTTATACGTATCGAAAATCTCTTATATGCCTGTGCCGATCTACAACCGCCCATTTCCAAGGGGTTGAGTATCATGAGAAGAAAGGGCAAATAAACACGGCCACTGTTTTCAATCAACAGATAACAATGACATCATTAAATATACACAACATTATTTTGATGTGCGCCAGTAAAAAGACAATAAAGTGAAAACAAGATATAGAAAAAAAAATAAAGATACCATTTGTCGTATCACCTCAGTTTCAGAGTACCTCCCTAACTGCCTCAGCTAGCATCAGAATCCTAGGCATCGACATATCGAGGGAAGTCCAGTTTCGAGGTTATTTAGAGGGTAAGGTCAAATTGGCCTCGAGGTCGAGGCAGTATTTCACTATGACCCACCGCCTTCAGCTCTACAAGGCGCAAGTCCGGCCGCATAGGGAATACTGTTCTCATCTCTATGCAGGGGCACCTCAGTACCAGCATCTCCCTCTGGACCGCATCCAACGAAGAGCGACTCGAATCGTCGATAGCCAAATGATTTGCGACCTGCTCGATTCGTTGGCGTTACGTAGAGATGTAGCTTCACTCTGCATTCTCTATCGCATATATCATGGAGAGTGCTCCGAGAAATCGTTCGGACTAACACCAGCCGCAAATTTCCGCCATCGTTCCACACGTCAAATTTTTTATCCTTATCACCTGGATAGTTGGCGCTTTTCGAGACACTTTTTGCCCCGCACAACCAATCTGTGGAACAGGTTATCGTCTGCGATTTTTCCGGACCGATACGACCTTCAAACCTTCAAGAAAAGAGCGTACTCCTTCCTAAAAGGCCGGCAACGCGTTTGTGACTCCTGAGTTGCAGACTTTCATGGGCGGCGATGGTCACTTTCCATCAGGTGACCCGTCTGCTCGTCAGCCCCCACTAACATAAAAAAAAAATAGAAAAAATATGGAATAAAAAAGAAAGTGAAGTAAAACATAAAAAAATGGAAAATTAAATAAAAGATACACTAGCCCACATCACATTTTCACTACGAAATAGCCTGTGCTATATTAATCCCAAGCATTCTTGTCTTCTATGTAATCTACTATTGAGCAATTGGCTTTTTGGCATAGTTTGTTTTATTGTGGATTTAAATTTTATTTCTATTTCTGGTATTAAAAGCATGTGCATCACTTCCTTTCATCACTCTTTTATTTTTATGAACATATATTACATTTTCATATATATATATTGACTTGCCACAGTCATTATGTTTATTTCTTTAAGTTTTTGCCTCAATGAACAACGATTGCCTAAATTATAAATTGCTCGAATCGCTCTCTTCTGCAGCAAAAAAATTGTTTGAATGTTGGCAGCACTCCCCCACAGCAGAATACCGTACGACATTACGCAAGTAGTGCTGTATCAATATCAGTAAATTCTCGAATTTTTCTAACTGCGTACGCTGCTGAGCTGAGTCTACTCGATAATTCATCTATATATGGGCCCTACTGTAGCTTAGAATCTAATGTTATTCCTAAAAATGTCGTTGTATCCATGTTAAGGACCAAAGAGTGGAAATTTAATTTACATCAAACATTATCGCAACACACTTGTTTGCAAGAAAGAATATTCTATCCACTCTTTTATTAATTCTGCCTAATCCCCATCCAATTTAATATTAACATTCTCAGAGGCTGCCAATATTTAAACAATAAAAGAGGTTCTATGAGCATAATTTTAAGATTTGGATTACATAGACGTGATTCCTATGCTAAATGTTATGATTAAATAATCTTTTAAGTACTTTTTTCATTTTTTTTTTTGTTATGCTACATTATGTAAAATTCAAGATTTACTGTCGAGACATATGTCTGAGTCTTACTTGAGCATTTGTATTTGGGATCTATAAAAATCGAATTCTTTTGTTTTTTATTCAACAAAGAAGTCAAATTTAAAGTAGTTAATAAAAAAAGCAATAACTATTTTATAGTTGACAAGTCGTTTAGTGAAAGTGTATACTGACTATTTTTTTCATATTTTTTATAAGATTGAGTATAAACCTTCAAAACCATAATTGATCACAACTATGGTTTTAATTTACATAAGTCTAATAATTGAAAACGTTCACAATTTTACTTATGTTACGTTATATCTAATTCCTTAGAAAATAAAAGAAAGTAATGTAAGTTTAATATTACATTTTGATATAGAAATACAGGGATATTAAGAAACATCGCTCACGTCGATAACACAAAGCCTCAAACGATATTTCAACTGATATCCCTAAGGGTGACTTGTTCATCTTCCGCTTCACTAGCCACTGAGAAAACAACTCACAAAAAATGATTTGCCAAACCCAAAAAAGTGCGTCATCAAAGCGGTTATTACTGGTCCTATCATCCGTATTTAAATATTCATTTAAACCATTTTCTAGGGGATATCAGCCGCTTAACCCAAAAGGTCACTTCAAATTTAATAACGCCTTTTATACTGAAATTTAAACGATAATTTCTACCCTCAACTGACTCAAACATTGCTAATTGCCCTTTTCTAACAAATTACTCGTTATAAAGACAAAAAGGTTTTAGGAGAGTAAAGAATAAAAAAAGCCGTAATTTAGGTAATTCTTGTTACATACAATTTTATTGGATACCTAAACATACCTTATTTTTACTTTATTTCTTGCTTATAGAATTGTAGGCACCGTTGGGAACAAAGTAAACACGAAAATAAATACAGGTACAATAGTATATAATAAGTAATTAAAAAGCAGACGAATCACTGTCTGACAAGGTAGATATTAGGGCCAACCAAAGGTAGATATTGGGAACAACTTCAGAAGACAATACAATTTCTACGACGACATTTCAACTTGACCTACAGGACTCTGTCTAGGTATTATCGCAGACTTGTAGAGCCCTTTCAACACCAACAGATGGTTAATGTATGTCATGCTGACGATAAATAGTTAATGTTAGCTGCTAGCTATTGCCAATTCTATTAAATTGCAATTGCCATTTCAAACCTCTATTACAGCTATAAATTACAATAAAGCAATTTACATAAAGTCCCGAGGAAAATACTTAAACAAAACAGCTCTTCAGCCAAACAGCAGTAGCGTTGTTCTTACAAACATCTAGTATAAGGTAGTAACAGTACATGTCCATCAAGTGAATCGCCAGTGGGTACACTGACTACGGGCTGCACCAGAATTAAAAGAGTATTGTGTTCCCCCGGACTACTCAAGTTACAACATCGATTCCTTTCAGACCACGATAACATGATTACTACTGGCATGGTTACCAGCTACCAAGTAATCATATTATCATTGTTTATAAGAACTTTAATTAGTACATGACCTGTTAGCACTTTTCTTGATCTATCATGATACATACTTTTGAGAAACTTTCATTTCATAACGAAAACTTCCTGCAACCTCAAATACTTTAAACTTTTGTTTAACTTTGTATCAATACTTTTGATTTGTTTTTTCGTTTGCTAACTACTGCTACTTCGCAACATGGAGACAAGCAATCTGGACCGATATTACATGTAACTCAAGAGACGCAAGTGCTTTGTCGCCCTTTAAGATCCCCCCCCCCCCCTCCCTACAATTAAAGGGAGGCTGGGGAGTATTGGATGCTCATTCACTCAATAAAAAGCAAAGAAATAAATAAATTCACAAATTTAGCTGGACCTATGTCGCCCATAGTATAATTGCTTCCAGCATTAAAATACTACTTCGGTCTCCACTGATTAACTGTGATTTGTGCCGTAGTTTAAAAGCCCTGGTTTCAGCCAGACAGTCCCAAGGTTCTATTGATTACATTATTGTTGATGCCCTTATGTATTGCACATTTCATATGTTTCTTATTTGATTATTTGTATTTTGTAATTATTGGATTATGTGTATTGGCCTTTTTCGTAGTAGTTAATTACATGCTTGTAAAATCCATGCAATACAAAGGTGGTGGAATTGCCTTGTTTTTAAATCCACTTCAAACGTTTTTATTCAGGTTACATCAACAAAAAAACACTGAATAAATTTTAGTTACAAAACAATTTCAAAGTGGAACAAAACATTGTTAATTTTCGATCTAAACCGAAGTAATACGATATCAATTCTAAACGATTATCAGAATACATACAAAGTACAATTTTGTTTGAAATGAAATAGAATACAGCTTTTTGTTCTCGTTAACCCGATATCCGGCCTTGCCTTCGAGCAGAAGTACATTCTCCTTCCGGCACTTAGTTTTCGTGGAAAATTCCCATAACGAGTATTCCAGTAATGCGATTTAGTTGCTTTTACTTTAAAAGCTTTTAAATCGTCAAGCCAAGACAACCAAATTTCATAGCTAATAACGCATGAAATAAACCAGTATAAAAACATATTTTCATAATTTCTAAAGTTTCTCCTCTCCTTCTATGACTTTCATTTTTGTTAGGCAAAAATAAAAAAAAATACATCTGTTCTGCTCACTTTTTATTTATAATAGAATGGAAAAAAAAATATTCTCTTGCAAATACAAGATGTTGCAGCAACTAATAAAGTTATTCTTCTTATTATTCCGAATGTGTTCAAATTTTTTAAAGTTGCTTGAGTTTCTCTAAATGATGCGTGTAGCTTTCAAAAGATAAGGACTGTAGAATTTTGGCAACATTAGACGACCTCGCACCATTAATTCCGGTCAGAAGGTAACTTAATTGGAATGTACAAATAACATCAATCTTAGTTCAGTAACACGGAAATGTTTGGAGCATTCTTTAAGAGTCTTAAGTCTCCACATTATTCTGTTGTCGAAATCCAAGAAACGAGAAAATCGAGTTTACGAATGATTCATCTCGTAGGCCGTTCGATCGACCTAATTTGGCCAGATCTCATTCGGCTAATGGCCGTAATGTTTCACCTGAGCGCGTCTCCAGCAGTGGATTGAAGTATTTGTTCAGAGAATGATAGCTCTAAGAATTAAGGTTAAAGAAAAGTAAGAAGCCAGTGGAACCTACTACGAGTTATGGTTAAGTGCTTTATTGACAGATGTTCGACAGTGGAAGTTTATTGCGGCGGAAATATTTTAAGACGATTTGTTAGATTTATTGAACAAAATTTATCGAGCACTTACGGTATTTATAATCTACTCATGTATTAATGATATCATTTTTTCTAATTTCATATTAAGATATGTTCTCGCATCGCATATTAACTTTTGGGTAGCAGTTCTCCAGGACTTTTGCACGAAAAATACATCATAACCCGTTTCTCTAAATATATCTTACATCAATCCAGTCATGAGTTGATTACATACTGTTAGTTGGGTTTTTTTTTTTAATTTGCCAAAATTTAAAATAGTTTGTCAACACGATGATTTAATTCAATTTTCGTTTTAATTATTACTACGTTCCCATGTAATTTGAAGTCCGCCTTCTTTCTCGGATCCTCTTTTTTTTCTTTAAACAGCTAAAACAAAACACGCTATATAGCATTGTATATTTATATCAAATCAGAGATTCGTTAAAAATTATGTAGATAAACAAACTTATAAATCTCATACCTTTGGGGGCAGCAATAAACATTCTTAGGCAAGCACATATGAAGGTATTGAACTTTCCCGTCCGGCTATAATAATTTACATGATTTTATGTTCAGATACATGAAACAAAGCCCGTCGTCCGACCCCCAACAGTAGCGAAACCAAACAAAGGAACATCCCTTCATACGATAGTTTACTATGTTTGAGTTTCGGCTTTATGCACTGTACCATGAATATTTTATTTTACGTGACCAACATCTCTATTGCTTGTTTAAGCCATCCTCGCGAGACAAGAAAATATTTGCTAATATAAAACTTTTGGCTGATTTATGTATTTATAGGGGTTATTTTAAGAACAGATGTTGCTGATTTTAAGATGAGTAGGGAGCTGTATTTGCATAGAATCCACTGTAACAACTTTTTGATTCGAAAGCGCCGCATGCTTTAGCTGTAATGGCAGCAGCAAACAATTCCGTGTTACCGTTCCGTGTAGTATGCGATTATGTAAGAGAATTAAAATTCTGAAGTTTTACTTCCGTTTTTGGCCTTTAAATTAGACCTACTTCTTAGTGTTCCATGGATTCACCGAGCGGATGCCGGGTCCATCGTGTGATAGATGGGAGCAACACATGCGACTTCGACAGTGCCTGGGACTTGCGACCCAGGTATAGGCTTAAGGAGTACTCCTTGCGACGCGTCAGCTGTCTTCTACACTGTCTGCTGTGTTACCCCCTCTATCTAGCCACATTTGATAAGAAAGGTTCTTAATGAAGCTCTTGGCAATCCAAGGTCATCAAGCAGGTTATAGAGAGATTTAGCTGGTAAACATCTGGCACCCACTTCCACGGCATACAACGCAACGACATAACCATTTTTAGTTATTTCGTTAATTAAGTCAAAGTACTTGTTTCTTTTTAAAGCGTGGTTTTTAGGGATGTTCGTTTCCCACGGCACCGTGAGTTCTTCTAGTACTACACGCTTAATTGAAATTTTATCTATTAATATATTTATAACTGTATTAAATAGTACTGGTGATAAGCAGCAACCTTGGAACAACCCTACTCTGTATTCGAGGGGTTTCGTATGTCCCTCTTTTGCTGTGATTATAAATTTTAACTTACTATAGTATGATGCAATTATTTCACAAACTATTGGCGAAAAAATTTCCCATTTCAAGGCAAATAACAGAGCTCGTACTTTGCCAAAGGCGTTTTCTAAATCTATCCAATAGACTTTAATTTGCCTTTCATTTTTCCTAGCATCCTTGAGACTTGCCTCAAGTAATGAGTTATGTTCAATACTTCCGGGCACAGATTGCGGGCACGAACCCTTTTTGGTAATTTAGTCTGAAGTAAATATTGTTGGACATACAGTGTATTATTTTTAATTGAAGACAGGAGAAAAACATTTTAGAAATTGTATTAGTAAGGGCTATCGGTGTAGTGTCCCTCGGAACTACTACTTCACTTTTCTTAGAAATGAGGACAAAATTAGCCTTTCCAAAGGTTGTTTTTATTTCTTTGCTCGACCAGATCTTGCCAAATATACTTAAAAGGTGTTTACGTACTGATGAACATTTTTTACATACTCTATATGGTATACCATCAGGCCCTTTCGAATTTTTCTAATTTGGGTATCTACTTCTTCTAAGGTTCGTGGGTTACAATAAAATTTGAAACGAAGGCTTGCTGGGTTTTGTGCACTTGGTTCACGATAGGTCTAAAGAATCTGATCAAATCTGAATATGGTAACATTACAAAGGTAAAATCAATGCCAGTATACAGTCTAAAACATCCAATTGCATCTTAAAAAGCAATATTTTGTATAAGGTGACGGTGACTGTATGACCGCTAACGAGGGTTATTGTAATTTATCAAGATACAAGTACCTTGAAGTCAGGTAACATTATATTTCAATTATAAGATGTTATTTTAAATGTATATTATAAAATAATTATTATTTTACACATTGCACACACGGCCATGGTTACCAGCCTGTTGATAAACATACCTATATATTTGTAAATACACATGTTGTAGATATATCCCAGACACAGAACGAAATGATCTAAGGGTATAAGTTATTAAAAAAATGTGCAAACTTTCGGCAATTTTATAAAAATCTTAAAAGTCCAGTCTTGAAATTTTTGGGTTTGGTATGGGACTAATGGGACTAATCCCACCCACACGCCCACCACTGTAACTCCTGTACACCAGGATCCACAGCAGTGACCCACGAACACACCGAGTTATGACACTCGGGAAGTCCCAGGAAGAAATTAAACTGTCTTGGAACCCGCAACGAAATTAATCAGAAGAAAAATTGGAGGAGTTGGAAATACAGTAAATCCACTTCCCTCCTTAGCAAAGCGGGAGACAAAATGAAGTAAAATGGGCATACACCCTTTTAAACAGGAAAGCACCACGGCCACAAATATTACGGGTCCTACGTGAGCTATGTTTGATTTCTATAATATGTATGGCAGAATCGCCTAAACGCACGGAAATTCACCCTAGTTGACACAAGATCCCCATAGTATACCGCCCCAGATGTCACCTGCAAGCTATTCAGCATTATATAACGTTCATTATACCAAAGACTACATTCCCAGAGGATATGATGAGCAGACTGTTCATAGTGAGAGTTAGGTGTTGAGCATTGACACAATGGTGACTGTACTAATTTAAATGAATAAAGCTTGCTCTTAAAGTTACCATGACCCGTAAGAAATTGAGCGACACAGTGATCCACCTCAAGCCATATCCTCGACAACCGTTCGCGAACAGATGGAAAGAATTGGTAAAGATGGCGCCCCTTGGATGATTCATCCCAGCGTTGTTGCCATTCGTCTATGAGGTCCGTATATACATCGGGCTGCTGTTGAAGCAATCTTGTAATTTTACCGCGATCCCGCGCGCCCAAAAAATCGCATCCCATGTTTTGTTGTCTTGAATAGTACATGGCTGCACGTCTCTGCACCTCGAGATCGACCGGAAGCACACCCGCCAACACCGGCAAAGCCTCAGTGCTAACCGTCCTATATGCCTTACACAAGAACATCAGTGCAAGTCGTTGGCCTTGTAACAGTTTGCGACGGACAGCGCCTACGGTCGCCCTATCGGCCCATACAGGTGCACCATAGCACATAGAACCTAAGTAAGTAGCTCCGTATATGATCTTTAATGTATTAAATGATAGACCCCATGTCGCAGTTGATATCCTTGTCAATGCACAGAAACTCTTTTTAGACTTTTCATTAACTATTTTAATATGTTCGATAAATGAAAAGTTTCTTTCTAAAACTAATCCTAGATAACACACTGTGGTTTTATTTTTTACAGTAACATTGTCAAATCTAATGCTCGGCGGTGATTTGAGGTTACCCTTTTAAAAGTAGCTGGAAGGTTTTGTTGGGTGCAAAAGTTAAGCGATTACGTTCACCCCATTGAGATATCAAGTTCAAACATCTATTGGCTAATCTCTCAAGCCCCGCCCTAGTATCAGATTCCACCAGTAATAAACCGTCATCAGCATACGCGTTCAGAGTCCATCCGGATGGTATTGGTATCGCAAGAAAATCGTCGAAGCCGATATTCCACAAGTATGGACCTAGCACCGATCCCTGAGGACATCCCATTGTAAGCGCCTTCGACACAGAATGATGACCAAGTCTTAGTTTAGTTGTACCTTGTGAAAAGTACGAAGAGATAAGGGAATAAATATTTTTAAAGCACCCCCGTGATTTTAATTTCAGCAACAGCATGGGCCACCATGCGTTGTCGAAGGCGCCATATATATCTAAGAAAATAGCCAGCACGTATTGAAATTTTGACTCTGTGACAAACTTTCTAACCGATATAACAGCGTCAGTTGTCGATTTACCCAACGTAAATCCAAATTGTCTATCATGAAATTTGACTCCACCTGGCAGAAGCCAAGACGTTCTAAAAGCTTTCCTAACGATGGTAATAATGTGATTGGTTGGTAGGATTTAGGATCATCCGGTGGCTTGTCGCCACTTTTTGGTATTATACGAATATTACCGCACCGCCATATACGAGGAAATATTCCTTCAGCAATGCAACGTTTAAAGACAGTGAAAATCGTGTCACCCGAAAGTTTACAAGCTTCTTTTATCATTTTGTTAGATATTTTAGCATCGCCCGAAGCCTTGTTTAGCGGCAAGGATCTAATGATACCGAGAAATTCGTCTGAAATCAGACATTGGAGACAGTGGTGGTTCGATGGCCCACTGCCTGATCCGTCGGTGATGATCAGTGTCGTTTTCCGGTCGATCGTCAGGTACGAGTGAGTCTAAAAGATGTTCTGTATGTATGCAAGGTCGATTGATCTATTTGCCTTAAATTCGTGATACAAAGGTGACCACGGGCCCTCTCTATCGAGTTTATCAACAAGTTTCTGTATTAAGTTTCCCTTGGATTTTTCCACAGCAGCTCTGTAGTGGGACCTGGCAACTCTAAGAGCAATGAGAGCATTGTTGTACAAATCTCCTGCTACGTTATGTTTTTTAATAGTGTTTAATTTTTTACGAGCTTTCCGGTAGCTTCTACGTAGTTCGGCTAATCTATCATTCCACCAATCACATCTACGAGTGTTAGTGATAGATCCGCGACCAATAGTTACATCACCGCAGTATGTAAAAGTTTCTGATAGTATTTCTGCGCTTTCCTCAGCTGATAAACTACTGCGACTGAAGTCTTTGGTATGAGTTGCAAAGAGTGAACCAAACAAAGCCCAGTTCGCACCTTTAGTTTTATATCTAAAATTATAGGGAGCTCTTTGTGGATCTTGTGCAACCCTTGGTATGAATTCGTACACGATCAAGCGGTGATCACTACAGGATGCGTCCGGAAGGACACGCCATCCGGATATCGAGACGTCGTCGCGCGTAAGCGTCACGTCAATAGAAGACTCACCCATTGGGTTGCAAAAAGTTGGTGGTGCATCGGGGGTATTGTGAATAATAAGATTCATTTCCGCAATGAAATCTTCAACCGCACAACGTCGAACCGTGTCGGTTCAACGCAACCTGCCATACCATAATGAAGATGACGCATTGACATCAGCGCCAATGATAATTTTATGTCCCACGAGGAACTGCAAGACGTAACGTAAGTGATGTAAGTGAGGATCAATAGGGTGTGAATATTGAAAATAGCAGCTCACTACGTAAACCTTACAGGTAGAGGATGAGATCTCAGCAACGGCGCAGTGTGACGTCATAAGATTACGCAAAGATGTTACCGTAAAATTAGAACTTGCAACATATATCCCAGCCCGCGAACGGCAGTCAAGCTGTACTACATTACGACGCAAGTGAGCGCTCTGATATTGTTCTTGTAAAAGGACAATGTCTAACTTTTGTTCTAAAATTAAACGGTCTAATTCTGATGTAGCTATTTTATCGTTATGAAGATTTACCTGGCCTATCGAAATATTATTCATTACTTAGTAAGTTACTCTTTTAACTTTTTTTTTTTTTTTTAAACTAAGTTAAACTATTCAGTAATTAGTATTTAATATTAGCTGTTCCAGTTTTAATTTGTATGTGGCACAGTCGTATGAGCCGCATCGATGGTCAGATGGTTTTTTGAACCGCTTACACTGTGCGCACGTGGGCTTAAAATCTGGTGTGTCTTTATCTGGACAAGCTCGCGTTTCGTGTGCGGCGGCGCAATTAGCACAAGTAGGGGTTTTTATGGTGCAAAACTTTTGTACATGACCGAATTGCTGACAATTTAAGCAACGAACTACTTCTATATCGTCTATGAATCTACATGTGGCCCAGTCTATATAAAGTTTATCTTTTGTGTTGGCTAGATGTTTCCGAACTGCTGCCTCTAATTCTAAGCCTATCCATTGACGCCCATTTTCTAGTTTACGATGCCTAACAATTTTGGTTGACTTAATAAAATCGTTCTCACTTAATTTTAATTCGTTCTTGATATTCTGTCGGTATAAGGCTGTTAGGAAGGCACGATCTTCCATAGAACCGGGTACGTCTTTTACAATTATACGGGGCCTACGGCCTTTCGGTTTTTCTAAGCGCAACCCTACTGATTTAATGGCGTCCACAGATTCCAGTTTCTTAAGCTGCCGTTCGTTAGCTACCCGTAACACGACGCCTGCCTTAGAGGTTTTTTTAACGCCTACAATTTGAAATCCCTCATCGCTCGGTTTAATAGCCTTCATGAGAGCTTGTTTTGTTGCTGACGAGGTCGCATAGTCCGCTAAGCGTTCCGCCTATCCCACAGGCAATAACACAAGGCCTAGGAACGCGCGCTTCAGTAGGTACCGGGCACGGAGCAGATTTAGGTGGTAATCGAAGCTTAAGTTTGTCCGCGTACGTTAAACTCGTTTTTTGAGTGGCGATACCCTCCATTTGTCGCTCAAAATTCGCTAACTTCGTTTCGTTGCTAGAGGATTTTATTGCTAACAAAGATACGATATCGGTAATTCGTTGAGTAATATCCATAATCGCCGTTTTATTACCTACATTCATCCGAGATCCCTGATCATTAACTAATTCATTAATTTTTGCTAAATAATCAGTGGCCTGTGATACTAACAGTAACAGTAGTTGTACTCCCCACAGTTATCACGACCGGTAGGAGACGAAACATTTCCACTTCAGTCCGAATTAATAACGCGCCTACGGCTACTGTCTTTCGGCGAGAAATCCGTAGGTGACATTTCGATAAATGTCCTTTTCCCGGTTGGTGTTAGAAATTCACTTGTACCGCCGGGGTCCGGCAACTCGCTAACGACCGACATAGCCAAACAAAGGCACACCAAACAACAATTTCAAAAGGAACAGGTTTAAAAATAAATAACACGCAGAGAAAAATCAATATAAACAAAGGATACTTCCTACCCACTTTTAGAAAGAAAATAAATTTACTCACCAATAGTCGTAATAAAATAATTCAGCACTATATTACTGTTTAAAAACAATAAAAACTTACTGACTTTCTTTAAAACACTATACACAACCTTTAGCCGCCCGCAAGCCGGAAACTAGTCGCAGAAAAACAGAAAACAATATTTAAATTGTTAGCACATGAAGTCACACGTTAGTCGCATGGTGCCGCGAAGGGAAGGGTTTGGTATATGGTATTAAATGTCATAGTGAAATCTATCAGAAATGATGGCAACTGCAACCCCGTAAAGTATTTAGGTCGACTAACCTAGTAACCCTGTATATATTTGGCTATATTACTTTATATAATATCTTTGGCTTTCATGGCATCAAGGCCCAGATTATGATATACAAAGATAAGAAAAGTAAATTTAAAATAATCTTAACTCGTGTAAAATAACTATTGTTACCACTACACGTTACTTTTTTTTACGTGGGGAAACCCCCTCGGGCCGTCACCACACCGGGGTTTACGGCAGGGTGGTGTGTCGGAATCGGACCGTTTAAAACCACACGGTGTGGCACTCTGCGCCTGTAATAGGAGGGCTCCGGGAACCGCTGTCATTAAGACACCCGGACCCCTCCTAGCGCCTGCCCGCAACGGCGCGTTCACCACATTCGGGTACATTATCCATTTAGGCGAAGTCCGGCACACGCGGACGTCGCCTCCTCGCGGCTGGCCGTTATGGAGGGGAAAACCCGTCCCGTCCCGCGGCCATATTTAGGACGGCATGAGGCGCTGGTAAGCGCGTCTCATATGCCCGGTTCGTCGGCGGCGATTTGGGTCCGAATGGAAATCATCCTCCCGGGCCAACTCCGCTGCCTCCTTCTGTGAGATAACGTCTTCGCAGAAGGATGCGACCGCCGTAAAACAACTATCACTACCGGTCATGGAGCGTATGACGGCTGGTACCGAGAGATCTCCTTCGATGACTGCAGCGAGGACCCGACGTGAGAATTGTAAGCGTGTGCTGAGCCGAGTCCTCACTGCAATCGCAGTGGTGACAGGCGGGACTCAATACTCTCCTAGCGACCGAGTGCAGATACTTTCCGAAGAAGCCGTGCCCGAAAAGGATCTGCGTTAGTTGAAAGGAAAGGGTCTGCTGCCGCCCAACCCACTCGACGATGACCGGCTGACCGGCGCTTACAAGGCGACAAAACCAGCCTCCAGCCGGGACGACTAACGAACTATCGTAGCTCGACGAGCGGCCTCACGCTACTCGCGTACTACTTCGGGCGGGGGCCGACTGCCGCTAACGGCCCGGAACTTAGTCGTCCATCGATATACTGCGGCGAGCACTTCAGCCTCCAAATCCCACGGGGAGTGTCGGCCAACGCGCACGCCACCTCCGTCACGGTGCGGTAACCGCGTATAGCTCTAACCGCCAACACCCTCTGAGGACGCCAAAGGCGCGCCCTATTCTGGGCGGTCAGAGCCGCCGCCCATACTGGTGCATCATACAGTGCTATTGACCGGACAACCCCCGTGTACAGCCGTCTCGTCGCGACGCTGGTTCCACCCAGATTAGGTAAAAGTTGCCCAAGGGCAGCGCCGACTAGCTTTGGAGCAAGCGGAAAGTGTTCGTCGAAGAGCCACCTCTCATCGAGGACCAAACCCAGATAAATTATCTTTGCCTGAACCGGTACGAGGACCGAGTTGAAAACGATTGAGGCGCCAGAGGGACAACCACGACGGAGCCCATGAAATAAGAGGGCCTCCGTTTTATCCAGGGCCACCAGTAAGCCCAGCCCCTCAATCCGCACGACCACGACCACTACACTTACCTGACCTAACAGAAGACGCGATAAATATTAACCATCCAGTTTTAATTACTAGCTAACCACATGTTAATCATCATTGCCAATGTAAATACATATTTTGATAGCGTCACAACTAAATATGAATGTATTGCGGTTGGCGGTATAGAAATTCCTGTGGCCAACAATAGTCGTAATTCCACCGTCGCTCGGATGTGGCCGGACGTGGGAGCGAATACGTAATGACATCCGATGGTCACATTTGTAATTTTATTACGGCAGCGCCATTCTTGTTATGGTAATTCTAATGACCTGGCTCTGTTATAGAAGGAACTTAATGCCATATTGCATGTTGACAAGCCAACGCCTAAATCTTGGATTGTGATAAGATATTCTATTTTCAAAACTTGTTATTACCGCATTAAAGAAAGTATTAAAAAAACTTGTGAAAATTCCCACGTATTATGAACAGTCGCATGCAATTTTATCGTAATCATGACAACATTCAATATCGAAATTCTAGATTTTGTCTTAAATGTCCTCATATTCTTAACCAATTTGAACTGAAACACTCATAAAGTATGGTGATAAAACATAAAATAACTCTTGCTAAATTCCTTTAATGAGTTGGGAATGATTTTAAAGATATGCAAATGTATACGAGTATATATACGAGTAGAAACTCGTAATAAATTTTCATAATACAGAATCCTAGTAACTTTCGACTGTTTAAAGTTCTCAGGGTTATTTAACATCCGCAAGGAGCCAACGCCTGAGTGCCACCACTGCTTTGGCCAGACCGTGGACACGGCTCTCCACACGCTGGCAGAGTGCCCGGCGTGGGTTGAGCAGAGGCGAGACATCGTGGCTGCCATCGGAGTGGGCATTCTCTCGCTCGATAGCCTGATTGCGGCTATCGTGCGGAGCGAGAGTGCGTGGAACTCTGCCGTCTCCTTCTGCGAGCAAGTTATGCTCGCGAAGGAGACGGCGGTGTGGGACCGGGAGAGGTTTAGATGGGGTGGGGTTCCCACACGGAGGGGGGTCGTCTACTCTTCTGTAGATGGCCCGAGGTATGTCGGGGCACCAGGGACTTCCTTTCTAGGGTATACCTGGTTCCCCGGTTATTAGTACCCGAGACGGCGTGCGGTTTTAGTCGGTTCGAGTCCGAGACATACCACCGATAGTTGGTATCCGAGGGGAAAAAAAATTTAACAACGCTTGCGTAACACACTCACGCTGTAACTACTCTCAATAATTTTGACTGTAACTATTAGTATAAAAACAACTATAATTTATATAGTGTAAATGCAACAACTTTGCCAAAGATTGAAGAAAAATATAATGTTCATATTTCAGTAAAAAATTAGATGTTAGTAAGTCGGTTAAAGGATACGGTTGATAGAGAAAGAAGTGATTTATAATGGCTTCAAGGAAATACAATACAAAAGACCAAAGTTCAAAGAAGCTCTGACTCTCTCTATATGTAAGAATCGTCAAAGCTATATTTTTGTTTATCATAAATATATTCAAACCAAACAAATAAATAGATCGGTAGCAAACAGAATATAATCTGAATAATGTTACTACGAAAACAATTTTATTATTCACAAACACTATCAAAGAAGTTCCGAGTCGACGAAATTATTTGCATCAGAAAGAAGCTGGTGAGAACTAGTTGTTTCCTTGTGAAGTACACTCCCAGCAGACTGAAAACATCCGAAAGGTATTAAGATGCAGATTGTATGGTTTTGTCAAAATAACAATATTTATGTTTATATTTAGAACTTACTGTTTTTGTAGCGTTCATTTATAGAATAAGCAATTCCAATAAAAAAAAAATACCTTCAAAAGGCAATAGAAAATGTATAGTCAATGATTGCGAATAACATTTGGTATTCCATAAAAGAATTGGCTACAACTCAAATCTGGCGTGGGTCCCAGGATAAATCTTCAAATGTACAATATTAATATAGGAGTAAATGGAGAAATTTATTATGGATGAGCTATGAACCTTTTGCGGTGTTACCGTTGGATTTTTTTCATTACCAACGGTTTTAATTTTCAACGAACCCGCCTTTTCAATTGCGCATCTAAATATAAAACCATTTCTAATTCAGTTTGACTGTATATATATCCTTTTTAGGGTTCCGTACCTCATAAGGTAAAAAAGGAACCCTTATAAGATCACTTTCTTGTCCGTCTGTACTTCTGTCTGTCTGTCCGTCTGTCCGTGTGTCACCACCGAGGTTCTCAGGAACGGGTAGACCTAGCAAGTTGAAATTTATACCAGAATCTGAGGTCTATGGTCCCTATTAGGTGTATAAAAAGCCCTTTTTTTTACACGATATAATAATAATATAATAAGATAATTTTTTTTCACGAAAACTTCTAAGTATCAAAATTTACCTGATTTTTTTTCAGAATTTTCTCTTTAATTGTGCTGTAAGACCTTGCTTTTAACCAAAATTAATAATTCTATGTCAACCGGAAGTACCCTATAGGGTTTGGGTCGAAAACCTATATGGTAGTTCCCGTTGACCTAGAATCAAGAAATTTGGCAAAAAGAAACGTCTTACAGCAAAAATAAAAGAATAATTAAGATAAATTTTATTACTTACAAATTTTTGCGAAAATCTACGTACAATCTGGGTAGGTACGGAACCCTCAACGCACGAGTTCGACTCGTACCTGACCGGTTTTTTAAAGGTTTTTTTGGGGTAATATAAACTCAGAATTATTTTGAAAATTTGATAAAGATAATCCAGACCGGATCTGAACTCTATTTCTATAGACCCTATATCTATATATATATATTCTCTATTTCTATATACCTATATATATATTTGAAGAAGAAGGCAAGGGTTATGGTGTTGTCACCATCAAATGGCTATTTAAAAGTTGTCACGGTAAAATATGCAATTTGTTAAATATGGTACTTTATAGGTTGACAATAATTATACAATATGATTTTTTCATGAAAATAAATAGTAAATATTTTTCTTTTTGAAAAATATATTTAAGTTTTTTTTATCTGTATATACAAGAATCGAAACGCGGGCGGCCATAATTGAGCATCGTATGAAGTCACAATCAACAAAATAAATCGTCGTGTACTTTATCGACTGCAATTTACTGAGGAAAAAAAAGAAATATTTTGATTTGGTCTTGTAAGATTTCGTAAAATGGAGTCTATACTGTACCATACTATACAAAAGCTGACAGAGCGAATCTGCCTAAAGCAGATTCATGCGGTCGAGGCTATGGCGGTGTGTTTTATTCTGTCTGATTGAGATTGGAATTGCGATGGGAAACAGTCTGGCTTCATTCTTATTTTGCCAACAGAACCCAACACACTGCATTGAATGTAAATTCACATATTGGCAGCTGTAAAGTAACACAAATGTATTAATTATTTACCTTTATTTTGGTCATGTTTTATCAACAACATTTAAGGTTAGGTTTAATTTTTTAAGTAAATCAGAGGCTAAGTTGATTTCTTCTAAATACTTACATCAAAGTGGTCCTCACAAAAGAATGTCGCAAATTTATCAGATGTAAGCTCTGGGTCTCGACGGGCTAACTGTAATCACTGCTTTCGACGTTTAGGCCATTTAGAAACGTGTATAAACTATTTGTCAGGCAATTTAGTTGTAGTACTTCTACACATAGACAATCTTGTAGCTTGTCATTTTTACAATTCCAGAGTAAAGAAGTAAGTTTTCCACTCAAAATACGCTTCAGATTTAGAACGTCGTAATTCGATTTCTTTTGTTTATTAACATACATATTATGTTGTCACAGCCAGCAAATGTCAGTTACCGGCTGTTTTCGCGCGAATTTAAAATTATTGGATAAAAAATATCACTTTTTTTAGAAAAATTTTTGTACATAAGGTATAAAATAACTTACGTGAAAAACGGGTCCACCATGGGGATGATCGGGTTTGCAGCTCATAGGGGCCCATGTTTTGTTGGAAACAAAATAACTAATCGTGGTAGATTGCTCTGTAGTTCTAATTTATACTCAAACAGTATTTTCACTTCCTTCTTGTCTATGTGCCCGGCGAAATGGTACCTTTAAAGTTTTGCCATTATTATTTCCCTTTTTTATAATAAAAAAGTCGCGTGATACTATTTCTATCTTAACATGGTAGCGGCGGGGTTCCCCCGATTGATCGCGAAAGAACGAAGTGAAAAAATTTTAAATAGGGGTTTGGGATCCTATGGGGCACATTAACAAAGAAAAGAATGTATCAACATGCAAGGGCGTCAGCAGGGCTGCGGTCTCTTTTACTGTGCTTGTCCAAAAAATCAAATTTTAGCACTGAAGTTGGGGTTTAAAATTGCTTTGGGAAGAAAAAAAAGTACCCACTGCTTCATACAGGGAAGAGAGCAACTCTCAATTAAGGGACGACTCGAAAGCTAAATAAATTATCGCTAAAAACCGTATCCGCCGGGTATATTGTATTATTAAAAAGGGACAACGGACAAATGTTAAAATTACTTGAGATACCTTTAAAAAAAAAGTGTATTTAATCGACTTCTCTAAAACGGAATTTAATACCAAAAAATGTAAGGGCCCTTTAGAGCGTACCTCAAAAAATTCTGCGCATAAAAAAGACCTGAAGCTATAGAAGTCCGGGGTAGGGGAAAGGCAAATCGTTTTTTCTATCATCATTACCTAAAAAATTGAAAAGACGAGAAAAATTTTAATTTTTGATTTTGGAAGTAAAGTTTACTGATGCTGAACAAAAAAAAAATATAGAAGGGGAAGCTAAAAGAGAAAATGCTTTCTTTACATGCTATATTTTGATGTGTAAATTTTAGTGAAATTATGTTAAATGAACGGGCCAAAAGAGTTAGGGTGAAAAAATTCCCAAGAAAAAAAGGACATCGAGGAGCAGAATAGAAAAAACCCAAGGGATTTGGTCGGGTCACGGGTCGGGAAGAAATTTCCAGACAAGGACTCATGGCCCGAGGCATGCAAGGGGAAGATCATCGTTGCGGTAAGAGTGATCTGAGTTTCATTGCCTAAAAAATTTTTTTTAGTGTGGGACAATGTTGGGTATTATATTTGTAATAGTTTCGGGTTTACCCCTTAATTGTGAAATTTTGGGGAAACATCTAAAAAATTAAAAAAATTTTACAAGACGTAAAAAGATATTGTTGCCAAGGGTCACTTTTTAAGTAAAAAAAAGAATAAAATTTATGTAAAAAAAAATGTAAAATAAATATTAAAAGTATTAATTGTTAAAAATCAAAACTATAATTTGTTATCAGTAAAAAAAAAACTGAAGCAGGATTTCCGTACAATTTTTATATTCTAAAGTTTTAAAAAAGGGGTAAAAATAAAAATATTGTTTTTTTTGGAAATGGTTATTAAATTAAAGCAAAATTTTATTTAAAATTGCTATCATATAAAAATTTTATGATTTTTCCTTCCAATTTTTGGCATAGACGGTTGGGCATTTAAATAGAAAGGGTTAGGTATTATGCATTTTTTACCGTGTCTAATATTTGCAAGCGCCTTAAAAGGGAACTAAACCTATAATATATGGGAGACAGAAGCAAGGTTTGTTTACATCATCATGCCAGGTCCATAGCTGTGTTAATAGAAAGACTTATATACAATAATTATACAATATGATTTTTTCATGAAAATAAATAGTAAATATTTTTCTTTTTGAAAAATATATTTAAGTTTTTTTTATCTGTATATACAAGAATCGAAACGCGGGCGGCCATAATTGAGCATCGTATGAAGTCACAATCAACAAAATAAATCGTCGTGTACTTTATCGACTGCAATTTACTGAGGAAAAAAAAGAAATATTTTGATTTGGTCTTGTAAGATTTCGTAAAATGGAGTCTATACTGTACCATACTATACAAAAGCTGACAGAGCGAATCTGCCTAAAGCAGATTCATGCGGTCGAGGCTATGGCGGTGTGTTTTATTCTGTCTGATTGAGATTGGAATTGCGATGGGAAACAGTCTGGCTTCATTCTTATTTTGCCAACAGAACCCAACACACTGCATTGAATGTAAATTCACATATTGGCAGCTGTAAAGTAACACAAATGTATTAATTATTTACCTTTATTTTGGTCATGTTTTATCAACAACATTTAAGGTTAGGTTTAATTTTTTAAGTAAATCAGAGGCTAAGTTGATTTCTTCTAAATACTTACATCAAAGTGGTCCTCACAAAAGAATGTCGCAAATTTATCAGATGTAAGCTCTGGGTCTCGACGGGCTAACTGTAATCACTGCTTTCGACGTTTAGGCCATTTAGAAACGTGTATAAACTATTTGTCAGGCAATTTAGTTGTAGTACTTCTACACATAGACAATCTTGTAGCTTGTCATTTTTACAATTCCAGAGTAAAGAAGTAAGTTTTCCACTCAAAATACGCTTCAGATTTAGAACGTCGTAATTCGATTTCTTTTGTTTATTAACATACATATTATGTTGTCACAGCCAGCAAATGTCAGTTACCGGCTGTTTTCGCGCGAATTTAAAATTATTGGATAAAAAATATCACTTTTTTTAGAAAAAAGTTATTGCACGAGTCCTCTACTCGTGCAATAACTGACTATACTATACTAACTAACTATAAAATAAACTTAAGTGAATATTTAAAAATATGTTTTCAAAATTGTCGAATAGCCGTATTTTTAAATTAACAGAAAATGTTAAAGTTAAAGTGTATGTATATATATCGAATACACCAACCAGGTCTTATCATGTATTTACAGAGACAATCATATCAGAGCAGAAACCACCAATATTGACTAATATCATCATCCTCATCATCATCATAAACTTCCTTAATAGTCCACTGCTGGACATAGGCCTTTCCTTAGAAAGGAGATTTTGCCTACTATACCACGCTGTCCAGACGGGTTCGCATAGGGTTTTTTAAGTCTTCAAACAAATTTAACTCATGGAAAACTATAAATAAATCAATATAATCAATCATATCATGATTCTTACTTCAGTATTGTTACATCTACTTTACTCACGTAACGTTTATGTTCATGTCTGTTTAATAGTAACAGATAAGAATAAAGCCTGGATTGCTTAGTCTACTTATCCTGTAAGTTAAATAGACAAAACAACTTTGTACATGTTTCCCAGAAACTTAATAACAACTTGGACTGTTTTCAACAGGCAGCAGATTGTTTGTGTTGTTGCCTGAACATGAAGTCAAAACTATTCGTTTATTGATGATAATTTATTATACTCGTACATTTACAACAGTAACTTTAATAAAGTTATTGTCAGCAACAATGGTATTATTTGGTTGGTCTACTGTATAATAGGGGGTGGCTTGGTTTTGGGCTCCAGTACCCTCACTTAGTCATTGTAGTAGTCACATATATTCGTACCCGATTAGCTAATGGGCGAGTTTGTAGATGCGAGTTTTATTATTTATTATTAAACTAGTACATAACCGTGAACCGTGAGAAACTTTCGAAAGAATGAAAACGTCAATATTGCTTTCGATTAACCACTCGCGAACGTATGTCGAATGTTATAGACACGAGTGAAGCTTTCGATGGGGTTTAATACCTAATTAGTTACAAACCAGGTACTCGGGTACCCTGGGATAGCCACATTTTGGGAACGGAACGGCTCGGCAGGAGCGATAAAACAGCCTCACATAAAAGAGATGTTGAGCAATTATTTCATTGCTTTTCACTGAGTACGTAAAGATTTCAGAGACCCAAACCCCCTCTCCACCCAGTTCTAGGGGGGGGGGGGGGCTCAAAGGGCCTTCACATGACACGTATATTACAATAATAATAATACATTCGATCCTTAAATAAATAAATAATTTACACATCTCTTAAAATCAATTTCTGTAGAAGATAGCATAACACTAATAAATATCCTTCATCCCAGAAAAATGATACGTAAAATAAACATAAATAGGATAACAGTCGTTTGGTGGAGCCTTGATTTAATTATGAAACATATTTAAAATGAGTGTCTCGTCGAAACTAGCGGAAGCTTCACAGATTAAAGGTCAGCCGCTCGTTCTCGAGGGATAGATTGAGACGATTCCAATTTGTAATAAACTTGATCGTAACAAATCTGAAATATTAGAAGACATTGTAAATTGGATCACGTTTTACGTCTTACAAGAAGAACCTTTTGAGGATTTGTGTTCCATTTCTTATATTAAAGCTTTGTAACTTCTGATGGACATTAATCCATTTTTTTAGAAACGAAGTGTAGCCATAAAAGCTGTGGAATAATTTAAGTAGTCACGTCCCCGACTGTAACTATCGACATTTGGGAAAAGAACTTCTTTGAACCCAAACAAATTCGAGAGCGACTTCTTATTGAGGGCTGGAATGACGATCGCTATCGACTTATTATACAAATGGGCGATATCAGAGCAACAGTAACAATATCTTACCATGAAAAATTACGACTCAATAGTATTGCGGTCTCTCTTGGCTCCGTTTTGCAATAAAATCGGTGCCTCATAGACCATTCCGTATATTTGTGATTCTCGACGTGAACTCACGCTGATCTTTTATACACAAACCAATTTTGTCGAACACAGTTTTCGGGGTACGAAAGATGTATTGTCGGAACATTTGGGCTCAAAACAAGAGCCAATATCTGATATTGTGTGCCATTGACTTGACAAAAATGTTCTCAAACGGTCATTTATTTTTTCAACCTCAGACAACAAAGTGAATAAAATCGACTGTAGTTGACAGTAAGTTCATGTTTTCTTGAGACCTTTGTCCGATAGAACATTGACCTGTATTGGCATTACATAGTAAATTTATACACATAAAATACAGATAACAGTTTAAACGTTGTTATCAATACTATAAAATTGTATTGAAAGCTATGTATATAAAGAATGTGTTTACTACTATTTAACTTAGTCTCAATCTTTAAATTAAATATTTTCTATAAACATTGCATGATCTACTAACAAATTTTATAATTTTCAATCAAAACACTGTTAGAAGCTTTTCAAATAGCTACGCAAGTTTAAACTGCATTGTTAGACAGTACGCACACACACACAAACATATATTTTTTTACAAACCCCAGTGGTTTTCAAATGCACTATTATCTATACTAATATTATAAAGCTGAAGAGTTTGTTTGTTTGTTTGTTTGTTTGTTTGTTTGAACGCGCTAATCTCAGGAACTACTGGTCCGATTTGAAAAATTCTTTCAGTGTTAGATAGCCCATTTATCGAGGAAGGCTATAGGCTATATATCATCACGCTAAGAGCAATAGGAGCGGAGCACCAATGAAGAATGTTTCAAAAACGGATAAAATTTATTATTATTGAGAGACGCAGACGAAGTTGCGCGGGTCAGCTAGTAATCAATAATTGTACATTGCTTTGTTTTATGTTAAATAAAAAAAATATGTTTATTATTGATAACAATCTGTGGGCAAGTGTGTTTGCGAACTAGAGACCAAAACGTACTAGAAGTTTAGTGGTCTCTGGTAAGTTTGGTTATTACTAGTAAATAAATGTAAGATGTGACTAATTAATTGTTCTAACTTGTAATACAAAGTTAAGTCTCAATGTTTTTTCCAACTTCAGTTAACTGTATTGAAATAAAAAATAAACTAACTTTAAATCAGGTGTAGTTTTTTCATGTATTGTTTTCGGCAATTATTAATATTTTCTTTTCCTTGCAGTTTAGGTTCTATCTCGGCAATATTCCATGCGGTAACAAAATTTACAATAAAATGTTTAATTACTACAGTTGATATAGGTAGTTTTTTTTGTTATTTTTCGATTTTATTGTTATAGTTTGAGATTATTGATCTTGAGCATTGATTATTATGCCCACATTTACATAGCTTAATTTTTCCTTTTATGTTACTCGTAGATCTACAAAAAAGGTAAGCATTTGAAATCTATTAATAATGCTTGAAGATTTTTTTCATTCAATGAATTGAAAGTCTGAAGGAAAGTTTTAAAAGTAATAATCCATTGATAGCCACCACTTATCAATTAATAGCAGTGGAAAACGATGACTGAGCACAGCTTAATCTCTTTCTGCCGTCTCACTGCCCATCTATTAGCCTAATGGAGCGGCGAACCTCGACGACGCGACGCGACGTAACGTATTCTGCTGTAAATACAGTTCTGCTGAGTATTTAAACAATAAAATGCTATTTGATCTTTGACTTGGTAAACATTGTGGAAAGCTATTGATTCTGTTTGAGTTGTCAGCTCTTGTACATATCAATGTACAGACGTCAGTCACATTACGCGTGTGTATAAGATAACTGACGTTTCTGCACATTAATAAAGTAAATGTATTTGTTGTTGTGTTAATCTATACTTACTTATTGCATAAGTTCATGGAGTGCAGCAAAGGCAATATAGGCCTTTAGAACGTACTCAAAGCGTCATTTTTAAGGTTGCGACATTCCGCCTTTTCACGTTACCCACACACCATCTGTAAACGGCATGTAACGTATTAACTATGCGACAATTTTTTATAATGCAGATCATCTTAAAACAATACACTCAATTTTCTTATAATACCATACCGTAGGATAAGAGAAGGAAGAGTATAGTATAAAGCCTACTATATAAACAAATGCATGACTAAATCTATTCTTTATGGCAAACAGGCTTCAAGTTAGTCATGAATTTATTAATAGATTTCATTTTATCCTTAAGACCTTTCTTTTATAAAACAATTAAAAAATATACACCGCTTAAAGAATAAAAACATTGCCTAAACATTCTTAAGAAAATGATCATTTCAGAATATTTAGGCAAATTTCATTATGCAAACACAGAAAATATGTCAGAAATTGTTTAATGAGACTAAATTTTTTGTGATTTGCTTTTATAACTGAACACTATAATAGTATTTCTATCTTCTCTATTAATCAGTTATATTTGTTTTACATCAATAGCATTAAAATATAATCGTATTTTAATATTTAAATTAATCTTGAAACAACTTAGTCTCGGGTCTTTTTTCATCATGCATATAATTCAGTGTTTAGTATACAGTAATAGTCCGATTGCCAAAGCTTTATTAATGGCTCACAATAGTTTCTAAAGAAGGCAATAGACCGGAAGACCGAAACTTACTGTTAATAAAGTGACGGTAATAAATAAACATATAAGAATTTTATACACCTTAAGTAGCTAGCTAATACACTAGGATAATATAGTTCCGTTACGGACCATAACACAAGGTACATTATTCGTGCGTAACAAAAGTGACGAAACAACAGCACTGATTCCAGACAGCGCGTTCATACATCATCTCACTTCAGCGGCCATGATTGATGTTCGCGCGCAAATCGTCGCGTCATTGTTATCATTGAATGTCGGATTTGAGTTGCGCTTATATCTGTGAGGTTCTATTTTATTAACGGATTAAGTTCTATAATTTAATTTTGAAGGTTTGTTAAAAAATATATACATATTCTCAGCTATCTAACAAAGTATAATAGTCTAGGATAGTATCAGAATTCATTGAAAAACATTTAGATAAAACACCGTGAGTATTAACAATTAGCACAGAACCCGGTAATACCTAGTTCAAAACTTGGCTTCTTCATCATCTTAATCAGTTAAACGTGATCTACCCAGATCAGATCGTCGTCTTGAAACACAGAAGGTTGGTTGAAGTCATCTATAGGCTCCGTCCAACAAAATATCATCCGGCACATGATTACGCATTGGCGGTATCCGTAAGAAATCAAAATATGAACTCATTCCTTGTTCGTATGTGTTATCATATCCTGTTGGATATGTATCAGTATCAGAAGCACAAATCAAAGTCCAGTTAGAAACAGTTAGTCACGAATAAAATGAAAGAGTGTAAAAATACAAACTAAGTTTTCAGCTAGGCACTACCGGGTTGTGCCTAATTCATAGCCTTTTATCTAAGTTTCTTCTATTAATTCTAATACTATCCTAGATCATTGTGCCTTATTAGATAGCTGACAATACGTACATGTTTTTAATAAATCTGCAACTTAACTGGCATAGTTTCTTTTTTTTAATATTCGTTAAAAAATAATATTTTTTTACAAATTTATATCTTTTGCTATTATAAACCATCTACTTCGACCCAGTTTATTAAGGTAACTGCAATTTTGTTAATGGAAATTATTAAACAATGTATTACCTACACAGAAACAGTAATTTCGGCAATTATTATAAAAAAAAGTCCAATTTCTTAAAAATGGTCAGGTTTGGCATATTTTATATGACGAGGCTTATTTAAAGTTTACTGAGGCCTAGCGAACTAGGGTCACCTGTATAAGAGACAGTGTTCGGCTGTTGTTCTAAAAGTTGATTTATACAACTAATTCACTACATTGTGTCGATCGGCCATCGATAATTACATAAAGGTTTGATGTGTGTTAATATGAAATGGTGAAAGTTGGATTCCGATAACCTCAATCGCTCAGTGCAATTCAACGTCAAAAATACTTAACACCGGTTTTCTGTAAGGCCGTAATATCTATAATATATAAATTGAAGCATGTATGTTCCACGGCTGGGGTTGTTTCATTTTGAAAGTCTTCAAATATTTTGGGAAAAATTAATCTTAGATAGAACCTTATACAAGCAGGTATTATCAATTATTATGTATATATATTATATTTATGTCATCATCATCATCATCATCAACAGCCTTTAACAGTCCACTGCTGGACATAGGCCTCTCCTTAGAAAGGAGGTTTTGGCCTACTATACCACGCTGGCCAGACGGGTTGGTATAGGGTTTGTGTCAAGATTTCCTTCTCTCTGCAGTGCTGGTGTCTTGCGTGTTTCGCTCCCTTAGTCGCCTCTTACGACACCCACGGGATGAATAGGGGTGGTGACACTCTGTATTCTTAATCCGTCACCACACGGAAAATTTATGTATATTATATTAATAACACTATTAGATTGTTACTCCTTTTGGATCTTTAAAAAACTAACTGGCATAGTCAAATGATAAATCATATCTCATCTATTATACTACTAATACAAATAACTCACCATGGGTATTCAGAGTTCATACAAAAATATTAGCGCCTTTCCCTTATGATACCGCAAACATTTAACTAACTATATTTCTTATCTAAAAAAAACAAAATAATTTTACATTAGTCTCAACACTCAAATATGTCACAACATAGCTCAAATATAATAATAACATAAATATTTGAGAAGCAAAAGTTTGTTTTGTGATACTCGTAACATAGATGTTGGCAAATAAACATCAATCACATCACACAACGACTTAAAAGGATAATCATACAATAATAATATATAAGTATATACTTAAAAGACTATGAGAGAATTTTTATTTTTATAACATATGAAATGTAAATAAAATGCTTTGAAGTCGCTAGAATTTTAACAATCATTATTTTAATTACAACATTTTTCACTTCCAACTTGTTGAAAAAATACTTACTGTTTTTTTACTAAATAACTGTAGTTTTACTGTTTAAGCTTAATAAATAAATAGAGTAAACTTTAAGAATTTATTAAAATTATAAATGTTATGTAAAATGAACACAATACATCATCTACACAAAAAAATGGAAAAAAAAAATGATAATTTTAAACAGAATCGAACAGAAAAATAAAAGGAATACATTATAGAATAAGAACCAAAAAAGAGGTGAGGGAGAATGCTCTGAGTTTAAATATCATAATAGTTGTCATTCAGAGTTTTGTTTACATAAAATAAATGTAATACAGCAATAATAACATACTAATTGTGAATAATAATATAAATCAAAAATTTGCAAGTGTATAATAGGAAGAATTTTTCAAATATCTGGTTTAACTCACACGTAAGGGGAAAACAATATTAATGCGATAATGGTTGGTTGAAAAATTGATCTGAAGCTTTTTGCTTTGACAATAGGAACACCCTGGGTGTTTGGAATTCCCTTGCGCTTCATACTTTGTACCAAGAATGATTACATTTCCAAGGAGAGTTGACGCCAGGCAGGCGGCCGGCTACAAAAGAAAAAGCCAAAACCATGAAGAAGAGGGGTTAGACTCATCGAATGAAATTGGACAAAGAGTAGAAAGATGATGATGATAATAATGAAAACATGTTTACTAAATTTTATAGCTAACATATACATTGGAAGTACATGAAATGATAATTTGGTATACCAAATTATCATTTCATGTACTTCCCAGTTGTCATATCTTCAAACTGTCCTGTGCAACTCTTTAGTCAGTTTGTGCGTAGTTTCCTTCTCCTCGGTGGATTCTATTAACTCAACTAATTCAAGTTCATTACGTAAGCCACCCAAATGAATTTCAGGATAAAATAGTAACAGAATCTTACTACTGTAAACATGAGTATACGAAATGTGATACTCTAATATATTGTTTAAAGTCTTGCACATTCAATAACTCTCACTTTTCCCAACCATTACCTATTTTGAATGAGAATTTAGGACCACAGGGAGCCTATAGGGAGGCATAAATACTTATTTGTTTGTTGCATAGCTTTACACGGACACCTGGTCCATGAAGTATTGTTATTTCACAACGTGAGGTCAAATTCGTGCCCACGCATAATGGTTACATAAATGCAAACGAGGTGGTATTAGTTAAAATCCTTTCTGCGAAATTTGCTTTAACACGGCTTTGCCTTTTCAGGAAAATTTACGTGCGAGTTCTAACATGAGTCCAATACTTAGAGCGTAGTGATCATACAAAAATACATCTTACTTAAGTATACTTAAGGGACGCGTGTTTATGTTTCTTCTATAGTTAAAGGCAAGTATATTTAAAAAAATAGGGTTCAAGTGCTTTCTTACCGCTATTCAGAACTAAAGCAAAATTCTTGCAGCGAACACTGAAGTTCCAATTTGAAATTTTGAAATAAAAGTATTAGAAGTAAAACAATGTAAACATAAATAATGAAACTTTTAAGCTTGCTTTTTAAACGGGTTCTAATCTAGTAAGAATGGCCGGTTAAGAAAGCCCTCTGATGACCACATATGGGATTAATGCCAAACGCCCGACACGCCCGTCGTATTACTCGGCCAGTTTACGATTATTGCGATACCCTTACAGCTCTTAGGGGCAGTCAGCCGCCTGTACATGGGCGCTTTATAGCAGTAATTAGGCAACTTCGATCAATGGCTCTCAAACTCTTACCTCCTTTTTGGCAATAGGGAATACGAGTATGCATACAATTTAAATTGGTCTTAAATATTTTTTTCTATATTCTTTATTGTCTTTACATTATACCTAAAACGTATTTTTTTATTTAGTTATACCCAGAAAATATTATATAGAAAGTGAAAAATAAGGGAGGGAAATTCAAACTTACAAATCGCGTCACCATTGGTCGAAACGAAATGTGACGTAAATGGTCAAGGCGCGACATTTATCGATGTTGATATTCATACTGTGTTAGTTGTGTTTGTGAAAAAAATTGTTTAAAAGTGTATTCCTGTGTGATTACTATTAGAATATATATTTGTAGTCAATCTAGGACGATGACAGAAACTGGTTTTGTCAAAGCACAATCGGATAATCTACCGAAAATAGATGCATTTATGAGGTCAGTATCACATTTGTATGGGAGGTACTAGGTCCTGCTTGATTAATATCACATACATTTGTATGGGAAGTACAGGGTCCTGCTAGATTAATATCACATACATTTGTATGGGACGTACTAGAACTTGCTTCGTAATCACTTCTTTGTGAAGGTTCACCAATTTCTAAAATATTACCACCTTTGATAGCATACTATGAAAGAGCTTCATTTACCAGTCTTTGCCTTTTAACTACGGCCATTTTTTCATCTGGTGGTGGCAAATTCCGTTTTTGACACAAAAATATATAAAGAACAACTCCTTTCTTTGACCGTAGATTACATTTTTCTCCTTTTTGTTTCAGTATGTTATATTTAATATAATTAACTGTATCTTCCTTAACCTTAAATAAATTATCAATCATCAAAATTTCGTAAAACCGCAATAGGAAAAAGCAAGCTCTTTTAATGAACTTTTGAAAACTAGTTAGGTTAGTTTTAGATCGAATCTACTACTGCTTAATAACTAATTCACACTAAGCTGTACATAACTATAGCATACTTACGTTAAAATGATCTTCACAACAAAATACACCGATAATTTATTTATTTATTATTATTTACAGACACCTTAATGCTAACCGAACAATCCATGCGCAGAAAGTGATTATGGACTTATAGTATCATTACATTGTAAAATAAAAAGCATTCAAGTCGAAAAACAGAAAGTAGGTAACATTGCAATAAGAATTCATCAGCATAGTATAAAATTGTAAAAAACAGTACATATTCGGACACAAACGTAATAAATTCAACACAAAATAAATGACAAAATTTGGTAAAACAAAACCCGTACACAATATAAAACGAGAAGATAGCATTAATAATAAAGAATGACATCAATGATAAAGAATAACATCACGTGCACCAAGTCACTGTTAGGATAGCCATCAATTAATCTGTAGGTACAGTACTGGCAACTGTCAACGTCTCCATGCAACACCCTGCTGCCTTGAGAAACGCTCCCTCGCTGCATAAGAATAAATCTATTGATGGGCTAAATGACACGATTTCATTAATATACCTTAGTGCTCGTGACAGGGGTGCATACCGACACAGGTTAGTGCGCGCCAGCGGCACTGCAAACAGGTGTTGTCGGGGTTCGCGCACCGTAGACGCGCCGCGGCGCGGCACGTGGAAATCTATCTGCGCCAGCAATGATGGATTATATGTAAAACCACGTATTAAGCGGAAGACATATCGCACCCTCGGTGCAACAAAGTCACAAGTAGGCAAAATTGCCAAAATGACTTAAATATGCCAAATTGTTTATAAACCATTTCTTCGTTTGGGAAATCAAAGACAGCCGCGAAAGTATTTGAATATATCGATAGATGGCATTAGTGCCTTTGTGGTTCTTGCTACTTTTTCGACGAATATTGGGAGAACAGAGTATGATTGGTAAGTAGTGACCCCGCGCCCGCATGAGTCAGTCGTGACTTGGAGCTACACCAGCTTAAAGGTGTTAATGACAATTTTTATTCACGTATATTGAAAAAACAAAGTGCCATTATAATGCTCAAATAATTAAATTATATTTGTACCTGGTGCGACATAATCACAAGTTACGACTTTTTTTTTTTGTTTTCCTTTTTTTTCAATTTTCTAATAAAATCAAAGAAATCTTTTTACATGATACTGTAGTTAAAAGAACAAATAATATTATTTTAATGAGATATCCCGGCTGCTGTAGGTAGTAATCTAGAAAAAAGGAAAATTGATCGAAAAAAAACTTAAAAGTCCGTTCCTGTAAAATTACAAAATGACCTGTTGTGACTTTGTTGCACCGAGGGTGCGATATGCTACCAGAGCTAGGTTACGACGTACCGCATACATATGATAGTCGACCATCCCTAAAACATATAATGTGGGGTACAAATATGGATAATAATAATAGAATCGTTTAAATAGGTATCTAACGAAAGACTTCTGCACCTTCTCCACCTGCAGTTGGTGGTTGGGACTGATATGGATTCCACACTAAAGCATTCGTCTCCAAGGTACTTCGAACATACGCATTAAATAAGACACTCAGTGTTAGTTTGCTGTTAAAGCGATTGGATTGTCTTAGAACAAATCCGAGGCTTTTTACACATTTTATCAAAATGGTCGCGAAATGTCATTTGAGTATCGAACCAAGTACCCAAATCCTTCACTGTCGTCGCTCGTCGCAAGACGGTTTGCGATATTGTGTAATTCTCGTGAATTAGAGAACGGGCCCGACCATATGACACCACAACACACTTGTTAATGTTAAGGTTTAAACTGTTTAGGCGGCCCCAATTACAGACAGTATCAATATCGGCCTGTAACAGAGCGCAGTCAGAGGTGGTGGCAATCGGCCGCGCTAATTTAACGTCATCGGCGAACATCAAGCAGGTACTATTTTGAACTTTAGATGGTAAATCATTTATTATTATTAAGAATAATAATGGGCCAAGACAGCTGCCTTGACCTATACCTGAGTAGATGCTATATTCTTCAGATTTGGAATTGCTGTATAAAACATACTGTTTACGATTTGAAAAGTAGTTTGAGAAGAAACATATGAGATTTTCCGAAAAACCTATGTTCGCCATCTTGGTAATGATAATGATATACATCATCCCTTCTCATCATCTTACACCATTTTTTTCGTACTTTCGCATCGCGTGGAATACGAAAAAGCACTTTATCGGGTGTACTGATAACAACTCCGCCAGGTCATCATAGGGGAGTGGAGGGAACGACTCGGGCAACCGAGCGCCGGGCACGCCGTCATCGCGGCGGTAAGACCCGTTATGGAGGATTGGCTCGAGAGGCGTCACGGGACCCTCTCATACCGATTGACGCAGGTGATCACTGGGAAGGGATGTTTCGGGGATCACCTGTGTCTGATCCGCAAGGAGCCAACGCCTGAGTGCCACCACTGCGATGGCCAGACCGTGGACACGGTTCTCCACACGCTGGCAGAGTGCCCGGCGTGGGTTGAGCAGAGGCGAGACCTCGTGTCGGCCATCGGAGTGGGAGTTCTCTCGCTCGATAGCCTGATTGCGGCTATCATGCGGAGCGAGAGTGCGTGGAACTCTGCCGTCTCCTTCTGCGAGCAAGTTATGCGAAGGAGACGGCGGAGCGGGAACGGGAGAGGTTTAGGACTCTCCCGGCCCGCCAGGCCCGGGAACGGGCCAGGTACCGCAGGCGACTCAGGCGCCGGAGGTCGCAGAACGACCTCCGTCCTCCATAAGCGCAGGCCTGGGGGTGACAGGTGAGGCCATCTGTCACCCTAGCAGAAGCAGGCCGGGTTGGCGGCGAGCGCGTTGCGAAGCTCGCCTCTAGGGAGCACAGGGAACATGGGGTTCCCACACGGGGGGGGTCGTCTACTCGTAAAAAGGTGTACTGATAACAGTGTTTTTGCACTTCGGTACCATAAAATACTTGTAAGAAGGTTTCTTAACCTCTTCCATGATTTCTATAGAAATTAAAACTGAAAATAAGTATGAAGTAACTGAAACGCTATAGTAAACAAACACGGGTCACAACCAATGACGTCATCAAAATCGCGCGCTAAATAGTGCCGTTTAAATTTATTCAATGTTTTAAATTTCCTTTTGAAAAATTATTTGACTATTTTCAAGACTATTTATATTTTTTTCCATGTTATAAAGATGTAAATGATTAATTGAAGCAATAAAAAAATCATGCATATTCCCTATTCATACATTTTTTTTAATTCAAAAAGAAGGAATAAATAAACTTTCAATATTGTCCCTCATATCAGCACGTCAATTATCATTACGTAAGTTTCTTTTATGTATGATTACATTTTCAGGCTGTTCGTTTACAGTCAAACACATTGATAGTCAAACAACATTTGCTCATAAATAAAATAACTACTTCTCGGTTCACATGCAAAAAAGAATTTGGTATTTCTGAAATACATTATAATGAGTGGAATCTTAGTATTTACGGTATACTACAGCATATCCTTTTATAGAGTTCTCTGCAATGCTTAAAATATTTTAAACAATAATACAGGACACGTAGCTTATATACTAAAAATATGTATTAGACATGTATCCTCTTACGTAAAGTTTAGAAACGTTGTCTATCAATAGGCATTGATTTACTATAGCGTTCTAGCGTTCAAGCTCACTTCAATTGTACGTACCTACTAAACTTTTATCGTAAATAATAACACTTAACATATTTAATCGCCCATATGTGATTGGTATGCAATAGGCTTATCTCGGTACGCAAACACATTAAAACTTGCAAGTACCCTGTTAAGATTGTGTACGATACATATAATTTAATTACTAATAGTTTTAGTCTTGAGCTTAGATCCACATGATTATTAAACTTAATCTAGAAAGCTGTAGTTTTTCACGGGCATTAAAAAATGTTTAGCATGCATTCCTTACACGTAGAGTTGTTTGTAAGTGGTGGTAGATGTTAGTAGATTGGCTAATGAACGTTTTAGATGCTTTACCACAAACGGGTCGCTTCGGCCGGGGGATACAGGCACTTAAAGAATAACGGAGTTACCATAGAAAATAAATACAATAATGTAAAAGTTAACGGACGACTGGATGGCGTAGTGGTTTGTGTAACGGACTGCTATTCCAAAGGTCGCGGGTTCGATTCCCGCTCAAGTCAAACATTTGTGTGCATGAACATTTGATGTTTGATTTGGTCTGGGTGTTTCTATGTATAATATGTATGTATTTACAAAAAAAAAAGTATATATGTATTTATATTAGTTGTCTAGTACCCATAGTACAAGCTCTGCTTAGTTTGGGACTAGATGGCGTTGTGTGTATGTGGTAGAATATTATTATTATAATGATATTTTGGCAACACGCGAAAATACAATAAAATAAATACGTGAATACTTTCTCTTATATTCACCTCAGTCTAACTAAACATATTCAGTCTACGTAGTTTAATAACATTCAAACAATAGTTATGTACATTAATAAACATCGGGCAGTATTCAATTTAACTGGTATACTTTGGAGAAACAGATTATTACTATCCCCTCGTCGTTTACTACAAAGACAGGCTTCTGCCTTCGTGAAATATTGACAGCCATACGTTTTGTAAAACTCTAAATACTCTAAAATTGCATCATTATTATTTAAACGTTGAGAGTTATTTAATTTTATTTACTTTACAAAACTTATTCGATTTGAATTTAACTTTAGTTTACTTGCTTATTTTATAGCTGACTGTCTAACTGACTTTGTTAACAAACAACTTTGCCGCCAGAAAAATAATGTTATGGACTTTGAGTACAAGATTACATTGTGGTAATACTACTTTTAAATTTAAAACATAAAATATAAACAGAAATTGATTTCATTCGAAAATTTTATAAGACGTGATGCACCTTTCTTGTTACTTTCAGTCAGTAAGTTTCACAACGTCAAGGCTCGTCGTTCGGAAAATATATTTCTTAACATTTTATTTGAAATTGACTGTTTCTAATGTGTAACATTACTAATGGGTTTGAATGTTTATTTAAGTAACAATTACTTTTCGTTGTATCGTCGTCGTTGTCCAAGTGAAATTAGACGATCTTCGTTTAATGTAGCAGTATGTATTACATTAAACCAAGATCGAAGATACAAGATTCCGTTCTCAGAGTTGGAACATCTTTTGTATACAAAATCCCTAATGGACATGTGAAGTACATAGAATAGTAAGTATTATCAACCTCAATTTATGTTACAGTTCTCAAACTACATAATTCTTGCCATTGTACAGATAATAATCGACGGATTCAAGAGAAAGCTTCTTAAAATACATTCAGTACAAAAAAGTATCGGGAATGGTTGATTTGTTTATGGTTCCAAATTAAAAATTTTGATTTTTTTTGTTGTTGTTTGATTGGCACAACTGTTTTCCATTTTGGCGCGGAGTTTGAGTTGCATCTGTTATTTATATTATATATATTAACTACAGTGTTTTTTAGTTTTATCATATCTAGTGTGTATTGCGAATTTCATAATTTCATTCACTGCACGGATGGCGTAGTGGTTTAAGCGGTCGCCACGCCGCTTCTTACTACACCGAGTGTTGTGGGTTCAAATCCCACATGGGACGACACTTTGTGTGATCCACAAATTGTTATTCTGAGTCTGGGTGTTCTTTGTGTCCGTTTCATGTATGTTTGTAAAGTCTCTCGCGACACAGGATATATTCCTAATGCGGGAGTTGTCTTTTTAAAAAAAAAAAAAAAAAAAATAGTGGACAAAAACAACGAACAAAGAGTTTGTCTTAAATTTTGGATCGCCAATGGAATTTTGTGTTCGGAGTCACTGAAAATGTTACAGAAGGCTTACGGTGAATCGACTTTATCAAAAACACGTGCTTATGAGTGGTACAAAGCGTTCAAAAGCGGTCAAGATGTGATGGAAGATTTGCCTCGCTCTGGTGGGCCATCAACGTCTGCGACAAGTTAACATCGCAAAAGTGAAGGAAATAGTGACTGAAAACCCTCATTCAACTTTGAGAGAGATAGCCGCCGAACTTTCTGTATCTCACGAGTCGATTCGTGCCATTTTTGCTAATCATTTGGGTATGAAACATGTTACCTCTAGGCTAGTCCCAAAAGACCTGAATTTTCTCCAAAAACTCAATCGCATGCGAGTCGCTAAGGACATGCTAGAACGAGTCAATTCCTACCCAATATTCACAAAACGCATTGTTACTGGTGACGAGATGTGGGTTTACGAGTTTGACATGAAAACTAGTCAACAAGCTTCGGAGTGGCGTCTTCCAACTGAACCGAAACATGTTGACTGTTTTCTTTGACTATCGCGGTGTTGTGCACTCGGAATTTTTGCCGGAAGGTCAAACGGTAAATAAAAAATATTATTTGCGCGTTATGCGGCATTTAAGAGAACAAATTCGATGAAAAAGACCAGATTTGTGGAAATTAAATTCTTGGATTTTGCACCACGATAATGCGCCTTTGCACAAGGCCATTATCGTAAACGAATTTTTGACAAACACTCAACAAATACCATCGAGCAACCACCATATTCACCAGATATGGCTCCAGCCGACTTCTCACTCAAACTCCTAAACTCAAATTACCACTTCGTGGCACCCGTTTTCAATCGGTAGAAGATATAAAGGAGAATTCGCGGCGAGAACTGAAGTCAATTCCGGAAACAGCGTTTAAAAAATGTTTTTTTATGATTGGATTATTCGTTAGCGTAAGTGTATCGTTTCTGAAGGAGCATACTTTGAAGGTGATAAAATAAATTTGGATGAATAACAATCATTTTTTGTATTATTGATCTTTTACCGGTACTTTCTTGACAGAGTAGTACTTGTAGTTAAGTAAAGTAAGGTAAAGTAAGAGGTAAAATCTATTTACATAATATTGAACGTATGAGTTAAGGTGCCATGCACGTAAAATCGGTACTTAAACGGTACAGCCGCAGCACAGCGCCGCCAGTCCCAAATCTAGCCGCCAGGTGTAAGTTCGTTGTTTGTACGTCGGTTGCAAGGTAACAGCTTGCTGTCACCGGTAATAAAACAATGGCGTTCGTGACTTATCACGTATGTTGCGTACCATGGGATAATGTTGTTCGTAGTTGATGCACTGTAAATATGCAGTATGCTCACATGAACCGCGAGGACCGCAGAAGGGACCGGACCGGATCTAAAACTTTTTTTGAATGACAAATTAATTGCTGAATTTGAGAGCCGGTATAATGTGCCATGACTAATGAAAATATAGATAGAAGGGATCGGACCGGATTTAAAGCTTTATGTGAATGACAAATTAATTGCTGAATTTGAGAGTCAGTATAATGTGCCATGACTCATAAAATATGGATATTGATTATTGACAAGCATTTTCAAAGCCATAAGGCGATAAGTGAAATTTATATACCTACAGTTTATCGCTATCTACATTAGATTATTTAAACTTTAAAGGTAACATATTGAGTATCAAATAGTCCAACGTAAAAATTTGACTAAAATAAAACTACCATTTTAATAAATGTTTAACTAATTTAAACCACATAAAACGACAAGGTTCATAGAGTTGAGGAGAGACTTACCAACCCGGTGGGGCAGGAACTGATCTACGTTTCCATTCGGAAATGAAGCCGACCGCGGTGTAGTTCTCATCTGACCTCACCAAAACGTTCGTTAATTGCATAATACCCTTTGAATTCCGTATTTTGTCATAACCTTCACAAATTTATACAGATGCACGGGAACGCTTTATTGGTAAATAGCTAATTCAGGAATTTAAATGTTTATCATTTCCTATGTGAAAACTTTCTTTGATTCTCTTCGAGTGGAAACATTAATGTTTATAACTTAGTGAGTATTAACGGAACGGATAACCTCGGTATACATATTTCTGTAGTGTTATATAGTATGATTTCGTTGTAAAATGCCATGCAAGTGTTTTTTATAGATCATTTGTTTCTGTGAGGGGTTCTGAACAATGAATTTTTCAATAATTTATTTTAAGCCATGTGAGGTATAAAGCAAAGAGTTGAGATTTTTCTGTTAATCAACAAGAAGAAGATCAGCTAAAATCTTACCAAATTATATATGAAATATTAATTTGAGTAAAAGTATCGAAAAAAATATATATTTACGATGCGCTGTAATATATCACATGAATAATACATGCTATATAGTTTGGATAACTAAATGAGCGCTTGATATTGTTTCCTTACAAGTCCTCGTCCCAACTTATTAATGTTAAATCTGTCATCTGTCAATCTTGATGACAATGAAATGTTGAACGAATATGTATGTAAGTGTTATGAATTTCAACTAGAGTCATACGACAATATTTATAATTTTACAATATGTATATACAATTTTGTTTAATTACAGACACAAACTAACAGATAAGAACAACAGATAAAAACTTCCAGTGCCGTAAGTTTTATAGTCACAGCTTGAAAAAATCTGTATTATAGCCTCTTACTAACTTAGGTTTTTGCTGTCCCTTATCAGTTGATTAAAAGTATGTATATACCTTACGATTTCTAAAAATACATCGCTGAAATGTTAAAACCTATCACCCTTTACATGGTGACCGTGAAGTGTAAAAACTTAAATTTATGTCACAAATAACTGAAACAACAGTTAAATAATTCATATTAATTATAGTCCAAGTGATTCGTGTAAAAGTACTATACGTACGGTTCCTAATTGTTCGAAAATTGAAGCTGCCACGGTCGGCCCATCCAATCAAATGCCAATTTACAGTAAAATCGATTAAAGTGCAACCATATGGCATGCTCATATATTAAAACTATTACTTGGTCCTTCAACAAATTATATTTGAGGGATATGTTAAAGTATTTTTATAGGGAAAAAATAATGTACCTATATAATATTTTGATTAAAATATTGTGTTCCCTTACCATCGTCAAACATCAAGAAAACGGACCGCGCTGGGCGTACCGTACCTACTGTATTTCAAAGAAAATAAAGTTATATCAAACTACTCAGGAAAACAGCTCCGCAAAGAGAAGAAAAACTTAACAAAAACCCTATACCAACCCGTCTGGCCAGCGTGGTATAGTAGGCCAAAACCTCCTTTCTAAGGATAGGTGTATGTCCAACAGTGGACTATTAAAGGTTGTTGATGATGATTTTCTTTCTTTCTTTTTCTTTTTGAACTTATATATGTATAATTATTTTCTACGAGGTTCGGCTAGCAGTTTCTTCACATAGCGCCATAGATTCGACGATTTGAGGCAAGCGTTTATTTCGTCGGCAGCCGTAGATCTTGGAATTACTGGCAGTGTTTGGCGGAAATCGCCAGACAGTAAAATCATTGCTCCTCCAAAACATCTCGGGTCATTACTTAAATCTTTAAATGTTCGGTTAAGTGCTTCTAATGCACGTTTATGCGCCATTGTGCATTCGTCCCAGATGATGATTTTCGACGCCGATAAAACTTTGGCCATTGCTAAATTTTTCGTAATATTACACGTTGGTTCTTCAATAGTTTGAAGATTTAACGGTAATTTTAATGCTGAATGAGCCGTACGGCATCCTTCTAACAATGTGGCTGCTATTCCAGAAGAAGCAACTGCAACCGCTATGTTGGATCTCGCACGAACAGTGGCTAAAACTACTGACATGAGGAATGTCTTACCTATTCCACCAGGGGCATCTAGGAAATATAAACCACCATTTCCATCATCGATTGCCTTCATTGAAGTATCATAAACTTCCTTTTGTTGGGAATTCAACAGGGGTACATTCGTTTGAACTACTAAATCTAATTCCTGGTGATCATATTCACGTCCCCGTTCTAATTCTCGATTTAATGCGTCATTCATTTCACGATTGGGCGCTGGCATTCCTAACCTGATAAATAAACTACCGCACATGAGGTAACACATATCTTCGATCAAGAGTAAAGCACGATTATATATCTCCTCATTCATCTCAACATCGTGATTTCTGGAAGTGATACGAATTTGATGTAAAATATTTTCTACGAGGTTCGGCTAGCAGTTTCTTCACATAGCGCCATAGATTCGACGATTTGAGGCAAGCGTTTATTTCGTCGGCAGCCGTAGATCTTGGAATTACTGGCAGTGTTTGGCGGAAATCGCCAGACAGTAAAATCATTGCTCCTCCAAAACATCTCGGGTCATTACTTAAATCTTTAAATGTTCGGTTAAGTGCTTCTAATGCACGTTTATGCGCCATTGTGCATTCGTCCCAGATGATGATTTTCGACGCCGATAAAACTTTGGCCATTGCTAAATTTTTCGTAATATTACACGTTGGTTCTTCAATAGTTTGAAGATTTAACGGTAATTTTAATGCTGAATGAGCCGTACGGCATCCTTCTAACAATGTGGCTGCTATTCCAGAAGAAGCAACTGCAACCGCTATGTTGGATCTCGCACGAACAGTGGCTAAAACTACTGACATGAGGAATGTCTTACCTATTCCACCAGGGGCATCTAGGAAATATAAACCACCATTTCCATCATCGATTGCCTTCATTGAAGTATCATAAACTTCCTTTTGTTGGGAATTCAACAGGGGTACATTCGTTTGAACTACTAAATCTAATTCCTGGTGATCATATTCACGTCCCCGTTCTAATTCTCGATTTAATGCGTCATTCATTTCACGATTGGGCGCTGGCATTCCTAACCTGATAAATAAACTACCGCACATGAGGTAACACATATCTTCGATCAAGAGTAAAGCACGATTATATATCTCCTCATTCATCTCAACATCGTGATTTCTGGAAGTGATACGAATTTGATGTAAAATATCTTCTGACATATTATCCTTATATTTGTGCCACAGGTTACAAGGGTTTGATGGAAAGCATGTCGAAATTATGATAGCGAATAATGTGCGTATCTGACTTGGAGATGCAGAGATAATGGCTTCAGCGATTGTCGTATCCCAATGGGTATCGTTTTCTAATAAGTTCAGTTCTTCACATGCAGCACGATATGTTGGGAATATTACACCATTAACAGTCCGTAGTGTCTCAAATGACGTTGGCCCACGCACATTTACCAGCAACAACCGCAAATAGAAACATTCATCATTCTTTGGATGAACTGCATACATACGACCAAGAACATCAGTAGAACGCACATCCGGATACCCAGGAACCGCATCGTCTTGCTTCCGTTTTTGAAAATTCTTCGATGAAGCATTCCAAGTATAATAACTTGGCATCTCCGAGTAAAGCAAAGTTCGTGCAAACTTTTTGTTTTTTTTTTTCGGAATAAATAGTATCCTATGTCCGTCTCCTGGCTCTAAGCTACCTCCTCACCAATTTTCAGCCATATCGGTAAAGCCGTTCTTGAGTTATAAATAGTGTAACTAACACGACTTTCTTTTATATATATAGATTACTTGGTCCTTCAACAAATTATATTTGAGGGATATGTTAAAGTATTTTTATAGGGAAAAAATAATGTACCTATATAATATTTTGATTAAAATATTGTGTTCCCTTACCATCGTCAAACATCAAGAAAACGGACCGCGCTGGGCGTACCGTACCTACTGTATTTCAAAGAAAATAAAGTTATATTTAAATATTCTTACCTTACTTGGGCCTATTAATGATTTTTTCATACATATGTATAAAATGAGGCATTCTTAAAGAATGAGTTATAGACTTGATCGCGATGGATTTTGCGAATTACAAAGATAACGAAGAGAAACCTCACAATTACAAATAAGTCACGCTTCTCTCGATAGTACTATTTAAAAACTGTATGTGGTAAAAATAATGTACCTGTTTTAAACCCCTCCTTACTGCTCAGTATTTTATATACATTCGATATGTTTTATTTGTTTTTTTTATTTATCTCATTCAGCGTAGGAACGCATGTAAAAAAAATTTCACGCGCCGGCGATCACTAATGTTTTATTGGGAGCACACGAGGAAAATTGGAATCATTTACTTTTATAGAGGGTTCCATATGTTCTTGTTTTAGTGTTGTTGTTCTACTGCTTGGAAGGAATACACCAGATGGGGTTTTTATCCTACAATTACAGCTTTAGACAGATAACTTCTGATTGATATTTCTGAAGTTTAACCATAATATCTAGCTTTTCTGTTTCGTTCTCAGCCGACTTTACTTGTTTATAATTTAATGCAGTAATAACAATGAAAAAAGCATTTTCAATAAATCTGTTAAAATAACCTGTTGTGAATATTATTATCCTAACATTCACAACTGTAAGAAATATTTACAACACACATTTTTACGATATAATGTTTTTTTTAAACTTATAGAAAATTATTTCCTACTTTTTAGTTTACCTAGATACAAAAGCGTGTTTTTTGAAACTATAATATATATTTTGTCTTTTTTAGTCATTAACGATGATTTATTATCTCATTAAAACTAATAAAGTAACAAGTGAGTTTATCACATATGCTGCAGCACACGCCTTGGTACGTGGGAATAGACACTACCGTATTTTTAGGTACGGAAAAAGCCGCTAATCCTGAAGTCCTGTTCAGGATAACGGGGCAAACTATTTAAATTATTGCATTGTCATCGGTCCTTGATAAGTTTGCAAGTTTCAATGTATTTAGACGTTTTGAAGTACAAACCAAGCTAATAAAAGCGTGTCAAAAATCCTTAATTAAAAGATTTAGTCATGGCGACTGACCTCATAAAAAGTGTGTGTGAAAATTTAAGTCGAAAAACCCTATAAAATTATAGTAGAAGCGTCTATGTTATAATTAATCTGACCGTAGAAACAGATAATGCAACCCAATGCTAGTCGGTGTCGACTACGCTGAGAACATGAATCATTTTATATGCATTGGTTATTTTCAGAAAGCGAGGCAAGCGAACATAAAGCTCGGAGCATTGAAGATAAAAGCTATGTATGAGGATACATGTTGAATAGCAGACGAGAATGTTTTCATAGAATTTTTGGATAGTGAAAAGTAAATACATATGTTTAAGGGCAGTTTCAATGGCCTAAATAAAGAACATCTGATGTTGAATTCAAAAAGTTTGGAATGAAAAGTTTAATCTATGTTTTGAATTGAATGTCTCGTTTTACATTAGCTAGATTATTTTTACTTCATATAAATGAACTGTAAAAGGAATTTTATAAAGTCTGAAAACGGCCATTAATGATACATTCTAGAAGAGTCTGAATTGCAAAATTATATGCAAATAATTTTGTTATTTACCGGCGAAATGTGCTAAACCAGTTCATCGAAAACCAGTAATTTATTTTAACTAGGTTCACTTCGCTAAGTAAATTAAGCGTTAAAATAAAAAATGTACGTATATGGAATTTATTACTACAACTGCTACTTAGCAGCAGCCTCAGCTAGCATTTTCTTCTACATTGGACCAAAGAGCTAAAAAGGTCTATTATTTGGTGCTATATTTTTTATTTACTAGGTCACTCGTCTCATAAAAAATATGTCACATCAAGTGCTGTAATGTGCTCACAAGCGTATTAACATTTTTTATAAACGGCTTCACTTTATGAGACAACATTTATAAATTCTTTTCAAGTAACGATTTAAGAAAAATTTATCAAATCATTCATCAATTATTAATATGTAAAAAGAATTTCACGATAATCGCCCAAGTATGATGTTGAAGTGCGTGATTCAAGAGTTCCGTAAACATAATGAAATATTATTTATAGGGTATCCGCTTGAAGTAATATTTTGTGATCAGTATATTGTATGCTAGTGTGTTTATTCCTTTCACATTTTGATAGTGATAAATGTGTCTTTCCCTGATATTTTGTGTTTATCTAGTTATGATTAATAGTCCCCACTGGAAAATAGGTTATTGTACTTGTTGTTATTATTACATTTGTGAAGTAAACTTAACATGTTTCTTCTATTGATATGCTTTGACTGGTTTTTGCGTTATTTTTCAGGATTACTAAAAATCTATGGAATCACTGAGAAGGTGATAATTTTGTTGCTCAGAAAGCCTTATCATTTCTTATGGCTCTTTTCGTCGTATGCATACCCTACATATTAATGTTTTTGCAATTAGGGTTGAATGTTTTGTTTTATTTCACAAAGTTACTTGACTTCTTTCTACCATCAATCAAGCTATTCATTTTCTAACTTTTCTTATTACGATAGATAAAAACAAGAATAAAGGAAAAAACGTCCCGAAATGGTACGAGTACTAAACTGACCAGAATTGAAGTCCAGAGGTAGGGAAAAAGCCCTCCGTTTTATCTAGAGTCTCCTCCAAGACCAGCGCCTCAACCACCAGGCACACCTAAGGTTGTTTGTGTGATCTCTTGCTTTTGTAAAGACTAATGAGAACGTCCAGCCCGGAAGAAAAGTCACTGAGATGGGCCCAGTGGTTTGTTTCGTAGGAATGGCCTAAGATACCATCAAACCGTAAGCAGATATGGGCTAACAACTTAAATTTTCATTTTATTTCTCACACATGACAGTAAACTTCTCTGGCTAATCTGCCAATAGCCACTTCAGGTATTATACCTGTGATAGCGGAGCGCTTCCCAGATGCTAAATGCCAGACAGTTGAACCCGCTTGTCAAACGGCGCCGCCTAAAGCATATTAAGATAACACTATCAGCTTTTCAATTTTCAGCTACCTATGTTAACAATTTTTTCTAATTGTTTGAAAAAACTTACACTAAAATTATGTCTGTAACATTGAGGATAGTACATTTTTTCAAACCTTGAGAATGAAAGGTATATCTCTCTTTTTGCAAACGTGTATGCAGAATTTCGTAGTGATCGCTTAAGTTCACACCAAAAAATATACTCACATTTACGTATAATAGTTAGGATGATGAAATTGCTAGACACTTGAGACAAGAGAAGATTCCAATAAACCAATTATGCAATTATTCATCTGTCACCATACATTTACATAACTCTATATTTGGCGTTTGTATTGTTTGGTAAAGATAATCTAATGAACGTAATATATTGTTACAGTGACGAGGTTATTACTCATGAGAAATGACCATGATATCTGATATCTGCCACATTTCGTAATTTATTGCTAGTTGGTTGGTAATTCCCTGTACATATGTAGAGTATATTCCCAAAACAACAAACATTACAACAACAACAACTAAAATTTTTCCTCACTACACTATTATAAAAAAAAATTGGTTGTCTGTAAAGTCGGTTTACTGACGATAGTTGAACGTGACAACGTCATAAGAAAATACTGATGGAATGGTTGCATTTTTCAAAAATGTATTATTGTATACGAGTAGCAGCTGTCCACGCGGACGCATCGCTCACTCAAGTAGGAGAGAGACAGATGTCGAACGCTGCCGAACGCGGAGGCCGGTTGTGCCTCTTTGTAACTCGTTCCGCGCTCTCGCTTGCACTTCACGCCTTAAATGGAACGCCTCAGAGCGAGGTAACGCCGCATGAGTCATGTTTTTTCGTGCGTGCAGCCGGCTCCATCGAATTATAAGACGTTGTCACGTCAAAAGTATTCGATACCTTAAAGTGTAACCATGTGTAAGGTACTTAAATTTCTCTTTTGAAGCTTTGCGTGTATTTACACAATACTAGTACTGCATGACATGTAATATCAATACTTTCGCTACTATACCTAATTATCATCATTTGACAAAGAAAGTGCTTAAAAAATGAACATGAGCAAATACTTTTGCAAAATGGCCTTTAATTTTGGAACTACTCACTACTGGCACTGGCACGCTCCACAACAGGGCATAGACAGCTGACTCATCACATATCGACCTCCGGTCTTGGAGGGGAGTGATGTGGCGACTCCCACATACAAAGAAACAGAAACATACTACAGCGCCATCTAATGAAGACACACCGAACTACGGAGTAACTACTCAAATAAGAATTGCTAATCCTGTATCGCGATATAAAGAATTCCCTCGCCGGTTAGCATATATACAACTTCCCAACATCAACCGTTGGGCCGCGGCCCGCCAGGCATGATCACCTCGCCTGGTCGGAGGATCTATTCGGATTACACAAAATAAATAAGAATTCTCTAAATAAACTCTGGATTTATTTGGATCTAAATACAGCAAGAAATTACATTCAGATTAGACATTTCGAAAACGAATACAACGCCACCACCGGAAGAATGAAACACTTCAAAAATCATTGTTCTAAAATTCACTATGGCCTATGCTATTATCAAACTTCTTTTTCAACACTCCCACTAAGTTTGATATAGCTTATACAGCAAAACACTTTCATTTTGTTCTATTATTATTATTTTTTAATTCTATTTCATTTAGCGACATTACAAAACTGAAAGTATTTGATCCCTGATATTAACAAACTTCAACACAGGCAGTGCTTTTGTCAAAATATCGGCTAGTTGCTCTGAACTCGGTACAATCTTAATAGTTAACAATTTTTGTCTCACCTTTTCTCTAATGAAATTAAATTTAACATCAATATGTTAAGTCTTTTTATGAAAAACAGGGTTGTTAATTAGTTTTATGGCACTCTGATTATCCATACACAAATTTGTACAATACTGATTTTCACCTATATCACCGAAAAACTGTCTTAACCATAAAAAATTTTTAGCTGACTCACATGCAGCCACAAATTCAGCCTCAGTTGTTGATAGGGCGACACAAGATTGTTTTTGACTAGCCCATGAGATGGGACCACCATTTAACATAAAAACATAACCTGAAGTTGACTTTCTTGTGTCAATATCCCCAGCATAGTCTGAGTCTGAATACCCAATCAAATTTTCTTCACCTTGATACTTAATACATACATTTTTAGTTTTCAAGAGATATCTAAACATCCTCTTAACTTGAGCTACATGTTGAGAACTAGGATTGTTCACATACCTACTCAACATATTTACACCATATGACATATCTGGCCTACTAGCTGTTACCAAAAACAATAATGAGCCTATTGCTTCCCTGCAAGGAAAATTAGTCTCTTTACAATCAATATCTTTAACTATTGGTACATTTACATCTACAGGTGTATTACAAGGGTTAGCATCTTTCATATTAAATTTATTAATTAACTGTTCTATATAACTTCTTTGAGTTATACATATACAACCTTCTCCTTTTAAAATTTCCAATCCCACAAATCTATTTAAATTCAATTCTTTTACTTTAAAACTCTGTTGTAAATAATTGATTATTTCATCTAAAACAGAATTGGATTCTGACATAACTAAAGTGTCATCAACATACAAAATTAAGAATGCTTTAGTGTCATCAAAAGTACATGTAAAAACACAACTGTCAGCTTGGGATTGCTTAAAACCAAACTTTAACAAAAAATCTGTAAATTTCTTATTCCAACACCTTGAGGCCTGTTTCAGTCCATAGAGAGATCTATTGAGTTTGCAAATTTTATTTAGAGGTGCTTTTACTCCTTCTGGAATCTCCATATAGATGTCCTCTTCCACATCTCCATATAAAAATGCTGTCATAACATCAAGCTGTCTTATTTTCCATTTATATTGTGCAGCAATACTTAACAAGATTCTAATCGATTCATATCTAGTAGTAGGAGAAAACGTTTCACTGTAATCTATACCTTTTACTTGTGAAAAACCACGGGCAACGAGACGGGCCTTGTACCTCTCTGTTTCTCCTTCTTGGTTTCTTTTAATAGTGAAAACCCACTTTGATGTTATCGTTCTCTGATCTCTCTTCTCAACTAGACTCCAAGTGTTATTTTCATTATGAGCTTCTTTTTCTTCATTTATAGAATTCAACCAGGACTTACAATCTGGACGTATAATAGCTTCCTCAAATGTATTAGGGATATCGAATTCTTAAGTGGTACATTACGAGCATATAGCATGGCACGAGCACTTTCAACAATGGTTCTTAATTCTCGCTCAGCACGGCCGTTTGGTTCTGGGGTATATGAAGCAGTTAACTCGTGAGAAATGCCTTCCCTTTCTAAATATTCTCACCTCCATTATCAGTATGGAGTATACGCACACTATGCAAAAACCTATTTTTAATTATTGCATTAAACTTCTTGAAACAATCTAGTACATCGCTTTTATGTTTCAAAAAATAGACATATCTGTAGCTGGTGGCTGCATCCTTAAATATAACAAAGTACTTCATACCTTGCATAGAAAGCACATTAAAAGGTCCACACACGTCGCTATAGATAATATCACCAGGCTGTAACTGCCCTCGGCTGGAACGTTTGAAAGGTTTTCGAACATGTTTGCCGTATAGACACCCCTCACACACAAACTTGTCATTGTCTGACAGGTCCAATTCTAATCCGGCAATCACGTTGTTTTTATACATATTCTTATTTTCCTAAATATTCAGATGTCCTAAACGTTCATGTACTGTTTTAAGGTCTAATTTTTGCACTACATGATACATGTGACTTTGAAGAGCTTTGACTTTTAGTTCATATAGGTTATTGAAGATTCGCACACATGACTAATTCATTTTCTTTGTAAATTTTAGCGTCACTATTTGATTTCACAATTGTGTATCCCTGACGCGAAGCAGCTCCCTCCGAGAACAGGTTCCGATGTAGTTTACTTCACTATGGCCTATGCTATTATCAAACTTCTTTTTCAACAGGATCCTCCCTTTGTGTTGGAGGGACATGACACCCGTTCCTCCACAAACGTAATAGCTTTAATGCCTCGTTTGAAATACCACCTGGCCAAGGACTCTTGTCTGATTTAGCCTGTTTACTTCTCGATCTATCTCTACTTTATTCCATTCGATGTTCGTTTAAATTTGAGGGTGTATGTGTTATGGCCTCGAAGTTGCCGTGGTTTTTTTGATCGTAGAGATTTGCGTAGAATTTATTTGTTGAGAAACTTTATTTTAAGTTTAAAAAATAGGGGTCTGACATTGATAAATGTCGTACTGATACGAAATGAGATCCACGCATTTAATCGTGATTATACTTCTCAATTTTACTTAAGACCTTTCACAATGAAAAGAAAAAGCAATAAAACATTGTTTGTACAATTCTAAGGATGGCGTATAAAGAATCTACTTTAAATATCAGTAGCTGCCTAGAGGGCGGATGTCACCGTAGAAAAAGCCCGGCGCGAAATAATTTCACCCGTCTCGCCTCACTTGACCTCACTCAAGTCGATAGTGCTCGTTGACAGACCTCCCCATTCCCCCGATGTACACCATAAATAAATAAGTGTCTACCCTACGAACACTTAGAGCTGCTGTGGTTTATAACTCGTTCTCGGCTCTGCTATAAACTTTGTTACGATGCTGTCACAGTTACATCGCCACAACTATTTCAGAGCAATCGCATGAGAGGTACTTGGGTGCTCTTATTTTTAGCTTATTGAAGGTAATTCTCTTAAAGCTTTACTGCAAACTAACTGTCTCATGTAACTTTATCAACTGCAAGCTTACATAAAGTAATGAACTCTTAATTTTGAAGCAAATTAACTAAATTGGAGCGAACCCTGAGTACCTAAATTGGAGTAAACCCGAAAAAGAGAAAATAAATTTATATTAAACATAATAATAAACATTATATATAAGTCTATACATAATAATACATATTAATAAATTTATATAAACAACATAGACCAACATACCTGTTAGGACTTGTGACACGATTTCTACATATCAGATATTCACAGCAGTTTCCCTATTCCTTCTTGACACTCTAATGCACCTACTAACTAGCAAATGTTATCAATACATTCTTGAGTTAATCAACCTGACAGTCATAGTCAAAATTACTTTACTTGACTTACATTTTTATTTTATCATTAGAAATAATTTATTTCTCGTGCTTAGGTTCATAATATGACTATAATTTTAATCTACATCTAAATATAAAAGTTTGAGTTCAGTAGTACAGGATGACTGCCTCGTCACCATGTGACGCATATTGCCACATGCACACACATGTTATACTTAGGTAGCTATATACTATAACATAGGGGGCAAACGAGTTGGTCACTTTAATGTTTACAGTGACTTTCACCGCCCACTGATACCTGCAACTCTAGAACGGGTTCGAATGGGTTTACAAATACCGCACGCGGCAATTGATTCCACAGATCAAGTCAAAATGTTTCGTGACAAGCGCACTGCGGTGCTGTGTTCCTTGTCCTAGTGATAGAGATGGAAATTTTGTCACATTGAACGATGACGGCAAGGGCCTCCCGATGACACACGTGATGGAGAATGTAGACGGAAGTAAATCTCTACGTAACGTTAGAGGGTTTAGCCGATCTGAAATATGGTCCTGGCAATTGACAATTTGAATGCGAGAGAGAAAAAAGCTGTAAATTATAAAATTGTATGTGCAACTAAACAAATTAGTATATATTTATGATTATTTAATTTAAGTATTATATATTATTAATTGGATAAAGTAGAAAACAAAGTTCGATTGTGCGTATAATAAAGACAAATAGTATTCAAGTTAGCTATGTCTTATGATCTGATTCGTCTTTTAATCACATTCATAAACTTTAGTTTCATACACTACCACGACACATTTTATTAAAGTAAGTGGCAATTAGACAAATATTAAGTATTAAAATTTTATGGCCAACGTTTTGAAACGTAAACGCCACTAATAAACGTACGTTGGCAGTAATTCAGAATAATGAAAGAATTGTAAAATACAGTTAAACTTAGAATGGATAATACTAAAAGCTGTTAATAACAATAAAAGAGTTTTCTTATAATACAATTATAATACACTCTTACAGGTACTATGTAGAAGATTAGAAATGTGGAGATCACAATGTGTAGAACACCAAAGCGTTTCATAGAATTTAACAATATTTCTTTGTCCCTTATATTTTCTTATCATGTATCGATTCACATATTCTTACGTCTTAGTAATTAGAACTATTTTAAATGTATGAAAGTACACTCTCCAATGATAAAAGCTAACGTTGCAACTTTCTCACTAAGTGTACCAAGTTTCATTTATGTGACTACTGAGTTTATATTGTGACATTCAGATCAAACAATACCTTATCTTACTTGAAATACTAAGAACTCCCTCGTCACTAGTTCGCAGCTTATCAAATTTATTGGCCAGTTCAGTTTTTATGAGGTCTTTAGGGATTTTCATGAAATTCATATCTTAAAGATACCATGTAGTATCATTACAGTTCATATTAAATGTTTGTTTCACTCAGAAAAATACAACAAAAGATATTGAGCCATTCGTACATTAAACGTGTATTATTCAGACGCTTATTTTGAGTGTGTGCGGGTGTGAATTTAGAATATACTGTTTAAGTCACGAGTTTATTTCGAGCATGTTTGTTTTGTTTAGTTTCAGACCTGAAGGGGCCCTCTATCAAGGGCTTAAACGTCCTGCCGCGTCGGTTGTAGACACCATTCCGTAAATTTTGAAAACAATCAGGCATCAGGGAACCATATAACTTACTAAATGTCACGATAGTTTTTAGGCAAAGCAAATGTAGATTCTAAACAACATCACCGTTTCAAGAACCCGTCCTGGCCGAAGAAGATCAAGAACATAGTTTGTGCCACACCTTTTCGTACATTTGTCTCTTCAATATACATAAACGTATTTATATACTTATAAATAGGCAATATAGATATTAAATTCAACACAAATACGAACGATAAAATAATATTTAATAATTTACTCGGATGATGAAACATTAAAATAATAGTGAAAATAATACTAAGTGTAATAGTTTATGTTGAGCAGCCTTAAAAAGTACACATCGCGGCGAAATCAACCATAAAAAATTACTGGAAATAACGCAGAATTTATGCCAATAAGAATAAACTTAAATCAACATTGGCTGTAAATATATATACACAGCGGAAAAGCTTTTTAATAATTATTTTTCTTTGTTATTGTATGATAAATAATTTCGTTATTGAAAAATATCTTCATAATTTCAGTAGTGAACAACCGTGTGGGCCGCTTTTAATAAATGAGGTCTCCTGGACGTTTTAAAAATCTGTATAATTCTAGTGATCTAGTCAGATACAGTTTTTGTAAATTAAATGTTCATTTCTTATTATTTTTCCCGTGGCATTTTATTCTATAACCTTAGAAACAAAAATAAACTGCAGTACATATGTAATAAATAATAGAGTCAGAGCACAAGCAAGGCGGAATTAATTATTCCCCATGTGATTACCGGGCGCTATTTGCCGATAGAATTACCTTGAATTCTTTATTACCTTCAACTATCTAATTGTAGTGAGGATCGGTTTACTATAATAACCGTAATTTCCTGTGAAGTAGAATCAAATGAAATATACTTACATTTATTCTCAGAGCTTCTATTCTTGTAACATAACGTTACTGTAGTACTGTAGTAGTAGTACTACTTGTAAAATGATTTGCATATTATTTGATTGTAGATACTCGTAGCTCACCATAGCTCAGGCAACATTTTACAGAGTCATCGTCACCATTCTCCCACCCTTTTCTCCATTTTATTTTTGGAGTCGCTGCAATGAGTTTTCTTATTCATTTTATTGCGAAATGGTTTTGGATTTAAATATATTTAAATATTTATGAATATTATAAGTCAACCACGCTATAATTATACTATTTAATTATATTATTATTAATTAATAGTATAATTAATTAATTAATAATTTTAATTTTAGCAAGAATATTAGTATATAAATACTAATTAATATTCTTGCTAAATTTGGTTAAAATCGACTTTTAACTTAAATTTTTACTTATTTTTAAGTCGCTTTTATTAGCATCATTAGTAACTGACTAATAAACTTTGTCAACAATTATCTAAATTAAATATTAACCTACTTATAATTCCCATAATGAAAAAATACTATGTATGTTCATTTGAATGACAATACTATGACTTGGCATCTTAGAGCTGATTTCATGATATTATAATATATCAGGAGATGAATAGTAGACTTTATCAATGTCACACTTTCAAATTCAACAGATTGTTCTCATTAAGACTGTTCTAATGATGAAAGCCAAGAAATAGTTACTAAAACTCTTCTTATTTTGTAATTTGGTTGGTACTTTAAGTGTATATCTATACTTTTACTAAACTAGTGTTGTGTTCTAGACATTTTGTATTTTAACAGCATTTGCAACGGCTTTCTTTCATGCTGTACCATAAAGAAAACACGTACAATGTTCAGAATTGGCGCGATCAATGTAAGATAGAAGTGTTCTACAAAGTTAGTGCGTGACCAGCGCTTTCTTCCTTGCGAGTTTGGCACCAATGCGATTCTAAGCGTTGCACTTTTTGAACATCGATCGCAAGTGTAACTCCAGCGTTCCTTAGGAAATCTTGTCATTTCAAAGACGTTGTCAGAAATCAAATATTTACCTATTTAAGACTATGAGGGATTTCAAGTAAAAATTTGATCACTTATTGTAAGGCTTTATAAATTTAAAATACATCCGTTACCAATCTCTGAGATAAATGTGTAAAGAAAATGTTCGTAAGAGAACACACCTTTTTTATGGTATAAGGGGGCAAACGATCAGTCGGTTCACCTGATGGTAAGCAACTACCGCCGCCCATGGATACCTGCAACTTGTTGACTGATAATAAATAACATTCGATTTCCTCTTAGATAAGAGGAAGATATGATCGACTGATTGGCTGACTGAACTGACTAATATTGCAAAAGATTCGGGATACAAATCTATTGTGATACCACACTTCTGGATTTATTCATTAGTTCAAATCTGAACTTCACTTTAAATCTATTCGATGCTATATATGAAAAATACAATTAAATACATTGAATTATAACTCTACAAGAGAGTCATTAAATAGCTATTTAGATTTAGCCAATGGTAATTTATAAGTAAGAAGTTTAAAAATTTGTTTACTTCGTAGAATACAACGCAATTATTCTACTTCCACTTATTTTTTTTTACTTTCGGCACTTTTCGTTGAGATCGATGTTTCCAAAACAGTAGATATCACACTAAAGAGACAAAGAAGCAGAAGAAACAGAATGCCTTGGCCTTGGCAAGCTATACGTCAATTCAAAATATAGGCTCTTTGTTATTTGACATACAATGTTTAATAGGTACTATATGCATTTATAAATTACACGAAGATGTTACAAATTTTTAGCGGTGGCAGTCTCATTATTAGATGATATTCATTTCAATAAGCGTAGTAACTGTATAATCCAAAAACTTTAATTGAAACGGGGACAGACAACGTATTTTTACTCATCTATTTACACTGCTATTCACATAACGTCATAGTTCAGTTAATACTTTGCAGTTGTAATGAATATTTAAAAAAAAAATAAGAAACAGTATTTATAATATTCTATCTCAAAGTTCGATCTCATTGTCCGCGGTTGTGTTAAGGGACACAAATTGCAAAAAGTATCAGAGAGCAAAGTAAAAACTAAATACGCCAAGACGAACACAAAGAACACCTTGACTCAGAATAATAGGTAATTCGTGGAACCCACAACACTCAGTGCCACGCCACTAGGCCATCCGTGCAGTATATAAATTAGTTAAATAATGTTCATTCTTTTATCCGTAACGATACTGTACTGCCAATTACGTCTTTGGCAGATGTTTTTATTTGAACCAATATAATTATTGCCAGCTCATTTAGCAAAATTCTTAGTCCTTTATGTAGATAATTAATTTACTACTACAGTATTTGCTGTTCCAAATGAAATCAATTAATTTCTGCAGTATCAAGTTTAATTGATGTACAAGTACAATACAATTATTTATGTGCAAATGTGGAAAATTTAAAAAACTATGACAGCTTGACACGCCCATGGCTATATGAGATTTAAAGATTCAACCACATCCGCTAGTTTAAACTATAAAAACCTTCGGATCTTCACCCATTAAAAAATAAAAAAAAATAAAAAAAATATAAATTAAAAACAAAATCTACAATTAAAAAAACTTACAAACTTGTAGAACAAAAGTATTTTAAATGGCTAGTATCCAAAGGTGTCGGCCATAATTCCAACGCATGCCAAGAGGTAATTGGCAATAACGTTTTAACGGTATTTCTATGCAGATGAATTTTGCAATCCATTACCCCGATATGATACCCCAGTGGCCACTAATATCTACAAAAGCGTTCCTTTTATTCCATCCAATTACTCAGACCGTATGAGAAACCCATTTAAAATAATGTTACACAAAACAACGGAGTAATGCTTTAGCTTTCAATCTAATCACAATTAAGTAAGTAACCCATGTAATTACTTAAAGTCGGCAAATCTATTCCCCTCAGAAAAAGAACCTGCATGTTTCATTGGTTACAAAGGAAATTTCGCCAAAACTTCATCAAGGGTCCAAAGGAAAAAGTTACATTCAATAAAAGGGAAAAAAGATTCGACCCTCCAAGTAGGCCACCTGTCATAGAAAGGAGCTGTCCTTAACTTATTTTCCGTTTCTTCAACTTTATCAGCATTTATAGTATGAGTAATGGCTATGCGATACACGCTGTGCGTATATTTTTACTTAGAAAGCCTATTAATTAGATAGCATAGAAATAATTTAACAATTATAATTATTATTCAAAAAGTATGTGGCTTAAGTTATAAAATCAACCTTGAATACAGAACATAACATAACTAGCATAGCATAACTTAGCGCAACTGCGCTAAGTTACTTAAAAGTAGTAACTACAAATAGTGGTAACTAAAAGTAGTTACTTAAAAGAGTAACTGCTCTATAACCATGCAGTGCCTGTCAGCGTCCGAAATTTAAACGTAAAATTTATTATCAAAAATCTAAATAGAACATAATTGATAGAACACCATTTAATATCCAACCACTTACTTCTTGCACTACGATTGATGTAACTACTACTTTATTCTCCCTGGAGTGAACATTTTCTCCATTTTCAACTGAAATATAAAAACACAAGTACGGTTCTACTGCAGCGCAAATAAAACTGTATTTATTGAATACTTTTTAGAAGTGTATAGTTAGACTAGTGGCATTCGAACTAAAACATCCTTTATTTTTATAGTACATTACCTAAGATGTTTATTTTTTAAAGTTAAATGTATTTTAAGTTCTTCTTGAGAATAAAATGATATCACACACCAGTTAGGTGGTTATGTCGGACTCGAACCGACCAAAAACCGCACGCCGTCTCCAGGTACTAGTAGCCGGGGAGGAACTAGGTATAGAAAGGAAATTCTAAATAATTCTATTCCTAGAAAGGAAAGCCCTGGTACCCGACGTACCTCAGGCCATCTACGGCTTATAGATAACCCTTTCCTGTGTGGGAACACCGATGTTCCCTTAACGCGACCGAAGGGCGACGTTACCCACCTGCTTCTGCTAGGACCCCCAGAACGACCTCCACCCACCCCCAGAATGACCCACCATAAGCACAAGCTGATGGAGGGTGGAGGTCGTACTGCGACCTGCGGCGCCTGAGTGTCTGCGGTACCTGGCCCGTTCCCGGGCCTGGCGGGCTGGGACAGTTCTAAACCTCTCCCGGTCCCACTACGCCATCTCCTTCACAAGCATAACTTGCTCGCAGAAACACGAGGTTACACCTGCTCAACCCACGCCGGGCATTCCGCCAGCGTATGGAGCGCCGTGTCCACGGTCCGGCCATCGCAGTGGTGGCATCCAAGCGTTGGCTCTTTGCGGATTGGACACAGGTGATCTCCGAATCATCCTTTCCAATTATGTCCAAGCTGTATTATTTTATTACTTACTGCTACTGTACTACTGAACAGTGTGCAATTTTAATAACATTTTAGTAATAAACCTTATTCTTTAGTAAGTGATGTGTGTTCCGTTGCAGCCCGGCCACAGTCGATTTCGTAATTTATAGACGTATCAATTAAAGAAATTGTTTGTGGCCGGGCTGCACCGTATACGTTGCAGCCCGGCCACAAACAACTTCTTTTTAAACAAGATATATTTGTGGTACATTTAATCTATTAATTGGTACAGCAAGAACAATAAAAGAACATTTAATTGATACGTCTATCAATTACGAAATCGACTGTGGCCGGGCTGCAACGGAACACACATTACTTACTAAAGTATAAGGTTTATTACTAAAATGTTATTAAAATTGCACACTGTTCAGTCACATTTCGGTCTCGGATTTAATCAAGGATGAATATCATGAGAGCATAGTTGGTCTACTGCGAGAAACCCGGGTCAAATTATCACAATAAAAATGTGAAATATTTAACTCGACTTCGATGATATTTTTAATAAAGATTTTCGTGTTGTGGTAGCTAATAAGTGTATTAAAAAAATTAAAAGAACATTTAATAGAAAAATCGATTTCATGACATTAAAGTTTTTAATTTCCAATGTAAAGCTACTTGAAAATCAATTCGTCCTCAAAAATGCATACGTGTAACAATGAATTAGTAAATATTTAATTACAAGATTACATAACTTTAACTGCCTCGGTGGCTCAGTGGTAGCGTATGCGACAGCTGTTCGCAGGTCTCGGTTTCGATTCCTGGGTCGGACCAAAAATTTGTATGCTCTGCCAATTTTTATTTTCGGAGTTCGGGAGTTTTCTATGTAAAATATGTATGTATTTACAAAAAAAATATAAGCATTCTATCAGTCACTCTAGCTTTCATAGTACAAGCTCTGCTCAGTTTGAAATTAGATGGCGTTGTGTGTTAGATGTCTGAAATATTACAAATTCAGTAGCCTAGTTTTTTTTTTGGAATTATTTAGGAGTGTATGTATATTTATTCGATGCGGTAAACAAATAAAATAAATTAAAAGGCGTGTAAAAACCAACACTCCAGAAAAAATCATAAATTGACAAAAAGAAAAATGATTTTTCTATTAAAATCGAAAAGCATTAACCGCAATAGTGTAAATCGGTACGGTCCATCAGGCAAAGGAAAATAAGCATAAACCAAAAGAAAATAAGTATAAAATACTTCCTAAACCAGCCATAACGTAATTTATTTTGTTTTGATGTTGTTCGTATAGGTTCGTTTTGAGATAAGGAAAACTTTGCGCGGGGAAAAGTAAGCAATCAATGTGGTGTTATTAATGTATTTTGTTGTACTTCACTGGTTATGTCGTTATGATCGCGTTAAATATTGAAAATACGTGATTTTACTTCAAGAAAAATATTAGAAGGTTAATAATGACCTTCGATTTCTTATATTGTAAAATTTTAAATGTTATTTAGAATAGCTTTGGTTTAATTAGACATATATTCGGATTTTGTAATTATATAACTATGGATAACTTTAACGAACTAAGGAGTTAATAAAATTGGTTGTTGTGTTAGCAGCGATTTTGTTGCAAAGAGATATTGCCTTGTGAGTTCCAGTTTTTTGGATATGCGGCGAATAGGGACAAATTGTTAAAAGAGTTAAAAGACCTTGTATTATAGTAATTTTACTTTTTAATAAATACTTCATGACGTAGCGATACAAGTATCGGAATGCAATTAATTTTACTCACGATTTTTTCTCTAAATGAATTTTATTAATGCTATTGCTTTTTTTTTTAATCTTAATACTACGCAAATAAACATCTGGTACTCGACATAACGTTAATATGCTTGTAAATTAAATTCGAAGTAGTCGGTAAAGTGCATTAGAAACCAGAACGGCCAACACTCTAATAATAAGGTAGAGAGGTACGAACAAAGGAAGCAGCTATCAGTTGGGTTTTCGGTAACCACAATTCATGAGCAGGCATCTAACCAAACCGCCAGTGCCAGGAACAAATTATAGACGTTGCATACTCATTAATCAAATTGTTCTGTATAGACCCAGTAGCCGTCTGGTTTTAATGCATATGAATTTTCATCTCTTCATTTATTGAGACATACTTTTTGTGTGAGACATTGAGACATACTTAATATACCAAATATTTAGATTATATAGTAAGTAATATCAAGGACTTACGAAAGTCAAATGGTTTTTTTACAACTTATATATTAGCACAAATTACTTAACGATTAGTACAAGTTATCTACTTCATCAGCGTGCTCGTGCATTTTTTGTTATAAAATATAGGGTAAACGAGCAGACGGGTAACCATCGTATGTGACTACCACCGGCTAAGTACATCTGTAACTCAAGACTCACAAGCACGTAGCTGCTATTTAAAGGTCCCCCTCAAACACCTAACAACTAGAGGTAGAGGTGAGGTTGTTCTCCGGGTACGGTTCCCGGAGGAATACCATGACCTAACCATTTGTACTGCAGCATGGCTTTGCCACATTTAAACCGTATGTAATAAAAAACTGATATCAAAATCGTGAATTAAAAGCCGTTTAGCCTATATTAGAATATTAGACCTTTTCCTTTTCTTAGAACACATCTGTGAAATATCGGTACAACATGGGGAGGTCTTTTTGCACTGGTACTACCCTCTCGGTTTGCTAATTCAACCGTTGCTCCTAAACTGACTGTCTTGTTCCTCCTAGTAATAGCTAAAATAACTAAAGGTACTATCTGTAAAATTACTATATATTGTGTCTTTCCTAAAATGTTTTTGCTGCTTTTGGATTGTTCTTTTTTCTTGTTGAGATGTGCATATGTGTTCTTACTGCGCATTTGTAAATTTTAGTTTTTAAGTTTAAAATGGTTGTAGCGCTAATGTATATTTATATGATGAAACTGTTTTGGATTGTGTTTAGATTACCTGTATATTTATTTTGGTTTAATTTTTATCTGTTTGTTTCCCTAATAAAATAAAAAATAATAATAAAAAAAAAATTGAAGAGGGAAGAATGTTGTTCTGGAAATCGTCAACAATGTGTTCACCACATACTAGCACTTGACGGCAGAACTCAAGGGCTAGCTGATGAATGGCACTTTGAAGTGTGTAAGTGTAGGCGTCCTAGGAGAGGGTATTTAGACACAGGAACAATAGGTCTTAAAGAAGAATCGCACTTCTGATACTCATGGGGAGAGACCCTGAGGAGTCAGCCCTGCTGCTGCTATAGGGCCTGACCTCTGCTGTAGTTGATGAGATGTTTCACTGATAAATATATATCTTGCACAATTAGGTTGCTGAAAAGTAGTACTCTACTATCTACTAATAATTGTTATTTTTAAACGATTGATCAAGAAATAAATAAAATCATTAAAGTCTAATATTTTTCAATAGGTTTTGGTTAATTTAAATATTATGAGAGTATTAATACTAGAGGAAATAAACGAAATATAAATATTTTAAAAAATTGTTATGTAAGTTAAAAAAATATTCTCTTGCGATTGCATACGATAATTACGAAACTATCCTCAATCGAATTCTATGGAAAAGAGAACAACGGCAAGCTAAATTTAGCTCCAGACATATTCTATAGGTCTTTGTCAATCAAACTTCAATTTTTGTCTCAAATCATAATCATAAACTGGGTCCTGTCATCATGTTTCATCGAATTCCACCTGATTAACGATTTATCATGCAACTATAAGTAGAAGTAGTGCTACGTTAGCAGCTGGCAGTAACTTTTTATTATTGTCGAATTGAATGAAGATGCGAAACATATCAAAAATGTTCTTCTACACTGAATTCGATTAAATATTTGTAACACTATCAAAATTTCATAAATATGTTATTTGCAATAACCAAATAAAACTCTTCCTCAGCCCTTATTGATCCCGTTATAATAAGTACATGTTTTATTACCGCAGCATACTGGAAGCAATAACATCATTAATTCAAAATCTCTCGCGTAATGGTTACATTTGTATGCGTGGTATAAAATAATAGCGGGCTTGTAGGCACTGCAGTCAACTTATGGAAATTTATTTCACAGGCCTGTAAAGTTTTATAACCGCAAGGTTATGACTGAGTTTATTCGAGCAGATTTATTATTGACCCACCTCGGTGAACCGACCCACGAATCCTAATCTGGAATATTAATTCGTCTGTAAGTGTGTGTCATTTTATGACGGTAGAATGTGACGTTAAATTGTTAATTGCTACAGATGTTTTAGTGCTAAATTTATTCTTGAGTGGTCACCAAAACCCATGTGTTTGATACCATTTAACTAATAGTGATAATATAAGCTAAAATTTAATACGAGTAGTTAATGAAACCACAATTGTTTCATAAAACTGGTGGTAGTTACAATCATACATTTTTAAACCAATAATTTGAGGGTGTTACCCGCCCTCGGAAATATGCCAAAGAACAAAAGAGCCAGTGAAGGTAATTTGATTTTTAAGTGAATTCAAAACCCAAAACAAGAGGTTCTCAATAGGGTAGTTGATACCTTAGTCAAATTAGTAACTTTTTATCAGCGAGTTATGTATTCGTTGCGAGCTTGCGCAGACACACAATCGCAGTATCCGTAACAAATAAGCATATCAGCATATTCCTCAGGTGTGTAGGACGTCATCTTCAACACTTCCGTATCACAGGTACAAATCAGAGTCCGGTTAACAAGCACAGTAGTCACAAATCAGAAGAAATAGTCCAGAATCACAGCCAAGTCGAGAAAAAGAGCAAAACGATATCACATCTACTATGTACGAAGCACAAAAGCAGACTGACAACTAGTGACAACCTAACAATGCCCCCTGTTGTATTCCCAGCCCTAACCGGTCTCTACACATTTTTTCTTTCATTCGCACCTACATAAATCGTCACTTGTCTCGCTCGCTTGGTGCGTCTTAACTTGAAGGACAATAGGCGCGGGACCGTTAGTACTGTTACCTGGAGCGTCCCAACTACTTTTTTTCCACGAAATGTAATACAAACCCTAGATTGTTATACCTCGTTAGATAGCTGATGAAACGTAGATATTTTAAAAAACATCTGCCGAACAATTACCATAATATTGTTTTTAGATATCCGTTAGAGAAAAATAATTTTCTAATAATTTTTTTTATTTCTTTACTTTCACTTGTCTACTACGATCTATTCAATTAACTTATGAACTATTTTAATGACTGACGTCCTAAAGCATCTTATTACACATGTAAAAATGCAAAAATAATAATAATAAGATACACAAAATAAATAAAAATAAATGTAGTAGCCTAAAAATCAGCAAATTTCAATAAAAAAATTAAAAGACGATTATCTCGAAAAGGGTTAAGTTTAGGGTAGGGTGTTTCATAGTGAAATATGTCAGAAATGATGGTACTCCACGCCCTTAACGGATCTAGCACGACTTTTCTTGTAACCCTGTATACGGCTGCCAGACCAGGCCACTATTACAAAAAATTGAGCACAAACTGGGAGTATGCCAAAGAGGAATGGAAAGAAGTATGTTGGGACTTAAGTTGAAAGACAAGTGGAAAGCTACAATAATTAGGAACATAACCAAAGTAGCAGATGTTAAAGTAAAAACACGAACTTTGAAATGGAAATGGACTGGTCACATGATGAGATCAACAACAGGAAAGTGGACCAAAAAAGTAACAGAATGGTACCCGTGGGACAGCAAAAGACGTAGAGGAAGGCAGAAAAAAGATGGGAAAATGATCTGCCCAAAGGTTGGAGAAGGGCAGCAATGGATAGGCAAATGTGGAGGGAACTTGAGGAGACCTTTATCGCAAGACAACCTGACCTGGTAACTGATATTAAATGTTAAGTTTTATACATACAGAAAATAGAAATAAGTAAAGATATTATAGTAGTATAGTTAAGTAAAGTTAGTATAGTTTTGTTTGTATTTTATTGTAATACAAATTGTGCAAGGTCAGAGTAAATAAAGGTTATTTTTATTTTTTATTTTATTTATATTAAAATATATTCTTTTTGTGTTTTTTAGTAATTATTATCATGTTGCGAGTGTTTTGGGTTCGATCCTCACATGAGACACCACTTTATGTGATCAACAAATGGTTGTTTTTAGTCTAGGTGTTTTTTGTGTCCGTTTTCATGTATATTCCTAATGCGAAAGAAAAAAAAAATGAAACATGAAATTACCAACCTAGCCCCATAAGGTACTCCCAGTATTAGTAGAAGTATTAGTATTAGGTAGTTGTATTATTTCAGATTATTGATTAGGTGTTCGTGTCAGGTTACAGAGATATGTGCAAAAACAGTATTAAACGAGATTACAACGGGTACTGTTAGACAAAAAAAAAAGTTAGTTAGTTTTTTGTTTGTTACCCCCGAATTTTTATTTGGCAGGGTATAGTTCCCGTTTGGTCGTATTTAAATTTAAATAAAAATATCTCTTTTAATGGTGGATAATTAAGTAACGTAGAATACAATTTATTACAATTCACAATGGGGTAGGCTCAAAGTACGTTAATTCTTCTAGGGTTCCGTTCTTTAAAAGAAAAAAAGAATCCTTATGGGATTACTTCAATAACCGTCCATTTATCTGACTAGCTGACAGTTTGTCCGTCTATCTATTTGTCGAGGCTAATTTTCTCAGGAACACGTTAAGGCGATTATTTTGGTTTGGCACCGACTTTAAACAGACTAGTAGGTATCTATGGCTATTATAATGTTATCTTTTATATTGAGGATAACTCCTATTTTAGTATTGTCAATTAGGTTTGTAATATTTTTTTAGTTTTTAGTGTCCTTTGTTTGTATGAAATCGGTTCAACTTTTTTTTAAAGAAATTATGAAGCGTATTTCAAACTTGTTTCAATTATATTTAAATCTACATTAATCACACTAATTTTACGCTTCTACCGACATCTTCTTCTTCGTTATAAATGAATGTAACATATTCATTTTAAAATGAATAATTAAAGCTCGTCTGCTAATGACTGTTTCCAACATTTCCTGTATGTTGTATCGTGCAAGTATACCACGGCAATTATTTAACCACAGATACACGTGTATCTACATGTGTATCTATAATTGTTTCGAATTGTACTTTGTTTCGTATATTTAAATGTGTTTTCTCCAACCCTGCGTGGAAGGGTCGAGATAATGTGAAGGACAAAGAAAAGGGAAACAAATGGCATACATTGTTGAAATTCACAATCTCGTATGAGTTACGGTCTCACTTCGAAACGAGATTGCTAGCTTGAGAGTGGAGAATGTGCATTTGTTACATAATAAATAGTGTACCATGTGTCTGTTACTATGTGATAAGTAATACCGATAAAAGCGACAGTCTCAAAATGCAAAATTCTTTTTTGTTTATGTGAAATCTTATATTTGTTTATTAAGTAGTTTAGTCAGTTAAAAGAATATCTCAAGTAATGGTCATACAATAAGTTGAGAAATTTAAAATAATGTACTATTTTATTCATATGTGGGTTACACGTACTAAAAACTTGGCCCTTCATTAATACGAGTATACTGTATATTTATGGATATACCAAATTCGCTACCTTTGACAGGCCTTAGATAACAACAATACTTATAATTTCAACACCAAAGCATTTCTTTCAAACTTCTTGTTAGATATTTCAACCTACATCAAATTTTCAATTTGTCATTCCTCACTTGATGAACTTTACATCACACATACTTCTCTCGGTATCAGTTTAGACATTATGGGAAAGTTAAAGGTTGTATGCAACTTTACAAATACAGATACATTTAAATCCTATTGCTCTTTTCTTTGATATAAGTAGAGAACAGATACTAACAGTATCCCTTCTTCTTCAATTACTATTGCTCATCACATCTGAACGTCAAAAAGATGCTCTATACGTAATAAGTCTATTGCAACCCTGACACAGCTGCAACAAGTTACTTTAGGTTTCTAAAACATGACATATCAAGCCCTTGGCTATTATGTTGATATTAACTAGTCTCAAAAAAATTACTTTGTGCGTTAAGAACTCCTGTTTAGTTCCTTCATTTAAAAAACAAAAAGGTGATAGTTCCTTATCACCTTAGAAACATAGTAGTAAGGGAGCCCTAGAAGGGATTTTGGGATTTACTCGAGCGTATCAGATTAAGAATACCTTACACCCAGTTGAGTACTTAAACCATATAGGAGCCCTACATATATGGAGGAGCTTCTAGGGCAGCCCATCAGATTAGTAAAAAAAAATCGAAGGTCAGAAATATTGGAGCGTGTAAGATTAAGGTAAGTTGAGTCAATTACATATGCATTAGGGTGTATTTAAACTCATCAGAGGATTTGAGCGAGATATAAAGCAGGGGGAAGGCCACAAATTTCCAAAAAAACCCATGACCTCGTTTTTTTTTTTTTGGAAGCAAGCAATGCAAGAAATCATGCATAAAACACGTAATAAGTAAGTAATTTATTTGTAAAAAGAATATAGAAATACTTTTATAAAAGACAAAATGCTAATAAGTGGAAGTGTTGAGTGCTTAAGACTGTTGTACTATTGTTATCTCAGTGAAAATATTTCTTTTAAGAAACTAAAATATTAACTCAATAACAGTGCCAGTGTTTATATATAACTCTTAATATAGGACTGAAACAAAACATAAACAGAAACAATACAACTCTTAAGCGATATCAGCCATTAGTTAACATCAGATGAATTAGTATTAAAACCTCTGTAAACTCAAAAAATCTGTTAGAAGTATTTGAATTGAAGGGTAATTTAAGTTTTGCTTATCATCATTGTTTTTAGGTGGTCCCTACTGCAGCTCTGTCATTCGTGTCATTCACCGGCAGACCATAATCAATATTGACACCCTGATACACGACACTCGCATTGTTATGAGAAACTACAAGAAGTAACTGACAACACAATAAGTTCAATGTTGTCAGAGTCTAAAAATACATAAATAGTAAAAATAGCAGTGAACCTGGCATTTTACAAAATAATAATATTTTTTATTCTGATTGAAAATGAAATGCTTATACATATATATATATATATAAACATATTATATCTATATCTCTGGACGACGATGACATTAAGTACGGTTCTGACAATTTGCGAAATTTAATAAATAACAACCAGTGCCTAACTAACCCGGTTCTAGACAGAAACAGTTTAATGAGAAAGTAAAAAAGGTTAAATATTAAAAAAGGGGCGGATCCGGATGGTATACCACCAATATTTATCTCTACATGCGTATCGGAACTGGTTTCGCCGCTTTTAATTATTTATAATACATCACTCTTATCAGGTACTTTCCCATCAGAATGGAAAACAGCTACAGTTGTCCCCGTGCACAAAGCTGATAGTAAAGATAATATAAAAAACTACAGACCAATTTCAATTATCTCTACATTTGCAAAGATATTTGAGTCCTCGATCTGCGCCCACATACAAAACCACTTTAAGTTATATGTCAGTGATCATCAACATGGCTTTATAGCGGCTAGGTCGACAAGCACAAACTTGGTGACTTTTACACAGTCTTTAGTGCAAGCTCTTGATAGAAATAAACAGTTTGATGTTATTTATACTGATCTAAGTAAAGCTTTAGATAAAATTTCCCACGCTATACTGATATACAAACTAACAGCTTAGGGAATTACTGGACCTTTTCTAGATTTGATTAAATCATACTTAACTCACAGTAAATTCTATCTTGTCCTAAATGGTTTCAAATCTACAAACCGTGATATTACTTCTGGGGCACCACAAGGCTCCCATTTAGCTCCGATCTTGTTTAATAAATTCATGAATGATCTACCGTATTGTTTTCATCATTCGAAATATTTTCTGTACGCCGATGACCTGAAGTTGACCAGGACAATGGAAAGTTTCAACGACACGGAGCTCTTGCCTGGTTACCTGGTTGATGATATAAAAATTCAAAAAGTGAAAACAATCAGGGACCTAGGAGTTATGTTTGACAGAAAAGCTACCTTCTTGCCACATTTAGATAACATAACTAACAAAGCGTCTGGAATGTTAGGAGTTATTCTGCGTAATTCTAGAGGTTTTAAGAGTAGCAAAACAAAGATTGTGATGTACAATAGTCTTGTGCTGTACCGATGCTGCAACTGGAGCGCGTTCAGAAACGTTTTCCTTGGCACCTTGCATTCTGCGAGGTGCCGTCTCTAAACAGCTGCCGTCGTATAACCCACGTCTGCAATACGTGAAGATTAGTTAGACTAGTTGTCCTCGCTTGCTGGATTTGATTAGATTTCGGGCTTCATCTAGATGTCCTAGAAATACTCTTACGGCCTTATGCCTAAGGGTTTGCATAAGGGCGTAAGGCATAAGGCATAAGGGCGGACGTAGAACAGTTTTGGGTGCTAACTCGCCAGTTCCTAGACTTTGCAAAGTTTTCAACGGTTGCAGTGACATAGTAAATATTTATAACGATAACCTTGGGAAATTTTACAGTACTATTGTCAACTTTCATAATAAGATAAGTTAATTTATAAATTGAATGTATTGATGAAATTATATTGAATTTCTAATTTGTTAATATCATTATTTAAAAAAAAGTTATAATTATTTCTCTAATTAAAGATTTATTCCATTTTTAAACTGTAAACCGTCTAAGCATGCGGAGTTAACCTTTAATGAATTGTTACACTTATGTAAGTAATAAGTTTGTAAATAAATTGTAAGGTGCAGTGTAAACCATTGTTTGTTAGCCTTAATTAAATAAATAAAAATATTTTAATGTCTTTATAATTTTTCGTCCCTTTTTTTCACATTTTATAAAAATAAAAATATTTCTAACCGTCAGATTTAAAATACCCTGCAAAATTATCGTCAGATTTTTGGCTAGCATGAGAGAAACATCAAGCTGAAACGTCTGTATAAAATCTAACATGCTCGGGTATATCGAAATGGCAATTTTTCAAATTTGCAGTTTACATTTTCGATAATTCGCTACCAGCTTGAGTCACTTTAAAATCATCCGACCTTTCAATGGGAGCATTTTTGGCGTCCAAATAACATATCCCCAAAATATCGAGCCCGATTTTTTTTTTGGATGTCCTCTCCTTACATTTTTGAAAACCTGTAGAAGCTATTCCCACTGCTGAAAATGGATACATTACATAACTTTTATTTATTCTATTACCTACTCTTTCAAATGCAATAGGTCCCCATGACGCTCGAGTAAAACCACATTTAGCATCATGGGCTCCCCTACTATAGGAGAGACCAACGATGTTTGACCAAATTTCCATTTAGGCTTTCTTTGTTTTATGTATATCAAATTTCCTTTTAGGCTTTCTTTGTTTTATGAGTATATTATTATTTCGACGGGCCTGCTGGTCTAGTGGTTAGTGACCCTGACTGCTAAGCCGGAGGTCGTGGATTCGATTCCCACCCAGGACAAAAATTGTGTGATGAGCACGGTCATTTGTTCTGTGTCTGGGTGTAATTTATCTATAATATGTATGTATTTAAATATATATAAGTATATTTACCAGCAGTCTGGTAACAGGCTCTGCCTAGTTTGGGATCGGCTGTGTGTGAGATGTGTGTTATATATAATATTATAATAATAAAAACAAATACATCTTATAGATACGCTACTAAGCCTTAGAAAAAACATAGTAACTTAAAGCTCAAGGTTGCAGAAATAAAAATACGAGTAAACCCACCCAATGCCTGGGGTTAGTTAACTTTTCACTAGGATAAAACAGTCTATGGAGTTATTAATGCAAAAACAATTGACATATTAGGTCATTAATATATTCTTTTAACTAGTAATAATTGCATTTATTTTCTCTTTTTTGAAACAAAAGTATCCATTCAATGAAAAACTAAAAGTCTGACGAAAACGTTTCTAATTCATGAATGGAGGTAAATCTTGCCTAACGGTAACTAAAGTTACGGTTTCTCGTTGATATTTTCATAAATTGCCAATATGTCAATTTTTTTCCTTAGTCTTTCTATATACATAAAATATGTATCACATAATAAAGATCGATTTTCTATAACTAACAGTAACATTTAGCTTTGACCCTTTTCAAATTTATTAATTAAAACTTCTTGCCATCAGAAAATTGGGGCTTAGTCCGGCTTTATCCATTAAACAAATATTAATGGCAAGCCAAACTCTCAGAATGAAGATACCGATGGTTTTCGGTTTACATTATTAAAATATCCTTGACTCGTGATATCGATGGGGTTTACTTTCTACCAACACAGATGATATACGCTGTTGGATGATTGACTTTTGCTACTTACAACATCAAGACGTTAGATGTCCCTTCTTATGGGTTTTTAACTTAACGTAACTTAACTTTTTATGGGTAAATATATGTATTTATGAAGTCAAAATTAAATCAAAGTCAAGTCAAAGTCAAAATGAAGGTTTATATCCATCGGTAAATATGAAAACGTTTTTTCTTTACACTTTATTAAACTGCCGGCACTATGGACAAAGACACTAGAGATTTTGAATAAATTTTAAGTTAGCTTTAATTTTGAATTTTTTGTTAATTAAGGCTTAAATCGATAGGCCTGTTTTAAACAGTTAAATTTGGCTATAAAAGTTGCTCAGAAGTGAAACTTTTGTTCTGATGTACTTATTAACAAAATCCTAATCGGATAAAGCAAATCTGAAAAAAAACATAATGAGATTATAAGCATTCTTTTAGATTGTACGACTTAAATCTGACTCTTAAAGAAACTGATTTTAAAACTTTTAGATATTGATGAAGGTGACTCTATTAATTAGAAATAAAGTTTATATACGATCATAACAACCTAAGTTTTGCGTACCTTTATTTCAATTCATTAAAAAAACTTCTGTATTTGACCTTAAAAAACACATTAGTTCTAATACGGAAAGTTTTTGAAGTAGTATTTTAGTTTCAATATTTGTTATTGACATTAAATTTCAATCAAGCTTAAAAAGAAAACTTTGTTTTTAATAAGGATCGTTTTAAGTAATTTCCCTGTTTCTTTTTTTTTATTTTTTTATTTTTAATAAAGACAACGCCTGCACTAGGAATATACACTGTGTCGCGCGCGACTTTACAAACATACATGAAACGGACACTTAGAACACCCAGACTCAGAACGACAATTTTTGGATCACACAAAGTGTAGGAGGCGGCGTGGCGACCGCTTAAACTACTACGCTATATAGAACACAAGAATGAGAGCGATTTTTAATTTTCAAACCTCAATAGTTGTAACCGAATTCAAAAAGTTTTAAGATAAAATAAGAATCTGTAGAGTTTATAAATTCACTAGAAATTCTTTATATTCTGTTCTTCAATATATCCGATTGAAGAACACTACTTAGTTTATTTTTTATTTATTTTTAGAGGGGGCAGACGAGCAGATGGGTCACCTGATGGAAAGTGACTATCGCCGCCCATGAACGTCTGCAACTCAGGAGTCACAAACGCGTTGCCCAAAGGTTTGAAGGTCGTATCGGTCCGGAAATACCGCAGACGATAACCCGTTCCACACATTGGTTGTGCGGGGCAAAAAGTGTCTCGAAAAGTGCACAGTAACTGAGAGCCAACTACTCGTATCCAGGTAATGAGGATGAAAATTGTGCCGTGTGGAACGATGTCGGAAAGGGGCTGGTATTAGTCAGAACAATTCCTCAGAGCACTCTACATGATATATGCGATAGAAAATGCAGAATGAAGCCACATCTCTACGTAACGCCAAGGGATCAAGCCGATCGGAGATGTTTAGGCTATAGTCGATTCGAGTCGCTATTCATTGGATGCGGTCCAGAGGGAGAAGCTGGTACTGAGGCGCCCCTGCATAGAGATGACAACAGTATTCCATATGCGGCCGGACTTGCACCTTATAGAGCTGAAGGCGGTGGGCCGAAGTGAAATACTGCCTCGATCTGTTCAGGACACCGAGCTTCTTCGAGGCCAATTTGACCTAAGTGACCCCGAAACTGGATTTCGCTCGATATGTCTAAGTCGATATGATATGCCTAAGATTTCGATGCTGGCTGAGGCAGTTAGGGAGGTGCTCTCAAACTGAGGTGATACGACAAATGGTATCTTTATTGCGGTGAACGCACATACCTGTGTCTTTTTTGGGTTAAACTGGACTAGATTTAGTCGGCCCCAATCTGAAACCTCCTCTAAGAAAGTTTCAATTTCAGACAAAAGTTTGTTTCGACTCTCAATGGCGTTTTCCCGAGAAATATTGGGGCAGCCGGTATAAAGGGCATCTCCTGTGCTATCATCTGCATAGCAATGAATGCTGCAATGAAGCTTGCAACATGTCATTGATATGCAGAAGAAACAGTGTGGGTGATAGCACACAGCCTTGTGGGACACCATCATTTACGAATTTCAAGTCGGAGCATGCACCGTCGACAACGACCTTAATGCCTCTGTCCGCAAGGAAGCTGGTGACCCAATTACACAATTTCTCGGGAAGCCCAAAGGAAGGGAGCTTGAAGAGTAGTACTAGCGCTTTTCACGACCGCGAGACCAAAATATAAAATCTCATGATCCCATTACGTAATATGAAATATAATATACTGTTGAAATAGATGTTTTATTTTTATTTTATAAAGTAATCAAGGAACATTTAAACCTCAACAAGTTGTATTTGGCAATGAAGTGGGTATTTATTATTATCTGCCTATTAAACAAGCTTATAATAAAACAGAATTGAACATTCGCCTGTGTCATAGATTGCCAGAATGTACGATCGACGCTGACGGTGACTTGTATTTATTGCATAGTTATTCTTCCGACTGCAAACAGAGGTCGTGAATCGCGCATTTTATTCTTGTACCCAAACCTGCTCTTGTTGATAACGCTCAATCTATAAACTTCGGTGTTTAAAGATTGTATAAAACCAACTATTCGTGTTAGTTTCTAGCAGCTCTTCTTAATTAGCAAGTGTTTTTACTATATATTTATAAGATAAATAATATACTCTAAATGAAATAAAACTATATTTATTAGAAGCACATTAGAATAAATAAACATTCAGAAGGATGAATTTAAAGTGTCCTGTTTTCTTTATTTTCTTAATAATATATATTTATGACTACTAAAATAAAAATAATTAATCGACCAAATCGTTAAAATTATAACTGAATTGAATAAATATAAACAATATTTTATTTCTTTTATACACTAATAAATCAACATTAAAATTATGAACAAATATATCAAAAATAATTAATAAATAAACTAGCAACACTTAAAGCAGTCGGAATTTTTCTTACATATTTTCGAAATTAACAAATTTTCGCTATATTTACAACACCGCAAAACCATTAAAATAAATTAAACAATAATAAAATAAATCCTTCGCAACAATAATAGAATGAAATGAGGCGTCGAGCTCGACTTCAAGCGACGAGTTTTTCTCACCGCCGACGTCGCCAACACGTGTACGTCAGCAGGGGAGAGGCCGGCCACCGACTTGGAATCCCGAAGCTCATCGGCTTCGAATAGAGTCCCCGCTATCGGTGGTAATGTGGGTAATGTGTGTCGCATGAAATGGACTTCTTCAAAGAATGAGAACGTCATGCAAGCATATTTTATAGCTACAGAGGGAGAAACTAATCTCACTGCGTATCGTAATCGTTTACTAACTCTTTTTCAGGAACTTGAACCAACTGTTAACATTTCGGTACAAAGATTATCAGATTAAGTGCGAGCTATTAAGCGATGTAATTTGATGGATAGCTCTGTACTTGAAAGGCTACGCTCTGACTTCACTTCACTTCACAAGCAGTTACACATCAAGATCTTGAATTATTACAGACTTCTCCTGCTGGAGAAGAGGAAATTGATACTTCTTCTGTGAGTACCTCGTACAACGATATAATAAGGAATACTTTGGAAGGTGCTATTCTGGAACATGGGTCTATTTTATTTTTATTATTTTATTTTATTCATTTATTTGGAAACTTAACAGCTTTGTTACATATATCATGGGTGAAGTTAAACATTTCAATGGACTCTTGGCAAATAATAAAGTTTCCCAACAAGTAAAAATTGCGTGCACCACTTATTCATAGACAATTATAAATATTTTATACTGTCTCTAATTTGGGTATATTGTGCAGAGTGAGAAGTATTCCAAAAGAAAGCAAAGTACAAAAATACTATTGATTTTTATTCACAAGTATTATTGCAACCTTTTAGTGATTTGTTTATTAAAGGCACTTTTTGAGCGGTGGAAGATGTCAATTTCGATAAAATTACCATTGTAATAGCTAGGCAAACGAGTGAGAACAGCATTATTACCATAATTGGTGCGGTGTACAGGAACACCGAACAGTCGCGAATGTCTAGTACGAGCCTTGGGTGCATTCAAGCTAATATTAGAAATAAGGTCGATACTATCAATTTCTACTATCGATAACGAATAAAAAGCTCATGTCTTAGTAACACACGCCTACTAGAAAGAGGCAGTAGATCATAGTGCTTAAAGTCATCAAAATATGATAACTGTCGTCTCCTTGCCGTGAAATTTAGATGTCTTAAGAAACGTTTTTAAATTCTCTCTCCTTTATCTGTGTATGTAACATATTGGGGAGACCAGACAGGACTGCCATGCTCGAGTACACTTTGCACGTATGCGCGGTAAACAGTTTTGAGGCAGTTGATATTCCTAAATTTAGCGCACGTACGCAAAACACGTAACAAAACCTAGATTTCTGAATGCCTCACTGGTAATGGTGTCTATATGGCGAGATAAAAGCATTTTAAAATCTAACATCCTCTACATGGTCTCTTAGATGTCTCTTACATGATCTACCCTAGCGATAATATTATCACCGAATTTGTACGTGTACTTGATAGGACTTTAACGATGACGATTGATGATTCTCTTTTCATCATTTTAGTACAAATACCCACCAAGATATTAGAAGCAACTACCCACTTAGATCACGTATTTCATTAACTCGAAACAGGCCATTAGAACCACATCCTAACTGTATTAAGTAACCATTACCTCCCCTTAATAACCATAACGATCCGTTGTTGGAAAGTTATTAACATTGATTCTAAGTAAATGCCACAAAAAGGACGCAAACCACGTAGGTAATAAAAAACGCCATAAAACTTAAAGCATATATGACGTAACACATTCGATACAAAATGGCGCCGTTACCTGCTCTAAATTACACACCATTAAGTGAGAACTTTGATATCGAGCCGGTTTTTCATATCGCGCCTGCCCTTATCCACAATATTTCGGTCAATGTATTATGTTCAATGCTTTTAGAAGTGGGGTACACGATAGTTTGTATACGAAAGTTCGGGTCCTGTCGTTCACCTTAGTGGCCTTTTCAATGAAGGCTATCGTGAAAATGGGATAATAAAAGTGTGAGCAGCGTCTGTAGTAGGTATAATTCTATTACTTAAGTAGGTACCTAATATTTACTTGATCTGTAAAAGATTGTATGTTTTCAATGTTGAAATGGTATGCGACACCGCACTTTTCGAGCTTTTGCAATCTCAGTCCCGTGTTCGAACCCTGACATGCATTATCCCTGGCTGTAGCTGGGAGCAAGCTCGGGCAAGGGATCCAGTTTCCGTATTCTAATTTGTATTCCTCTTTTTTGCATCTGAAAACAACAACATTTCCTAAGACGGTTGGCGTCACGTAGGCCATTACAAAACCAGTCTAACGTTTCGACTAGACTGGCTGTGACAACACCAACAGCCTGTAAAAACGACTTACTATAAACGTACCTCGTTGAAAGTCAGGTAATTCAAAGCCAAGTATATGATACCTACTTTTACGTTAATTATTTCTTTTTTTTTTATGGAAGAGGGGGCAGACCAGCAGACGGGTCACCTGATGGAAAGTGACTACGCCGCTGAACGCCTGCCACTCAGGAGTCACAAATGCGTCACAAAATTATATATTATGGAACGGTAATTTTATAAATTATTCTATATTATTTTTACAATAATAACTTTATACGTATGCACAGGTGCAAACAAAATACAAATAACAGTGAATTTTAATTTAAAACTTTGTATCAATTCAACCTTCGCTTTGCACGTGACGGTGCACTGAACAACTTCCTATTAGACGTACTTACTACGGAACTAAAAACAAACTTGTGTTACTTAAATGTTTACGATACCAGACCTCACTAGTTTCACAACAAATATATCTACTGCTGTGACAATAACTTGTAGACTTCATCTAAAAGACGAGTCATAAGCAAGGAATAATGGATCCAGACATTACGGCATTTATGAAATACAAAGCATCAATATTCAGAATTAAGACTGAGTAATTTGCCTCTCTTCAACACAAAACCTATCATCTACCTTTTATTTTTCACTTTTAACAGATTAAAAAAAATAAGTGTCGCAGTCCTATGTACTCTGAATTTGGTTTCAGAACCTTTTTCAGCGGATAACGAGAGACGGCAACCACTACATATACTACAATAGTTGCCGGACCGTCGGTATATGAAATTCTGATTTATTCTCGACATTCTCAAAAAAAGGGGCTGAAGAATAAATTAAAGAAATTGGATGTTAAATATATTGAATTTTTTAGAATGTAATCGACTCTCTCATATTATTTCGCTCACTATTGCAAATCAACAGTATTTTTAACTTGTCATTGTCTTTTACATGTCTAGTAATAAATAATGGATTTAGAAAAAAACATTTTTTTTACTATTACCTAACTGTAAAATCTAAAAAAAACTCACCTCTTGTACTTACGTCCAATTAACATAGAATAGTGGAAAAGCAATTTTCACCAAAATAATATATTCAGTAACCTTTGCCCTCGCCGTATTCTAAATGAATTACAAGCTAATCAAAACTTTCGCTCAATGTATCCAACCACATTCAAATTTCACTGTAATTGTCAAACTTTTAATTGTTATTGCCCTCATTAAAGTAGGGTAGAACAATTATAATACCTTCTATCTATTCTAACAATTTTCTTTTTGTTATTATGATTCTAATTTGTCATAGTTTTCGTAGCTTAGATTAAAACTTGATCAATTATTTAGCAGTTATTAACCAACATGGCTACCAACATAGTCTTAACGTAGGTCTTTAGAGTGAGTAATCATGAGATAAGAAAATCATGTCGATTCAAAGAAGATATAGTGTCAAGAATTGAAAACAAAAAAGTTGAGCAAAGAACAAACGACTGAAAGAGTTTATAAGGACCCTGTGAATGGGCAAGCCAGTACACATATGTTCTAAAAGATATATACTGATCAGATCGGTAGTATACCAAAGTAGGGCCTCATTAAAAGTACCCGTAACCAGCATGTGTATGAGAGGTTTGATGAATGTGGAAAGCATTTTATCGCCTTTGTCCACTGCGGACGGGAATAAGGTGTGAGTATATGTTTATGTATTAATAATTTAAAAATGACAAAAAAAAATATTGGTAGTAGGTTCATCATCCTCATCAACAGCTACATATTCTTAATACAGTCGCGAGAGCGTTTAAGTTGCTGGGATTTGTATTGCGCAGTAGTAAAGATTTCAAAAACCCATGCACTAAGATATTTTATTCAATTCCCTAGTTAGGCCAGTGTTGGAATACAACTCCATTGTATGGAATCCCCATTACGAGGTGTACAATAAACGTCTTGAAAGTGTCCAAAAGCGGTTTCTTTATCACCTTTGACTATAAAGCTAAGACACTATCTAGCTACACCGAAAGGCTCAAACACTACAATATGCGCACACTCAATAGCCGCAGGCAGTACCTTGATGCTATTTTTCTTTATAAGTTGTACAATGGTTACACAGACTGCAACGAGCTTATGAGTAGCCTATCTATAAATGTACCATCACGTCTACCAAGGATAGGAGCCTACAGTCTATTTTCTGTCCGCTCAGCAAAATCAAACCTGGGTCACTACGCCGCTGTGCCTAGGCTCTGCAGGCAATATAATGTGTTGTCTAACATGAAACTGCTGAAGATTTACCTCTCCTTAGAAAGGAGGTTTTGGCCTACTATGCCACGTCGGCGAGACGGGTTAGTAAAGGGTTTGTGTCAAGTTTTCCTTCTTTGCTTATCCCTATTGATAATAATGCAATCAATATTTTGTATTTCAATTGCTTGTTTCAAATTCAATTATTATTTCAATTATCAGATCACGATTGCTTGTTTTGCTAACAACTTTTAATAACATAATAAACTTAAGACGTCCGACACGTATGAGCTATTAATTTAATTAATTTGTTTGAGCCCCCAAGGCTAGAAGCCAACAAGCATACTTGATAATATTGTAGTAAAAGGTAGAAAGACCTAAATATATTATTTATTCCCACATCTCTCTAATTAAAAAGTAAACTCTCAAAGCTAGGCAATAGCTACAGGCTATTACAACCATTTGTATATTGAGCGTTAATCTTTTTTTGTGGGGAAACACATTTTATATTAACTTTATTTACTTAACTTATTTTTTATTATTATCCTATGTCGTATTTCTAGAGAAAAAATTTATAAATTATTACAAAACATAACTATAATTTAAATAGTTCTGTTGTGTTTGATAAACTTTATTTTCTCTAAGATGATGTATTTGATGATGATGACTTTAAGGAGTCAGGGAAGTCTGAAAATTTAGTACTTGACGCTCACTTGATGGAAGGTATAAGAATCCTTTGTTATTTGTGGTTGAAGAATAAAATTTGACTAGGAAATTGATAAATCTAATTCGTTTTTAGTAAGTAATATAATATAGTATAAAAAAAGAGAGCTAAGAAAATGCTGGATACCTCACATGTGAGTCTATTTCAAGGGACTCTGGTTTACCCTAGGAAGGAAGTGCCCTGGCAGACCTTAGCCGCCTCATAAACATTAAATAACTTCATTACATGCAAAAGATCTTGCCCTATACAAAATCTTAACATTATAGAAATCGTAATTAAAACACATAAATTAAATATTTCCTTGGCTTCCTTGTTCTTATAATTAAACAAACTATTATTCCTAAATGAATTCAAGTCCTATTACAATTTACATGCGGAAAATATATAGCAGGTAGTCATCATCTGATCATCGTTTTTTTCTTTGCCCAAATTTCTTTGGAGTCGGTGTAATGAGTTTACTTCTCCCATTCTTCAGGTAATATATATATATTTATTACCATAATAAACTGGAAGTTCCAACTACTTTTTTTAGGAACGATCATGTTTCTAGCAATATTGTTTCAGAGTCATTTATATGTGACTACTTAGACAGTAGGTAAGTGACACTACATATAAATATATTTTATAATATATATATATCTGAAACAATATTGCTAAAACATGATCGTTGCTAAAAAAGTAGTTGGAACTTCCAACATTATATTTGATACAAAAGCTTGAAGTAATACAACCCGACGTAACAAAATAAAAGAAGAAAAAGTTTTTTGCTCTAAAAATAATAGAATACGACCTGTTTACCGACGATCATGTTTCTAGGAATATTCTTTGTAGTAACAAAATATTACAGGCTGTTGTTATTATTTATTCCATTTTCATATCTGACACTCACTAAAGAAAGTTGATGTGACGGCCCGAGGGTGAAGAGAATGGTCACGTCAAAATCTATGCTCAGGTACTGTCGTAGTCATAGCTACTTTATGTAGTAATTACTTTGCATATCTTTTATCTTGACTCCTGTAACTGCCGGCTGACGTGAGGGTTTTTTGTCCATTAACGCTTTAAAACTCTTCTTTTAATGGGTACCGAGGGACTGACATGACACTTTTTTTTTACGTGATGAAACCACCTCGGGCCGTCACCCCACCGGGGTTTGCGACGGGGTGGTGTATCCAAATCGGACCGACTAAAACCACACGGTGTGCCACTCAGGCACCACCTTCGGGCACATTCGCCATTTGCGTGTGCCGGACGTCGCCTCTTTGCGGCTGGCCGTTATGGCTGGTGGAGGGAAAAACCCGTCAGGTCCACCCGCGTCCGCACTCAGGGTGGACATGAGGATCTGGTAAGCGCGCTACCGCAGCCCGGTTCGTCGGCGGCGAATTGGGTCCGAGTGGATATCATCAGGAGATGACGTCTTCGCAGATGAATGCGACCGCTGTGAAACATCTGTCATTACCGGCCATGGAGCGTATGATCGCTGGTAGCGAGAGATCCCTCCCACGATGACTGCAATGAGGACGAAGCCGGGAAAATTGCCAGCGTGTGCTGAGCCGAGTCCTCACTGCAATGGCAGTGGTGACAGGCGGGACTCAATACCCTCCTAGCGACCAAGTGTAGGTATTCCTGAAGCAGCCGTGCCCGGAAAGGACCTGTGTCAGTCGGAAGGAAATGGAACACTCGTCGGACTTTAAAAACTTCAATAACCCTTTACAATTGCCACAGATGTTCGTATGGCAACCGGGACCGACGGCTTAACGTGCTCTCCGAGGCAGAGGCGCATGTGTTGAAAATGGTCATCCATCCATAGACTAACCTGGCTGTGATTGCTTAACTTTGCAAGGTGTTAACCTACTTGGTTACAACTTAGTCACGAGACTAAATATATATATTTGGTGGTACATATTAGGTTGTTGAAATACCATAAATTTTCTAGATCTATTTTCTTACCATAACATCAATGTTTTAGGAATTTACGAAGTTGTAAATGAGTTAATTACCACTGTGATAGGAAAATCATAAAACTGTCTAACAGCTAATAAGGTGATTACAATAGAATATGGAAAAATAGCTAAAATAGATTAAAGTTAGCGTCTTCCATGAATGCATTGTATACAACAGCTATTGGCCTAAATTCTTTAAAGCAAAGTATTTGTTTTTATTATTTCTTTGAAGAGATACTTCAGTAGAAAGTAACGTAGTTCTTTGCATTTGAATAAAAGGTTACTTTGCTTCTTTTAATTTTTAATGTTACCTTATCTACGATAGATGTCCAGTAAGTTATTCAAACAGCTTGATTCACAGATATAGGAGATGGGACTTCGTCATTTAAAGCTAATATTTTTCAGTTCATTTTTTGTAAAATACAATGAAAATCGGTCGATTAGTTTTTTAATCTACTCAGAGTTCTGATAATCTACTCAGAGTTCTGAAAACTCAAATCGGTTCTAAATTTAAAATAATTTTGTACAAAAGTATGAAATTTATTTAAAAAAATAGTATGTCATGAATAAAGAAAAGAAAAAATAACAAAACGTTCAATTTGCCCCATTTGAGAAGTAGTTCAAGTAATTAAATATATTTTCAATTAATATTTTAATTTAAATAACTGAACATTTATATGAAAGGCTAAGCTAAGACAATAAAAATCTCACAAAACTGCCATCAAAATTCTTTGAAAAGTCATTCCCATTTTCATGACGTTATACGTTCTACTAACAAGAAACCATTATAGTTTTTCGGTTATGTCTGTACTGTCTGTACGTCCGCCGGTCTTAGGCTAAGAGATTGTTAATACTAAAAAGCTGTAGGTATGTTTGTTTGGAGGTATTATAGAGGGGTGATGAACACTACTTCTCGATTAAATAATAGGCTTGCGAAATGAAACAAAAATTTAACCTACTTGGAAAATTTCGTGCAAGACACACATAAAATCCTTAGAAAAAAATAACTTCAAAGTTTCAAAGTCTTTAGAACGGATAGTAGTCATTCAATAGTAGTCAACATTTTTTCAAATCTTACTCGTAAACCACGCTATCTCTGAAATAAGTATTCTTTGATAAGCGGCTGCTTAAAAATTTATTCCACGGTAACTTATCAAGTTATTGACAGGTACAATCGTACACTGAATGCATGCTAACAGTAACATATTTTGATCTCGACAATCCAATACAATTTATTTAACCTTTACTAATGTTCTCAAGAGCCTTTGAACACGACAGAGACGGATATTTGACGACTTCACTGCTTTTATGTTCCTAATCCTATATATTACAGACAGATTTGTTATCACATGTCATTTGCAAGTTCTGAACATTTAACCAGATACATAATCTTCCATTAAACTGACTAGTTTTATAGAAGATTATCTGATAGATCTATTGAACTGAAAACTGTTTTGTATACAAAGGATATTTAATACAGGTATTTCTTTTTACAATGACGTAGATGCTGTTGAAGTTTGTTTTTGTAAATGAATCAATGCTAACATTCCAAATGACTTAACAGAGGTTTCTTATTTATTTTATGAACTAGCGTGTTAAGAGTTGTAGTTATTACAATGACAATTAGGTTTACAAACTAGACGACATTTGTATTCTGTAATTACGAACTTTTTTTACGGTATGAGAGGGCAAAAGCAGGCGGATCATTTGGGCCTCAATTCTGCTGTTTTGTGTAAACGTACAAGGCAGTGTTGTCAAACCATTGACACATTATTGAGATGCCATTGAAATGCCATTGATCAAATATCGTTACTCTACTGCCATAAATTCACTGTGTCAATAGACTGTCAATGTAGTGACAATAGGTTATCGATAGTGATGTCAACAACATTGCAATTGTAAATTAAAATATACCATTTCCGTTCAAATTTGAGTACCGGTTACCAAACTATTACAAAGACATCGACGACATTTGTATCAGTAGCAATTTAATGATAAGTCATCAGAGGCCATTAGTCTCACATATTTAGTGGAATACGAAAAGTACAAAACTATTACGACGACATTCCATCCCCATTCTATTGATACAATATTAAAAAAGCTGAATTGAGGCTCTGATAGTAAGCAACTACTGCCGCCCATGGACACCTGTAACTCAAAGAATTACAAGCACCGCCCTTTGAGTCCTCCCCCAGAATCGGGAGGGAGGAGGGCTTTGGGCTCCGGTAACCTCACTTACTCGTTGAAAAGTAACGAAAAAATTGCTTAACACCGGGTTTTTGTGAGGTCGTTTTATCACTCCGGTCAAACCGGGCCATTTGGGCCGCTTCATGTATAATCCTGTACTCATAAAAGACAAAGCTTGGTAGTAATTTAAGTATTTCCTGATATAGCCTAAAAACTCTTAGTTGTCAGTTATTGAAACACACTTTATTTACTTTCTATACTCTGTGAATTCCGATCTAGTTCCAAAGTTAAAAACATTGACCTCTTTTACAAAACCAAAAAAAAATGTTAACAAGAAGAAAACAAATTGTTACAAGCATTCCGTATGCCGCGGTGGATATTAAATTCTTTCTCTTTTGTTACTGTCGCTTCGCGTATTTTGTTTACAATTTGCGGAAAATTTTAGACGCTAGTCAACTTTTTGCTGAGTTTGTAGGATTTAGAATTGCGAAAATACTTGCTTTGAATAAATTTAATTTTAGCAAAGTACTTAAAGTTTCATAACGAGTCACTCTCACCGCAAACATTTGTTTCGAATCAAATTATTTCGAAACTTTTATCATTAAATTTCGAGATCGACGTCAAAATAATTTGAATTGGATATAATTGACATAATTATGGAATTGGGCGCGTAACTACACTAAAAATACTTCTACTTTAAATGAAAATGACTCGTACCTGTGTCAAAAATTAAAGTAAAGTAAAAAAATTAAGCATTGTTGAAAATCTTCGAAGTATTTCAAGGCTACACGAAATTGTTGCTGTGTACTTCTTTATTTTATACGTGATTCTGGAGCTATTTGTTTAACAACAGTAAAGTAATGTGAGACTTAAATACATACATTGGAGGACGTCCTAGGAATAAAAAAAAATCAACGATGTTTAGGTGTTTGCACTTAATACTCATGTCACTCACATAACGAACAACCTACAAAAACTTACGAGTTTAAAAGTAAGATTATCAAAAATGACTAAAAGTGTTAAATTACAAACTACGTAATGTATTTTTCAAATTAAATCAAATTATTTATTTGCAGATAGCACAGGTATGACATAGATGTACATATTGAATGTCAGTGCGCTGAGATACATACATACAAATGTTCAAATTTTAAAATTATTTTCTAAAATGGGCACTATACTATCGCTTTTCACTGTTAGACATAGGCCTCTCTCATTGCATGCCATTTAGATCGATTTTGGGCTTGCATCCAGCTCCTGAAAGCCATCTTTCGCAAATCGTCACTTCACCTGGCCTGTGGGTGCCTTACAATACGTTTTCCGAGACTCAGTCTCCACTCAAAAACTCATTTTCATTAACGATTGTCGGTTCTGCGGCTAATATGGCCAGCCCACTGCCACTTCAGCTAGCTAATCCGGTAGGCTCTGTCGGTGACCTTGGTTCTCTGCCGGATCACCTCATTTCTTATGCGATCCCCAGAAACGCCGAGCATAGCCCTTTTCATAGCACGTACCGTAAGTGTCCACGTTTCGACTCCGTATGACATGACGAGTAGGACGCATTCATTGAAGACTTTCTTAAGGCACTATGGAATCGAGGATGAGAAGACTCGACGTAGCTTCCCAAATGCTGCCCAACCCTAAATTCTTCTATTCACCTCGTCCTCGAAATTGTTTCTATCTAACTGTAATGACTGCCCGAGGTACACATAATTTTGAACAACTTCGAGATTGGCACCGCAATCGGTGCCGGTAATACATGTTCATTGAACATGACCTTGGTTTTATTCAAGTTCATCCGTAGTCACAGTCAGCATCTGCTGTAGGTCCTGCAGCGTCTCTGCCATGATGACGATGTCGTCTGCAAATCGCAAATGAGAGATGTATTCGCCATTAATATTGATGAAACGCCCTTTCCAGTGCAGTGTCCTCAATTGCATTTGTGGACAATTCCGGGAAAATAACGTCCCCTTATCTCACTTCATTTCACTCAGTATCACTATTCATTTCCACTATTCTTTTTCACTATCATACCAATATTTTAAAGGCGAAAGTGTTTAAGTGTGCGTGTTTGTACGTTTGCTACTTCTTCATGCTCAAACTGATGACTTATTTTGATAGAACTTGGTATCGAGGTAGTTGACAATGGATTAACACAAAGATTATTTTTATCCCGAAAAAATATAGTATTCCTGTGGGATGAGCAGGGAACTGAACAGCAGATGCGATTAACAGGTTAGTACGGATCAGTGAAACAGTACAGTATACTAGTACTTGTTTAGTTTTTTTTTATTGATTAGGGCCTTTATCTATTTAGAAATGCATACTGTAACCAGCCAAGTGGTGACGAATTAAGAATAAGGAGTCTCACCACCCCTATTCACCCTGTGGGTGTCGTAAGAGCCGACTAAGGAAGCAAGCTACGCAGAACAAAAGCACTGCAAAGAGAAAGAAAACTTGAAACAAACCCCATACCTGCACGGACTGCACGGATGGCGTAGTGGTTTAAGCGGTCGCCACGCCGCTTCCTACTGCGCCGAGTGTTGTGGGTTCAAACCCCACATGGGACGACACTTTGTGTGATCCACAAATTGTTGTTCTGAGTCTGGGTGTTCTTTGTGTCCGTTTCATGTATGTTTGTAAAGTCCCCCGCGACACAGGATTTATTCCTAATGCGGGCGTTGTCTTTAAAAAAAAAAAAAAAAAAAAATGGTACACTAGGCCAAAACCTCATTTCTAAGGAGAGGCTTGTGTCCAGCAGTGGACTTTTAAGGACTGTAGATTATGATGATAATGACTGTGACCTGTAACTACTGTAACCTAATTGAACTGCTGCCACACAGCTGTTGTCATGCCTCAGATATTGTTAATTTAATACAAGAATAGCCTTACACAATTACTATATTAAACTGTATGTTCGGTTCTGGAGTCTAGACGCATTCCATAAGCACGTGTAAAACTTGTAAAAATAGTACTGTTTTCGTGTGATTTCTATGCCGAGGAACCGTAATTAGACTTATACAACTTGTCATTTCATGTATACTACCTAGTAATTTCTGATCCCGACAAAGAGCATTTAATACAATAATTTTTGAAAATACGTTATGAGATATTATTTGATGCAATGTTATATAACACAAACTTCCATACCACTTAGTCAATCGATTGACCATTCATTCTAAGCTTCTAGTAGAGAACAAATATCCGCACTGTTGCGATAAATTTTTTTTGCAAAGTTCTCTTAGGGTACAAAATTATTATGTATTTGATAGCTTTCTTCTAATTCGAAAATGTAATTTGAAGTATAATTTAATAGAATTTCTATTTGTGATAAATTGAAGGGGCAAGTAAATTGTAAAGGTGTCTATCCAGCGAGAGTAATGAATGAAATTTGTACGAGTAGTACAATAGTCAATTTAAACGAGAATTGTTACTCACTGAAATGTTCAATTGCTTAAGTGACAAATGATAAAATATTTTAAATCTTTTTGCTACCTTGTCATACTCTATTAATCTTACTATGGTGATACTAGTTACTAGTTTAGATTTCATCATCATTTTCGGGGTTTTTTCTCTATTATTTTTTTGTATTGGTTAATTACTTTTCAACGTACAATGGAAGGTAAGAAAAACGTATAGTGCGAGGTAGGTAGGATGCCACACTCGGAAGGGGGGGATGCTCTAAATTAATGACGTGACGTATCTGAATGTCCGTCATGTGATTGGTGACGCCATCAGGACAGGGACATTTATTAGCCAATTCTTGTAAATTTTAGTGTTCACCTTCTCTCGAGTACAGAATAAGTTGTACCCTTAATCTGAAAAACGGTCCGTTACCGATAGAAACCTCAAATAAATTTATATTAAAAAAAGCGAAATCGCGGTCATAAGTTAGTTAAAGAAATAAAAACATTTTTAAAAACTCAAACCAGAAACGATGGCACTTGTTTTCAGATCAAAAAATTGATGAATCGTTTGTTAAATTGTTTAAGAAAACTTTTTCGCGAATCTCTCATCAGACACATTTATTTCGCACTGAAGGTTACTTGAGCTTAATTGGTTTTTGGAAAGTTTTACAATTTAATTTTATTTCTTGATCTACAATTTCTTTATCTCCAATTTTATTTATCTATAATGTCAGTACTTGTATTTGAAAAACAATCATGCTATTATCGGTGAATATTTAAAGCAATTTTAGGACTTTTTAGAAACTAAAGTTTAGCAACATACCAGGGTAAATCAGTGCTTGGTATTAGGTATTTGTGTTAGGTTAGGTTATTAAATAAATTAAAAACATAAGAAACAGGATAAGGAGCTGGATGCGAGAAGCCAGAAATCGGTCTAAGTGGCGTGCAGTCCGCTGCTGGAGAAAGGCCTCTCCCATAGGCCTTTGTATAGCAGCGGACTGCATTAGGCTGATGATGATAAGAAACCTGTTATTATATTGGCAACGCTTTTACGTTGTTAATCTAATTACATACCATTAAAAGAGCAAAGCCCTATAAAGAGTCAAACTTGGTGACAAATTAATTTCTTAGGCAATGTGGGCAAGTCACCTAGATACTTGAAAACACTGAAAAGTCTAGTAACACTTGTTCATATTATCTTTAATGGCACATTTGTCTGAACTTACAATTTATTCGAACACTGATTGTTAAATGAAATGCTGAAACGCTTAAAACCATTCAAAATTTATTTTTATAAATTGCTTTCAATCTAAAGGGCTAATCGCAGTAGACCTGTCAAACTGCCTATAGGATATACAAACAAAACCTTTGTCCTAAATAAATAAAGGCCGATAGACTTTCCCAGCCGCGCCCGGGCACTCTAATTCAAAAACATATAAAAGAAATACAAGGAAAATTTATATTTCGTTTATTTTAAAACGTGTGGTAAAGTCATCGCTAGTCTTTTTAATCCCTAGTTAGTAATTCAAAAGACTTTAACCCAGCGGCGTATTTACCCTAGGGCCAAAGCGTGTGACATTCTGGTCACGTTTTATAATTGTTATTAACCCACAATTTAGCTCAATTTCAGTTACTATAAGAAAATTGTTGAAACTACCTGCTTAATTTAAAACATACATAAAAAATATGTTTAAAAGGCTCCATGTTGTGTATTTAATTTTCATCGTACAATACAAGTCCCCAACATCATTTCTCCCGCACAATTGGTTAACATTTCAAGCAGCACCTATTGCTATTATTAGCATTAGCATAGCAAAGGCGCCAAAAAAGACGCCTTTTGGATTGTTTGCGTTTGCTTTGTTTGTGATATAGTTTTCGAAGTTTACTTAACTTATAGTATTAGTTGATATAGCGGCAGTAGAAGTACATGCCCTGCAAATTTGCACTGCTTGTAGCATCTACCTATAGATTTAATGAGTACGTTGGAAACCGAAAAATCTCGAAATTCCCTGTAACTTTTTACATTATTTATTTTTATTCTGTGTTATTATAGCTGCAATAGATGTCTATTTTTCATTATATTAACTACGATTACAATTACTAATTTGCTATGATATATCAATCTTATTACTTCGATTTTACTCTTATATATTTTAAAGCAATTTAAAAGTAAATGATCAAAAGCTTTCCATACCAATTTAATATTACAGGACTTCATAAAACTGCCACATGAGCGATAAGAACGTCTGTCGCTTTAAATTGAGAGTAGCTTTTAAAGGAGTCGGAACCTTTATATTTTGACAAATGTTATTTATCAATCTTTAAAATAGAACATAGATTTAACGCAATGAAGGCCAACCATAACAAAAATCAATACAAAGCAGCGATACATTAGGTAAAGGTATCAAAATAAATTAAATTGTAGTTGAGGTTTCATATCTAAAAACATGTTAACGTTATAGTTCATTACTTATGCATAACAGGTAGCGAGAAATGGAATTCAAATATTCCAGAGGTCATCGCCTAACTGCTGGAGCGATCAATCACTGGCCTTAACGGAGATTTACGTGAAATATAAAATTGAATTTTAGCTCGACAGCACCACCGAGCGCAGTCATTACATCCCGTAAATAAGAAATGACTATTTGATATTATACCTAGTTAAATGTGATTCGTCATGTAAAACACAGACGTGATTGTTAAGTTCTTTTTTCTGTACTCGTAGGTCGGGCATTCTATTGCGGACCTGGCGTTGAATGTAAATGTGGTTTCCAGTGTTCATTAGTGTTACATTGTCACCTTGATGAATAAAATATCGTATGATCAAACATGACTATTAACACAGTAAGTAAAATCTTGTAGGAAAGGTGTAAGAATAGACTTGAGCAGCGCTTTTATGAATTTACTAGCTTTCGCTCGCGACTTTGCCTGCGCGTTGGTCGAAATCCGACAACGTAGAGAATACAATGAATAAAGATTATAGGCATATTCTCCATTTAAACTTGCACCCCTTTTTAAGGGTAGTTTCTTAGTTTAGTAACTGTTTTAATATATATATACAAGGATAAAGAGTGAGGTTAGAAAATTTGAATTAAAGCAATGGCAATATTAACAATGGTTAACGGTCGGTCGCCAAGGCGGGGTCCGCCTTGGCGACCGACATTTGCGAGCTATTAAAAGTATATTGTGTTCAAAATTTTGTACTTATACCGCAACTAGTTGAATTTTGGTGTACATCTGCCATGTTATTTTCGAATTCTAAGTAATATTATTATGTGAATTTTTTTTTTGCCTAACTACTACTTCATTATGCAATTTTGCAGTATTTATGTGTAGGAATGTCTAAGGAATCACGAAAATCAGTTTTTTTTTATATCAAACTACGTGTTGAATTTATCATGAAAAAGTAGTCGTAAGTACATTTTAGTTTAATTTAAATGTAGATTGCATTTTGTTCATAAACTGTTTCTATTCTACTAATATCAAGTATGTAACGCGATGTTTTTTTTTTATTCATTTTATGAATAGCGTGATAATTCAGTTTGACGATAAATAAGTCTTCTCAGAACTATAACATATTTACTGATTACTAGTAATTATTTTCAACAGTTTCAGTTCGACATTCATAAAATAATCTTTTTAAAAAATAATTTTTAAGAAAATAAATCAACTGAAAACGTGATCCATTGCAATAATTTATTAATCTTTCACTTAACAATTTAACTTGTAAAATAGGAATGATAATTTTATTTTATTGCTCTTGCCTTCATACATAGATTTCCCCGGGGTATGTGAATGATAAAGTGACTAACCGCTAGCATTATAAGTCTATATCTCTACTTTGTACTCTCAACAGACTTGTACATATTTTATCTAATCTTACTTGATGGTAAGTAGAATATTACTAATACAATATATAATTTATGTGCCTATCTGTGTAAAGATAGGCTCACAGTCTTTCAATGGACGTAGTTAATTCAAAAAGGTCGTAAATCAAAGTTGATTGCTCTATTGTCTCATTTCTGTATAATTTGAAACAAAATTTTACTCATTGTGATGTTAATTTCCTGAAAACATTTTAAAGATATAAAACATCGATATAAAATTAATATCCTTGTTGTTTATTTGTTTATTTTAAGAATTAGAATAAAAAACGATATTGCACCTATTGTTATAATAATATGCTTTAACAAAAGTATTTCATATTCAAGGTCTATGTTGAGAACAATACCTTGTATATGTTGATATTTTTTCATAATAATAATAATATTCTACCACATACACACAACGCCATCTAGTCCCAAACTAAGCAGAGCTTGTACTATGGGTACTAGACAGCTGATGTAAATACATACATATTATACATAGAAACACCCAGACCAAATCAAACATCAGATGTTCATGCACACAAATGTTTGACTTGAGCGGGAATCGAACCCGCGACCTTTGGAATAGCAGTCCGTTACACAAACCACTACGCCATCCGGTCGTCGCATATTCAAAAACCCCTTACAATTTATGTAATAATTATGATGAATCATCTGCCTACCCTTTTCCCAATTTTATTCAAATAAGAAAAAGAATCCTTCCTCTCTAAATATATGTATTATGCTTCATTACACTCCCTATGTGAACACTCATATTTCCGAATTAAGAATTATTAAAAGGATCCGTTGCGTTAAATAATGGTACAGTAATGTGAGATGTTAATGTGGACTACCTTTCAAGGAAGAACATTATTATACCGTGAATGTAACAAGTATTATAATTTAAATTAAATAAAATGTATGTCACAAATAAATATTTCTGTTTTGTTTGTTTCTTGTGAGAGTTCTAATTCTAGTATCTCTTAGGCTGATTAAATTATTATTTTTTTATTTCTGAATCAAAGTTCATTTATCTATATATGAAATTTTTAAGTGTGTCTATATTTAATTCTGGTCTACACTTAAGATTTATCCACGATATTTTTTTTAGTTCTAGGTATTCTTAATCCATATTAATAAAAAATATTAGGTCAGTAGCCCGATATTAGAAAGCTCCAAAAAATTTGTAAAAAAGTTTGAAGTAAAAACAGAAACAAGTTCTATTTTATTATATTCTAAAATACAAATTAATCGCCATTAAGTTGCTATATTTATTACGCCGTTTTTTTACAAATTATTTACGGCCGGTGTCACTCTGGATGATGTTATGATTCTTACGATACCCTATATACCTACTGATATTTGAGCATGCATTTTAAATAAAGGCAAAATTATGATAGAATAAATATATACTCCCGAATCCTGAAACCATTAATCCTTTAATTAGCTATCGTATTCCATAATATATTATTATGATTACGGCAATTAATGCGCTGATGATTGGTATTAAGTACATACCTTTGACTTGCCTGACGTTTCGACCATTGGCCATGGTCACCTGTAATCGTGCCATAAATATAATTATATATTACTCCTTTTTTGTTTCTCTTCCTTTTTAAAACTTTTCCTTGTTTAAACCTGAATGAATACTTTTTCTTTGACTTGTAGAAAATCATAGCCAAAAAAAACACCCTTTTTATGTATGGACCATACTCTGTATCTTTGCTACTTTCGGCTACACTAAAGCACAGCAATGCCATCTAAAGAAAGTAAATATTGTAGAAAATAATTAGATATTTCAATTTACTTGATCTGTAGCCACAGCAAGATTGGTCCAGCGAAATTTTCAGAAACATTAGTAGTAGTTCCTTCTTACAGCAATCTTACACAGCTGTTGTCACACCAATATTTCACAGGATACAACATTAATTCAACTTACAGTGTACAAAGTCAACTCACTTAAGTAATTTTACATGTAAAAAACTTACCGATGAAATGTAATATGCTTTATCGATCGCAATAATACATAGAGTAGTTCAAAGCATACATGTACACACAGCACATGTACGAGTATATACCCAACATACGTCTAAATTTACATATCGATATTGCTTGTACACACATTATAATGATTTCATGATCAAAAGCCTTCATAATCAAATATTCATTACGTATTAGATCGAGGTTGTACTAATATTATACTAACTCATTAGTAATGTTTCTGTAGGCACATTTATTATCTTTGGTATAAATGTAATGTTGTAAAGGGGCTTCATAAATTTTGATTAATGGGGGAATAAATTTGAGAAATGCTCAATGTGAGTGGGCAATATATAAACAGTAGTTTAAAACAAACATTTCGACTAGGGTGTATGAATATTTCCACCTATCAAGGGCAGTGTAATAAACATGTATTTTAACTTATCTATTATTTATTTCATTATCAACACTTTCCTTAAGCAATTCACTGCTGGACATAGCTAGACTCTTAAGGAGAGCCTTGGAGGTTTTGGCTTACTATAACACGCTGGCCAGACGGGTTGGTATAGGGTTTGGGGTGCTGGCTAGAAAACCTCCCCGTGGTGCACCCTGGAAACGCTGGCGATGGTACTGTTTCCTCCTTGTCCTCTTGGAGGAGAGGATTATCGCCAGCGGCCAATATTCTAGCAGAAGAGGTAGCCGTTCATCGGCTCTCGGGCAAGGCCTGGTCCAGCAGGGTGGGCGTGTCTGCCGGTTGCCCTGCTGGCTCTTCGCTCTTCGGAGCATGGAGGAGGAAACCTCGGTAAAAAACCTGATGGCGGGGCCCTGTAGGGGCCACAGTTGCTCCGCTGACAGCGGTGGAGAAAGGAGGACGGGCTCGGCGTGTACTCACACTACCACCGAGCAGGCAGGGGGACGTAGTCTCCCTGTCAACCGTCGGCATATCGTAATCCCGAGAAGAGCGCTGTGGTTAAGTCTCGCGGCTCTGATCGGGGGCGAGGGTCTTGGCTTAACCGCCCGGACCGCGAGGAAGATAACCTCTCTAAAAAATTCCCCGAATCCCGTGTTCTGGTGCGTGGCCAGGGGATGCATGGCTGATGGGAAGTTCAGTCGCGAGCGCACTCCAAGCCGAGGTACCTGCGGACCCCTCGGTTGGGTTAAAAACTTACGCTTGCCCGGGTAATGGGGGATCTCTGCCCGGGTGGACCTCTAGTTCTCCCCCACTCGTGGGATTTACTATGGAAAATGCTAACAAAAACCAAAAGAAAACGATCGGACAAACACAACGAAAACAGGCAAGCCTAATGGAAAAGGAAGCACAGCGAAGGAAGGAGAAGCAGAACAGTGGAGCGGATGGGTCGTCCACTGAGGGTGAGGTGGCGTCGGGGACGCCTATCTCGATGGGGCTCCCAGAAGTCAGTCTGACGCTGGTCTCTGGGAGCCGAAGAGCATCAGATCGGCTGCGCTCCGGATCCGCCGTTTCGTCGGATGGCGCTGACGCCATGGAGGCGGAGCGAAGCGACAGCCGGAAACGAGGACGCTCCAGGGACGAGGAAACCGACACGTCCCAGGAGATGATGCCACCGAAGGTGGCAAGCAGCCGCCGAGGGAGGGCACGCAAACCTGCCTCGGCCTCGGTCTCGACCCCGTCAGGCTCCGCGTTCTCAAACGCGGAGTCGTACAGGAATGTACGAGTGGACGGCGAGGCCGTAGCGGAGGAGGAGATCGCGGATCTCCTGCTCAAGGTTCGGGAACCGGTGGGGGGAAATGCCCCCCAGGCTTCCGTGTCCGTGCAGGAGAGGGCGAAAGCGGCGGTGGCCGTCATCCACAAGGTGGCCACCAAGTCCGTGAACCTTAAGGGCTCGTTTGTGAGGGCCCTTAAGGACTCCTCCTCCGCTTTGTCGGAGGTCGTGGAGAGCCTAGTGGGCGATGTGTCTCGCCTGCAGGTGGCCAACGAGAGGCTGACGGAGCGGGTGAATGAGCTGAGCGCTCAGTTCGCCCGCTTCCAGGCGAACCTCCCCGAGCGGGAAGCCCCGTCCGCGTCCCAGCCTGCCCCTACTACCAACTCAGGGGCATTTGACTCCCAACTGCGAGAAATCCTCATCGCAGTTGGGAATATGCTGGACGGACGCCTGGCTGGCCTGGAGGCGAGACTGCCCCCTGCGCCGGTTGTGCGCCCCCCGCTCGCGTCGACACAGCGGCCTAAGGCCGCCGCTCCGACCGCGCTCCCCGTAGTGGGAGGCCGCGTCTCCTACGCGGCGGCGGCGTCTGCCCCGACTCCATCGGCTCCCCAAAAGCCGAGGAGGGGGGCCAAGGCACCGGCCCAGGCGCCGGCCAAGGCACCGTCCCAGGCGCCGGCCAAGGCGCAGGCCAAAGTGCCGGCCAAGACGGGGCCTAAAACGGCGCCGAGGAGCGGAGTGGCATTCCCTCCGCTCCCCACTCCGACACCCCTGCCGGGCCCCTCCGCACCTGCCCCCTCCAACGAGGGCTGGCAGGAGGCGAGGGGCTCCAAGAAGTCCCGAAGGCGGGCCAGAAGGGCTGCCCAAAAAGCAGCCCAAGCCCAGCCTTCGCCACCGGTGGCAACGGCCTCTGCAAAGAGGCCGCGGAAGCTGCAGCCGCCCAAAACCGCGGCTGTAGTGGTGACCGTGTCCCCGGAGGCGGCTGACGGCGGGTTGTCCTACGCGGCCGTTTTTAAAAAGGCCCGGGACAGCCTCGCCAACGACTTCGGGACGGTGGGGGTCAGGATGCGCCTCGCCCAAACGGGAGCTCGAGTTCTCGAGTTCCCAGGGGCTGAGGGCGCCAAGACGGCGGACACTTTCGCTGAGAGGCTGCGGGGTTTATTCGCGGCCACAGATGGTGTCAAGATCGCCAGGCCTACCAAGTGCGCGGAGCTGCGCATCTCGGGCCTGGACGACTCTGTGACGGCCGAAGATGTCCGCGCTGTAATCCGGGAGAAGACGGGGTGCAGCGCGGACAACGTCAGGGTCGGCACCATCCGCCCCGGTCCAGGGGGGCTTGGCGCCGTGTGGGTCAGCTGTCCCGTAGCGTCGGCCAAAGTATTGGCCGACGCCGGCAGGCTGCTCATCGGTTTCGTGAGCGCTAGGATCACAGTCCTGGCGGCGAGACCGATGAGGTGTTACAAATGCCTAGCATCGGGGCACACGCGCGTCAAGTGCCAAAGCTGCTTCGACTGCAGCGGACTATGTTTCCGCTGTGGTCGACCGGGGCATGTGGCGGTGGAATGCTCTGCCGCCCCTCACTGCCCGGTGTGTGCGGCGGGTAACAAGCCCGCCAATCATCAGATGGGGCAGGGGGGCTGCAAGCCTCCCCGCAACTCTCAGCAAGCATCGGGGGCTAGCCAGTCGACCCAGGCTGCCTCCGATGTAGTTCGTGCGTCGACGTCGTCGCCCATGGAGGAGGCTGTAGAGACGATCCAGTAATGGATCGGGTCTCCAGCCTCCTGGTCCAGACGAACCTGAACCACTGTGCCGCGGCGCAGGATCTCTTCCTGCAAACCATGGCACAGTGGTCGATAGGTGTTGCCGTAGTCGCGGAGCCCTATTCTGTCCCTCCCCGTCCAAACTGGATGGGTGACTGGGACGGCTCCGTGGCAGTCGTCGGTTCCACGACGGCTCATTCCCCGCCCTTGTCGCTAAGAGACAAGGGCACTGGATATGTTGCCGTCGAGTGGGGGGGGATCACCATATATGGTGTTTATTTCTCCCCCAACCGGAGTTTGAACGACTTCGAGGTTTTCCTAACCAGCTTGGAGACCTCGATACGGCGACTAGCGTCTGGGCACGTCCTTGTGCTGGGGGACTTCAACGCAAAGTCCATTGCGTGGGGTTCCCCCAGGACGGACGCAAGGGGCGAGGCCGTAGAGGAGTGGGCGGCCTCGGTGGGCCTCTGTCTTCTAAACAGAGGCTCCACCAACACGTGCGTGCGACAGCAGGGGGGGTCGATAGTGGACCTCTCGTTCGCTACCCCTGCCCTCGCCGCACGAGTAAGGAACTGGTGTGTCCTGGAAGAGGTTGAGACGCTCTCGGATCACCTGTATATCCGATTTGAGCTCTCCCGGACCCAGGACTCCAGTAGGGGTCACGTGGCGCGGCGTTTATCCCGCTTTCCGCGGTGGGCTGTTGCCAGACTGAACCGGGACCTACTAGAGGAGGCAGCCATAATTCACTCGTGGCTGTCTCCTCAGGCTCCGACCGAGGAGGTCGACGTGGGGGCTGGCCGCTTTCGCGATGCGATTACGCATATCTGCGATGCGGCCATGCCCCGCATTCGAGGTCGTCGGCCTCCAAGGAAGGAGGTCTACTGGTGGTCCCAGGAGCTGGCGGACCTCCGTGCGGCCTGTACACGTGCCCGGAGGTCCTACACACGCAGTCGGCGGCGTCACCGTGGAGACGGTGAGGAGGACCGGCTTCATGAGGAGTACCGGCGGGCGCGGAAAACTCTGAAGCTGGCCATTAGCCGCGCCAAAGAGGAAAAGAGACAGGAGATGCTGGAGGGTCTTAATCGTGACCCCTGGGGTCGCCCTTACCGCGCGGTGCGACAAAAGCTCCGCGCGTCGGGCCCCCCCCTTACGGAGACTCTCCAGCCCAGCTTCCTGCAGGAAGTGGTCGAGGGCCTATTCCCGCAGCGGGCGGAGCACACACCCCCGTCGATGGCTGCATCAGCCGGAGACGACGGGGGCAGCGAGGTCGATGTTCCGCCCGTCAGGGAATCGGAGTTGGGGGCGGCTGTTCTACGGATTCGATCCAAGAACACCGCCCCCGGGCCGGACGGGGTTCCAGCCCGAGTGATGGCCCGAGCCCTCGACTACATGTCGGACCACCTCAGGGGGGTGTTGGACGCTAGCCTGGCGTCCGGACGCTTCCCTGAGCGCTGGAAATGCGGGAAGCTGGTCCTATTGACGAAGCCGGGACGGCCTGCCGATTCGGTCGCGGCCTATAGGCCCATCGTGCTGCTGGACGAGGCGGGCAAATTGTTTGAGAGGGTTCTTTCTGCCCGCATCGTCCGGCACCTCTGCGAGGTGGGCCCCGATCTGTCGGACGCCCAATTTGGTTTTCGGGCGGGGCGTTCGACGGTCGACGCCGTGTTGCGCCTGAGGGCCGTGACCGAAGAGGCCGTGAGCTGTGGCGGCGTGCTGTTGGCGGTGTCACTGGACATCGCCAACGCATTCAATAGTCTGCCATTCAGCTGCATCAGGGAAGCACTCCACTATCATGGGGTGCCAAAGTACCTGAGGCGGCTGGTGGCAGACTATTTAGAGGAGCGTACCGTCGTGTACGAGGACCGAGAAGGTAATCTGAGGTGTCGGCCCATGTCGTGCGGTGTTCCACAGGGGTCTGTTCTTGGACCCCTCTTGTGGAACATAGGGTACGACTGGGCCCTTCGCGCCGATTTCCCCCCCGGGCTGGGTGTAATCTGTTACGCAGACGATACCCTCGTGACAGCCCGGGGGACAAACTTCCAAGAGGCGGCGCGCCTGGCCACAGGGGGAGTCTCCCTGGTGGTCGGGCGCATTGAGGCGCTGGGCTTACGGGTGGCCCTAGATAAGACGGAGGCCCTGTTATTCCATGGGCCCCGTCGTGGTCCACCCCCTGGCGCCTCAATCGTGGTCAACTCGGTCCTCGTACCGGTTCGGGCCCAAATGAAATATCTGGGCCTGATCCTCGACGGGAGGTGGCTCTTCGACGAGCACTTCCGACAGCTTGCTCCAAAGCTGGTCGGCGCTGCGTCTGCCCTAGGGCGACTTTTGCCCAATATGGGTGGACCCAGCGTCGCGACAAGACGGCTGTACACGGGGGTTGTCCGGTCAATGGCACTGTACGGTGCACCGGTGTGGGCGGCGGCTCTGACCGCCCAGAATAGGGTACGCCTCTGGCGCCCTCAGAGGGTAATGGCGGTCAGAGCCATACGCGGTTACCGCACCGTTTCGACGGAGGTGGCGTGCGCGTTGGCCGGAACTCCCCCGTGGGATTTGGAGGCGGAAGTGCTCGCCGAAGTTTATCGGCGAGTGGCTGACTACCGGGCGGAGAGCGGATTTCGCCCTCCGCCCGAGGATGTGCGCGAGTGGCGCGAAGCCGCTCGCCGAGCCACGATGGCTCGTTGGTCGTTCCGGCTGGAGACTCCACGCGCTGGCTTCGCCGCCGTGGAGGCTCTCCAGCCGGTCATCGCCGAGTGGGCAGGGCGGCAGCACGGGACCCTTTCCTTCCGGCTGACGCAGGTGCTTTCCGGGCACGGTTGCTTCGGAAAGTACCTGCACACGGTCGCAAGGAGGGAACTGAGTCCCGCCTGCCACCACTGCGACTGCAGTGAGGACTCGGCCCAGCACACGCTGGCGGTCTGCCCCGCATGGGCGGCGCAGCGCCGGGCCCTCACTGCAGTCATCGGAGTGGATCTCTCGCTACCGGCCGTAGTACGCTCCATGGCCGGTAGCGACAGTTGTTTTACCGCGGTCGCAACCTTCTGCGAGGTAGTAATCTCGCGGAAGGAGGCGGCGGAGAGGGCCCGGGAGGACGACCTCCACTCGGACCCGATCCGCCGCCGGCGAACCGGGCGGCGGAGGCCCGCCTACCACAGCCTCATGCCGCCCTGAGTGTGGCCGCGGGTGGACGGGGTGGGTTTCCCCTCCACCCGCATTAGTTTGGCCAGCCGCGAGGGGGCGGCGTCCGCGTGTGCCGGACGTCGCCTAAAGAGAGGAACATCAACAGTGAGACGGAGCCCGCACCAGGAGCGGGCTGGCGCTAGGAGGGGTCCGGATGTCTTAACAACAGCTGTTCCCGGATCCCTCCTGTTACAGGCGCAGAGTGGCACACCGTGTGGTTTTAGTCGGTCCGCTTTAATTTAATTTCTTGTTTATTTTGTTATGGAAAACGAGTAGACTGATGATAAGTGACTACCGCCGCCCATGGACAACTTAAGAATCACAAATACGTTGTCGTCCTTTGAGCTCACCTCCCCCTCCCTCCCCCACCCCTCGTCTGGAAACAAAGATTTGCCGACAAACTAACAAACAATGATTAGAATAACTAATAGATCCGAAAATCGACCAATCGATCGACGATGAGAAGACCGCGTCTAGGCAAACATAATGTAGGACGCCCACAGGCCAGGTGGAGTGATGATTTACGCGAGATAGCTGGCAGGAGTTGGATGCAAGAAACCGAAAATCGATCTAAGTGGCGTGCAATGGGAGAGGCCTATGTTCAGCAGTAGACTGCGATAGGCTGATGATGATGATGAGATGTATATTCTTAAGCGCGACATTGAAACATAATCACCCCAAGTATTTCAAATAATGTTTGTAAATCTATTCTTTTAATATTGATGTTAAGCCGAGTTATTGATGTTAAGTTGAGTTCATTATTTGCCTCCAATTTATGGCAATTAATGAAAAGCAGTGTTTACTGACTTTGATAAGTCTTTAATATTCAGATTTATTTATAGTCTAGCTGTAACAGCCACATGTTCTTACATTCAGGTGTATGTAAAAACTGTTATTTGTAAAAAACATATCCAATCTTTTCTTAAATGAATTAAATCATAACTATGAATAAATTATTTTTTAATACTTTTCAGGCACACAATAAATCTTTGAGTGGAAGCATCCTTATAAAATATCGTTTTAATCTTAGGCCTAATTTGTTCAACAAATCACATTTGGAATTTGTTAGGAAATTTAATATACCAGCATTCCCGATTAAAATTTAATTAATGCTGCCCTCAACCACGTCGTTTTAACAGTAATTTTGCCTTCAATATTTTATTTGCGCAAAGATTACTGTAACAGACTTTAAAAGAACGAGATGTAATTAAACTAACTTGACTTTTTTATACTTAAGGTTTGCTCATCATTCATTGTCTATGTATCGAGATTTTCAAATAAAGAAAGACATCATTATCGTCCAATCTTGAGTTGATCACTTAATCAATTAGATTGGATCGAGAACTTGTAGTAAGTAGCCTGTCTATAACGACCGCGTATCGAAGGGCGTCCAATTTTCCATAAGAGCATTGTGTCATTTCTGTACATATTGTACAAGTTGAAAACTGGTAGCCAAAAATGCTGCGTCCGATACGAAATCACAATACTCTGGTCGTTTTGTATTAGATAGTCACACCTGGATACATGTTTTTAATACACCTGCAATGATTTTTGGCCATGTCATCCAAAATATGTACTTACATATTTTAGATAAGTACTAGCCACTTTTTGCAGGCACTGAGATTATACTACGAAGATAAATATGTGAAAATAAACACTCCCACCAACCCAAGTTTCAATTTAATATGCTAAACATAAAAAAACTTCACGTATTACCATATAAATGCTCAAGTTTATATTTTGTCTTGCCATTAACTGTAAAAAAGTGTTCATTCCACCCTCGTAAATAAAGACTGCTGCGGTCAACGTTGTGCCTTTTTTAAGGATTGCTAATTTCAATGAAATTTCTACCCTTAGATATATAAATAAAATTTATCCCTCGTTCCACAACCCCCTGATCCCTGCTCTAAATATAGAAATTACCTACTGAAATGTCTGTCTAACTTAAACATAAACGAAAAGAAGTTTATTACAAAGCATTTAAATGGATTTAAAGCGCCTAATAAAGAAATCATTTATTTTTAATTCTTTGTTAAAAAATACTCGTATTATTACAATAATTTTAATAATTGAGAAACTGTAGATATATTGTATTCAATTACGCTTTGCTTTGCATATCTTGTTTAAGTGCTAAAAAAATTATCAACATCTAATTAGATGTTACTGTATGTAAGGTTACTGAACAAATCAGTCCAAATTACGTGGAGATCGATCTTACATAAATTAACTGAATAATTAACATATTGGATTTCTATTTATATGTAATTTTATTACACGATATGGTTCTTTTAAACTTTTAAAAGTAAAAAAAAATTTAAAAACAATGATGACAACAAAATTAAATCTTATATATTACATCGATGATTTTTAACGTCTTTATCTCAAATGATTCTCACATACATGGGTCGCTAATAAAATTGGAGAGTTTCCTGCGCTGTCAACGAAAGAAAAGTTTAGATTTAGAGGGGTCTTAAAGTTTGGGTGTTTTCAAGTCGCGCGCTACAGGAGTACTTGCCATACTCCGCGAACTTAGGCAACTTCTGACACCTCCGTCGAGGCTTCTAACATTATTTAGAAGAGGACTCGAGCAACCTGTTCAAAGGATATTCTATTAAGGAGTTCTTTAAACTTTATTTTCCGCACCGTGCAAGGTGATCATTGAGATACGACAGCATCGTTACTCCCCATCGTGTTATTTGAAGAATTCAATAACGTTAAATAGCATAAATTTCTATTTTTGATGTTGTTATGTAAGCAATTATAAGTTTTAGGGATTACTACTAGGATTAGTGCTGTCTACAAAGTATCTGTATCTGCTGTCTGTATCTCTGTTTTGAACCAAAACTAAAAATCACATTTTTTTTTTTAATTGTCAGGACGAAATCATCTAAATGAAAAATTATAAAAACCACATTAGTGTTATTTTTAATAAAATAAAAGTAATATGCTCTTTCCTTCTCGTTAAAACAATAATTATAAATGCACATGCAAAATTAGCATTCGTATCACCACAAAGCGCATCGTAGAATATATTAAAGTTTCTGTGAAACATGTTCCAGCTTACTCGGTTCAGCAATTAATAGATACAAGTAAGTATATAAAGTAACTGTAGATACTTAACAAAGCTTCGTTTACTTGAACACGTTATTACCGTTCGAAATTTAACTGAATCAACATCCTTTAACCACTGCACAGCTTCTTTTAACGCTATGCCCACCAACATCAAAACCACTTACTGACTAGGCCATACACAAATATCTAAAATATTCAAATTTAACACGCAGTGAAACCACAGGTGCGAGCGGAATTTCATCAATTTTGTATGATTATGAAACATATTCCCCTCTCGTATATGGGAACTAGCAAATATATTTTTGCCGAGCAGTGCCGCTAGCGACATTAAAAAAACGAAATTGGATTAGTGGCTCTTACGCATAAGTAATAAAAAAGCTTTTTCTACGTAAATAACTTTGTGATTTTCTCATAAACTTGGAACCTACCTATAGCATATATAAATCGAACGAATAATAATACAATAAAACATGTGCCTGTGTAGACATAATGCGATGGGGAGTATTTTAGTAAATTAAATTTTTACTCCTTTGTATCTTTTTTTATCTCATCTAGTTTGTGTAAGTTTTCTCTGTCCAATTCTGAGATTCAGTTTCCAGGTTTAAACAAGAAAAGATTAAGTTTACACTATTGCAGTTTCTTGTATCTCATTATCTGATGTTTTAGCTATAACTACTCAAGTAAACTGTAATTGGGTTTTATTATAACCGATTTTTCCCACTTATTTTTTTTACTTATCTTCAAAGCATCCCTGTGTACATGTCCTAACAATGCGACGGTAGCAAGTTGGCGTCTAGCCAGACTCTCAACACATCTAGTGCCCACTTCACTGCGCCGGCGAAACTGTGTGACCGTAGTCATACAAACTGTGAGTGGTCGCCGTCGGAACCTTAGCAATCACAAGATAGGGTTTTGTTTAAACAAGATCAGAAGGGCTTTGCTAGCTTGAATACAGGTTTGGGATTTCTCGTATATCTTTGTAGGCTAATTGGACGCTTTTATCTTCACAGCTTTGGAAAAAAATTAGGTATACGTATATGTACCTATGTATTCAATATAAAACAAACACTTGCACATATTTCTAATTCTCACTGCCAAAATAGCTAAATGTACTTTGGAGTAAGTACTTTGTCCTTTTCCTGTAAAAGTTTTCAACCCTTTTTTTATGATATAGGGGGCAGACGAGCAGACGAGGTCACCTGATGGAAAGTGACCGTCGCCGTCCATGAACGTCTGCAACTCAGGAGCCAGAAACGCGTTGCTGGCCTTTTAGGAAGGAGTACGCTCTTATCTTGAAGGTTGAAGGTCGTATCGGTCCGGAAATACCGCAGACGATAACCCGTTCAACAGATTGTTTGCGCGGGGCAAAAAGTGTCTCGAAAAGCGCACAATAGTGGACGCCAACTATCCAGGTAATGAGGAAAAAAATTTTGCGGTGTGGAACGATGGCGGAAATATGCGGCTGGTATTAGTCCGAACAATTCCTCGGAGCACTGTCTATGATATACGCCATAGAGAATGCAGAGTGAAGTCACATCTCTACGTAACGCCAAGGGATCGAGCCGATCGGAGATGTTTGGGCTTTCGACGATTCGAGTCGCTCTTCATTGTATGCGGTCCAGAGGGAGAAGCTGGTACTGAGGTGCCCCTTCATAGAGATAAGACCAGTATTCCATATGCGGCCAGACTTGCGCCTTATAGAGGCGTTGGGTCCGTGTGAAATACTGCCTCGATCTGTTCAGCACACCGAGCTTCTTCGAGGCCAATTTGACCATAACCTCTAAGTGACCCCAAAACTGGACCTCGCTCGATATGTCGATGCCTAGGATTCCGATGCTGGCTGAGGCAGTTAGGGAGGTGCTCTCAAACTGAGGTGATACGACAAATGGTATCTTTTTTGCGGTGAACGCAAAGACCTAGTGTAATATCAAATTTTGATAATGATGGGATGTCACACAGAAGATCAAATTTGTCTAAACGATTTAATTCATTAGCCAAGAATTGTCATTAAGTGATTATTTTATAAAACCCATTTTAGTCAAACAATTGACAGAATAATGAATTTTCTTTTTGTATTTACTTCATTGTGAACGTTCAAAATAATTTAAGCCAATTTTAGATATTTTGTTCACAACCCTATTTTTAGTTTATTTTATTTTTCAATTTTGAAATCAGTAGCACTACTCTATAATTTTAAATAAATTTATCGGTTGGTTTTCATAATAAAAATTGGTACTTAAAAACTTCTGTCTAAGGGGAATCTGAAGGGTATTGCGGTATTCCCTATGACTAATGAAGGATGACGTGTACGAGGTAATTACATTAACCCTCCGTTTTGATCGCGAGTACAATAGACATGTGATGTCGCACTCCCCCTGAATGATATGGCAATCGAAAACTAATTTTGCAAAAATCAAAAACTGTTTTTGAAAATCATTTTTGAGGCTAGAAGTTTGTCCATTTTGCAATATTTGCTTAAATATTTAAATCATGGAAGAAATTATTTGAACCATACTATACTATTTATATAAGTTGGCTACTGTGTAAGTTTTGTTTTGGAAAGTAATTACAGTTCTTTAAATATATTAAACAAACTCTAAAATAATATTATACCGCAAAGTGTAAGACGAATAGAATGTCTATAATCTATTACTGGCAAAGTTAGTGATGTCATTAGAAATATTGTGCTGTTGAACGTTTATTCTAGGCAAACATAAAAATGTCGGACACGTCAATTTTAGGACAGCCATACTTCGGCACAAATGGACCGGCTCGACCAGGGTGATATAACGACCTCACAGATGTTAAGCTATGTTTTTCACCGAGTAAGTAAGGTTATCAGAGCCAAGGAGGGCTCGGGCTGAATCCGGGCCTATGAGTCACCCCCTAGGTGTCCCTAAGAGGCGTTAGTCACTTAATATCAGATGACCTACTCGTTTACTACCCTATGCCATAAAAAACACGCTAAGGAATAAAACAAATCTTATTACTCCTGAAATATAAATTAAATAATTTACAAAAAGATTATAAAATAGAATCTTTTCTTTAGATAACGTATTTGCAATAAAGGCAAAGTTTAGGTACGTACGTTTCGATATGTGTCGATGTGTCTTTATCTTAATCACACAATATCAGTAACCTGTTATAAATGTGGATTCTCTTCAATTGAATACAACATTATAAATTTTCAATGTAAACTTCTTAAACGAATTATTTATTACTATCCACGTACGAAATCATACAAATTGCTTAAACCTAAACTTCGTTGGTTTACATAAAAATGATTATTCAAATCTATGCCAGTATTTTTCCATAATTAATGTATTTAATATAATAGTTTCGAGTTCAAATACATATTTAAGAAATTAATAGAGTCAAAGAAAAGTCTACGTAAACATAATTTTAGTTCATAATATTTCTATGCAAAATATGGAAATGGAAACAAAATATATTCCTCTGAATGTAATCATAAAGTTTGAATTAGTGTGAACATTAATTTGGTTGTAATATTTCGTGTACTTCTGTATTCTATGAGACAAAGTAATCTCACTAAAAGCATTGTTTTACTTACTTTTCCTTTATACTAGTAATGTCTTACATTGCTCTATGTACCTAAACTTTTTCATATTCAGCGATAAAAGAAAATATTTTTAGATACCAGTGATAGAAACAGGTATATAGAATAAAATAGAATAAACTTTATTATACACTATTTTAGTACATCATACATACAAGAGTACATCAAATAAATGACCATGAACGAATGGCGGCCTTATCGCCAAAAAGCAATTTCTTACATTCAACCTTTGGATGGACAAATCGACTCCTAGATACACGATTTTATGGACAGTTTTGGTGTGTAAAAAATGTAGAAGAATCATGAAATGTTTATACAGCCAACAGCATTAGATTTCGATAAAACGTAAATAATCCATAATACCTATAAAATATAATGAAATTTGTCGATTATCGATCACTAAACGGTTTTGATAAACAATTCGAGTGACCGATTATATTCTAAAAAGTATGAACAGACGCGAGCGGGAGCGCCTGAAATCTAATAATAAAATAGATTTCAAAATATATTTACGATGCTGCAATCATCCTGAAATCGTGTTGAGACTCATGAATTTTACATACAGGATACCATAATTTTATAGTTGTACTATTTCAGTGTTATAAAAACAAGATTTTCCAAAGAACAAATCTCAATTTATTTCAGTAAACCCATTCGAAATTACAACTAAAACTCGACCTACTTGATATTTAATGTAAATGTATACTAAAAACAATTGTTTATACCTATACTCTTATGTACATATTCCATTATTCGGCTCCTTCGAAAAAAGTTATTAAATGAACATTGCCGATCAAATTTTCGTAACGTTTCACTAAATGTTAACAATCTGTTTTCCTAGTGAATTTTCTGCGTCGAGGGACATTTTCATCACATCCTAAGCAGCTTATCGTTGCTAACAGCGTACCGTAAAGGGACCCGGCCTTCACCCAAGATCACCAATTTCTTACTTGATTGGGTCGGTTGATAGGTTCGAGAACAAAGGATTCGATCAAAAATGCAACCAATAACCTAAATTGATATTTATTTTCATATTTGCTTCTTGTTTGTTTAGAAGATGATATGTAGAAAATATTTGTACCCTTTAATTATAAAGCTGTGTACTTGATCTCCTTAAAATATAGTCAGCAACATCTCAAAGACATTTTACAGTAAACTTTTAATAGGATAAGATTAGTTGCTTATTTTAAGGATTGTATTCTATTTGTCTGTAGGATTGTGTAATCTGAACGTATGTCAATATTCTACAACTGATAGAACAAGCCATTCTTAGTTTATGTCTAGAAATCTGCTTTGAAATATTGCTAAAACAATATTATTTTAGTGCTTCTGCTAGTTTCGAAGATGACGGATAAAAAAGCTAGCGCTGGTTATATTGTAAATTGTATGAAGACGCAAGGCTATTAGCACTTCGTACTGCGTGTTACATAGTTCAGAGGTTAATATGTTTCAGGGTTTCAGGAGGATATTATTTCCAAGTTCGACATTGGAACGGATGGTAAGAAATTATAAGTCTCTAACAATACAAACGATGGTAAGATTATTGTGATTGACTCACTTTATCGACAATGATATATTCTAGTAGAAAAGGAGTTCAGGCGAAAACCGTAATACAATATAATAATCGATCTGTTTTTTGCGGATGTCTGCATTCTACTGGCAAACTACGAGTATATATTATTTTATAGACACACTTAGGAGCATTAAATATATATACATACATACTCTTACGTCTATCGTGCTGGCAGAATTAAATTGGGGCAAAAATACTTTTTGAGCCTGGAATACCAATAATACTCTTTTCTTAGTGTTTATTTTGGTTAGTGTTAATACTCTAACTTCTGTACTTAGAAATTGGTGAATAGAATTTGATGTTGTGAGTCTAACCGCAGCACGATCATGTGTGGCAGATTTAGTGAAATGTATTATTAGCCTGACAAGTTACAGGTAGAAGGGCCTGTTGGTCTAGTGGTTAGTGACCTTGAATGCTAAGTCGTCGGTCGTGGACTCGATACCCACCCAGGACAAATATTGTGTGATGAGCACGGTCATTTGTTCTGTGTCTGGGTGTAATTTATCTATAATATGTATGTATTAAAAACATATAAGTAGGAATGTATTTCAGCAGTCTGGTTACCATAGCACAGGCTCTGTCTAGTTTGGGTTCAGACGGCCGTGTGTTAGATATGTAAGCTATATTATAAAGTAAATGTCGTCTAACAGTACGTGAAGTACGTACGCAAAGATTCCGCATATAGAGCAAGAAGGTGAAGATTCAGAACGAATTGTCATAAAAGAAGAAAACATAGAACTCTTACAGTATCACTTTGTTGTTTCTCTGTCTGACTACCAGTCTCTCAAGACCCTCAACGAGACCATCTTCTTTATCTTAAAGTAATCAAATTAGCATTAAATACCTACTTATGTCTATGGTCACTTGAAGCTGTAAAAAATCATACTTATAAATTAAAACAATTTAAAGAAACGAGTATTTAAATCAATGTTAACACTTCACCTCTCAATGAAACCTATAGGTTTAAGCAATCAACTTTAACTAACAAGCTAGCTACGTACAAATACGATTTCCCCATGACGAGGCGTCATGCTAAAACCTATTATGCCTCTAAAATTTGATATTCATAATGTACCACATCTTTTGTCCAACCATCTAATAAGAAATCAACGAAAGCAATATTTCTGTAATAGGAATTTGAATTACTTTGAACACAACATAGCGACAACGACGTAATTTGATTTTAACGTAACATTTATTTGGTTCTGACTTCAATAAATTATTCTGCGATTGTAAGTTTATTAACATAACGCGTTTTTACGAGCCCGAAAATTTCCTTTTTGATTCTACGTTCCTTCATTTGATAGCTAAGTACTTGTAACTTTTCGTGTTAAGCTTTAAAATTGAATTTACAATTTAAAAGTAACTTGTACGTAAACAAGAAAATCAATAAAAGTTCTTTAGATAGATATCAAATACTTACCGAAGGTAGCATTTATCTTTATTTTTATTAAAGCATCTATCTTTTAGTACAATATGCAGTTAATCTTTTTTATCTACATACATGAAGTTTCTACAGATTTAGAGGTTTTTACGATCCACATTCCAACTTTTAGTAACGTGGATGGTATCATACAAATATGTTTACATAAAACACGTATGAAACGGGGTTTTATTTTGTTTGCTTACAAACCTTTTAGATACAGCGAATTCAGTTTGTGTCCGAGTGTCATAGGGGTTATTCTTTATTTTTCATAGTTAACAGAAAGGCTTCGTATAGCACGGTTATTTCACAAGGCTCAGTTTACTTTTGTTGCGGGAATGCTGACGCAACGTTTTGAGTTATCGGTACTGTAGTGCGCTGTGAACCACAGTTGTCCCGTGGTCGTCTTGTATACCGTACTACAGCACACCCATATATATTGTATACAGTCGTGATTAATAAATTTAAATAAGTTGTTCATAGACGTATTATTTCTCTCTGTACATATACGCAACCCCAGTAATAAAAGAAACAAAGTAACGACCAGTTACAAAAGTTGGTTGTATTTGGTTGTATTTTTTTTCAGTGTTATCAGAAATTATACCTATAATCCTTCTCGTATATATCTTCAGAAACCTCTAGATTTAAATAGAGTTTTAATACTCTAAAATATTTATAACAACGGATTTGTGTTCAAACTGAAGATGCTTTACTTATTGGCGCTCTTACATACCCTGTATTATATATATATAAATTACAGTTATTCATCTGGTAAATAAGGTAAATGGAACCCAGTGGTCAGGTAAGGTTACAATATACTCGAGTGGGCAGGGCGGCAGCATGGGACCCTTTTCTTTCGACTCACGCAGGTCCTTTCCACGGCTGTTTCGGGAAGTACTCGCTCGCTAGGAGGGAATTGAGAGTGAGGACTCGGCTCAACACCCGCTGACAATTTGCCCGGCTTGGGCGTCGCAGCGTGGACCCGAAGGTGGTGCCCGCGCTGTTGCTGTCAGGCCCTAGGAGGGGCCCGGATGTCTTAATAACAGCAGTTCCAGGATCCCTCCTATTACAGGCGCAGAGTAGCACACCGTGTGGTTTTAGTCGGTCCGATTCCGACATACCACCCCGCCGCATACCCCGGTATGGTGACGGCCCGAGGGGATTTGAACACGTAAAAAAAAGGGTACAATATACTGATTTTAACGGGCGGCAGTGCCTATCAATAATGATAGCAATGAACATTCGCTGAAAGATATATTATAAAACTAAAAAAATAGTAGCTTAATACTGTTACTATATTTTAATTTGTCACTTTACTAAAGAAGAGCTCTTCTGACCTGTGCTATATAAATATTCCTGAGTCGAAACCATAAGAAAGACTACCACTTTTTAAATAAAAAATTTAACATCATAACATTAACTGAATTGATAATTGACGGGCCCACTAGTCACTGATAGCCAATCGTTCTAATGGCTAGCGATCCTAACTGCTGAGCTGCTGATCGATTCTATTTTTATTTTTTGTATCTAGATTTAATTTATACATAGATAGACAGCAAGAAAGAAATTAATTATTCCCTACTTCCTTGATAACCTTACACCTTACCTTACCTGCCTAGTTTGGTATCCACAAGGCCTTCTGTGATGTTTCTTAAGTAAGTAATCGCTTTAAAATCTGTGTGTGGGTTTTATCTAATACATACGTATATACCGATAAAAGCCCTGCAGCGAGTAACATAGTACACATAAAGTTTCCTAGTGAATTACCCTCTTTAGAGTGCTAGTCTGTCCTCTCGACACAGCGATCAAACAGGGCTATTGTCGCCTTAGCGCGTAGTTATCTCCCACACACAGACATAAGTGCTTTAGTGTTTCTGAATTTAACATTCTTTATATATATTATTTCTAACCCATGTGTACTATACATCCTATAATTTCAAATGTTAATCATGTATCTTCATCGGAACAAAAATTCATACTGACACAGAAAGTAATTCCATTAGCATTTTTTATGAAATCCATCCAATATCCCTAAATTACCTCAAACGTCACCTCAGATATTACGCTTCGTATCAACACAGGCGTTAGGAGTAATGAAAGACCAACGTTTCTAGATAATTGCCAAGATATGGGGAGAATCCACGCTATCGCACCAACTATCTGCAAAGATATATTACATCTGTTGATGAAGCGAGTTCCCTCTATACCCAAGCCACCTTCATTAGTACAAAGTTATATTTATCTATATTTAACACAGTACTGCACTGTTTAGTTAGTTTCCGTTTTGATACATATCGATCTTCACAAAATTTATCTATCAAAGATCAAATATCGTTAATTGCTTTTAAAATAAATTTCTAAGTATTTTATTAATTATTGAAAAGGTCCACGTTCTTCGTAATTGTAAATCTCTTTAGTAAAGCTTTTAAAAGTTATTAAATGTCTGCAATCTAAAGATGAGTTTAATATAATTTAGCTTTCAAAATTTAAGTCCTTAATTAGTGTTAAATTAACATTTATTGTATACTAGTTTTATGTCGTTTTACCTTTACAGGTATTGGCTAGAGTTATAATTTATCTAGTTTCTAGTTAATCTAAAACAATAAGAGAATACGTCTAGTTTAACACCTAAGGCACTTTCATTAAATTACATATTATATTTATTACAAAGCTAGCCTCAAAAAGTTCACAAACAGACAGACAGTCAAACTTACTATCATATTTATATTAGTTCTGATAAAACCATGATTCTTTTATAGTTTTGAAATAGTCCAAACTAATGAATTATAAGTTTTTATGAATTAAAAGGTGACATTTAACAGACAAACACAGGTTTACTAGTTATTAAATAGAGGGACTATAGTTTCGACTTATCATTAAATTTTGGGCTATTTTTTTTTATTAGTAACTAGCTTCGGCTTATAGCTTCTCTCACGTTAATGTCGATTTCATAATCAGTTTCCAGCTATAAAATACATATATGATATTCCAAAGCTACAATCTATCTCGGTGTTAAATTTCATGCAGATCCCTTAGGTGTCTGGCTTGATTAGCAGCAGTAAAGAAACATCCATCCATCTACACTTTTTAATCTATAACACTACTAAGATGAAAAATGCTCTGAATAGAGAAATCAGTGATTTCGATGTATTGCATATCTTTATTCAACGAATAAATATAACCAACTTTTTTTTAATCCAAAATTTTTTGGACTGTGCGGATGGCGCTGTGGTTGAAGCGGTAGCCACACCGCTTACTACTACGCTGAGTGTTGATGATTTGATCCCTACATGGGACGACACTTTGTGTGACCCACAAATTGTTTCTCTGAGTCTGGGTGTTCTTTGTGTCCGTTTCATTTATGTTTGTAAAGTCCCCCGCGACACAGGATGTATTCCTTATGCGGGAGTTATCTACTAAAACACCTTAATCGATTTCTACTAATTTAAACAGCTAATGTGCAATTTGCTCATTAGTTTCCACCAAAGTGAAATAATGATATTGGCAATATAAACTAATCGATAGAATATATTTTAAATAATCTTTACAGGTACTATAAATACATATGTCTGACGCTTAAAGTGTGACCAACCAAACAATGTTTAAATCTTTTTTAGTTTTGTGACTATTTATGGTATACGGGCAAACGGGCAGACGAGTCACATAATGGTAAGTGACTACCGCTGTCAATAGACACTTGGAACTCAAAATACACAATGCGTTGCCGCTTTTTAGGTGTCCCTTCCCCTCAGAATAGACGGCAGGGTTTGGGCTCTGGTAACAAGTGGATTGTTATTCTGTATCTAACTAGTGATCGAAACGGGGTCAAGCAGGAAGTATACCTTCCCAAATTAAAAAGAATTTCCGAAATTGGTTTGTACATGTCGGAGTTCGAAGCTAAAAAACATAAAACAAATACAACCAAATGGAACAGATCCTTTTTTGGAAATCGGTTAAATAAATTAACTTGCCCAATATTTGATCAAAACAAAATTCGCTGTACTGGTTTTGTATAGTCCACGAATTTGACCTACCGTTACGGTTTTTTTTTTATTTGGGTCTATCGTGTGCGTGTAAACGTTTGCAGTAGTTCGATAATCTTTAAAGTGTAAAATCTGTTCTAAAGGTGACCTAACTGGAACCAAAAAGGTCAAGAACTACAGCTGTGGCCGTACGGATTGATCTTTTTACCGACCAATTTTTCAGACATGAGGTTATGCTATGTTTGTTATGTTATTAATAGTTACGGCTCTATGTTAGTAAAGTAAAATTTTAAGTCGAATATTAAAAATAGGCAGGTTTTGTGCATACTTCTAAAGGTGGAAAATTATTTATAAATTATACTATTCTAATTGTGGCTGAAGAGTAGCATAATTTATAATTGGACCAATATTTGTTGTTTTCGTTTTGTAATATTAGGTAGCTTAATTTAAAAAAAAAACGACAATCAAGTTTGAAGCACTTTAATACAAATAAACAACAAATCTATCGTCAGACTAATGCCGTCCACTGCTGAAGGAAGTTCTCGCCTAAGAATTGGTTTTGTGATCTTTTCTTGTACTTGGACAGTAATCGTTGCGGCTTCGTAAAGACATCTCATCACTTGGACATGTCGGCAATCAACCAGGCATTTCTGCATAGATTCCAGAACAGGCCAGGCCCTCAGCTTTGAGAGCTCTCCTATTTTGGAGTTTCTTCGGCTTTTAGGATTTCTGTTGTAAGTTCTTCGCGCGGAACTTTGTTGTTATTCAGTTATCTGAGCGCCATTCTAATCTCGCCTAGATCGATGTCAGAAGGAGGCTTGTCTAAGAGGTGGCGTGTCAGTCTCACACGCGAGTCACTGCGCTGTAGGTTTCAGGTGGGTAGGTTCGTTAGGTGTATAGGTAATCATAAAACTTTTCAACTTCATCAAGAACCTCTGTTGTAGAGGTGGCGGTGGAGCCTAGTGCTATTCTGAGTTTAGTCAAGTGCCTCAATCGCTCCAGTATTCGACTGCCGAATGTTTTGTCTTAGTAGCCTACTTACCTGCCTGTTAAGTTCCTAATACTCAGATGGGGTAGTGTTTATTGTTTCTCGTCTTTTTCTCATCAGATTTGGGGTCTTGCTTGTGAACTTCCACTTGCGTTACAGCTTTAACCTAGAGCAAAGCTAGTCTAAGAGTCGACTTCATCAGGTGCGCCCACTCTGTTCTGATCACGGTTCTCATGGATAAATTCAGCACCTTTACGAGCACCTTGAATTTATCTATCAGAACACCTTTACACAGAAAACAAAAAATATTTATTTTAAAATACTGAAATTGAAATTCTCAGAAAGCACATTGAACTGGATACACACTTTAATTTAGTACAAAAGTGAACTACCATAGTAAAAGAACTATGTTAACAGTACTTTGACGTGGTACTTTAAAGTTGTGAAACGAAATACAAACATGAGTTGGCGATTTAAATTGAAATCAAACAGGAATTACTCTGTATCTAACTAGTGATCAAACTGATCCGACGTCAGATGCCAATTAGCAATGTTGACGACAGTACAGGCGCTCGATGTTCAGATACGCGCTTCACTGACCCGTGTAATCCAGATTGGCTTCTAAATGGCACCTCATATCCCATTATTGCATGGTAAACTAAAGCAATCAGCTTGGTTAGATTTATAGTTACTTCTTATAACTGCTAAAATGTTATGTACTTATAACCAAATTTTAAATGTTACACCTCTCCACATTTCTGAATTTTGTGAAAAAATTACATTCTCAATTTGGAAAATAATGTAATTTTTTCACAAAATTCACCATTTTAATTAAAAATGACACGAGTGCGAGAATATTTCTTCTTTTTAATTATTAAGTAATTATTAAGTATTTTTATACTCATGCAAAAATATAATTCATTATATTTATATTTTTGCAAGGTCTTAAAAGACTGTTAAATAGATCAATCAAGTAAATTATGGACAGATATACACATAAATACTTCCATACTTATCTATACAAATAAATAAAATTGAAGTGTCAGTTTGTTATGTCAAAATAATAGGTTGTTTCATGCTCACACGGTTATTTGCACGATTTCTCCGCCCAAAGTTCAGTTTAAATATTTTTTGTCGGTCTGTCTACTTGTTCTGGGTAATCTTCGAAACGTCTTAACCGATTTTGATAATATTTTACTACCAGGTAGCTGTCTATATAAGGAGAAACTTAGGCTATTTCTCCTCTCAGAAAATCCATTTAAAAAATTCCCGGTCCGGGAATCGAACCCGGGTCCTCATGGACTGCAGTCGCGTACCATGCTACACCACTACTTATAATAATCCTTCTTTGTTTCATCTTTCTCTATCTTCAGATCATATATCATATGTATATGTCCAAAGTACTTCAGAATCCTCTGGTGGAACGGGATTGTCTGGTTACGATTCGGAGTTGATCAAGAATTGTCTTGTTGGTTCTTTTAGATGTCCATGGAATTTACAACACACATCATCAACACCGCGTTTTACGAGTAAAAGGCGTTTACTTTCTTTCTTCTGATCCAATATAGATTAATCACAAAGCTCTTAAAACGAAAAACTTAGCAAATATTGTGAGTTTAAAAATAAGGACTACCCTTGAGAGAAATTACATGAAACTTACTTTTCTTGACGAGCGGCACACCTGTTATATTAAAATCGGCCATTACACTTAAAAGAAGTAAGTGTTGCCAGATATTTAAATTGGAAAAGCTTCTATATTTCTAATAGTAACATCTATCTCAAGTAATTTGTACTACTTCGATCATTTAGAAGTCACATTCCCTATATTTCCCTATATATAATAAGGTAAATTATACCTTACATTAAATTGTACACTTTAACCGTTTATACATACACTGGTTAATTCATATATCCAAGTACTTCGAACCACCAGGCAATGTGATAACAACATAATTACAACAACATTATGTATAATTTCTACCAAAACTATCATCTCAACCAAAATTACCTTCGAACTAAGTAACATCCCCAATACGAGCCCGAATCACCCAATGCAATTTTATGCTTATAACCGACGCTATCAGGTGATCACATCCCGTGGCTTAAGGCGAACTAAAACTAGTTTCACTAATATTCTTATTAAACTTACGTAGTTTCGTTTCGTTCGTTCGTTTCGAATGGAATTGATGTATTCCAATAATCGTAGCCGAGCTTTGATATTATCTGATCATTTTAACATAAAAGTATTATACTGAGTAATTAAATAAAAAGTAAACAATTGGAAAAATGAAAACAGGAACTTTTGACATTATATTATATAATATGGGACTCACCGTTACTAACGAACGAACAATGGCAATGTAACTAGCATAGACAGAAAAATAAGAAGTTTGATTTTTAAGTTACACTTAATGCTTTCTTTCGAGATTTATTAATATTGCATATCAGAACTAAAACAAACACTGTGTGTGCGCGGGACCTAGTGCCTGCTGACCATACTGACCTTAATATTACTCGTAGATTGAAACGTAGACTACTTGATGATAGTGATAGATCATCGGAAAATATTTCAATTGCTGATCAAATGGAAGACATGTTTAAAAAGTTCGAAATAAAGCAAAACTCGAAATTCGAGAAACTTATTGAATCAGTATTGGTCGTTAAGGATCAAAACACAGACATCCAAAAAAGCCTAGAGTTCCTGTCAACGAAATATGATGCTTTGCTGACCACAATGACGCAGCTTGAACAACAAAACAAAGCCTATGAAATTAAAATAAATTCACTCGAAAACAAGATTGAACAACTAGAACGGAACTCCCGCGCTTCGTCCGTAGAAATTAGGAACATCCCTAAGCAGCCCTCCGAAAATAAGATTCTCCTCGAGTCGCTTGTGAAGTGCGTGGGTGACGTGATACAGCACCCAATTTCAAACTCAGACATTCATGACGTCTATCGTCTAAAGTTTAAAAATGATGCTGGCAACCATATAGTTGTTAGCTTTTCTACTACGTTTGTTAAGGATGGCTTTATGAGGCAATGTAGAAGCTACAACAAGGGTAACAAGGATGGAAAGCTCAATACCGCTCATCTCAAACTACCAGGACCAACTAAACCGGTGTTTATTGGCGAATCTCTAACGAGCCTTGGAAGACGACTGGCATATCTGGCTCGACAATTCATCAAGGATAACAACTACTACAGCACCTGGACCTCGTATGGTAAAATATATATAAAAAGATCACAGGACTCGCCGTCCTTGCGTATATATTGCGAGCAAGACCTGAAAAAACATTGCACCTAAATGACTATCACTGAAGAGATCGGATTTTTTGTTGCTCATTATTTACAGTAATGTTATTCTACAATATTATAATAGTTTATACTACTCTGCCTGTATACACTAACAGATAACACACACTACTTATATATATATATATTTGCATAACCGACATAACTGTCACATACATATACTACTCATGCACAACCCTATACAATCACCACGTTTACATAATACCAAGACATGGAACCAGCGCGTCTTTAACTACCTTTCATTTATACAACTTATACGATATATCAAAGAAATATCATATATTCACAACAAAAATATTAAAACCACATGCATGTATTTGTCATAATGTATTAGTCTCGTGTTACGCCGTGAATCTAAACAAACTAACTATCTCATTTAACCAGAACTCACCTTGTTTTATTATACTTAACAATGTTTGATAATATTAATGAAATAATTGACGATTTCCAAGTTGCTTATTCATCAACCTGCGAAATAGATGACTGTTCTAAACTGATTGAAAACTCGCACTTCAGCTTGAAGGTTATCCATCAAAATATACGCAGTGTAAACCGTAACCTTGCCGGGTTTTTTAACACTTCTTGAAAGGTCAAATACGGATTGGGATCTCATTGTGCTGACTGAATGTTGGCTACGCCATACTCATAACATCCCAACAATAGACGGTTACAATCATATACACAGTGAGAAACATCTATCTCAAAATGAAGGCGTTATCGTCTACTTCAAAAATACTATGCGTGTGACGATATTAGATACTACATTACAAGACGCTAACTGTATCATAATTAAGTTAGATTGCAACACGACCCTAGTATCTATTTACCGTCCTCCAGGAAATAAAAACTTACAACCATTTCTTGAGTCCCTTAACCAACTACTTTGCAATTTAAAATGTCCCAACATTATTATCCTAGGAGACATGAATATCGACATAATGCCAAATAACAAAGATCCTGACTCATTATCCTATCTTAACCTACTAGCGTCATACAGTTTATTACCCGCTCATCAGTTACCCACGCATAGCAAGACTTGTCTAGACCATTGCATGCTCAAAAGCACACTACCTGCTTTCTGCTATGTTGCAGAGACTTCGGTTACTGACCACGACAGTGTTATAATTATATTACAACTCCAGGTCCAACTTACACAACCATTATCGGTAGATAAGATCGATTACAATCAATTGGATATCGATATGAATAATCTAAATTATAATTGCATTTATGAGTCTACTGATGCAAATGAAACCGCCTCTCTTTTAATATCAATTTTAAACTCGACGATTAAATCGAACACGCGTACTATTAAAGTCTCTAATCGTAGGCGCATCAAGAATCCTTGGATGACTACTGGTCTTTTAAGATGCATAAAAAATCGGGACAAATTGAATATTAAATCAAAGAAAAATCCTAATAACGAAACTTTTAAAATCACTTATCTAAGATACAGGAACTATTGCAACTTTCTATTAAAAAATACTAAAAGAAACTATGAAAAGGAGCAACTTAGTAAAGCAGCTAAAACCAATAGTAAGACGTTGTGGGACACAATAAAAAGAGTTACACATTACAACAGTAAATCTAGTTCAGCAACAGATTTGTTAGACCCCAGTGATCCAGTGTCCTCAATTAATAATGTAAATAAATTCTTTACGTCGATTGGTAAAAATCTAGCCACTAAAATTACCCCTATTTTGCCTAATACAACACGCATTGATCGGTGTCCGTTCTCATTTGCCCTAATACCAACCACTGAAGATGAAGTCCGCAATTACATACTTAGCCTTAAGAAAGTTAACTCTACTGGACGAGATCATATTTCAGGATTCTTCTTAAAACGTTACCATCACCTTTTAGTGCCCCCCTTAACATACATCTTTAACCTCATGTTTAGTACTGGAGTCTTTCCAAACCAACTAAAACTTGCGGAAGTGGTTCCTGTCTATAAGAGTGGGGACAGAGGTATTATCAACAATTATAGACCTATTTCTATGCTCTCTACCTTGTCTAAACTAGCAGAAAGGCTTATAAATAAACGTTTAGTTGATTATCTGGAGACTAAAAACCTATTTTCTAAGAATCAATTTGGTTTCAGAGCAGGTACTTCAACAAGTGATGCTGTCCATGAATTGACTCATCACATTGTCTGCAATCTAGATAAAAAAAAGAAGGTGATTGCAATATTCTTAGACCTAACCAAAGCCTTCGACACAGTCCCCCCCTCCCCTCTTGCTGGATAAACTAGAAAAATTGGGTATCCGCGGTGAACAACATCAATTGCTCTCGAACTATATGACTGGAAGATACCAAAGGGTAAGGGTTGGTGAAATCACTAGTGGGGAACTGCCAATTGATTTCGGCGTGCCACAGGGCAGTGTGCTCGGCCCTTCACTCTTTCTTGCCTATATTAACGATTTGTGTAATTTGCAACTAAAGAATGGCAAAATTGTAACTTTCGCCGATGACACCGCGATAATCTTTCATGGAGATACTTGGAATGATGCCTTTGCTTTCGCACAGACAGGCTTCAATGTAGTTTCCTCGTGGCTCAGGAACAATGGATTGACGCTAAATATAGAAAAAACAAAATATATTCCCTTTGTAATAAAAAAGAGCGCATTTGATCCACCTGAAGATTGCTCCATTGTGGCCCACACTTGCTTAAACCTACACTCTTGTGCCTGTAATCCCCTAGAAAGCACGACCAACATTAAATATCTCGGCATTATAATAGATAACACTCTTAGTTTTAGTCAACATATTGATCTCCTTTCATCTAGAACGCGGAAGCTCATTTTTATTTTTAAAAATTTACGTAATATAGCTGATAAAGATATAATTAAAATGGTTTACACATCATTGTGCCAACCCATATTGTCCTACTGTATCTCGGTATGGGGTGGCACATCTAAAACTACCTTGATGAGAGTGGAAAGAGCTCAGAGGGCTGTTCTTAAAGTCGGCCATTCCCTGCCTTTCTTATATCCCACTAGTGATCTCTACCAGCTTTCCGATGTCCTCGCGGTTCGACAATTATATATTCTAAGCACTGTTCTAAAACAACACTCACTACTCCCATCTGACCCCTCCAGTGTTACTAGGCGTCTAAAATATAAGGTTTGTCCCCCAACTGAAAACAGATGGAGCACAGCATTTTCCCACAAATTTTACGGCTTTCTGGGAAGATACCTGTACAATAATATTAACAAAATACTGCATATCTATTCTTCCACTAAGTACCAATGCAAACATACCATCTCTAATTGGCTGAAGTCTCTTAACTATGAGGAAACTGAAAGCTTGCTGTTTGTTCCTATATGATATATTTCATTCGTCTCATTCATCCAGTATTTACCGTTGCTACTGGATTTGGTGGCTTATCAGCTGTGTGATCCCAAGATGAACTTGGGAACTAACTCTGTCATAGGGTTTGCTCACACATATACACACACACATACACACACGTTGTCACACGAACGCACACACACAGACACACACACACATACACACAAACTCACACATGCACTATACACTGAGACACTCGCACTCTCATATATATACACACACACACACAACACACAATCACCTACACATGCAGCATAAAACATACACATATTTACACTTACATTCATATATATATATCTTCTTACACACACCCATACACCGATATCTTAGTCATATTACAGGTTAGAGAATACACATTCATTCATTCATTTGTTTCATCTCACATGTATAATCACTTTGTACAAAATATCTCACTTGCTACATCTACTTATCGAGAGCCAGGAGAGGCTGGTCATCTGTAATACAGGTTTTTACCTAGTACGGATACCAGTCTCTCACACAGATTAGCATTTTCTTGTTGTAAAGTAATCTATAACTTTGTTACTAGTTTATTGATATGTTTTTCTGTGTGAGAGAAGAAATAAAATATTATTATTATTATTATTATTATTAAACAACACGCTGACCTACAATTTAATCCTATGTTCTTAAATAAAAGAAAGAATGACATTGTATGTGTGAAACTCCAAACAACGCATACTTACATTAACAAATGTTATCTGTTCTTAGCATCCTATCTATATAATAAGATAAAAGTATTGAAAATATATTCCGTCGTATACAAAGTGAAGAGATAAGCTTAATAATGCAGACACAGAAAACATCTTAGCAATTTTTAGCCGACTGCCAAGGAAGGGTTTTGCTTTTCGCGCGTATCTTGAATTCTTGTTTGTAAACTGCTTAATTACCTCGTATCTTCCAAATGGCATGATGGATTTCAACAGTTAGGGTATTTTTTATCCGTCTCAAAAACCCAACTGTTCTCAGAGGGCTTTTTAAAAGAAACAACAAAATGGCGGATTTTTGCGTAAATAGTAATTAGGTTAATAAAAGAATTCACCAAACCTATCGAGTAGAGTATCAAAATTAAAAGGGGATTACAAAAAATATTTAAGTCATATAATTAAATTTAATAAGGAACAATACATTTTTGATAGCGTAAAAATGGGCCATGTTTGTGTAGGACCTCAGGCTGTTTCAGTATTTTTATTGCATTACTTTCAATTGTCCTTTTCACTCGGGTGTTTATTTTCTTTATTATTACTTGGAAAATATTTATTTTTTTACTACAATTTAGTTTTTAAACAATATGTAATATATATATTCGTATATAAACGAATCTCAAGTAATTTCCATAATTAATCTATTGGAACTTTAAGATATTTAACGTCCTGTAACTAACATCATGGTCAAGCGACTGCCTTCTGAAACAGGCCGACTGTTATATGTTACTAGTTTTATGTTAGCTTGAGTAAAAATCTTTATATAAAAATCCACTGACACCTTATTCTTTAAATAAAATTAATTTATTTTATTTTACTTTATCACTTACTTTAATTCAGTAAACGAATCATATCGTGAAGTAACAAAATAATTTACTAATTTGATGAGCTGTTTTTCGAATAGTAAAAAGTGTAAAGTAATATTAAGATGCTAACCCTTTTGCTTGCTTTGCTTTTTGACAATCGCATGTCGAATGCTTTCACTTAAACTCTTGAATCAAGTGCTATTTTATATTTTTCCACACATGGCATTATATATTCAAGGAACCATTCTTCTGTCAATAAGAGCTATAGCTAAAAACATCGAATAACAAAAAAATATATATTTAATGCGAAGCAGCCGTTTTCCATGGCCTCCTTGAGCGCCAAAAAGCGTTAAGAGACCCTTTGTAAAATCCCTCAATGTATTTTTTTATTATTTTTCTTTGTCTCGAGCCTTCTGAAGTACTCGTCTGTTAAAATAAAATATTTGACCCGTGAAATAATTGCAGCAGTAATTTTTAGCCCTCATTTAGCAACGTTTTATTATTGCAGGAGACAAAAAAATAATTGGCCATTCGTTAATTTGAGATAATTATTAGACGGTCCGCTTTATGAAACGGCACGTGTAAAAAATGAAATGGGAAGTAAAGAAAGGAAGCTAATTAATTATGGATGCAATAACAGTAGACACTAAAAAATAAGGAAAGCTGCTGTTTACTTTGGAGATCAAAGCTAACAGGCAAGGATCTTAATACTAAAATTAACATTCATTAGAAAACAATCTATCATCATAAACTCTAGGTAATAACGAAAGAGAAACGCGTCATTTCGAGTAATAAGTATATAAATTCTTTGTATAATTTACCTACCCAGGTAAGTGCAGAAGTCCCGCAGTTCCCGATATTAATTAATATAGGTAACCAAAGGATTTAGGTCCATACTTACCGTACATAACTTAGCACTATGACTGATTGTCTGAAAAGCAAAAGAAAAACAAGAAAGAAAAGTTTTTTTTTTATTAATGTTTATTTATACAAAGATTACCGTATCATCTATATATGGTATTATGGTATTGTAGGACTATAAGTATAACTCATATAAATATTTGTATTATATCGATAACTATTTAGTGACGTTTTCAATCAAAAATAAAACATTACGGTAAGAAACAGTATCAGACATTTGTCAAAGAACAATTCTACATATATTTATTATGACTCTATCTATGATTTATAGTCTGAACTATGATCTCAAAAAGTAAGTATGACAAAAAGCTCACTTAAGCTAACAGCTACCCTTGATAGATGTCAGCACTTGGACTTTGCTTATGTATTTCTAAAACTTACTTGACTGAAAATAGCAAATAACTTCACAATACTCAATAGATGGTGTTATAAGCAATTATTTCAGAATATCGTATGAAGACGTATCGTATTTTCAACTGTTCCCATAGAATTTTATTTTAGTTAGAATTTAACTGTCTGAATTTTGAAATTTAATTGAAGAATTTAATTGTTGAAATTTTACTGAATTTTGATCTTTAAACAATTAAATTAAAAAAATATTTAAATTTATGTTTATATTAAACCAGCCTTAACTTATTTTTCTATGCTCTATACTACAAATTAATAAAATTGAAAAGTCTGTTTGTAATGACAAAATAATAGGTTATTTTCATGCTTTATTATTTGCAATCGTGCAAATAATCGTGTTGATTATTTAAACAGGTTTTTAGGCACCTGTGTGCACAATCTTTTAACCTTATTTCGATACAATTATATCGCAGCATGTCGTATCATGTGGTTTCATTCTACAGATTATCATGCCACCATAGCCCGCGAGTTACATAGGTCGCAGGAGTAGCCCCTCTCCTTCAGAGTCCAGGGCGGGAGACAGTCCATCAGTTTCATCTGCGCGGATACAAAGTTGGTTGCGTCGTTCTGATTGACTGGGATTTAGTTATTAGCAATTCTTGCTGAAGATAAAGAGAGACAAACACAAACCGATTTATTATAGTAAAAACAGTTCTGGGTACTTGTGGAGAACACGAGAGACACTCAGTGTGAGTCAAGACGCGCGTGCTTCCTCCTTTGCCCACGCGCCCAGCCCATTCTGCACCCCTTCTTTCAATTAGTTTGGCTGTCATATGCGAAGACGTGGCGCGGTCTAATTGTATCGAAAAAGTAAAATAATATGAATTCTAAACACATTAAAATATGGATAAAAAGAATAACATCAGGTCCTTGGGCGGTGTTTTTGATGAGATGTCAACCTGGTCACAGCCCCCAGGTTTAGAACAACTAGGCCGAATCTTTCCCAATTATCTTGATCCCCAATGTGCCTGTGCCTGTGCACCTTGCCGGCCGGGCCTGCAGGAGTCGTACCTGCGCCCTCAGGAAGCCGCCATCTAGGAACCTTGTCCACCGGCGACCTTTTGGGCCGCCCTGCCGTACATAGACTATAATGCCGTTAACCCACATCAGGTCCATATTTAGTTTTTAATTCCACCTTAATCAGAAAAAAAGGCAACGAAGCACAAATTAAGTACATCTCACACCAGGCACATAATTTACATAAAACAGTCACCACACTTAGAAGAACTTTTTCCGAGGTATATTCCCCAATTGATTTTGATTCTGACGATTCCAAGCGTGATAAAAATTATTACCCGTCTGCGTCAAGAGTAAAGAAGTGGCATGTAGTTACCAAAGACAATCAACATCCCAAACTCTAACAAAAGAAAACAAATTCAAAAAAAAGCTTACGTTCTGTTACATCAACACAAGTTACGACTAAAAATATTCCAAATTTTACTAACACTCTTCCTTGTGTATTTCGGAGAAGCTCATTAAATTGTAGTCAGTTAACGCTATTGTAATCAAAACGTAAAAGATATTCCACTTCTTTACGTCAGCGAAAAATTGATGCTAAACACAAAATAATAATTGAACATACTGTTAAAATGCCATGCAGTGATAAATGCCTCAAGAAATGCAATTTAAAAATTACACCAAGAAGAGCGAGAACACATTAATGAAATGTATTGGAACATGATTTGACAAGAGCAGCATTCATTCGTCGACTCAAATACGTCAGTAGCAGTTCCTAAAAGGAAGTATACCACCGAACCCAAAAAGAGTTTTTAAATTTAAAAAACATGATGATACTCGGATTCGGACTCGTACTATGTACAAAGAAACGATAGGATCTTGTGCAGTAATATAACAAATTCTACAGATGGTAAGCGAGGAAAACACCAAAAAACAGTTGCCTATGATCTGAATTTACTTTGCCAGCAGGATAAATCATTCAATCCTTCAGAACCTCATTATAGACGTAAACATGCTCCTTTGCGTCATAGAAACTAAGGAAGCGATATCAATATAGCCCAAATAGACATTTTTATGAAACTTATCCCAACCAAAGAGTGACGTGCGAACTATACAGGCAGCATATAAAAACCATGAATATATCCTTTACTCGGCTAGGCAATGAAGAATGTGAGGCTTGCGAGACGTATATAACTTGCATAACAAGCAACCTCAATGATGATGCCAATAATCACCACAATCATGATGCCAATCATCAAACTACTGAAGACTGTACTATTTGTGTAGAGTCGGCTAAGCACCATGTGAAATATAGGAAAGCAATGGAGTTGTATGAACTGCGTAAGAATATACCTCATAATGAATCTCAGATATTTGTCAGTTCAGACCTAGAAAAGATTATTATGTTACCTAGGATGGGTTCCTTTAAATCGGTAATTTTCTGTCAGCGGTTCATTGCGTTCAATCAAACATTTACACCAGTTGGTAAAATAACCAACGAATGCAAAGCTCTGGCTGTTAATTGGCACGATTCCTATGCAGTACGAAAGCAGGAGCACATTTTATTTTTTCTTATTGGCTAACCGAGATTTTAAGGGAATTAACATTTGGTCAGATAATTGCAGCTCCCAGAACAAAAGCTAGCTGTTATTTTCATTCTTCATACACATAATACATATAAATCAAATCAAATCAAATTATGGACCCAGAAAGAAAAGCTAAATCTTATAGCCAAGCTATCTAATATTATTAACTCTACATAATCTTATATTCTGGCACAAGTTACCTGTTATGAACAATTAAGTAAGTCGGATAAAAAATATGTAGTGCCATTTAAAAAAAACTATGTTAATTAGAGATAGTAATTTTTAGAACTTTGTTTGTTTTCTATTTTTTATTTGATATGTTTTTAAAACATATTTTATTTTTAATGTCTTTATAACAATCCAGAAGACTGTTTAATGTAACTTAATTATTATGTGACTGATTTGAAAAAAAGCTGTGCTTAAATAATATAATTATTAATTTAGATTTATTAAAGCTACATTGTGCCTGATGATTGACATACCTTTTGTTTTTTTTTTACTAAGTACTACAATAATATTATTTTATTAAGCATTATACAGTGTTACAGTGTTAACTTAATTTTTATTAAAAGTAGAAAAAAAATGTCAATTTCCTTTAATATATACTTTATTTTAACTTACCTGTAAACATACTATTAATAGGATTACCCTAAAACTTTACATCGTAAATACTTTACTATAACGCATTTACCCGTCGAGGTTTTGTATTTAACTGCATTTAATACATGTATTCTAAATATGATTTCAATCAAAAAACCAATATTAATGGATAATACTTATAATATTAGTCTAAAACGTGGCAAACTTAGCATAAATGTTTTTTAATCGTCATCAAATCGCAAAAAATATTACAACAATTACAAGCTATAACATGATTATGTGCTAAAACGGCATTTTTGTTATGTAATGATCTATAAATTTACAATAAAAAAGTATGTAGGTAATAGTTACGAAGACATACAAGACAAAGACGCCGCTAAGCTACCCATAACGTCGTTTTAGTGTAGTATTCAATAGCATAACATTGCAATATAACCTGATTATAACGCCAACATAGATTTTTAGGATTATAACATAAAGTCATTTAATTCGACTATACTACGAGTATCATTTGATATTCATTTGATTTCAAAATACCTATCTTGCCACATCACAATATCTCTAATAAGTGAAATGGACATCAAGTGGCATGATTTTCAATTTTATTTTCTCAAAATGTGCATTTGTCAGAAAACGGCATTATAGTTTGTGGACGGCAGCGCCGCGATCCTGACGGTTAGACCAGATTTCACCAGCCGTGGTCACAGGCAATTCAAATGTATGTACTTAATACCTAGCGCGTTAATTTCGGTAAACATCATTATAATTATTAGTCATTTTTTCCTTCTTTCCTTAATGAAATTATGAATGAAATATTTTGCAAAAAAATGTATACTACACAAACACACCTTTTTTAAATAAATAAAAGAAGATAGTTATTCAGATTCTGATGTACCGATTAGTACAGCAAAGTAGAGAGTAGCGAGACGGTCCATGGAGTATTTCAACTTTAATCGAGTTACGGACAACATTATGCTAGCATCGAGCTAGCTCCTAGCACTCCACAATTGGATCCTTGATAGGATTATCTACGGCTCTTTGCTAAATTAAGGGCCTCCCGACGTTTGGAATGCTTCAATAACTGGCAATGGTCTGTAGAACTGGTTATGAAGGTATAGGTACAGTAACATACCTGATTTGAATGCATGAGTGCACTGTTTGTGATCCCCTAGCTAATACTAGTTACCTACTTGAATTTATTTTTTGTGTGCCATAATATGCGTTTTAAAACCTGAATATAAATAATAGCAAAGACTGTGTATCATTAGCTGCTAAACCAATAATCTAATTATTTCGAAATGTTAGACATAGCAGCCTATAATTAAAAAAAAAACACGTAAAGGATAGCGGCAGGTCCCCATACATAATTTTATTTGAAGTGAAAATGTGTAATCGTAGTCCTTGTTGCAGCGTTTAAAATTCAAAGATGCCTAAATCACTTGAAAATTTATTCTTAACCATTCTCATAACAAAATTACTAACGAAAGAAGTCTAGGAAAAAGATATCAGATTTTGAATATTACGAGATTAAGTAGCACCATCATGAAGCAAAAAACAAAGAGAAGGTATTGTAATTAGATTTCCCTAAGAAACAACGCGTAATAATTTGCGGGGTGAGTGGGTGTTAAGCTCCGCCCACTTCCCTTTTTTCCATCTTCCAAATAATAGCAAAACTACTCGCATCGTTCTATATCGATGTTGCTATTTAGTTTTAGCTATTTAACAGTAAGTGTTGGATGTAAGGGACGTACTCATTCTCGAACTAGTGAGTTTTTTTTAAGATTAATTTTCTGATACATCTTGGTACTTACTTTTATTGCAAAAATCTTTTCCATATTATAATAATGGCTATTGCTCGTGTGAGAATAAAAAAGTTTATTGTAAATTACGAATGACGATTAAAATTTCTTATTTATTATTTTATCTATGTTTATGTGTACGACATCTTATTATCTTATTGTCACCCCACTACGGGGAAAAAGAGTGATATGATTTGCACCCATAGTTAAGAACATTTAATATTTTTGAGCGGGAACAAATAATAAACAAATTATTATAATTAATGTAATTTTATTTACAAATGAAATAAAATTGAAATATTTTAGTGCAAATGAGGCATCTGAACGCACTTTTGAACGCCACTCTTAGAAAAGAAACAAAACCTTTAGGACTGAATGCAAAATAAATTTCAGTATTATCTGACTAAACTTTACGTCTTTTTATATATTTAGTTAAAATTACACAAAGTTTAGTTATCTAGTGACAAATAACTATATTTCAAAAAAACACAAAACTATTTTACTGAATTAAGTTTTAGGTTATGTGTTGTATCTTTTTGTAGGCGGTTGAAAGTTAATCAGGTTATTTTCCATAATTCACCAATGAATCTGTGTAAGACATCCCTTTCTAAAAGCATGAAATAAAGACAAACAGTAAATAACACTGAAAGATGTGACCTAGTTTGTAACAAAACGTAGTCTAAAAGTAAGGCGATAGTAAAAAATTCCCAAAGCAAGGACCAGAATGAGTCTGACTAGTCTAAATTCTCTCGGGAACTGACCAACCGTTACTCACCGCAAATATATATACTTAGGTAGTTTCTGAATGCCACAGTGCACTGCTTTTAAGAGAATTATATATACGAGTAGATCTTGAACACACACATAGTAACAAAATGGTATTGGTTTAAATTAGGATTGCTTTTTTAAATATTATAGAACGCGATTGCAAGGGTGTTCGTTGGGAGAGACTTATATTCAGTGTAAATTGCAACACTTTAGCCTTTCTTAGAAAAACTATTAATGTCGTAAGATACACATTTAATAATAACTTCACACAGTTTTACGATGAAATGAAATATATCTGTACCATGTCTCTAGTCTGTAATTTTTAAGATTGTGATGCAAAATTAGATCATTATGATTGTGCAAAAAGAACGATGACTTTATAAAAGAACATACTTTAACCATTTTCAATTTACGAGTACTACACCGGTCCTTGTAGGTTTTAAATCACATTTTCGATTACGTTGTAAGCTCATAGGTATACAAGCCTAAACCGAAAATGCGCTCATGTGGTCCTCTGCAAACAAATTGCAATGTATGTAAACAAAGGCTGGTGTAGCTCGGGGCATGCCACACCACCGTGATTTTCGTCAATCGCCTGAAACAAAGGGACGGGGTGAATATTAAAGGGCCGCCGACACTCAAGCGAGTTTTTCATCAGGCGACGAGACACCAGTGAGCCGCTTTCAAACCTTTCTTTTGAGATCCCACGCAAGATTAGGCACTAGTTCTTATGGTATAACATCAGTGTTGTATTTATTACATGTCGATAATTAATGTAATCGGCATATTATTTTAAATGGTCAATAACATATTAGACAATCAAGTATTATCCCCAGTGTCATCTCCAAATGACAATTACTAAAATAAAGTTTAGATTTTACAAGCGAATCCTTTTAATGATATAACTATTGATGCTTATTATAAATTGCTTTATTTCGAGAACATAGATCTCTAATCACTCTACTCGTCAATTAGAAGCGCTATGTAGTTTAGTCGATCGTCTTCTATTCGAATATAATTCTCAGTATTCTGCTCTATCTACTTAAACTATACTTAATCATATTTTAGAGTTCTACTACCACTCCAAAATTTTTGATGAATTATCAACATATAACTTATCGATTCAGAAAATGGCTGCCTCATCCCTAGCTCGTTATTGCACGTCATCAGTAGTGCAGCTCGCAACGCCATTCGACACCGCGATGATTCAGCATTCTTAATCCAAAAGCCTTTTACGATTCCTCTTTCATTCTCAACAAGTGAATTCGAATCCGTTCCCACGCAGTTTTAGTGATTTCATGAAACTATACAAGGTGTTGATCACTTATTCATTCAAATGTTTAATGTTATACTTATGTATATACTTTTCTGTCATATCCTGCCTGTCCCCGGATGTCGTCAACCCAACGTTTTGAAGGGAGCTTGGTCTGGTGGCAAACCATGGTCTCCATTCGAGGACCATCCATGATTTTGGGAGAGGCCTATGTACAGAAGTTTACCAGAAAGAGCTGAGCAAGAAGAAGAATAAGAAGATGTATGTAACAAGTTTCAGTTAGAACTTAAAATGCTGCTTCATACTATTGATTTCAGTATTAATGAGAGAAATGGTAGGATTAATCCAATCAGGAGAGGGATTAGTCAGAGAGACATTAATGAAATGCAATAATGGGTTAGAGTATAGGTACTGGTTAAATGAATGTATAATTAATAAGTTGAAATAAATGCGAATGCTGAAGTCAGTACCCACAAAGTTGACATCAGCCATATTTCCATACTTGTCTTTCATACTTCATAGTATAAATGTATCAGTGGATTTGTTTGTTTGATACCCTTTTACGTCTAAACCACTAAACCGATTTTAAAAATTCTTTCAACAATGGAAAACCTACATTATCAGAGAGTAACAGAGCCTACTTTTTATTCCGATAATCGACACACGGGCGTAGTCGCGGGCAAAAGCTAGTGTACAATAAAATTGAATGCATTTTTCATTGTCTATCGACTCATATTATTACGATAAGAAATCAAATTGCTATTACTCACAGAAACTAGTCATGTGGTACCCTAAGTTTTTTTTCAGTAAAAACGGATTGATCGTGGGCTTTTTTAGTGTTCTACTTTTTTAATTAAACGAATCGCGATTGCGATTTCCTGATCAAAAGCAAGTCAAGTTACAATTCATCATCATCATCAACAGCCTTTAATAATCCACTGCTGGACATAAGCCTCTCCTTAGAAAGGAGGTTTGGGCCTACTATACCACGCTGGCCAGACGGGTCGGTATAGAGTTATAGATAGGAGGAGATAGGTTTGTGTCAAGTTTTCCTTCTCTCTGCAGTGCTGTTGTTCTGCGTAGTTTTTTCCCTTAGTCGGCTCTTACGACACCCACGGGATGAATAGGGGTGGTGACACTCTGTATTCTTAATCCGTCACCACACGGACCTCTTAATCCGTCACCATACGGAACGGACAATTATTAATCTATAAATAGTAATGGTATAACTCTTGATGACTGAGTCGTGTTATTTCAAAGTTTAGAACTTACAATATTTTACAACTTTTATATAGGTATGTGTGTCGAATTCACTAAGAGCGTTTTTAACCAAAGGACGGTAATGCAGGGAAAATTGAACTCTTTTTTTTCGCTACGTCCAACCAAGGAACACAGTCATAACAACTACTAGGTATTGTTTGTTCCTTGTTTATGAATTGTGTAGTTAGTAGTAGGTACACTAAATCAAAAACTCCAAATGATTAAATTAAAATTAAAATGACAAACAAATATTATATAAAATAATATGATAAAGCCATCATTATTATCCGATTTTATTAGAAACCAAAATGTCATGGGCTGTTCTTACAGTTTAAGAAGGAAATACACATCTTAAATGCAAAGCTTAGAGTTTTGTAGGAACGTCGAGGAACTTAATCGAAATTCCTTTTCCACCAAAAGCTCCAATGTAAATGCAATAGAGATTTTATGGGATCTCAGGGTAAAAGCTTAAGACAATGGCATTTCAAGCAAAAAAGAAAATCTTTGTAATCATGCAATAAATATTGGGGATCAGCGGCAATGATTTTTCATAAAACAAAAGTACCAAAAAATACATAATCTACTTGATAGGTAAAATACATTTAAGATGCTTAATTCTCGCAAGATTTGTCAGTAACAGTCTACCTAAACTTATAATACAAAATGTATTTGTAGCTTGGTGTGGTGTCATGTTGTGTAAGCAAAATTATATGAATATACTTCTCTGAACCTAGTTTAATACACGATAGCTTAATACGTAGTGCTAATTACTAAGTTTTCATCTATATTTATACTAATAAAATCAGTGCTTAGAACACATTACGATATATCGGTCGATCGTATTGATAGTCGGATAGAGATTTCTACGAATTTGTAGTTGCAACGTAATAAGAAATGAACGTTTTTCTTTATTAGAGAAAGTATTTAAATAATTGATTATTTTAAAAGCCGTACTGTATTCATTGTTTTCAAATTGACCGGCAAAAAATTAGAAAAAAACTGATTTGTAACGTATTGTTAATAAATGACATACATAACATTTAAAGTCAAGAAGATAACAAAAACACACGATAAAATGTTGTAGTTAAGACTAGTAGTAATGGTGTAGCAGCTAAAATAAATTGGGACCATCCTCTCGTGGTAACCTGGTTAAGTACTTTGGAAAGTTGTAGACCGTCCGGCCAATTTAAGTTGAAGTTTAAGTTGTGACTAACTCTAGATAAATTCTTTTTCTTCAAACTGTTGGATTTAAAAATCTTAATAGTAACTTTACATTATATTAGGTGTTAAAGTATGAAATTGCCGATTTGTACTGAAATATTGAAACTAGTTTTTTTTCTAAGATGTAACACTATCTATACATTGCTGCCATCTGCCATCATCTAAACTTTTCTTTCGGGCACTGTTGTGGCGTTGACCTGCGGCCAGCCATTGCATTTTTCGCTTACAGTTATCTTAAACAATCCTCTTTTCGTCACATGTCACAATTCGAGCCAATATTCCTTCACTTCGGTACCGATTCAACAAAGCAACACAAGTTTCAACACGTGTTGAAACTTGTGTTGCCTTGTTGAATCGGTTTTTTCTGCAGATAAGTCAAATCATCAGGCACCTATTTTTCATATTGTTTTATTTTATTGATTTGAAGCAATTGAGTAAACATTGTAGGTAGGATAACGTTAAACCATGCCGCTAATTCCTGGGTAGTTTGACTGGAATCGGCTTAAACCATCTCCTTCTATTCAGCGTTATTCACCTGTGTGGGCGGTCTTCTACGCAGTTCGTTCTTCAACTCGAAGTTACCATTACGAAATCATTTAAACCAAAAACACACGGTGCGTTCATTAGCAGTCTCCTTTCCAAACGCAGCATTGATATTGCGAACCATTTCTGCCACGTTAGTTCCGCTTCGGAACTCATATTCAAAAATGACTCGGATTTTCGAATTATCTATCTTTCACGTCCAAGCTGAATGAAAAAAACAATTGAAAGTCGAAAATAGAATGTTGTAAGTTTTTAAAAAGAAGAATCTCATAGCTTACACCATGAAGGTTTTATATCAATTGAAAGTATATATTACTATACAACGCCAATTTCATACTTTAACCCCTATTATATACACAAGGGTGGTACAAAATTATTTTTTAATATTTTTATTTGGCCACCTCGTGAATTTGTTACATGTAAAAAATCATAGTAGTAGTCATAAAAAATTCATAGTAAAAAATTTCAGCAAGATAGCTCAAGTAAAAAGAGGTACTCAATCGAGTGTTGTTTTTGAACTTTTTGTCTTAAACGCTTACATTACTTTTTGTTACAGGACAGTTTCGTGTGTTAAACTAGTAAATATATTTTACAATAAACTATTAATAAGTTTTATAGACAAATTTAATCAGTTTTGATACCGTTTTAGTAGACTGTGAAGTGTATCAGTGTAATAAAATGAGTTCATATACTCGAAAAAAAAGACGACTTTTCTACTTGGGGTACGAGATATTGAGCTAGGAGTACCTAAACTTTCTGCAGGAACGGGGGAACAAATATTTAATACTGTTGACACAATGCAACAGTGGAATGTTACAAATAAAGTCCAGGCCATGAGTTTTGACACTACTGACTCTAACACCGGTGCCAAAATGGGAGCTTGCACTCTTTTTGAAGCCGGACGTGATCTTTTGTGCGTGAAGCGTCACGTAGCATTTGTGAAATAGTTGCATTTCCCTTGTTTTCTGACAAGCTGTCTGATAATAACAAACAAACCATGGTTAAAAAAAAAAATTCTAATGGCGCTAATCGTTCAATACTAGGTAATTCTGTTAAGCTTGCCTCAGAGGTTACATTGGAAGCTTTTACAACATAAGGAACGTTGTTAATGATACACCGGAGAGAAGTGTTAAACTATTTGAAGATTACAACACAATGAGTAAGAAAAGCAATTTTTACTTCACATGGTTGAACAAAGCAGAAAAATCGTTTCTACTTAAACATCTAAAAGCAGTTAACAAACATAGTTTTGAAAGATTGGGACTTATATTATGTTAAGTATTGCTTTGTTACCTAATTTTGGTCACATTTAAATACTTTGTATACTTCTTTGATTAAAATACTTGTAATATTAATAAACCTTTAATTACGTGTTTTACTTAAAATTCTGAACTTTTTGTCAGAAACTTCTAATTCGATGAGCACCCCCTTGTATATAAGATAGGGTCATTAAAATTTGCACACGTAATAGGAATGGAAGATAACAAATCAAGGGGGTGGCGACATCTACACTCGGTTCCATAAAATACGGGTCAGTCACAAAAATTGAAATACCCCAGAACTGTAAAAGTTAGATCAATGAAATAAAAGACAGAATAAAGACTTTTTAGTTGCGCTTCTAATAGCATATTATTTAAACTGGTTGATGAAAAAAACTTCATTAGAAAAACAAAATTTAAAAAAATGACTTAAAAAAGTTTGTTCATTTCATTATAGATGCTTTCCATTTCTATTCTGTCACAAAAAAAAATATCGTGAACGTCTTCCACGAGCATAATTATTATTCTGTGAGGTGAAGCATGGCAGTCACGCTAGAGGAATGTACCAGAATCCTAACTTTTTTGGAACTTGGGCGGAGCCAGCGTGAAACAGCCAGAAACATACCGCCAGAATTGTACAAGACTACCTTGAAGAGGTCGGTATCGAACTCATGCAGTGGCCAGCGCGAAGCCCGGACTTAAACCCCATCGAGCACGCCTGGGACGAGCTTCAGAGATGCGTGAAAGGTCGAAACCCCCCACCAATCACGCTTCCCGAGATCAAACAAGCACTGGTGGAGGAATGGGAAGGTATTCCTCAGCACCGGCTCCGAAATTTGGTGTACAGCATGCCTAATCGCCTGGAAGCTGTCAGAAGAGCTCGTGGAGGCAATACAAAGTATTAAATGAAGAAAGTGATAAAAACAGCAAAAAAACAATCATAAAAAATATAATCTTAAGAAAAATATGACTACTTTAGTTTTTTTTTTTATTTAGAGATAAGTTAAAAGTTAGAGAGTTTAGATTTAAGTTTTATTTTATTTTTTATCTGTATAATTAAATTCTCAATTGAACAGTCTTCGTTCATTAGGATGGCATACGTAGTTCGGGAGATATTCGGGTTTATGTGACTGACCCGTTATTTTTGGAACCGAGTTTATATTTGAATATTTTTTTTAATTTATTTTTTTACTATATGGGCCTGGACCACCCTAAATTGAATGTATAATTGTGTGACTGTATGTCAACACACACCTGTATACTAGAAGGGGTTTCAGCAGAGGAGTATTATACACACACCAACAAATTAAAATTTTATAGTTCACAAGTCTCACTTACATAATACCAGGAAAGCTTTTACCAGTTGGGCATTTGGAAATTAAAGAAGAACAAGTTATTGGTAGTACCTATTTAGTTTTCCAAACCTTTCAAACTAGACTGCTCTGCATAAAACCCTGAAGTTTCCTTTAATCGATTATGTCCTATCTTAAAAAATTAGAATAGATACTTCGAATTTGTTTCAATCACTGATATGATAATCGTAATGAGTTGAGAATGATTTCGATATTTTTTCAATTTCAAACAAATACACTTTGTACAAAATTATTGTTTTATTGTAACTAAACTACGACATGGTACATATTAAGGTGAACTGAAGTGCACATTTACGTGAAACAAAGTCATGCACCCTATGCAATTACAGCCCTCGTACTAATTACATATCAACAAAAATCTTAATAAATATAGGCATCAATCAAGGCAGTACTCGTTGGTAGGAGGCCAATGAAAAATGGCGATTGCCATTAAAATGTAAACGCACAATGGCAGCACGCGACGCTACGTAATTACAACGTTTAACTTGCATCAATCATCTGACGGATTTCTGTTTCGTTTTATTACTTTCTGTATAACTATTTAATGTATGTTGAACCACTTATGTATTTTTGGTGCAATATTACTTTAAATTATCCATTTTTATTTGGTGGTCGTATTGCTCGTCGTTTAAAGTTTTTTAATTAACTTATAGTAATTTACGATAAGGTTTGCAGTTTATGTACATTAGCATAGAAATAACAAAATAACTCATATCAAAGTGTGACGAACGTAGTTTAGTAGTAAACTTAAATAGAAGTAGGTTTTTCCCGCGGCTCCGCCAGCGTAAATGTTGGTTATCGCGGTAAAAAATATGTAGTAAGTAAGTAGCCTATATTTTTTATCAAAAATCAAAGTAGGTATATTCATACCAAATTTCATCTAAATCGGTTGAGCGGTTATTTATTCCCCATACAAACTTCGACCCCCCTTTTCATCCCCTTAAAGCATGATTTCTGGGATAAAAACTACCCTATGTTCTTTCCGGGACTCGGACGATCTCTGTACCAAATTTCGGTTTAGCGGTTTATGCGTGAAGATGTAACAGACAGACAGACAAACAAACTTTCGCATTTATAATATTAGTAGGATAGTAGTAGTAGTAGGATTAACTATTTTATTCCAGTTCTAGGAATGTAACGTAACATTTTATTCATTTTATCACCTAATTTCTTACTGAGGTACAGACGTGAAGCAAAGGTAATTCTACCAGGTACCTACGGTTGGGGAGATCTAGAATGCACATCGTGTTTTATTTGAAATTGTCGGAGTCGGCATGCATTCATAAAATTAGTATGCGGTACAAATATTTTTCTTACTGTCAATACTGCAAAATCTTTATACAAATTAATCCTTACGACAATCATGAGCCTTGGTTTTTTTATATGTTATGATATCAAGTTAATTGAAATACAAAAAGTTTTATTTGTTTTATCTGCGATTGCTTTTGATAATGCCAATACATTATTTAATACATTATACTTCCTATTACTCTAAATAAATGTAAAGTTAAGATACCTCAATTAAACAATCCTCTTCTGCTATACTCATACTTACGCTTGTATCCACTCTTCATTCGTAATCCAATCCGTACTCATTTGAAACGCTCTCTTTTTTTGTATTATTAATATGTAGGTTTATGTATAAACGAAGTTTTCTCTATTATTAATATGTAGGTTTATGTATGTATGTTTAGGTAATGTTAATCTAGGTAAGTATTTATGTATGTGTATGTATTTGGTAAGTATGTGTATGTATATTTTTGCACTGTTTCTGTCTAACTTCTCAATAATTTTCTTTTACTTTACATATCATTGTCTACTGCACCTAGTTACACATTTCAGTACCAGCCTAAGGTAGACTGGAACAAAATGCCTGTGGCATTAACTCCCCATTGTACAACTCATACTTGTGCATAAAGAATAAAAATAAAAATAATACGGGACAAGGATATTGCTGTCAACGGGCTGCTATACAACAAACGGTTTGAAATAAATCGGATTTAATTTCACAAGTACCATTGACTGTTTTATCTTACATAATATCCTTCCTTATGTCTTTATTCTTCAAACACAATTCAACCAGTATCCCAGTCGGTATTAATGTACCGTAAAGCACACCCGAACTTGGTTGTAAGTTATTCAACAGTGTGTGTACGAGAGAGACATGTCTATGTTCGACAGAAGTCCTAGCGGAGTCGTATCGTGCCCATGAATTATGAGTACAACGCGTAGACGTAACTTGGTTATAGTGTATGCGTTGTTAATATTAATTGTGTAAAAAGACAATTCTGAAATTGAGTTCGACGTTTCTGGTTTTAGTTTGGTAGAGTTAATAATATATTTTTAAAGTCAGATATGTCGTTACAGCCTAATTTATGATAAATCCCTACTTCCATACTTATTTTATAAATATGAAAGTGAGTTTGCTTGTTTTTCACGCTTTCACACCTAAACCACTAAACCGATTTTTAAAATTCTTTCACCAATCATCATCAACAGCCTATACTAGTCCACTGCTGGACATAGGCCTCTCCTTAGAAAGGAGGTTTTGGCCTACTCTTTCACCAATGGAAAGCTACATTATCAGCAAGTAACATAGGCTCCCTTTTACTGTGATAACGGACATACAAGCGGGCGGAGAAGCAGGCAAAAGCTAGTTCAAGACAAATATTGCACTAATTGTTTAATGGACCATTTTCAATATTGAAGTAAAAAGCACGTGAATGCAAGTCATTAACATTAACACGTGTTTCAGGTAACCGCTTTATTACTGTTATTTATCCTCGTTTGTACATGCATTGCAGTCACGTTCCAGCGTGCAACGTGTACGTATTGAAACCACACGTGTTACTGTCAGACAAGCGATTTGCGGATAGAGCAGACGGTACGCTACGCTCTGTTCTTTTCAAGTTTCTATTATACGGTGACTGTATCTAGCGCCGTAACTAACCGCTAGTTTTTCTTTTTCAATGGATAGCGTAAGCCTAGTATTTGCTGGATATCATGCAAGATCGTTATTTCCCATTTCTATAGGTATCAATGTGAGAACTAGTTACTGTTGTGTTGTTACTGTGTAGGACATCTTCTTTTTTTTTAGATTCCAATTAGACAAAAGCATGACTCAGGTAATTTTTGTACTTCACCAACAGCCTTTAATAGTCCACTGCTGGACATAAGCCTCTCCTTAGAAAGGAGGTTTTGGCCTACTATACCACGCTGGCCAGATGGGTTGGTATAGGGTTTGTGTCAAGTTTTCCTTCTCTCTGCAGTGCTGTTGTCCTGCGTAGTTTTTTCCCTTAGTCGGCTCTTACGACACCCACGGGATTTTTGTACTTGAAAGCACTTAACTTTGAAAGAACACAAATGGGGTTGCTTGACCGGAATGATACCACGGCCTCACAGAAAACCTTGGTTAAGTTATTTTTTCTTTGCTTTCACGGAGTAAGTGAGGTTACCGGAGCCTAAACCAACACCCTCCAAATCAGGCCGTCCGCTCGTTTGTCCCCCTATACCATATAAAAACTTAAACTCACCAAATTAAAAGAACCTATTAATCACACAAACTCTAAACATTTAATATCTTTATTCTTAGCAGCTCTTAAATACATCCACAACAAATGGTAATCTTCTGGACCATAAATAATTTCAGCATCTCTGTGTATACCTACTATGGCCGAACCTCCGCACAAGCTTCACCGCTAATTTGTTAGCACCCTGCCACCTCACAAAGCAACCTCTTTTAATATTATTCCCACAAAGTGCCCTTTCAAAGTAAACGCTACAATATACTAATTGTGGTAATTTAAAAGCTTGAAAACTGGATGCCAACCGACGAGACTTTTACTTTTGTCCAAGTTAAGATCGTTGAAAAGCTAAAAAATTGCTTTTTTACGAGTTTTTCACTTAAACAGGTATTATTTTTCCGCTTCACAAAAAGAAAAGGATCTTACTGTTATTTGTTTAAAAGGAGTAGACTTATATTTAGTGTATTGTCATTAAATCAGTATCAGTAGGAGACTAGAGAAATAGAAGAAACTCTCCAATCAAAGTTTTTTTTTTTATAAAACATAATTCCTTTATTTGCTTTTGGAGAGCACCACATGCTGACGTATAAAACTGATGATGAAGACCACAGATAGCTACCAGAACCACAAAGACACGTGAGAAGTATTTTACATGTTGCAATTACATTACTGTAGCATGGTGGCTAAGTAATTTGTTGTCGTAACAATGCGTATTTGAACAAACAAGAGAATTGTTCCACAGTTAGCGTTCAAACTTCGGAAAAAAACAATATTTAGTAAAAGGTGTTAAACAGTTGACATTAGACTATCTGCCCTAGATGAAGTTAAAAAATAAAATAAAGAATTTAAAAATAGAAAAGACCGACGTCGCGTACCCGTAAGTCCGTCACATGTTTGGAGGTGCTACTATATTAGGACTGATCTTTATCACGAATAATTTTATAACATCTTTTTAATAAAAATGACTGTCAATTGCATAGATTATATTATAACCAATACTAAAGTATATTTCATTATTATTTAGGAATTAATAATAACTAATAATATGCGCATCTCGATTTTAAAAAGTTCTAAAGTCTTAACTGAAAACAGTCTTTCAGAAATAAACACTTTAACATCAGCACAAAGCACAAATCCTTTACAAAACCAGGTTAGCTACAACGCTTCTTAGAAACAAAAACTAAGACAAAAGCGACAAGTGAAAAATCGTTTCTATGTATTTAGTCTTTTGTTTCGTAACAAGTATCTTCCGAAGTAGCTATTATTTACTCCAGTGACTAAAGAGTCGCCAACAAGGTCTTTTTTTCAACTACTATCCGAGGGGTCGAGTGAGCAACTCCATTATGTTCAACTCCTATTTTATGTCAAGTTATACCACTTTAAAGTACTGGAGTGCTATGAACCCTGATGCAAAATACAGTAACTGGTATACGAAATAAACATGATATAATTAAAACTGATGTTGTGTACCCGCATTCAAACATACCGCATAGAGAAACTTATAGTTTCTATATTGCAAGTTCTATCTCGCCGCGTGTCTTATGCAAATCTAAGGCAAAGTTTGTTCAACTGTATTTCGTAGTGCAATGGCTATATAGGGATACAAAATCAATTATATTATAAACTGGCAAGGCATTTTAAGTTTTTATATTGAACGCTAATTACTATCTTCAATATGGATTTTTAGACCTATAGTTGCAGTAATTTTAAATCCCATAGGTACCCAAGCAAACTAGCTGCCTATGACTATATATATAGAATTCAGTTTTCAATTAAAGTACTAAAATGTATCGCTATCGAGGGGCGTTTTTGTTATTTAATGTTTACACTTGGTTTACTGAAATATAGAAATAAACTCAATATGATCGATACATTTATAAATATATAGAAAATTTGAGTATGGAAGCCATGGAATATAATTATGACTATTATGAGTATTGCTAAACTGATAAAAAGTTGCACATTTTTTTTTTTGACGAAAATGGACTCCCGCATTAGGAATACATCATGTGTCACGGGGGCCTTAACAAACATACATGAAACATGAAACAAAGAACACCCAGACTCAGAACAATGATTTGTGGATCACACAAAGTGGCTTCCCATGTGGGGATCGGACCTAGTAAGCGTTTGAAAAATTTACTCTTACGATATTTCAACAGTCCGTTACATAATGCACTTAAACTCCTGGATTAAAACAACTTTGTATTGTACGAACAATTTTCATTAGGCAAAGGCTTGCAGTAAGGCATATAATCGTGTCTATAAATGTACATCGCACGTACCTATATATTTTATTTTATGTTGATACAAATTGCCATAGTTAGGATAACTATCACTAGCAATGTTTTCTACCGAATTCTGTGTTTCCAAATGATTTATTACAATACGTATTAAAACAAAAAGCTCACAGTGTTTGTGGAACACTGCGACATTAATACTCAATACATGTGCAACAAATTATTTAAAATAGGTAGGTATATGCAGGATATGCTGAACTCTCTAGAATCATGGTTGTTTTAATATAGTTTTAAGATTGAGTCTCCAGTATAAAACGTTAACCTAAACTACCGCTAGCGAAGATAACTGGCCATCAACAGATTAACGACGTTTTCATAGTATAGTATCAATTCAAAGTATCAATCGACATGAATTTATGACGCGATATCCCGTTTATTGCAACACTGGCCGTTGCGAACCAATAAAATTGTCTTGTTTTATGTTAAAACTTTATGAGCAATATTTTATAAAAATAAATAAATACGCCTGGGAATAGCATTTTACTCTCACATAAATTGTTTAAATAGTCTACGGGTTTATTGCATGGGGTCTGGTTAGCAGAATTCAAAATCGATACTACAATAACGCTACTGGCTTATGAATTGACTAGGATATAACGTATACATAAATTTATATAAGTTAAAACACAAATAATTTCATAAAATTATATATTTATTAAGCATAGCTTTATTTTAATACGAATACCTTTTGTTCGCATTCAAGCGCTCACGAGTACCATTTGCTAAAGGTGCGAGTGAGATATGTATATCGGAAGGTCAATTCTCGTTATAAAAGTTCGGTCACAAATCAGTTCAAATAGTTATTCAGTTCCAATCAACTCTCGATCTCACAACCGTCATTTCACATAGGCTGAAAAGTCCCGGGCCTAACACATAGTCGGCGCTAGTGTTATTGCAGTCACCTTTTTTTCAGTTCCTACCCTTAAAAAGACAGCTGGTAGAATTTCATGATATTCTATTCATTAGTTTGTGAGTTATTGTGCTAAGAGTGACGCTACTTTTGTTATTTTCAAAACAACTCAAAAACAATTTCGTGTTTTAATTTTACACTGCTTCTCGATGGGATAAAATACCGTTCAAGCGAAGCAATGGCTCGAAAAGTGTGATGGGGACTCCGCTCCATCAGAAACAACAATAAAACGTTGGTTTGTTGACTTCAAACGTGGTCGTAGAGACACCGATGATGCAGGACACAGTGGACGTCCAAATGGTAACACCAGAAAACATAAAAAAATCCACAAAATCGTTTTGAATGATCGAAAAGTGAGTTAGCTGACATCGTAAAGATATCAAAAGAACGTGTTGGCTTTATATTGCATGAGCATTTGACTATGAGAAAGTTCTGTTCAAAGTGGGTGCCGCGTTTACTCACTGTTGACCAAAAACGAGAACGTGTTGATGATTCTGAGCAGTGTTTGGCCATGTTTGTAACAAACCGGAATTTTTGCGTCGATATGTGACAATGGATGAAACATGGATCCATCACTTCACTCCGGAATCAAAACGATCGTCATCTGAGTGGACAGCAAGGTTATGGCCTCGGTATTTTGGAATGTGCGTGGTGTAATATTCATCGACTATCTTGAGAAAGGAAATACCATTAACAGTGAATATTATATACCGTTATTGGAGCGTTTGAAGGCCGAAATTGCAAAGAAACGACCGCATATGGCAAAGAAAAATTTTTTGTTTCATCAAGACAAGGCACCGTGTCACAAGTCAATCAAAACAATGGCAAAACTACATGAATTGAACTTCGAATTGCTCCCACATCCACCGTACTCGCCAAATTTGGCTCCCAGCGACTATTGGCTGTTCGCAGACCTGAAAAAAATTCTCGCCGGTAAGAAATTTCGCACGAATGAAGAGGTTATCGCTGAAACTGAGGCCTATTTTGAGGCAAAAGATAAATCGTTCTACAAAAGTGGTATTGAAATGTTAGAGCGGCGCTGAAATGATTGCGTTGCTCTTGATGGAGACTACGTTGATGATTAAAGCTAATTTTGAACCAAAAAAACTGTGTTTTCTTTGTTAGGCCAGGGACTTTTCAGCCCATGTGTTAAAAAGATATTTTCGTAGTAAAGTAATAAACATACTGTTGTAACATAAAAGTTGACTGTAATGTGATTATATCGTTTGAATTGAATCGATCATCTGCTAGTACTTTACGAAAATACCTTTTATGACGGTAGTGAGATCGAGAGTTGATCGGAACTGATTTTTTTTGCTTCCTCCTCGTGGTGAAACTGGGTAGCCGAACTAATTTGTCCACCAGGAATAATTTTTCCAGATGGTTAAATTATCTTTGATGACGGAAAATACAGACAAGCATAAAATGAATAATATTATAAAACAGAACTTAATTTTGTAATTTAAATTTGTTTAACTTCAATGTCAAGAAAATGTCTAATACTTATTTCGTTATAGAATAATTGTAACTGGCAGATCATAATAAATTGTTCTCTATCATATATTCCTTCCGCGCTGAGAAGTCATGTCATTTTAATCCAATTTCAGTAATGTTGACAGCAAACGCGCTATTGTAAACTGACGTTATCTTGTTTAACTATGCATGCCAGCTTTCGACTGTATTATTGGTACGATGACTTGATTGACGCCATATGACGATGTGTCCTTCAGCCATTAATGTTCAAAATATTTATTAGGTAAACTATTTTACTTTCTGCCCCTCTCTGGGTTTCTCCCATTTAATGGACTCCCACCCGGAGTCAAATCTGCAGGTAATTAAGGAAGAACTGAACATAGTCACAAACTGATACTTTAAATTTTCCTATTTTTGTAAGCGGCTGCATGTTTATGTTATAAATTAAGAAAGGGCAAACTTTGCCCATTTTTATAAGTACTAAATTTGGAATACAGCAGCACATCTTGAACTAATACTGTGCCTATTTTATTATCCATGTTATAATATAATAAAATTGCAAGAGAAGCAAAATAATATAATATATTAGAGACCATTCAATACAACCAAAACAGGAAACTTTGGCAATATAATACAAATGACAAATTATTTTTATCAGCACTGTACTCAATTGAATATGACAATTATAACAAGAGTCCATTATTCGAGAAGTTTGACCATCTGGAAAAAATATTCTTGTTGGACAAATTAATTTGACTACCCAATTTCACCGGAGATGTTTAGGAAGCGAATTTTCTGACCTAACATTATTACAAGAATTGGCCTTCAGGGCTATACGAACCAAAACCGTACGGATTTCGTGAGATTAATCCTTTCGCTACACTTTCAAACATATTCAAACAAGTAGAACTCCTGCTCATCAAGGATTTTAATTTTTTAGTTAAAACAAATTCACTCCAGTCAAGGTTCGCTACACCATACATAGAGTTGTTATAATATTGATCCTGATAATATCACTGGCATCATCTTTAATGACACTGTTTTGCCAGGTCAAGGATCTCGGTCTGCACATCGATGCGACTCTGAACTGGCAAACTCATGTAACTAGTGTCAGTCAGAGGGTTACGAATATTTTACGAGGATTCTATCGCCTTAAAAATTTCCTTCCAATAAATGCTATGCTTGTGCAGAGTTTAATTTTTCCACTTTTCGACTATGGTGATGTGTGTTATCTCAACTTGAATGCAGATCTGCTCAATAAATTAGACCGACTTCTCAACAATTGCTTTCGATTCATTTTCAACCTTCGAAAGTACGATCACATATCCGCTTACCGTACGCAACTGTCATGGTTACCTACAACACAACGCCGCAGTTCGAGGACTCTGACTGTGTTACACTCTCTTCTCCACTCACCTAACTCACCTACCTACTTTAAATCCCACTTCCAATATCTCTGCTCTAATCATGACAGAACTCTTCGTTCTTCCAACAATCTTCTCCTTCTTTGTCCTTCACATAATTCCAGTATGGTCCATTCTTCCTTCCCTGTTCAAGCTGTAACTCTTTGGAACACACTCCCACTAGAAATCAGGATGTCCACTAACCGATACACTTTTAAGCTTAAAGTACGGAAGCTCTATAGATACTTGTTGACGGAGTCATCAGAATAACACCTTAAGAGTATATTTATTATCTTCGTATTATATATTATTTGTCATTTATTATGATATTTATATGTATAAACTATATGTATGTATATCTAGTACTTATATATCTGTACTTATATTTTTTCTTTTCTCCCATTGTGACATGGCTTAATTCAGTCTCACTTTTACCTGTCCCAAATATACACCTGCCACACACAGCTTTGCAACACCCAAAGGTTCGACTGGAAGAAAATGCCTGAGGTATTAAGTCCGCCTTATGCAATATGTTTGCAGGAAGACTCAATAAATAAATAAATATTAAATAACAGCTTACAGAGCCACCCGAACAGTTTTAGCCCGTTACCGGTCAGGGTGATTGATAAAACCCTACCCTGGTCTGCCTATACAACAGGAGATCTAACGCACCGGAACAGGTAAACTGTTAAAATTATCACACAGCCTGTATTACTTGCGCAGCTACAATACTAAATAATAAACTTAAACCAAAAAAAAAAATATATATATATGTTTTAGGCTCCTTTTTGTCTGTCAGCTTTTTTAATTTCGTGTTCTCATAGATTTATAATTGAAATATTTATAGAATGTGTATTTCTATTGTGGATGGAACAGGAAATAATCGAAATAAATATTCATTAAAACTTAGTAAAGCTCTAATCCGAAGAACGCATGCATATGTAATATTTAGATGTCTTTATCAATCACATACAACAATAGGCTGATTGGTCTGAAACTTACCAAAAAGCAGTGTTGGATTATGCACGTGAGGTTAAGCTCAATGAGTTAAGTTTAATTGAAGTTGGTGTATACAGAACCGCACCACTCAAACGTTTGGCCACTGAGTTAATACGCTGTGGAACCCTACATATACACCTAACAAACAATAGATACGTGTGCCTAGTTGAATGTTAGTCAAGAAAAATTCATGATGATGAATGAGGATGATTTATTTAGGTTCAGAAAAATTAGCTTTAGAATTGTTCACACGTGAACTGTCTAGTCATTTTCGGCTTAAAGTCTTGCTAATAGTTGCGTGTGTGGGATCGTTCATTTCCCTGTAGTATGGTTGACTTGAATGATGGCTGTCGCGGGCGTCAAGCTTATAAATAAGTGCCACTTGTTGTAAGACTATACATGTTTATCGCCCCTCCACGCAAATAATGTCACAACTCAAAGAATGTAGGCGTTTAAAATTTATACTACTTTAATATTTAACTTTTCAGTTCTCAATTTTTAAAAATAATAAAACTGAAAGTTCCTTTTACCTTGATTACTTGATTTTTGAGTTGTGACATTAAAGTATTTGAGCGGAGGTGTGATGTTGCCCTCACATAAAATTTCCAATTGTAAGTAATATAACCAAAAAATGTTTAAAATAAAAGGGAGTCATAGGAGTTTCTTGCCTGTTCTTCTCCGTTGAAAATTCGAAAAGTCAGGTATGTTGAAATTTACATTGTTAAATAATTGACAATTTGTTATATGCAATGGTAAATATAAACACACCAATTTACACAATACACGATATAGCCAAGGTACACACAACTCCATATATAAGCGAGGATACAAAAAGCTTGGAGGTTTTCTTCGATATTTCCAATTCATCAGAAACTATACGTCAATTCAAGGGACCGATGTGGGTAAGATGTTCTCAATTCCGTAAAGTGGAAGTCGAATGTGATACCTACCTATTCATTTTTTTGTGGAAATGCCGACTCCAGAACGTTGATAACATTTATGGCAATTCATTAAGCGATTAAAATTTATAACAAAATGTTTTGATACAAAATTCAGTATTAAGATTAAACGAACGTAATTAGATGCTAAGGAAATTTAATATTTTCAATCAAAAAACAAGTACCTTCAATTATAGATTAACAACACGTTTTTTTTTGCAAGTATAGTTTTCCCAGCTTTTTTACTGCTTCTTATCATAGACTGATCACCGCCACTTGATGATGCTCGGAAGAGTTCTTTAATTTTTACTTTTTTTTTTATTGTTTAGTTTATATTGCATTCAATAATTATATGACCGAATTACATTGTTTCCAAAACTGAAGTTTTGCAAATATATAAAACAATAAGGTGCCATTAAATATCAAATTCTACAATAATTTAAGTAATGATAGAAAAACCGTATCCAACATGACTTTACTCCTAAATTATACTATTTAATATACATATCATGTTTATTAGAAAAAAAGTTTTCGAATAACATCCAAAACTGTATGGAAATGAATTATATGTGAGTACATGTAAAGGCGTGTGAATCTTTACTCGACACTATCGTACTACGCGAGATCAAATTAACACTCGCGATAAAGGCTTTTGCCAAGCTAGCTGTTACACCACGAAGCAAGAGGAATTCCTTTGTGCCACGACACAAAGAACAAGTCAGCTTTATTGAAAGTGCTCTTAGATAAATGGCTGCCTTTATAATTTTCTTACAGACTCCTTTGAACTGTTTCGTATACAATTACTTCATACAAATTAGTTGTTTAAGTTAATACGTATAATGGTATTAGTATATCTATACTAATATTTAAGTACACGATTTTTTAAATTAAATTTATATAAAGGCTGCACTAGTGTTGCTCCTGTGTCGCGGAGCGGGGAACTTTACGAACGTACTTGACATGGACAATATCGACACCCAAACTCAGAACAACAATTTGAGGAACACAAAAAGTGTTTACCTTATGTGGTGATTGAACCCACGACACTCAGCGCAGTTAAAAGCGGCGAGGTGACTTAAACCACTACGCCATTGATGCAGTCAAAGTAGTAGTAGAAGTAGTATTGTTTATTAGCTAAGCGCCTCTCACCAATCGGATTTGAACAAGCTTCTTCGAATTCCACTATTACAAGTAAAGTTTTATGCCAATTTAATATCGCGCTACAACCCTTACCAGCTGAACTACTATATAATAAAATACTATTTGGTTGTTCATATGGCTACTCCTGTTTATACTAATCACATATTTTATTTACAATTCCAAATTTGAATCACGCAATTTAGTTTAACATTTTCACTAGCAACTAGGTACTGGACTCACTACAATAGTATTCCATATCATTAAATATGCATTCAAATTGTAAAGGTAGTATATTCCACAAAATAAAAAAGAACAGTTTACAAAAAAAAACTAGGATATTTGAGTGTATGGTAATAAAAGCGTTGAAATACCTATGAGGTAAAAAATAAGGAAGTAAATTTAATGGTTTATGTGAATCAGAGCCAGGTACTTAGAATGTAATAAATGCAATATTAGTTCATACTGACAGTTTATTTCAAAATTCTTTTTACCTCTTCATACTAAAGATGAAGACATCACCACTAAAGTCCCTTCTTTATCCAACAGTATTCACGACTTCGAAAAATACTTAATCTCGAACACTCTTGGGAGGCCGACGAACGATTGAATGAATTTCGCTATTCATAGCTGCCTTAATCAAAAAAGTTATGATTAGTCCAAACATTTTACTGGCTGGACACAGATCATAACTCTTATATCAGGATATCTTAATTAGTACTTGCACACGATCCAGAGGAGTACGATGGTCGCATGCGTTTATGTTATTAGTCGTTGATTACGTTAAACATTTATCGGAAACCAGATTTAAGCAAACAGTTTATTATGCGGTACCTCGCTGGAAATTGCATGGCACCAGTCAAACACGGACGCACGCTTCTGCGAGATTCACGTATTAATTTGTGCCCATATTTAAATTTCGGTGTGTTATTTTTTAACATGTTTACGTGAAAAAATTATAATAAATTTAAATTATTAAACATTTTAAGGCGCGGTATGAATTAGAGAACGAGTATAATTCTATCAATAAGAATGAATTCATAAATGCTTTCAAGTAAACGTTTAGTTGTTGTACGAAGACGTTTATATATAATAGGAATAAATTAAATTTATTATATTACAGAGACACAAAAACTACTGGTATGTATAAACCATAAGTTTGATTTACTAGTAGATAAACAGCCTCCACCTCACAGCAACACCAAAATCGGACAGGCATTCCGATTTTGGTGTTGCTGTGAGGAGGAGGCTGTGCGATTTTACCAGGCCTTGTGACGGACACATTGAAATCACAGCACCAACTCGATGACAAACAGTCGACAAAACATAAATTACTTTAGACGCTATAAATGTCGATTTTTGTGTTGCATACACATTTATTTTGTTTACATCACTATTTACAATAGAATAAAATCCTTTTAATCTGTATATTAAAAATTATTTACTCAAAATGAAATAGTAACGAACGCTCACGTCTTTTAGCACCGAAGAGGTAGACAGAGTTGACTAAACGTCCCTATTTTACCGATTATAGTTTTATTTTATTTTATTTTTACATATTTTGACTAAGGTGTAGAGTTTGTGAAGTTAGGGCGTGTAGAGTTAGAAGCTTGACTCTAGATGAGATCTGATAACTTTTTCACTGTGATATGGGCTCGTCTTGGCAACATTTTACATGAAAATGTTTTTGATGGAATAATTATTATATCCAGACACAGAACAAATGATCAGTCTATATAAGACTTCTGGCTCAGCAGTTAGGATTGCTAACCATTAGACCAAATAATCAAAAGAGAAATACTCATATTGTCTTATAGAATTAAAAAAATTACAAACTCTGTCACAAACGTTTTTATTTAATTTGGATTGTTGTTGTATGTACCCCACAATCTATCAACCCACGTAATCCTGCAATGCGGGGGATTGGCCATACAACGGGTTAATATTATACCTGATACAAAAACGTTCCTGGAAGCCTGCGAACGCCCTACCACCCACACGCATAAAGGTCGTGAGTCTAAATGCGGCAACCAGAGCCCACCACAAAACATTATTTAAATAGTTTCTATAAACGTAAAGTTACAATTTACATAATTTAATGCAGAACACAATGCCGTTAATAAGTAAAAATATACTAAATAAAACAAGATTCTTTTTGACTGGAAACTATTGGAGACTAAAGTTTTTCAAACCGATTTCATTCATCCTCCTCTAGGTCACAAACACTTGCTATGATTTAACTGCTAGTAAAAAGTGTAAAGTGTAAAACTTAGATCTTACTGCGATATTATCTAATCGATAGTACCAGTGAAGGCTGTAATTTTCGACAGGCCTAGAGTCTAAAGTGTTAGAATAGACTATATTCGCACCAGAAGGTTGAGAAAAGAGATGGACATTAGTGGTTCACTGTTTCTGGATTAACGTAATCGAGGTGCTTATCTTTGATTATTTTCCAGCTTTTTCTGTATCCCTCAACGTAATCTAAATATGACTAGACTATACTTATAACTAGGATATTCTAATACATTAGGTTTACGATTAACAACATTATCATAACAAAAATGTTAACGAGTGTTCAGTATCCAAAAATAAACAATTTATTCTCACTAGATGTTAAATGTTCTGAAACATTTTTTTTCATACTTACGTTTACCTTACTATAAAAATAGACACGTGGGATAGTTAGACACAGCGAACATCAAAGGAAAACATTTCGTCGTAGATAAAGAAATATTGTGATAATGTGTAAATTTCCGCGAGGAAACCCACGAATAAAAACTAAAAATTGAAGCGTAAAGTCATTTCAGTATTAATGTAGAGTCAGACTTTACAGCAGTAATGAATATGTGTAATACACTTTATGATCGAAGTATAAACTACTTGGACGGATTACACATAATAACACTCTAAAGTACTGGGCTTACTTACGGTCATTTTAAGCGCAATCAAGCTTTTACTATACGTTTAAAACCTTATTATACATTCAAATTCACACAATATATCTTGCCCGTCGTAACTAAGTTAATATTATTTAGGTATGTCAATATATACCATACCTTAATCTATTAAGGTATGGTTTACATTTATATATTTATAGCTATAGAATAAACATGATGTGGAAAAAATTATTAGACTCAGATAATACAATAGATAGAATATCTGCAAGCATCATCCATCGTGGTGTCCGATTCAATTAACAAATTAACTTTGTCAGCCGTCTACTGTCCACCAAGACACACCATCAAAAATACTGAGTTTGCTGATTATTTCCGTTCTTTGGGGCCGAGATTTGTCGCTGGAGGTGATTACAACGCCAAACACACGTACTGGGGTTCAAGGCTGATACTACCTCGCGGTCGTGAACTACTTAGATGCGTCCAAATGAACAACATGTATGTTCTCTCATCAGGCCATCCCACATACTGGCCAACAGATCCCAAGAAAATACCAGATGTCATCGACTTTTGCGTAATTAAGGGAATAGCCAAAAATTATCTGTCCTGCCAAAGCTGTTTGGACTTATCATCGGATCACTCACCAATTATTATTAACCTTTCTACCACCTTAACAGCGGAGGAACCTAGGTGCAATCTACACAATCGTAGAACAAACTGGTCACTATTCCGGCACTTAATTGATACAGCATTGGTTGAACCAGCTAGACTAAAGACTGAGGATGACATAATTTATGCAGTCGAACATTTTACAAGGTCTCTGCAAGATGCTGCTTGGGATTCCACACCATTAGCAGGAAAAACTGGGGAAGATTTGCCCATAGCCCATCACCTTCTAGAGTTGGTAGCACAAAAGAGAAGACTGAGGAAACGGTGGCAACTATCACAATGCCCACAAGCGAAAAAGCTGTTTAATCATGCCATCAGGAAACTCAAGAATGCAACCACTCGAGATCGTAATTTGGCCTTTCAATTGCATCTGAGCGGTCTGGATGCCTCCGCATCATCAGACTACTCGCTGTGGAAAGCTACAAAGAAAATTAGAAGACCTACTAATGTCTCCCCAGCCTTGCGTGCACAGGACGGGAGATGGGCTCGTACTGATGCCGAAAAAGCAAACACTTTCTCTGTCCACCTACAATCCGTTTTCAAACCCCATCCAAATGAAGGTACCTCCGAACAAGAAAGAGAGGTATCTAACTACTTGGCGGAGGAAGACTCAAGCGCAGAAATAGTTGACGACATGCCCAATTTCAATAAAAATGAAGTGGTACGGGCTATAAAACAGATTGACTCAAAGAAGGCCCCCGGTTTCGACCTCATCACTAGTAGGCTGCTGGCCGAACTGCCAGACTCTGGAATGACTATGCTCACGTCCATTTATAACAGCATGACAAGACTCAGATTTTTCCCTCCACAGTGGAAAGTAGCCAAAATAATAATGATCCCTAAGCCCGACAAGGCTTTGGAAGATCCTAAATCCTACAGACCTATCAGTCTACTACCGATTCCTTCGAAGGTTTACGAGTCGCTCCTATTAACTCGCATGCTACCAATAATTAAAACAAAACATCTGGTTCCAGACCATCAGTTTGGATTTCGTCATAAGCATGCTACTATCGAACAAATTCACAGACTTACAGTCGAAATACATAAAGCGTATGAAGCCAAAAAATACTGTACAGCCGTCTTTTTGGACATCTCGCAGGCCTTCGATCGGGTCTGGCACCAGGGTTTGCTTTACAAAATTAAAAAATCCATGCCCCATCACCTGTTTTGTATGATCAAAGCTTTCATAACTAATCGTCACTTTATGGTTCAGTGTGGAAACGAGATGACAAGCCTTTGCCCCATCCTAGCGGGGGTTCCACAGGGAAGTGTAATTGGTCCGATCCTCTACCTGCTCTACACCTCGGATTTACCCACCAGTGAAAAAATTACAACAGGTACTTTTGCTGACGACACAGCCATTTTGGCCACCCATAGTCAGCCAGAAATCGCAGCCAAACTACTACAAGAAGGTTTGAATAACATAGCCGACTGGCTAAAAAGGTGGCGGATCAAAGCTAATGAAAGCAAGTCGGTCAACGTTACCTTCACCCTGCGAAGAGAGCACTGTCCACCAGTGACGTTGAATGACGTAGAAGTCCCTCGGGCAGATCACGTGCGGTATCTTGGACTGTACCTCGATAAACGTCTTACCTGGAAGAAACACATTCTTACCAAGAGAAAACAGCTTGGTCTACAGCTGAGAAAACTTTACTGGCTCATTGGTTGTAAATCCCAGTTATCAAGGGAAAACAAACTTCTAGTACGGCATACAACTATGGGGAACAGCCTCACACTCCAACATAGAGATCTTACAACGTTTTCAAAACAAAATGCTGCGCATAGTTACTGGTGCCCCATGGTTTGTGACTAACGAACAACTGCACAACGATCTGAAGATGCCTACAATCAGGGAGGAAATAACTAGACACACTAAGGCATACAGGGACAGAATATCAAACCACCCAAATATATTGGCCCAACCGCTTATGGACAACAGTTTGAAAATCCGTAGGCTAAAGCTCAGAATCCCCCAGGATGTGCTGTGATAAGAGCACATTATAACTAGAACAGGGTACGGCATTGGCCGCATCCCTGCACACGACTTCCAATTTATGCCCAATCTATCGCTTAATGTCCTGATAAAGAGACAGATTGCTGTATTAAAGATGAACAAAAAAAAAAAAAAAAAAAAAAAAGATAATACAATAAAGGCAGTTTTTGCTGAAATTTGTAGGACAGTGTATTTTTGGATTTAATTATGTAACCAATTTAAAGTATAGAGTTTTAAAATATAGAGTGTAAATTCATCATTCATTTCAATCAGAACCGAATCTTTTGTCGTTGACCAGTACAACAAAAACTGTTCTAATATAGACTTTTGTACCATGACAGATCAAAATATACACTGGACCCCTATATCTTTATATAGTCGTTTTTATATAATTTTTAACTTTTTAGTATATCAAAACTATAGCTTTATGCACTTCTACATATATGAATATTAAGTATTCCAAATATGAAATTCTTCTGTGTGCAATATTATTTAATAAGGGGTACAAAGAACTTTCTTCACGTATCCATTTTTTTTTGTAACTGTTTTTTTTTTCCTAATTCATTTTGTTTTTAGAATACACTCTCACTAAACCTGTTTTCAATTTAAAAAAACAAGTTGCAATAGATATTATTGTAACAACGCTAATTGATGATATTTTGAATATTCCTTGCTTACTAGTTAACTATTACTTAAGCATTAAAAGCAGATGACAAGTGAATTGGGGATACGTATTATGGTGGCATGTATTAAATGGATATGATATTATCTATTTTAAAATGTTGTTTAAGTAAAGCTACGTTGACTTTATTGTCCACTCGCTGCACTATCACTTAACAAAATTACTATACTATACTATAATACGACTACTTTATTTGTCCATTTCACTTTTACTTCACTAAATATAAACTAGCCATACGGGGAAACCAGTAGTTTAACATTTAGATACTAACATATGGCTTAAGTGCTTTGGAAAATCATATAATGTACAATAATATACAAAAAAGTATGTAACATAAAGTGAAAATGATGTGAAAAACAAACACCATTATGCTTTGTTGTAAAACACATACAAATGCAAAAATAAATGCTTGCATTAAATGACTATAAAAAGATGAGGGGTAAAGTTACACAGCCATCGCAAACTGTATTTATTTACAAAGGGAACACTGTTAACCAACATCTGCATCAAAAGATAGTCAAGATAGGTAGAAAGGTTAAAATAACAAAGTCCTGTTCAATTTCAAAGTGCAGTCAGCACTAGTACAGATAACTTCAACTTCAATTTATTGTTTCCGAGAATTTCCTTTGATCTCGGTAACGATCTTCGTAAATATACATTTTACATAATGTTCTTATTTTTTATGACAACTATAATAACACACTTATTTTTGTTTCTATATTAGAACAAGTAACTTGACTTGACGGGCCTGTTGGTCTAGTGGTTAGTGACCCTGACTGCTAAGCCGGAGGTCGTGGGTTCGATTCCCACCCAGGACAAATATTGTGTGATGAGCACGGTCATTTGTTCTGTGTCTGGTGTAATTTATCTATAATATGTATGTATTTAAAAATATATAAGTATGTTTATCAGCGGTCTGGTTACCATAGTACAGGCTCTGCCTAGTTTGGGATCAGACGGCCGTGTGTGAGATGTGTGAGATATATAGTATAGTATAGTAACTTATGAAATATTACTTACGAACAAATATGTTAAAGTTAATCAAAAAGATTCCGTTTGATTTCACACAGGTAATCGTTTTAAAAATCTGGATATGCTGCAGATATGCTAGATTTTTATGTTATACGGGTCTAACGATCTAGTAATTAGTGAACAATGTGCCCACCCAGCTGAACGTGAACTCAAGAGATACAAGTTCGGTTGCATAAATATATGGGGAGGGCTTGGATAACCTCACTCACTCGCTGAAAAACAACAAAAGGACTAAGGGTCTAGTGTAAGTTTATTACACATCAACTCGATTAGTAAAGAGTTTAGTTCGGGCCAATCACAACGCCGACCGCGGTCACCGTGACGATCCTCTGCTTAACAGAATATCTCTGTGTTCTATGAAGCCGTGATATCATTTTAGTCGAGCCGGCCCCTATGTTCAAAGCATTGCTTTGCTGCAAATAAATTTAATAGCTTTGTTTTTCAAATTACTTGGCGAAAAAAAAAACATCTGGATCAAATACTTGTTGAGGGAGTGGATAATCTCTTCGGATCTCCGGCTACTCTGAAACACAGGAGCCAGGAGTTTGTGGTGTGGTGAACTAAAAACGACCCCGAATGCCGGTCTCAGGCGCCGTATTCTGAAGAGGACCCGAACCATGTAATTTCAGGTTCCACCTAGATCGACGCCACGCCTACCCAAGCCCTATCCCGGGGGAAGCAGGCTTCCCCTCGCCTATCAATATTTTGCGTCACGATCGCAACCACATCAAAAGTACTAACCTTCCTACTGAAACGTATAATGCATAGTTTCTGAGCCCGTTACTCTAGTTTACAACATCTGTTTTGAGTTTAGCAGCAATTTAAAACGGTCGAAATTCCACCGCCAGGCGATCTCTAGTAATAATAGAACCCTGAAATGATGATTAATTTTAATTATATATTACTTGGTAATTACGCGAACTCCATTACCTGGTGCAGACATTTTTAATTGTGTTTATCGTACGCTTTATTACAAATAAATTAAGTTTTATTTTACTGCTTGGAAGTTATTGCTCTTAAATATTAATTAATTAAATATTCACCTTTTACTGTTACTTTAACTATTTTTTCATTTACGTCTATTGCAATACCGCAGAAAGGCAGTCTAAAATCCACCGGGAAACCCTAAGGGTAGACCTTAGCTGCCATATGCAGCCACACCATCGAGCGCACAGGGACTTGCACTCCACTACAGTATGGAGAGTAGACATTATATACTAACTACATTGTGCCATTGAAAGGCATTCCTAATACTACAAACGCTCTTTCTAAGGATCGGATATTATTATTATTTTAATCTAGAGAACAGTAATAGACTAAACCGTAAGTATAGTATCCATGAGTAGTTATATACAAAAAGAAAGAGCAGGGAATACTTTCTGCCTACCGTATGCTTTTCAATGAGTGAGTAAGATAAACGGAGACTCAGCCTCCCGCCCCACCTACCCCTATGCAATTATATTCGCGGTTTTTGGTTATGCAAACTGCATTAGTAACTTTAAAACCCTAAATAATATGCATATGTAGATGTCTGCATATGTATGTATGCAATAACAAAGTTAGTCATCATTTAATTAGCAATCATTCAAATACTTTGTCATTTACATTATCATTTATGTGTATATATGGCATGTACAGTCACTTACAGTCTAATAACGTAACAATTAGATCTAACATGTATGTCAAGTTGATCTAAAATGTATGTACGTAACATACATTTCATATAATATATTTTATGGATATGGAGGTAGTGTTTATTCGATCGTACCCAGTCCTAAATTGCTTAATGAAACAACTTATACAAATGTTTAAATATTGTTACAAGCTAAATCACAATTATTCTTAGAAAAAGGTAAATGTAGTCAAGAAAAAACTTTTACTGTTACATAAAAAGAAATTGTGATTATTAAAAATATATCAGTGAATTCAAACATCTTTATCTTTAGTAAATACGCTTTTACAAAGCACGAGCAAGCTAAAATTATTACACGTCTGTATTATTACGCCACGTCTACGTCCGTAGCTTCTCGCTCGTAGCTCCTGATGGGACGTAGCAACAGTTGCATTTGGTACGTGCTACGAATAGGCCGCACACGACGACGACGATAAAATTTACGAGTCGCAAATTAAATTCTGAACTATTTTAAATTTTATTGGCTTAAGTTTGAGATTTTATTTCAAATTTTGAGAAATCCTTTGTGACAAAAGTTTTACGACCTGTATCGTGATGACCGAGTGAGCTATGAAAAATATTTCTGTGTTTTGTTACTTCATATTTGCTTACATTAAAGGTAAAAGTATATTTCAACCATTTATTAATTATAATATATTCGTTTTTTAGCAGTTTATAAAAAATATAAATGATTTAATAAACTTTGGAATGAAATGAAAATTTAATATTTAAGTATGACTAAGACTCGATTTGTGGCCTACAATATTTGTTATCGTTTCTTATTTGTATTGTGTTAGATAATACCTTCAACTTGAGGGTGTGTGTAAACTATGTACTTATTTACACAACGGTAACCAAGTACCTACTCTCATGAAGTATGATTATTAAAAATGTATATTTAAGCATCAAAGCTTGAATGACTACTTTTTTTAAATACATAGACTTTTATAAAATTACATTAAATATCTTTAGAACGGATTTACCATACATATATAACATAAAATAACCTTTTGAAACGGAGTTAGCGCTTTTAGTAAACCAACCTTAAGATTATAACCAAATTATTTTTGGTTTTACTAATATCATTTACGAGTATAATGTCATTTATAATTAATGATTAATAGAGTTTATTGACATAACAAATTGCAAGCACATGGAAACAAGTACCTGCCATATTTTTTAAAGATAACAAATCAATCGTTTAATAATCGTTAATCGTTGTTTGAATAGTAAATCACTTTACACTAAATAATAACAGTATTCCTCAAGTATGGAAATTAAAACGGTTATGAGGACATGTACATGGACTCCCGCACTAGGAATTTATCCTATGTCGCGAGGGACTTTACAAACATTCATGAAACAAACACAAAAAAACATCCAAACTCTGAAAAATAATTTCTGAATCACATAAAGTGTTGTCCCATGTAGGGATCGAACCCACGACATTCAGCGCAGTAGGAAGCAAGGCCACCGTAGTCAAAAAAGTCAAAAAACAAGCACACGGCCACCTAGAATATAAGGGGTTATCTTATTGCGTGTGCATTGCAATCCCTTATTGCGATGCGACTAGAACAAGTTTACTTATGGCTACGATGAACAATAAACAGTTACCCTAAGAGCTCTATTTAATCACAGTCTCCTTTAAATTACGACTGCAATCTCGTAGCGATTAAAAGCGGTCATCTCGCTACTTCCCTCTTCGCTGAGTGTTGTGGCTTCGATCCCCACATGGGACAACACTTTGTATGATCTATAATTTGTTGTTACAATTCTGGGTGTTTTTGTGACCGTTTAATGTATGTTTGTAAAGACCCCGCGACGCAGGATATATTCCTAATGCGGGAGTTGTCTTTTTTGAAGAAAAGGAAGAATAGAACTGCCAATGTATAGCCGGGTAACCTCTAATTCGAATCAAAACATCAAGTTCCCTACCTCCTAATTTAAAATATTTTTAACAACTGTACTGATTAGGTTGTGCTTTATTTATATTATTGCCACTAATTTTAAAAGTTGTCAGTATAATTTGGGCATTAGAAAAGTTAAAATAACCTTTTTTTATTTACAGTATGCATATGCCTTCGAATAGTCGGCATATCAGTACCAAATCTAAAACAGCGAGGTGAATCAGCCACCCTTACGTGTGATTACGACCTAGAAGGAGGGAAATTGTATTCAGTAAAATGGTATAGAGACAATGAAGAATTTTACCGATTTATGCCAAGGCTAAGGCCACCGCAGCACGCCCATAAACTGGATGGAGTTAAAGTGGATGTAAGTACTCATAAAGATAAAATAAATTTTGTATACACATATATTTTTATTTTTTATTTACTTTTAAAAAAGTCAACTCCTGCCAATATCCTGTGCCGCGGGGGACTTTACAAGCATACATGAAACGGACACAAAGAACACCCCGACTTAGAACAATTATTTGGCTTCAAAATACACACATCTAGTCCTCGAAACACACTCATGAGTGTTATGAGTAAAAAACTTGGTGCCCGAAATTTCTATATATTATTGGCATAAAGCGTTTTTTACGTAGTGTTCTGTGCCTATCTCTGTATGTGTGATGTTGCAATGCATACACACATTATAACCAGACAGTTTTGATTTACGAAAGTTGATTGGTAACATGCATGTGTGCACAACACTTATAGGTTTTCAGCGTGTCGAACTCGGTCGTAGCAACTATTTGAAAGCGATGCTAAAATTAATCTTAATAGTCATTAGACCTAGTAACAGAATCGTGCGATTAGCGAATTATCCTGTATTATTGATTAAATTATTGATCGTTCTTGGAGAGTGGTGACGTTTCGATCCACAGTGTTGACTTTTTGGTATTTTTGTTTTCATGACAGGATACATATTTTGAGAATTTCGACTGCACGGATGGCGCAGTGGTTTAAGCGGTCGCCATGCCGCTTCCTACTGCGCCGAGTGTTGTGGGTTCGAACCCCACATGGGACGACACTTTGTGTGATCCACAAATTGTTGTTCTAAGTCTGGGTGTTCTTTGTGTCCGTTTTATGTATGTTTGTAAGGTCCCCCGAGACACAGGATATATTCCTAATGCGGGAGTTGTATTATTTAAAAAGAAAAAAAAAAAAAAGTATGTTCCTTCAAATGTCTTTATTTTACGGAAGAAAAGGGGTATAATATGTAATAATAAAAAAGTTATAATTTTTCATAAGATCATTTATTTACACGGTTATTTACAATTAAAACAAACCAAACTTTGAAAATAAAAACATTTAAGTAAAATATTTTCGTAAACCATTTTGATAGCTGATACAATTTTCCTTGATGTTTATAGAGGTTAATAGCTAGCTTAATTTGTTCAGGAAGGAAGAAAAGGAAAATTGAAACTTAACCTCCATATTATCATAAACTAATTTTTAATTATGTTTAGTGTGAGCTCAATTGTTAATGACTCACTAAAAAGACGTTGACGCATGGAGGCCACTAAACCACATACGTTTTCTATAACTTTTAGATAAGGGGATCGCGCTGGCCATTGATAAACTTAATATCCGAATGTTGACGAAACCATTCACTAACAACTAGCACGGTATATCAGACAGTTGTCTCGAACAAAACACTCTCACTAATGTCTTCCACGGGATAAATATTATTCACAGTAGGTAGCAAAACGTCGTTCAAAACCTCGACGTAATTGGGATCTAGTTAGTGTGAAATTATTTGTTTCATATTCACCAACCCGCCGCTTCACTAAACCGCCGCTGAGATTGATTATTAAGTAGCGGCTAGTTAAACAATCTTTTCACTCAACGTCTTACCACGTAGTTCCACGAACTCTCGCTCCGTACCATGGTGGCAATCATGTTACCGAACGAAAGAATTCCCACTCCGATGGCCACCACGAGGCAGCGCCTCTGCTCCACCCACGCCGGGCATTCTGCCAGCGTGTGGAGCGAGTGGCGCGTGGCACTTAGGCGTTGGATCCTTGCGGATCAGACACAGGTAATCTCCGAAGCATCCTTTCCCGGTGATCACCTGCGTCAACCGGTATGAGATAGTTCCGTGATGCCTTTCGAGCTAATCCTTCATATTATTACAAGCCCCTAACATATAAACTATGGATATCTATGAAGCGCATCATCGTGTTATTAGATTATGGAAATGTTTTGAGGTGATTTCCATTTTCGGTGACTAGAATAATTATATAAGTGAGTTACCCTTAAAAACCATTTCTGCGTGGCCATGGAATCTTTCCTGTCGAGTTGAAGTCTGGGTCTCCTACGGCATGTCCCACTTATTGTATCCCGGAGCATTAACACAAACAAGCATAACATATTTTTTTTATTTAGACGACCGGATGGCGTGGTGGTTTGTGTAACGGACTGCTATTCCAAAGCTCGCGGGTTTGATTCCTGCTCAAGTCAAACGTTTGTGTGCATGAACATTTAATGTTTGATTTGGTCCGGGTGTTTCTATGTATAATATGTATGTGTTTAGAAAAAAAAAGTGTATATGTATTTATATCAGTTGTCTAGTACCCATAGTACAAGCTCTGCTTAGTTTGGGACGAGATGGAGTTGTGTGAATGTTTTAGAATATTATTATTAATTATTAACAATAAAACTCACCAGTTCTTATCCCTACCCAGTTGGAAAAATCAACAGCTCGACGAGTTCACCTTCGAGACTTGACCTTGAAATCACGAGGATTATACCGTTGCGAAGTGTCCGAAGAAGCACCTTCATTCCACTCAGCTCAGGCAGAGGCATTTATGGAAGTATATTGTGAGTAAATTCATTTCATATAAATGTTTCTACTTAAGGATGTCATATGAATTTGTAAATATATGTGGAAGGGTCGGGAAAAGACGTTAAATAATTCGTTTACTGTATCATACATATCCTTTCCAACGGGGGCTATCGTCGGACAGTGAACAGCAAAAATTCATAAGAACGCTTTCGTTACATATTTAAACCATGAATTAAATTAATTCATTTTGTAAGGTGGTTTTTGTAAGGTGATTATATTGATGTTTGTTATGTTAAAGTATATTTTATATGTCAAAGAATCTCACATAGTTAATTTAGGTATAGAATAGAATCTATAGTTACTGCATAAAATCTTAATAAATACTAAGAAAAAGAAACCAAGTCTAACCGGCCAAGTGCATGTCTGGCCACGCGTAGTGTAGGGTTCCCTATCCACTTGTGATAATACGTGTACTTAGAAGGGGCTTTATATTTTACCGTCTAACGGCCAATGAGGATTTAAAACAGGCTCACGAGATATAAAAAAACCGAACAGTGAAATCTAGTTACGGCTTACAAATTAATATTTGCTTGAAATAAATTAAGTTCTTTTCTTTTTAACTGTAAGCATTACAAAAAATGTACTTATTTAACTAAAAAGTTTACTTATCTATTTTTGCGTGTCTTATTGTCTAAATAAGCTTCTCTTTAAAAAGGCAAGCATTAAAAATATTTTGAAGTAGCACGGTCGACAATGGTTCAAGTTGCTTCCTTTCGGGAACTCTCAATGGAATGATATATATAATTTGACAACGATAAAGGTTCAATATGAACGCAATCTTCGCAATTATCGGACTCAACAGTATTTTTCTATGTAAATGTTATTGAAAGAAAAATGAGTAGTTATCATTTAAACTCACTAAGACACGGCTTAGTAGTTGAATTAACGTAAAAACGAATTTAGAATATAAGATAATAAGAATCTGAAAATAAAATAGAATAGAATATTATTTATAGTACACAAACAATATATTGCTTAAAATAAATAGGAATACAAACTTGAAGGAAAACGGATACAAATAAATAGAGTAGCCTTATCACTAAGAGCGATCTCTTACAGGTGACCTTTGGATGGGCAAAATAATATGTAGTTTATGACAATAAATGCTATATTTAGAATATTGAGTAGTCTTCTACTTCACTATAATTTCTTCAAACGTACGAATTTAACAGAAATTACAAGCTTGCGCTTGTAATTTCTGTTAAATTCTGTACAACTTTATGGATGCCTAGTTTAATACAACATACTACATACAATTTCTGTTCTTGTGAAGTTTATTTGGGTGTCTTTTACCTTAGGAAATTAAATAGGTTTCTCGACGTGAACTAAAACCTGTCCAAAATTGGCTACGTTTTGCTTTACTTAATAACGTTCATTAAGTATACGGCTTTAATACTGTGCATGTTGAATTAGTATTACTGTACAACTTCTGTATTGATTCTTACACATAAGTTAGTCTATGAGTATAAAAAATACAGTTTAATTGTTTCTTTGAAGCGCTGATCACAAATATTCGAACAAAAAATTTAAAACAAGAAAACAATACTAGTTCCTGAAACAGTTCTACTGTTTCTCCTGTAGATTCGGACTAGACATACTGACCCGATTCTCTTTTAAATTTAAAAACTCTCCTATTCAATAAGCATTCTATGTTAAGACACAAATAACAAGAAGTTTAAGGGTATTCTTTATTTAGCAATAAATGTTGCGTAATGAGCAATAACAAATGTGCCATACGGTTGTATACTTATATTATTGAAATTATTTTTATCTCAACTTCCAAGAACGATCTAATCAATTACCTTCGTAGTCCCACGTGAGAATTCATTTGATTCACTTACCTTAATGATGAAGAGATTTTATATTTGTATACAAGATAGATAAGGTAAGGTACCTACTTAAATTTGAAATTATTTTTTATATCATCCTAAGATTCTGAGATTTTTTTTTAATGTTGCGTGTGTAAAACCCTGGGGTCGTCATCTCACCGGGGTTTACGGTGGGATAGTGTGTCGAAATCGGATCAATTAAGACTACGGTGAGTCATGCTGTATCTAAATAAGAGGACTCTGGAAACAGTTTTTATCAAGACATCCCCTCCTAGCACCTGCACGGGAAAGCGCAGAAACCATGGGCTGACTCCTTAAAACACTATCTCGGAGGACAATTGAGGGCCTTTTTTTTGTACGTGTGGAAACCCCCTCGAGCCGTCACCCCGCCACGTCAGCCGACGCCCCGACGTCCAGCACACGCGGACGTAGCCTCCTCGCGGCCGGTCTTTATGGCGGGTGGAGGGGAAAACCCGTCCCGTCTACCCGCGGCCACACTCAGGGCGGCATGAGACGGTGGTAAGCGCGCCTCCACCGCCCGGTTCGACGGCGACGGATTGGGTCCGAGTGGATGTTATCCGCCGCATGCTTCTGCAAGATGACGTCTTCGCAGAAGGATGCGACCGCGGTGAAACATCTGTTACTACCGGCCATGGAGCGTATGACGGCCGGTAGCGAGAGATCATCCCCGATGACTGCAATGAGAACCCGGCGCTGCGGCGCCCAAGCCGGGCATATTGCCAGCGTGGGCTGAGCCGAGTCCTGACTGCAATCGCAATGGTGACAGGTGGGACTCAATTCCCTCCTAGCGACCGAGTGCAGGTACTTCCCGAAGCAGCCGTGCCCGGAAAGGACTTACGTCAGCCGGAAGGAAAGGGTCCCGTGCTACCGCAGTGCCCACTCGACGATGACCGGCCGGAGCGCCTCCACGGCCACGGCCCATTGACCAGACAACCCCCGTGTACAGCCGTCTTGTAGCGACGCTGGGTCCACCTAGATTTGGCAAAAGTCGCCCAAGGGTAGACGCAGCGCCGACCAGCTTTAGAGCGAATTGTCGGAAGTGCTCGTCGAAGAGCCACCTCCCGTCGAGGATCAGGCGCAGATATTTCATCTGGGCCTGAACCGGTACTAGGACCGAGTTGACCACGATTGGGGCACCGGGAATGGACCACGACGGGGCCCACGGAATAAGAAGGCCTCCGTCTTATACAGGGCCACCCGTAAGCCCAGCGCCTCAATGCGCCCGACCTAGGTACTTTGACACCCATGATAGTGGAGTGCTTCCCTGATGCAGGTGAATGGCAGACTATTGAATGCGTTGGCGATGTCCAAGGACACCGCCAACAGCACGCCGCCACAGCTTACCGCCTCTTCGGTCACGGCCCTCAGGCGCAGCACAGCGCCGACCGTCGAAGGACGATTGAGGGCCTAATTTAACCAAAGCCTTAATGAGGAACACGCTAACAAGAAATGTTTAATGAACAAAGCCGTGTCGAAATGTTTCTACACTGAAAAATGATTTATAATTTTTCATTGTTGTAAAGCAAATGCTATTATTTTACCCAAAGAGACCCACAGTCTATTCACCCATATAGTGATAAAAACATTTTTTTCTATTGCAAATGCACAATGAAAATTAGATATTAATCCGTACATAGTATCGTCGTACATAATATAATAAACAGTTTAAAAGTTTTGCAAAAACAACATATTTGGTACCGGTGTGCGTTTACCCATTATTAATACCCTTACTCTAGTACTACTGATTATATGTTTCTTAGAAAAAGTGTAAAATCAGAACTTCAAATTAGGCGTTATTAAGGTTGATCATTATCTACCTCCATTCAAAACGTGCTTTATATAATAATAAATCAATAACTCTAGAATTTTCTGGATTTTTTTAAATCTTTATGCACAAGTTCGAGTTGTACAATGACGAACTTAATGCCACAGGCATCTAGGCCTAATAGCTTCTATGATAGAATTAGAAGATAGATATTCAACAAAACTAATTGCGATCACAACATTTTGACAGCACTCGCATCGGTTACTTACCTGTGATAGATGTAGGTATCCTCGTAAAAAAAGTTACTTTAACGCTCGTTAGACATGTAAGCTATATCCAACAATACATACAAATTTACTCAACATTATTTTTGCGTACAAAACAAAAGAAAAACGTAGTGCTTCACAAAGTATTAATCGTCTTAGTTTCCATCGTCTGAGTTACTAGCACTCATCAAAAGAACGACCGGACGGTCTACAACTATAACAAATGGTTAAAAATATTAACTACAAATTACTTTTATTGTAATATTGAATCATCTACATGAGCCTTTCATTTGTATTTTAGATAGGCAATCAAAATTTCAAACAGTTTTTCTACGTCTCACTTTATCTACATGGAACGCTTGAAGGGCAAAGGTCGTTCTATAGAACCTGTCTTATGCCCACGATGCATTGGTTAAAAATTAGTACAATACCACACAGTAGGCATTAAGTGGTATATGGCAGAGGTTCTATTATAATTTATTAAACTTTGTTATTTTTTATAAGTTCCAGTTAAAGTTAAGCCAAACTTTTTGATTTCCTTCGAAACTGAGTTTGTAAACGTCTGTCTGGTAATAAGTATAACTTTAAAGTATATTGCACATTGATAACGACAATTTCCTAAAATCCATCACTGTCATTCCTCTACTTACTTTTTACAAATATTACAGATTTTCCCAGGGAAACTCCACGCATCACAGGCCACGACCATGCATATAAACTCAATGAACCTCTAGATGTTAACTGCTCTTCAGCCAAATCGTTCCCAGCTCCAGACTTACAATGGCTCATAGACGGTCAAAAGGTTTGTAAGATTATTTCCGTTAAGGGACTCTTTCTTAAAGGGTTAAAACAATTACGTGAAGGTAAGGATTCAACATAATTAATAGGTACTTTTCCAGTATGTGTATAAAACATTGTCGGCAGAATGTATGCGTTTAATACGTCTGTGTTAACCCCTTTGGGGATAATAGTGAGTATATGTATATTATAACAGCGATTCACTGCAATGTAGATACTACTAATACTACAAATATGGTGTCAGTGTGGAGTACGATTACGTATTATGATAAGACTATACTATAGGACATACGATACTACAGGACAATATTTATAGACCAGCTCCGCTCCTAGTTGTCCAGTGGCCCTCCACTGGACAACAGGTGGGGTATTCATTATCTGATGGGCTATTTCCGCACGGTAAAGAGGGCGGCCTCATCAGAATTGCACACGGGCGCTCAAACAGCTAGCGGCAGCCCTGAACGCATTGCAAAATAAAGCAATCCTAGCCAGATCAGCCTATGGATGGGTGCCCATTCGTTACACTTAAGAACCTTCCGTGCCTCGGAGAGCATGTTTACACTCGACATCTTCCGTCAACAAGTTGTTTGTATGGTTCCTGGTGTATTTTATTTTGTATTGTTTCATATTAAGTTAGTAGTTGTCTGTCTTAAAGTATTAAAACCTTGTGAGGAAAGACAACAGAATGATTAAAACCGATTAGATGTGTCAAAGCACTATCAGAAAATCTATCTAAAATAGACGTGTTTATGATGATCATAAATTGTTGATTACATATAATTTTCTGTATTCTTTTCAATCTGAAACCAGAAATAAAATTCGGTAAATAAAAATAGTTTCGAACTTCCCTCTTACTCTAATCAGTTACATGTTTTCATTCATAGGCAACACTCTAATGAATATTACCTCCATATATTAGATATTGAGAATATCTTAACGAACTTTTCGTAAACTACGTTGATTTCATCGAGGTTTGTAAAAAAAATATGTGCAGATAACTCAGTAAAAATGAACACACAGCAATATAAACAGCTCAAACACGATATATTATCGCTTCTCATCGCCTTACACTGCTTTTTCCTTATACCTGCATCTTTCGGCACAAGGAAATATATCTACTTTTTCAGGTGCAGTAATGATGTTATTTTGATACGTAGGAACGATACAATATCTATAATAAGCTTTTCTGTGCGTTTCCATTGTAATAAGTTGATTTTATCACTCACTATTTTTAACTTTCATTAACTTTGTAAACCAAACACTTGACATCTAACTCCTGTAATATGACGTCACAGAATAAGTGCGTCAAAATGGCCGCGTTTCAATCGCCCGAAAATGGTAAATTTAAAAAAGATCAATGGTTTATATTTCGGGTGTGTTATATTTATTTTTGGTCATGTAATAACTAGTAGAAACGTTTAAAAAATTAAAAAAGACATGCATATTCCCTGACAGATATGATTTCCTTTTTAGATCACTGACAGATCATGGCTAATTGTATATGGAGCGATGCCCGCACCACAAGGACTGTTGGTATCTACCCTTGGATTAAGAGCGCCTACAAATCATCGCATGAAACTTAAATGCGTCGCCACTATAGGAACGCATCGACGGGAGAGAACTGCTTCTATTGGTAAACTATTTTATCTTTAAGTATCAAAATGAGTAATGATAAACGTATGCTGCGTCCCTTCTTGAGATCCTACCTAGACTACGCTCGCGTTTAAATCATTATATTTTTTACATTCAACCTTCTTTTCAATAATAGTAGCCTCTAAATTTATCTTTATAACATGAGCTATCTGCAGGGGGAAAATCCCTTATGGGCGGGGGCCCTGAAGGCCAGCAACGTCGCGATACTGCGACGACCGCAGCGAGTGCTGGCCATCAGGATCATAAGGGGGTACCGCACGATCTCCTTTGAGGCGGCGAGTCTCCTGGCCGGAGCTCCACCGTGGGACCTGGAGGCGAGAGCCCTTGCGGCTCTGTATCAGTGGCGCAAGGAGCGCGGGAGTTGGGTCGGTGCCCCGAGATTCGAGAAATCGATGACCGGAAAGCCCAACTCCGCCAAGTCATCATAGGGGAGTGGAGGGAACGACTCGGGCAACCGAGCGCCGGGCACGCAGTCATCGCGGCGGTAAGACCCGTTATGGAGGATTGGCTCGAGAGGCGTCACGGGACCCTCTCATACCGACTGACGCAGGTGATCACTGGGAAAGGATGTTTCGGGGATCACCTGTGTCTGATCCGCAAGGAGCCAACGCCCGAGTGCCACCACTGCGATGGCCAGACCGTGGACACGGCTCTCCACACGCTGGCAGAGTGCGCGGCGTGGGTTGAGCAGAGGCGAGACCTCGTGGCGGCCATCGGAGTGGGAGTTCTCTCGCTCGATAGCCTGATTGCGGCTATCGTGCGGAGCGAGAGTGCGTGGAACTCTGCCGTCTCCTTCTGCGAGCAAGTTATGCTCGCGAAGGAGACGGCGGAGCGGGACCGGGAGAGGTTTAGGACTCTCCCGGCCCGCCAGGCCCGGGAACGGGCCAGGTACTGCAGGCGACTCAGGCGCCGGAGGTCGCAGAACGACCTCCGTCCTCCATAAGCGCAGGCCTGGGGGTGACAGGTGAGGCCATCTGTCACCCTAGCAGAAGCAGGCCGGGGTGGCGGCGAGCGCGTTGCGAAGCGCGCCCGCTTCCAGGGAGCACAGGGAACATGGGGTTCCCACACGGGGGAGGGTCGTCTACTCGTCTGTAGATGACCCGAGGTATGTCGGGGCACCAGGGACTTCCTTTCTAGGGTATACCTGGTTCCCCGGCTATTAGTACCCGAGACGGCGTGCGGTTTTAGTCGGTTCGAGTCCGACATGCCACCGACAGGTCCGAGGGGATTTCCGCACGGAAAAAAAAAAAAAAAAAAAAAAAGGGGGAAAATCCCTTGGAAATCGATAGGTTTCTAACTATTAGGATTAAAGATATTGTACGTTTATTAGTTAATAAAAAATTAACAACCGCTAATTACAGCTTTATATTTTATTTTTAATGTTACAGAAATAAACGCTTCACCTTGGACCGCACCGTTGAGTTTACTACTAATGATAACAGTGAACATTGTTTGTGTTGAGATATTGTGATACTAATATTATTATTCATGTAAATAAAGATCATTTTTTATTCTGCGTAATACTTTACTAACCTACTTCATATATTTAATAAAAAAGGGTCTGTATTTGATTTAAACACCAAACACATTCGGATAACTTGGTCTAATAAATCTTTTTAACAGTGGTTCAAAACCCCCTTCGGAGTCCTCGCTCCGAGCTCTTTAGACCTGGAACAGGCTAATTCGTTAAGTACAAGTAGGTAATTCTTAATTAGAAATTCTTTTTAAATTCTTCTTAAAAAGAAACTCCAATTAGAAATGTGTGGACTATTATTAGGAACTACTTCTAGTTTACTTGTAGCTCTTTCTTCTTATAATCTATTCAAATTTAAGTTATTTCAGAATGATATTTTACGGTGGACCGGAATAGCAGAGAATCTAAAAAAGTAATGCGCTATTCCAAATCATAATCTATCGCTGTACCAAATGCCAACTGCCTAGTTTTGCTGCTGCCTTATTTTTGGAAAATTGATAAAAAACATGTACAATTAATTGGTATTAACCGTCAAACCTGCGCTACTGCTATCGCTGTTACAGCACAAGAATCTATTGAATTTAGCAAGAAAAATATAGCACATATTCCGACTACATTATTGTTTCATCTTATATATAAAATTCTCGTGTCACAATGTTCGTTCCCGTACTCCTCCGAAACGGCTTGACCGATTCTCATGAAATTTTGTGTGCACATCGGGTAGGTCTGAGAATCGGCCAACATCTATTTTTATACCCCTAAATGGTAAGGGTGACCCATCCCTAATTTTGTTTTGTTTTGCAATACAACGTTTGCCGGGTCAACTAGTTATATATATCTAGTTATTAAAATGTATTACAAAAACTAATATTAGTAAATGTGTACTAGCTCATCAGTTGTTGAACGATTTATGAGCCTGTTGGTTGAGATTGACAAATGCGAACAGTTTTATTTGTTTACCATTTTTCTTTTATTAGTTTTACACTGAAATATGAACCCTTTGTTGAGGTGACTTGGGTTTGTAAAAAACACTCAGTTTTAATAATAAGTATATTAAAGAAAGATAATTTATGATTTCTCGCACAATTGTTAACTAAACTTGACACATAAACAATTTAAGATCAATTTCTTTAGAAATAATAAAACCAATTTACTCAGAACATTATAATATGTAATCACTTAGTTTAACAATATACAAAAGAACGAAATAAACATTACACTAAGTTCGAAATAAAAGTATATTAGTTTTAAAACTATAAGAACAAAGATCAATTATCAAGAGCAAAAGTATATTTCAAATCAATAAAAATTTATATCGAAGGTGCTCTTGTATATACAGGACACGTACCTTAGAATACAAAAAGTGTAGAGTCCCACTTTGTGTTTAATGATTTTGTATTTCTAAAACATTGAAATTGGGAACATGCTTTTGGCTAGCCAATGAGCAAAACAGTAGAGATGGCACAAAATCACAGTGAACTGTGATTTATCATTCGATTTTTTCGTATGTAGGTTAGGGTTACTACTTATTCACGCGTTGTTGCCAATAAGTTATTTTCAGGCGATGCATAAAGAGCCCATTTTGTCCATTTAACAGTATTAGTAGGAACTTATTGGCAACAACGCGTGAGTAAGTACACACTGTATTCCATATTATTTGAACCTGATTGAATGCTACTTAAAACTTTATATAACTCGTTGTCCTCCTACCTAACCTAGTCCTCAATGCTTAGATTTAATCATTTTCTTTCTTACAGTTACCAATATCTTGGAAATGAGCGTTGCGCATCTGAAACTGCACTTATTGTATAGTTACCTCTACACTTAATGTTCCAATACAAAAAAATATAAATAAAGGTCATACACATATCACAATTACAGTGAATAGACATATACTATGCATTGTTCATTTTAACTGTTCGATTTCTTTTACAAATAAACTTTAATTATATACCTGTATCAAAGTGCTAAGTCATAATAGTTAGTAGCTTGTCTAATGTTTACTGTGTAGTGAACATAATCAGATCAATGGGATAGGAAATTGTTTAAAGAATATCAATGACAAAATTCAAACACTCATGAGGTATATGAGTAAGACTGGCTGTAAGGCTGATTTTGAAGACAAGTGACAAGGGCAATTAATTAACTATACAAGTATATAATTAGATTAATTAGGTACCGAAACTAAATAATTAACACATCCTCCTAACCTGACATTGAATTCAATCAGCTCCAGCTTGAGGAGGAACAGCTGAACTATAAAGAGTTAGCCAATATTTTTTTTTATTATTTCTATTTTTTTTTACATTTTCCACATGTGTGTGCCACCAAATGAAGAACCCTGTTACCTAAGAAATTATTGAAATTGAGTTCATTTAATCATAAGAATGTAAATATAACAGTGACAAGATAAAAATTTGGGATATTCATTAGCAGTAATTTGACTACACAATTAATTATATCTGGATTATCAAAACAATACATTAAACATTGGATGGATTTTACCTTTCAATCTTCTGCCATATTAAATAGAAGACAAGCCTGTAATTCCAGCACACACATTTAAAATAAAATTAGAAGACAATGGAAACAGTCCTAAATTTCTCATTGTTTAGTTCTCCTTTACCTAATAACATGGTAAAAGTAGGAATACTCCTAAAAACTATCCATTTATGATACTGATTCTTGAAGCTAGAACATTGCAAAAAATTTTGTGATCTTCTAAGTGAAATATAAGACTTGAAGCAGTAATTAGTGCTACTATTGAACAGCATCACACAATAGTGACTGTGTTCTATAACCTAGTTTGAAAATGTTATAAAAATAAAAAGACTTCACTTTGCAACACATTAGGCACTGTGAATAAACTTTAATACAATACAGCCAATCAAAAATTATTTATATTTAAACAAGTAAAATGCTATTACCCAAAAAATTATCCTTCTTGTCCAAAGTCATCCATAAACTTCCTGAGTTTGACCATATCGTCGTCGTTAACTGTCGGCTTAGATATTGCCAGAGACCGGAGCATATCAGGCATAGTAACAGGTGGCTCATGCAACTTATCACTTGGAACTTCCATCCAGGTCATTTCAAGAGCACCTGGATCACCAGGAGAACACGGAGTTAGAAGGTCATTGCAGATAACACTGGGGTCTGTGGGACTGGGCCCAGTTACCTTTTTAAAGTGTGTAGCTGATTGTACTTTACGTACAGGCTGCATCAAGGCATCACGGACAACAATACATATATCTGCACCTGAGTAACCTTCACTTTTAGAAGCTAGTACTTTCAAATCCTGCTCGGTTAGTTGATGAGTTGTATTTCCCATATGTAACTTAAACATGTCTAATCGAGCATGTTCTTCTGGTAAGGCAATGTAAATACGTTTCTCAAAACGTCTTCTAATGGCCGCGTCAAGTACCCATGGGATATTTGTTGCTCCGAGGACTAAAATTCCATCCATATCGTTGCCGACACCCTGCATTTGGACCAAGAACTCGGTCTTAATACGTCGGGCGGATTCAGACTCGTTATCAGAACGCGATGAACAGAGCGAGTCAACCTCATCAATAAATATGATACTGGGCTTGTGTTGCCGAGCTAGCTCAAACAGGTTTTTAACTAACTTTTCAGACTCACCAAGCCACTTAGAAACAAGGTCAGAAGATGAAACGGAGAAAAATGTCGAATTATTTGCTTCAGTAGCAACTGCTTTCGCTAAGTAAGATTTACCAGTACCAGGTGGTCCAAAAAGTAGAATCCCCTTCCATGGTATCCTTTTGCCTGTAAACAGATGAGGAAATTTGATAGGAAGAATAACAGCTTCTTTTAGGGCTTCTTTGGCTGCCTCTAACCCAGCAACATCACTCCATTTGACATGGGGCTTTTCTACAACAATAGCACCTTCAAGTTTTCCTTGAAGTTTCTTTTTCTCTGGATCATCTGAATCACTATCACTATCACTTTTCTTATCTTCGCTTTTGGAATTTGACTCTCCATCTTTGACTGGTTTCTTCTTCTTATCTTTCTTGAGGTACTCTTTAAGTTTTTCAGCTCTATCTAAGTACTGCAGACACTTTGCCCTGATACTCTCTTTCGCTCTCTCTCCCTGAGCTTCATACTTGACAGCATGAAGGAAGTATTCTACCCCATGTTCATAAAGTCGCAGTGCCTCTTCGTAATTTTTATTCTTATCTTCTTCTGTTGCTTTCGTCACCAGATCAATAGCTTTTTGCAAAGTGTTGGACGACGCCATTTTTGTGAACTATACTGCAATCTGAAAAGATGTATAAAAAATCATTGTTTTTTGTTTACAGAGCATACAAATATTTGGTCCCATTCCCGGAATCGAACCCGAGACCTCAGAACAGGAGTCGCATATGCTACTACTGCGCCACCGAGGCAATCAGAGTCAGGCAGTTTCATAGAGTACTATCTGACCCGGCAAACGTTGTTTTACCATATACATTATTTGAAAAAAATTGAGAGAAAAAAAATTGGGTGTATGAAAAATAGATTTTGGCCGATTCTCAGACCTACCCGATATGCACACAAAATTTCACGAAAATCGGTCGAGCCGTTTCGGAGGAGTTCAAAAACGCACACAGTGACACGAGAATTTTATGTATTTGATTAAGATGCATTTATTTGATGTAGAGTAGTTGATGGTCACTGGTCTGAACTAGGAATACTATTTCTTATCAGGATGTGGTCAATACGGTGAAAGAAATATATTTCAAATCTGATTAGCATTCCTAGAGAAAAATGTGAAGTATGTGTAAAAATGAATGTAGAAAAAATAAATACAACATTGGTATACTATTGGTAAATTAGTAAGTGCTGTGACATCTCATGTGTAGAGACCATTATATATCACATAGGGAATATCCATAAGCTACGTCACACCAAGGGGGGGGGGAGGTTCAACAGAGTGTGACAAGGGGTGGCAGGGGTCCTAAGTTTTGTGACTTCACAATGTCAAATGAAATGTTAAATGAAATAATAAAGTTAGTATTATAGCGCAAATTTAGAAATATTGACATTTATATAATTTAATGTTGATTTTTGTTAATATTTAATTTGATATTAAATCATTAGAAAATAATTTATATGAAATTAAAACGAATTTTGGAACTACTGTTTTAATTTAATAACTTCTAGATGTAAAATTGTAAAATATGTGATATCACACAAGGGAGAATGTGGGTTGAATGTGTCTCACATTGACTATATCTTCTAGCCTATGAGAAAATGGCCATGAGTTTCTACCTCAGTGAAGTGAAATTAAGTATTAAAAGATCATAAGTAGGGCTCTAATGAAGTTTTTGAATTGTGTTGGTAAAATAATAAACATATTTTAGTCAGAACACTATAAATTAATGTAAATTTTTAAAGTAAAGTCGTAAAATTGTTTGTAAGCTGTTCATCATTATCATCAACATATCATACATTATCGTTAAAATGTTGCTGTAATGGTAAGTAGTACCTCACCATCATCATCAACAGCCCTAAATAGGCTACTGCTGGACATAGGCCTTTCCTTAGAAAGGAGGCTTTGGCCTACTGTACCCTGCTGCCCAGATGGGTTGATATAGGGTTTGTTTGAAGTTTTCCTTCTCTTTGCAGTGTTGTTGTCCTGCGTATTTCGCTCCCTTAGTCAGCTCTTACGACACCCTCGGGATAAATAGGGGTGGTGACATTCCGTATTCTTAATCCGTCACCACATGGACCGTTAAGCTGTTCATAAAATCAAAATGTTAAACCTTTAATGTGTTCATTTAAGTGTGTGTTGTCTTGAGCAGCAATAGCGGTTGTGTGACCTTATAAAAAGAACATTACTACTGTGACCTACTGTTAGTTTGTCATCAAAGGTTCGGAATAAAAGTAACTTAAACTTACTTCATATCATTCATGCATAATATTTAAATTTCATAAACAAAGGACCTTTTAGTAGATAGATTAACTTGTTTACAGATATTGCCTTTTTGGCTTTTTAAACCTTGTTTGTGACTAACTATTTGAAAAATAGAAAATTACTTGCAATATGTTTACAAAACTAATGTATACAATACATTTAACTTTTGTGATTATTATAATAGAACACAAGAACAAACATAAGTAGACTAGAGAGACCATAAGTAAATGAAGCATAATACTATTTTAACAACAGCTTCTTATTAACATAACTCTAATGCCATAGTTAGAAAAACAACCTCATTTTTCAATTCCCAACTTTCATTGAGTACCTCAGAAGAAACAAAAGTTAAATTTGAAATGGTATACAAAACCGTTAATTCCAGACATCCTATGTATAGGTGATTCTAAACATAGTGCATTCTCTGTAAAAAACAGTAATTAAAATTTCAAAATGGTCCTACAGCCCTGTTGTGGTAACAAATCGTGATACCATACATAAATGAATGAGAAAAATCTTGTGACATTAAGACTGATTCAAAACAATTGATCTAAATATCATAGTGAAACCTAATAATTATAGGCAAACAGAAACAAAATGAGACTCCCATCCAATTAAATGATGCGACCTTAATGATATCTTGTTGGGCTATAGCGTTAATGACGAATTGGGGTACCCTAGTATGAGATCACTGACAAAACGAGTCAAGCATTTAGGTTTTTTACCAAATAACCCGTCCTTACCATTCACAAGTAGTTTATTCTGCGTTCTTATAGTTTATATAACACTTTAATTATTCGCAAATTACATTAACAGCAATATAAATAGTAATTTCATAGAAACTCAATCGTTGTTAGTCATATAAAATGACAACTTTTATCAGATGTATTGCCATGTTAAAAAATATTTAAATCTTCATTTAAACTTTTGAGCCCGTACATCGGTGATTATCAAACATATTAGATTTTGTTTTAAAACAATAAATTAAATAAACCCATTTATTGAAAAGATTTCTTGAAAAGATTGATTAGCTATTTGAATATGCAGTTATTTCTTTTATTTTATTTAAATGTAATATTTAAGAATTTAGTGTATTCTTACAAATACAGAAAAATACATTATGGATTTTGCAGAACTAAATATAGTGTAAACGATTTTGATTAATAAGTTCTAGAGACAGTTGGTTTAGGATGGTTGAGAATGATTTAGGCAAAAAGGGCTATCAGCTCTCACACTTTAGAGTTGCCAAATGTAAAAAAAAAATATTATTTCAAGTTACAGGAAAATTTAAATATCATTTTCTTCTGTTTTCTTTGGACATTTAAAATAATTCAAGTGATACCTAATTTAATTTCTCTCTCTACGATATATGATATCTGCGAAAATGTGTGTGCTGCTTCGTTTAATAAAATTTATTCCATTTTTTGCTTGTGAAATGATCATTCTTAAGCACCGATGCTAAAATTAAGGAAAGATTGTTTTTTGGACATAAAGATTTCTCACTTCACTCTTGTATACACTTAATATATTGTGTTTCATACTGAGCAGGTTCTTAAATAAAGCCACCTTTATAGAAGAACCTGATCAGTATGAAATAAATAAAAACTCATAGATCTAACAAAAGTATTTTTAACAAAGGAATGCATTTCTACATTGGCTGACTGGTAGACTGGTACAGAATAGAATTTTCTCTACCAGTCTGTCTGTCAGGGTATTAATTACACTTTGTAGAAATGTGCATACACTGATAAAATATTAAAAAAAAAAAATTTTCGTTATAAAATAGAAAATAAATACTCTTGTTAGATACATCATCATCATCATTATCAACAGCCTTTAATAGTCCACTGCTGGATATAGGCCTCTCCTTAGACAGGAAGTTTTGACCTATTAAGTAGGTATACCACGCTGGTCTTTGCGGTGCTGTTGACCTGCATTGTCATTTTTTTCATTTCATTTCATTTTTAAAAAGACTACAAGTGTTGCTTACAAACATACATGAAACGGGCACAAAGAACACACAGACTCAGAACAACAATTTGTGGATCACACAAAGTGTCGTCCCATGTGTGGATTGCACTCACAACACTCCGTGTACAACACACCTATTAAGCGGCGTGGCGACCACTAAAACCACTACGCCATCCGTGCAGTCAGTTATATAGTTCGCTCCCTTAGTCGGCTCATACGATACCCACGGGATGAATAGGGGTGTTGGCACTCCGTATTCTTAATCCGTCAACACACGGACCTAATTCTACGCCGATGAAGTCAATTAAATCGCAGTTGAAGGTAATTAATAAAGAGTTTGTTCTTTTAAATTAATGCTTAAATTTCTTTAATTACTTAAAGGCTGAATTAATGTAATTTTTTAACCTTCGAAAAGGAACAGTGACCATAACGCGGGACAACCTCAGGGACCGGCTAGTAATTCATTTTGGCCGTACTAATACTCCGTTATCTGTGAAGTGTTATGTAAATACTTTGAGTAACTGGTTTGGATGCTTGACTTCATACATTTGAAACAAGTAGATACTGACAAACGTGTCGTGCTAAAAGCGACTAACTCTGTATTAAAAATTAATATTAAAGTGTTTCTTCATATTCAAAATACAGCTAAGACTATAAAATTGATTGACTGTAATTTTTTTTAAGTTTAGGGAAAAATAAAAACTAATTATAATTATTATTATTAAAAAAATATTAAAGGATCAATATAAAAATATTTACAAAAAAATATTTATGTTTACAATGGATAAAAGTGTTGATATTATTGCGTTTGGTGCCACGGGTTGTACTGGAAAATGTACAGTTTTACGATTAGCTAGATTAACAACAGAAAAATATTTGAATATTAGTTGGGCGATTGCTGGGCGTTCCAAAGAAAAGCTCCTAAGCTTAGTAAAGGAATTGAGTGAAAGGGGTATGTATACGTTAAATATAAATTTTTCTTCCTTCTAGTTTAACAGCAGGTGCACAATATAACATACAACATATAGGTCGTTTATAGTTATAATTATTTTTACAAATCTCACAAGCGGCCACATATCTACGGCTACGGTAACCAGGCTGCTGAAAAAACATACTTATAACATATATAATTCGTGCAAATGATAGGTCAATTACACCCAGATATACTTATCAAATGATCGCGCTTAGACAATACATAACTATCCGTCCTTCCTTCGTCTTAGTCGGAATGACAAACTACTAGACAAACTACTTTGGAGGGCTCCAAAGTTAGCTTATTAGTTTTTACACTTTTAACCTACTTTAAAAAAAGGAGGAGGTTCTCAATTCGTCATCTTTTTTGTCTTTTCTAAAGCACTGACTTACTAAATATCAATCTACCTGTATACCTGTTCCAGGTTTTAATATTAAAGAGCTTTTGACTATTGAATGTGACATTAATAATGAAGAATCAATAAAGACAATGTCAAAAATGACCAAAGTTGTCATAAATTGTACGGCTCCAAAGATTCTACTGAGTTCCCTTATAGTGAAGACATGTATTGAAACAAGAACACATTATGTGGACTTATCTGGAGAGATGTATGTAAGTTACTTTTTAAATTTGCTATTTACGGCTTTGGAATGTTTGATATTCTGGAAACAAAACTTACGATAAAACTTAAATACTTTTTTAAAATACTACAGTAGTGCCTACAGAGTCGTTAAATATTACATAATAATATTTACTTTTATGTTTAATACACATATTAGGTAATATAACATTTGTCGAGTTTAGATATACTTATGTTTGTGTGTTTTGCAATCATGCATATCTAATTTCAACATCTAGAAAAAGAGAGAGTAACGCAATAGCAAAACTTGTATTCCTAAATAAACAGCGTATAGTGAGGTTTTGCACATGTTCGTCGTGATGACCTCAAAACAATATCTGATCCTCATGTTTATTAGTCAGTTAGTGTCCCAGATAAAAACCTGTATCACATCGTACACATATCAAAGAAATACTTTTCTGTAACTGTTTTAGAAATTAGATTGTAGAAATTAAATAAACTTCAAAAGTTTACGCAACAATAAAATTATAGGTACATCAATCTCCACTCAAGTCACTACGAAACTTATAAGGGTAACATGACTTACCAAGGCCGATACATATCATTAACAGGTCGATATTAGTCTTAACAATAAATATGCAGTCTCGCCTACATGAATATCCAAATGCGTACATACAGAAGCATAGATGATTAAACATCCACATTACTAAAAAATAAAGGTACCTATACAAGAAGGAAATTTACGAGCTCATGCGGATCGATTGAGAAGTGTGTGGGAGCCATAGCTCTAGAATGCAAAATTCTCATAACTTTAAGTCTAACTAGTTATCGATTGGAAAACCGAGTCTTTTCAGTATTTATCAACAAAACAATTAACATTTTGTTAAATTAATTTATTTCTGTTGACACATTTAGAACCTTTGCAGTACCTAATCATATTAATAGACATATCAAACACCTACCCCATAGAGTCTGTGCTTTTGCAGCGTGTGATCCTCATGTAAAAAATGTAAAAATGCATAAAATTGTTTACAGGATAATGATATCCATCTAATTAAATTGGCCCTTTACTATGCCTAAAGAGGTGTTTTCATTTCAGCTAGATGTAGGTATATTTATAGATTTAATCATTTATATCTTTTTTTAAAGTACAGAAGAGAGTTTCATCACTATTTTACACTATTTTTCATTTTAATTTGTAACGTAACTAAGATTCACGTATAGTGTAGTGGTTTAAGCAGCGCTAAGTGTTATGTGATCCCATCATGGTACTTCACTTTTTGTGGTCTACAAATTGTTGTCCTGAGTCTCGTCCGTTTCATGTATGCTTGTAAAGTCCCCGCGATACAGGTTTATATTCCTAGTGTCTGTTGTCTTTTAAAAATAAAACAAATAGAAATTCATAACTATGAGAGAAGTATACTCGTACTTACACATTTCATCAGCGTGTTACGTAGACAAAAATAATAATAAATATATATAGATAATATGGATATTGATAATTGAATTTTGTTAGGAAATAATTATGTATTTCATTTTTATAGCACATCTTAAACTTATATCGTGATTACTACAAATCGGCGGCAGATGCAAACGTACTTGTAATTCCATCCTGCGGATTTAGTACAATGCCTGTGGAGACTGGCTTGATCTACTTAGAGAAACAATTCAAAGGTAAAGTAAAGGTACTGTTTTATCTTAATTACTATCCTCCTGGTGACAGAAATACGTAAAATACTAAAGCCACGCCGATGCAACTAAATGTTCCTAACCAAAAAAAAAGTAGCAGAACAAGTTAGAGCAACAATAGTAAGGGAGTCCTAAAAGGGATTTTTGAATTTACTCGAGCACGGCAGATTAACATGAAGCCATTCACCCTCTTGAATTACTCCATCATACCTAACCAGTTTCCTAACCTAACCTAACCAATTATCAGTAAGGAAAGATATGCACATGCCTATGGGCGCAAGGTTATAAAAGGGCGCACGCGCAAAATTTTTCAACAAGTAAAACATATGCCTAACAGGTTTATATTACGTAATTGCCACTACTTATTTGCTTTCCTTCTATGATAATTACAAACACTGTTGCTGACCACCCAGAATATAGCGCGCCTCTACCCCCCCTCAGAGAGGGTTGCGGAACTCACCCATGGGGTTTAGAGGTGGAAATGAGACGGTCGTCTCGGCTGGAGGCTTCACGTACTTTCTTTGGCACCGTGGAGGCGCACCAGCCTGACACAGTGGGCACTCATTGCAGTCATCGCAAAGGGTTGCCCGCTACCAGACGTATCCGCTACCATCTCGATGGCTGGTAGCAACAGATATTTGGCTGCGGTCGCATCCTTTTGCGAGGGCGTCGTGTCTTGCGGAAGGCGGAGAGGGCTGGGGAGGAAGATCTTTACGCGGATCCAATTTTCCCCCTAGTCGTTTTAGGTGAACGGCCCCTCCACTCGTCACGAAACGAGACATCATCCAAATTGGACTCCAATGGAAAATTGGCTACGACTGGGTGCTAGGCAGTGCCTTCTTTGATGATGTCGCCTATACTGACGACACGCTCCTGTCGGCGTACGGTGAGGCGCAAAGTAAGGTGTCTCTGCACAAATCTGAGGCCTTGTTCTTTCATGGTCCTCGGAGACACTCCCATCGACATCGAGCTCTTGATAAGGTATCTGATTCTCGTATTGGGTCGGGATCCTGGAACTCGAGAAATCGAAGACTAGAAATCCCATAGATCCATTGTCATCCATTGGAGAGAAAGACTTGGGCAACCAAGTGCCGGGCACGCCATTATAGCGGTGGTAAGACCCGTTACGGACGATTAGCTCGAGAAGAAAAACGGTACTCATACCGGCTGACGCAGGATATCACCTGTGTCTGATCCGCAAAGAACCAACGCCTGGGTGGTCAGGAGAAGGAGAGGGCGGAGCGGGATCTGAAGAGCCTTAGACCCCCTCGGTGCCCGAGGCCCGGGAACGGGCCAGGTACTGCAGGCGACTCAAGCGCCGGAGGTTGCTACGTGACCTCCGTCTTGCATAAGTGTAACTAAAGCTGGTGATAAATGTGGCCGTCTGCCACTAAAAAAAAAGGCCTGGAAGTCACACGTAAAAAAAATATAAAAATTTATGGGAAAGAATTGCCAACTAAAATTTGGAGTATTACACATTCAGTAACGTCAACTAGTAGATATTATTAATATAGTATGCGCGATAGAGAAGTGCAGGTCTAGGTCAGCAGATCAGATTAGTAAAAAATATCGATGGTTAAAAATACGCGAACGTGTAAGATGGGTTAAATACATACCAAAACCCTGTGTTTTATTAAGCTGATGTTTTGAGCGTGACAGAATGGAGTGGGATCAGTGGGAGGAAGATGATAGGAGTTATACCTACAACTCAAGAAATATGCGATATGAGAGGGAACTTATTACGAGATCAATTTATAACGGAGTGGAATATGAATTCAGATAGATTTCACGAAACATTCAAAAATCCCTTATTGAAGATCAACGTAGAAGAATGTAATGAAAATTGGCCAGAAGGTAAATAATATTGTAGCGGGATTTATTCGGTCAGCTATTGAACTTTATCACTAAAAAATTAAATAGATTTTAAATAAAAGTTAGGATTGTTTTTTTTTTCAAGTTTTACCTATATGTACTTAGGTCTTTGCGCCGACTACGCAATTTTCTACCAACATCAACAAAGATTGCTCTTAGACAATCCCTTCACTTCCCCATCTTTGATTATGCTAATGCCAGTTATCTAGATCTTACTGAAGAGGAATTAAATAATCTTGAGCGACTCCAAAATCTCTGTTTCACGTTCATATTTGGATTACGCAAATATGATTATGTCTTTGATTATCGTAAAATGCTGAAGTGTTTACCCATCCGCCTTAGCCTGAATGCACATATTCTTTCTCTTCTATATAACATTCTATTTGATCCTTTTACTGCATGTTACTTTAAATCACGGTTCACCTTCTTACATAACATCCCAAATAGTTCAGTCCTCAGAGAACCTGAAATTAAAAATGCATGGATATTTTACCAAATTCGTCGAGGCTCCTTCTTTTTCCAAGCAGTTCGATTGTGGAACGCCCTACCGGTCGCAATAAGACGTGTACAGACACTAACTGCCTTTGAAATACTAGTAAAGGAACATTACCTGGGATAAATTAATGTCTCATAATTAACTTTAATTTAATTAATTAGGTTACAGTCTTCCATTTAAGTATGTAGTCAATATTTATAAATTTGACTAACTTATTTATTTATTTGTACCTATTTATTTACAAATTAACACTATGTATAACTATTACTTTATATAATATAATTATATATATACTAGGTCCTTTTATTTTATCTTCTTATCTAAGTTTACACCATATACCTACTATCCTATACTTTTTCCCAATCATGTTTTCTCTCCATCCCATGGTTGCCTGTAAGAGATGGCCTCTGAGAAAAAATTACTTAATTGCAAGGCTCACGGACTTGCAATTAAGTAATTTTTGTAGTTATCTGTTTTTTACTATTAAATGTTCATCATTTTCAAAGTAATTAAAAAAATCCCGAAAAATTATAAAATCTCAGATTTTTGGCAAGCATGACTGGGATATAAAGCTGAACCATTTGTGTAAAATCTGTCACGTTCGAGTATTTCAGAATGCATTTTCTTGCATTTGCATGTGCAATGCATTTTTTTTTAATTTTGCATTTTCAATTCGCCACCACCTTAAGTCACTTTCAAATCGTCAGTACTTTGAATGGGATCATTTTTAATTGAATAATATCTGACACGGTCAAGTATTTCCATTTAACTGTTTTTCTTTACATTTTTGAATACCTGTAGATGCTTCCCCATCCAATAAAAGTAGAAACATAATACATATACTCATGATATCAAGTGAACAACGAACTGACACTGAACTGTTTTACTTTAAACTATTTATTAGACATTACCTAATATGATGTTAGGTCAACTGAAATAATCCTGACCACAAAACCATAATTATCCTGATTTTCGTAGGAACTTTATACACAGTGGAATGCTTTACTGAATTCTCAATACCACCGTGTCGACTGTTCAGAGCTTTAATTCATAATGGAAGGTGGACTTCACTTCTCAATTCTTTCAAAACTTACAGACACCAGCTATCTTTATGGTCGGAATTTTTTCCGGAACCCGTCGAACCTGAGCCAGAAGAAATGAAAAGGTTAGTTTTACTTATTTTATCTTTTCATGCTGTACGGAGTGTAAAATGTATTAAGCTTGTAAATATATAACTGAATACTATCACTCAACACAATTTAATTGCCCCTACAGGACAATATAATTGGAGATTTTCTTATATTTCAGGTCCCTTTTCTTCCGAAACAAAGGCCGTTTGTGGTTTCCTTGGCCTGGAATAGAAAATGACTCAGTAAAAATGTCTCAAATGTTTTTATACGAGAAAAACGAAAAGAAGCCGCTCCATTTCAAGGCATACACCACCTTCCAGTTCTTCTACCAATTTATTGTTCTTCCTGTAATTTTAATGTACTACTTTTTGTCATATTTTAAGGTTTTTAGGAGATTGTTAATAAGTTTTCCACGACTGTTTACATTGGGATACGTATCAAGGAAGGGACCTACTTACACAATGAGACAAAGTACCAATTTCAGTTTTATTTTGAATGGTAAAGGGTGGGAATTAGATTGCAATGAGAAGAGTAAACCTACGAAAACCTTATCGGTGAAGGTGGGTAGAAAATGAAAAATGAAACCACTAATAATAAATAACGACAGATATGTGTGTCATCACTTGCCTAAAAAGGTTCTCAGCCCTAAAAAGTGATATAAAAGTTTTATTAAGTTGTAAAATCAGTTGAAAAATATACTTTCCAAATTGATTTAACAAATTAATTTTATTTAAATACTTCAAATAGGCATACAAAATCCGATTAGGGTTCTTCTTTCTGGAGATCATTAGAAAATTAAACGTAGGGAAATGAATATATTGAAGATAACATAATTATAAATAGGTCTATGTACGAGTATATACTCGTATAGATGGGCGTATCCAACATTTACTTAGGGCTGGGGCAAAACTACTAAATTTAAATTAATTATAATAATAATATTAATTAAATGAATTTAAATTAATATTTACTTCTAATCTTATTTAAATAATTACAATACGAGTTAATAACTTTATTTTGCTGCCTGAAGCCTTCTTTCTGAGCACACTAATCATGGCCGACAATCAGTCATTGTCGATCGTAGCCACGTTTTCACTCTGCGTAAATTACTAAATGACATTTCGATTCTGGTTCTAACTGGATTTTTCTTCTTACTTTTTGTTAATTTGACCAAAACGTTCAGGATTATATCGGGTTTCAGAAACTTTTATTTTCATTAAGAATAACATTCACTTACATGAGAACATAATTATACAATTAACAATTATATTTATATGGAGCGGCAAATCTAAGTAGTTAATACAAAGCAAGTAAAAAATAAATAATTAACTTCGAAGGTAAGTGTGAATACTTTTGAAAACTAAAATATTGTAGAACTTGTTCTGTTATCGCAGAGTACAAAGATCAAGGGTAGCTAGATGTGGTATGCATAGTGTGTAATTAATTATATATGTAAATAAAATACAATAATCATCTACTTACAGGTGTCAGGTCAGGATCCTTGTCAAGACTCAACGGCTATTGCTTTAATCATGAGTGCCATAACGATATTGAAAGAAAGTTCTAATATGCCGAAGTAAGTTTAGCATTTTTTCGAGAGAGTTGTAAAAATTGTTTTTAGTTTTTACAATTATACAAATAAGTTTAATTTTTCAGGGGAGGAGTTATAACGCCTGGAGCTGCTTTCTTTAGAACCGACATAGTGGATCGATTGATGCATGAGGGTTACACGTTCCAAGTCTTAAAATAAGATCTATTAAATAATAAATAACATAAACTTAAATATTGTTTGAACATTTGAAAACGTTACACCATGATTTGTTTAAATTTCGATTTTGAATAAAAAAAATATAGGATTTATCTATTATTACGAAATATTTTTTTAGTTATAGAACATCTTAAGGCGTCGTCGTTATCGCCTTTTATCTATACAAATAAATGAAATTGGAGTGTCTGTTTGTAATATTAAAATAACCGCTTTTTACTAAATGCATATGTATGTTCACACGGTACATATGCCAAAATAACATTTTTTACAATTTTTGTCTGTCTGTCTGTCTGTTTGTTCAGCCGTTCCAGAGATTACCCTGGAACGGCTGAACCGATTTCGACGGGACTTTCACTGGCAGATAGCTGATGACATAAGGAGTAACTTAGGCTACTTTTTTTAGACTAGCTTCGCCCCGTGGCGTTGCCCGCGGTTATAACAACAAACGCGGGTAACACCGCGGGTTTCAGCTAGTGCTACAATAAAATTGGGATAAGTTCCTGTGAAAAGAGAAAGAAACCTTTAGAAAAAAACAAAATTACAAAGCTGTGCGATATAAAATTATGTGCTTTTAAGGGGGCTAAACTTAAGTCTAAGTATACTATTTGTTATATGATAATTCAAATAGCGCGAAGACCGATGATGCATGAGCATGAAATTGCATAAGCAAGCGAGACATACAAGCGTTTACGCCGCCGACGGGAAAGTTCAACCTAATCAGTAAGCTATAAGGAATTTTATTTTAAGCATAAAATATTATTACGTTCAAAAATGTTACTACAAAGCAATGATACAACAATAGTGAATAAATAATATAGGTAAATTATTATGCCTAACTTAAGTTCTTTTCTAATAATTATGGCTTTAGCGTTTTAATCTTTGAGAACAGTCAACGACAAATGTTAATGATCAAAAACGGAATGTCAAAACTACTGAACTATATTTGGAGCAAATCTAGCTTAATGTTACAATGTTCTAAAACTAAGGGAATGAATAAAGTGCCTTTAAATTAGTAGATTGAACTGACACCAAAAGTTAATGTTCAAAGACGTTTGAAAATAATGGCACATCATAGGTTTTATTTATTTACACATGCGCATTTGGTGCAATGGCGGACTTAATGCCCAAGGCATTCTATACCAGTCAACCATTGGGTGGCAGAGAGAACAGGAAGTAGGTGCAATTTTGACGGAGGTGATCGAGGCAGAGAGAGCGATAGCTCAGCCTCGATAGGGTCGGAGAGGGAGACACGCAGGCAGTCGCGAAAGCGTAGTCTACACGATGATGAGGACTGGACTGGAACTGGTTTTGCGAAGCGGACACACAGTGTCAGTTACGCAAACCAGCCCAGCTCAGCTGAGGTTGGCACCCAAATACTGCTAAGTCTGGATAATGTCGAAGAGACATTGGACAGACCCCGCAGCACGAAGGCGGAAGTAATGAGCTCCATTCGTCGGGCCCTGCAGACTCTGCGGGACGGCGTGAAGGAGCTCTGCAACAGAGCGGTGACACGTGAGTACGAGGAGGTGTCCGTGCAGAACCAGGCGTCATCATCGTCGCTGGCGGACCGGGTGAGGGTTCTTGAACAGGAGAACGAACCATCTTCGGCGGTGCTGCGGAGATCGTCGGCCACAAAGGTGGCGGCCACGATCCTTCTTCGATGGCGGAACTGGGGCCGAAAATGGGCTCGCCAGTGCCACTGGCTCACCCGGCAAGGGAGGACCATCCGGACTGGGAAGAAATCGCGGCAATCATGAACCGTGAGTTTGCCCGATTCCAGTCCGGGCTTTTAGCTAGGTTCTTCCCAGAGAGAGGTGCCAGACCACCTCTAGGCAAAGGACGGACTCCATGAGAGCCACTGCGCTCTCATCTCCTTCCGAGAAGAAGAAGAAGAGAAAAAAGAAGAAAAAGAAAGCGAAAGGGCTGACGGGGCAGCAACTGAACCCAGTAACGAGGCAGGCTTCAAGTCTTGGAAGGTCTACCCTGCCGGAACCAGCGGTAAGGCAGGAAGGGGGCACCTGGGCCCAAGTTGTTGGGAGAAAAGCCAAGGCTACCGCTGCGAGACAGGTGCGGTTGCTACTCCCGTCTCGAAGCCAAAGAAGCTGCAATTACCGCGACCCCCACCAATGCTGCCGTAGTGGTCGCAGTGCCTCCGGGATCCAGTACCTCACTGGCGGAAGTAATGCAGGCCGCAAAAGCCCGTATTAAGCTGGCGGAGCTTGGCATTACGGGCGGGGTCCGCCAGCGAAAGGCAGTCACAGGGGGCCTAGTACTGGAGGTCCCCGGGCCGGATAGCGCTGCCAAAGCGGACGCTTTGGCCGAACGCTTGCGCGCGGTCATGGGCGACATAGATGCGCGATTTATGCGTCCGTGCAAAACGGCCGAAATGCGGGTGATGGATTTGGACGAATCCATTACCGCCATCGAGGTTGCGGAGGTAATAGCCGCAGTGGGTGGTTGCTCTCCGTCCGACATCAAGGTCGGGGAGATACGCAGAACCGCAGCCCCATTGGGAACGGTTTGGGTCCGGGGCCCACTTACAGCAGTACGCCAAGCTGCGGCCGCCCAACGCGTGCAGGTGGGCTGGGCGTCGGTCCGTACCGAAGCGTTGGTACCACGGCGCTTGCAATGTTACCAATGCCTTGAAATGGGACACGTCAGGGTAAAATGTAAAATGCTCATGGGGGCGTTCGACAGTGGACGCTATCAGGTGCGTTCGCTTCATGTCGGAGTCGGCAGTCCGATCAGGGGGGGTCCCCCGAGTGCGCGGGGTAGCGGGTGCACTGCATCGCCTGCTGCCCAATCTCGGGGCACCACGGAAAGAAGTTCGCCGTCTCTATATGGGGATCGTGCGATCCATGGTCCTCTATGGGGCGCCCGTCTGGTCTAATGACTTGGCGGGTGCCTCCCGCTGCAAGGCTCTATGGCCCGATGGCCATACGGGTCGTACGGGGTTATCGTACCATCTCGTTTGAGGCGGCGACGGTCCTGGCTCGATATCCACCCTTCGACATTCTGGCCGACATGGACGCGATGGTCTATGACCAAGTCCGTTCTGTCGGTCGGAATGGTGAGGAGGCCGCGCCGGATCATCAGCCCGGAATGCTACGGCGGAACGCGCATACGCAGGCTTTGCGAGCGTGGCAGGCACGGCTTGTAATCCAGGCTAGCCAACGCGCCGTCGGAGACGTTCTGCCGAGCTTCGAAGCGTGGGTAGGGAGGAACGACTGTGTCACCTACCGATTGACTCAGATGCTTACCGGGCACGGTTGCTTCGGTGAGTATCTGAATCGAATTGGACGGGAGGCCACGGCACAATGCCACCATTGCGGGTCCGACCGGGACTCCGCCCAGCACACGCTGGAGGACTGCCCTGCATTGGAGTCCTAACGTCGAGTCTTGGTCGGACAGATCGGACGAAACCTGTCACCGCCAGCATTAATCGCGGCAATGCAGGCGAGTGGCGAGGGATCGGCAGCCGCGGTCTCCTTCTGCGAGGACGTTATGCTCCAAAAGGAGGCCGCAGAGCGGGATCAGTGTGATCTGTATAGCAGTGAGAGGCGCGATAGCATCCTGCCCCAGGGTGACTACGGTCACTCCGGGATGTGCCTCAGACATGAGGTACAGCAGGGAGGACTCCAGAAGTCGCCGATGCGTTCCTGGAGCTCCTCCCGACTGATGAGGTAGGCCGCCGCGGGCTTTAGTGGTTAGACCGGTTCTCCGGGAGTCCCACACACGCCCTGCGTTTCCCCAACGGAGGGTATGGTGCGAAAAGCATTCCCCACGTAAAAAAAAGGTGCATTTTAATTACTAGTTTTTTACTAGTAAATCTTAGTCACGGTACAATTATAATAGTACCGTGTCTTAGTATACACTAGACTTGGACACGAGCGATTTTTGCTTACAAATATTTGTTTAAAATTACATTAACTTACTTATGTACTTTCAATTTTAATTATGCGTTTTCGTTGAGATTTGGATGTCAGATGCATTTTAAGATTATTAAACACTTTGACGCCTGGACTGAAAATTACTCGTAATTAGTAATTCGACTTTTCGTACATTTTAACGATTATTCGTATTCAATTGAATTTGAAGAGCCGCAACACTACGGTAAAGGACCTAACTACGTAACTTTGAAATAAAGTTTAAAAAAAACATCTATTGTGTATAAATTGGTTATTTAGCTTTGTTACAAAGATTTAAATTTAAATAGTCATTAAGAATTGTATATCATTAAAAAGAGCTACATAACTCCATGGTTTTACGGAAAAGGTTATTGAAATTGTTTAAATTACGCCTATACAAAGTTGTTTCGTCTTAGATTAGATGGACTATAACAGTTTTAAAATCATAACTTAATTAATATTGGAATTGAAGTATGATGTACGAAATGGGGTACTTTTTTCCACTAGTGGAAAGCCTCTCGGATACCACACCATTCTCGAGCTGACTAAAATCACACGCCCATCTTAGATCCCCGCAGTCGGGAACCCAGGTGTAACCTAGAGAGGAAGTCCCTGTACCCCGACAAACCTCGGGCTATCTACGGTTTTATAGATAACCCCTTCGGGTGTGGAAACCACGACATTTTAAGGACGCAATAATATAATAATAAGGCCTTGCGCCCTTAAAGGGTGGCCCTAGCAGAAGAAGGGCAGAGTGGCGGCAGACTGGCTCCAAAGTAGGGCACGCCATATCAAGGGTGGAAGCGAAGTTGGCACTGTGATCACCATAGCAACCGTTTGTAAAAGAATGGATGACTCGAGGGGACCGGTAGGGTGGTATTCGTTTGGAAGCCTGCACATAAAAAAATTGAGGTTCAAAATAAAATGATATTTCTGAAAATCAAAACTTGATGAATATTTTATTTCTAGCATGCTTTGATGAACTGCTTCTGAAGGTCTTAAGAAAGTTATAGTTCTGAAAGTTATGATTTGATTTATTTCATTTCTAGCTTTCTTCGATGAAGTGCAACTGAGATGCAGAAGTAACACATAAATTATATTTTCTTGTGTTTATTTATTAATAAAATCAATTTATCATTCATATTTAGTATAATATTTATTTTAATATTTTAGCTGTGAAAAAAATCTGGAAATGTTACCTAGGTAATATTAGTTACACTACTATAACTTCATATTTATTATTCCTACTATATAATTTATTAGACTATCGTAAAAAGTAAGTAAAGTAAGTAAGTAAAGAGTAAAAAGGGCGGGGTTGGGTGTGCTTCAAAAGGCCAAGATCGCCTGGAGCAGATCCAATCCTGGTACGCCCTCCTGTCCGGAGGGCGTACACGGCGAATGGTCATGGGGGAGAGCGCAACAGTCGTGTAGATCCCCATGGCAAGTCTGGGTGTCATCCTTCCCGTGGTTGCCGCCTGTTTTAGGTCTGATTCCCTACGAAACAGATATAACAGAAACACCCAGACGCAATTCCATCCCACAAAACCCATCCCTTCCCATTTTCTATCCCATCCACACCTACTGCGGACACTAAGTGGTTGGTGCCTGCGGCCTCACTATCAACAAAGACTGAGAGTGAGGGGGAGGGGGGGCAACCACCCGCATGTTTGTGCCGTGTGCGGGGACCCGTAAGGGAGGATGAAGGGATCCTGGTAGTTGAGCTGAAAGGCAACACACTGCTTTGGCCTGGATTTCTCTTTACACGGGAGGCTGAAGGCTAGCCACCTTTGGTCAATCGGCTGTAGTATCCCGTCAGAGGGCTGCTGGGCGAGAGCTCTTCCTTGGTGGGGGTGGACGACGGGTGGGACGACCAAGTCTTCCTACCTAGTTCGGCCTGCCTTCTGCCAGGGAGGGAGCTCTATATTTCCTTGTCACTTCTGGCGTCGTGTGCCTTCTGCCGCGGCGTCCCCACTTGAGGGCTCCAAGGAGGGTGGAAGGACAAGGAGATGAATAGTATACCAAAAAAACTATGGATACTGAAAAACCAAATAATAAAAAAACCACCAAGCCGGTACCGAGGGTGAACAACCCAAGTGCCAGGCTAAACCACCAATCGGCTGACCCCAGGGTGAACAACCCAAGGGTGAAACCGGCAAATACACCATTGGCTGCTGCTCAGGCAAACAACCCGACCGCAGCGCCATCCACGACTCTGGCGACACCTCTGGTGTCTAACCAGAATACGGAGCCAGTGTCGACCATCGACCTCTCCTCTTTGAGGGCAGCAATGCCCGTACCTGCGGGACCCGGCCTGGAAGAAACCGGCTGGAGCCTGGTAAGGACAAAGAAGAGAGCGTCGAAAAAACCAAACCCGTCCAAGAAGACCCGTAACGCCAACAGGGCGAAAGCCCGAGTGGAAAGGCAAGCACGGTGTCTGACCTCGGGTGGAAGTAAGCGGCTTGAAGTCGCTGAAGGGCCCGAAGGGGCCCACGTTGCCCCCGCCAGTGACGTGCTGCCCCGAGGCGAAGACAAAAGTCAAGCCACGGGGAAGTGTACTCCTGTGGGGGCGCCACCTGCCAAGACGCCTGTAGCGGCCAAAGTACCCTCTAGGCAGGGTCAACCTGGACAGGGTAAACGGGCGAGACGAGCGACACGTGGAGGGAAACCTTCAAGTGATACAAAGCCCGTCAAAAGAACTCGCCCGGACGAGTCTCGCACTCCCCAGGGCAGTGGCAAGCGATTCAAACCGCTGCCAAAGACCGGCTCCACGAGCTACTCCGACGCACTAAAGGCGAATGACCTTTGCGTCGCGGTCATGCTGGAGCCTTACCACGACCTCACCAAGGCACAGGCAGAGGACATCGAGGGCCAGCTGCAGGGCGTGCTAGATGAGGAGATCTTCTCGCCCGGCACGTCAAGCGCACCCGTCGCTGCGCCACAGTTTAGGGGCAAGGCCTTCTACAGTGAGGGCGCCCTTAAGATGTGGTGCAACGACGAATATGCCCTACAGTGGCTTCGCCGATCCCTGGTGAGGATCCCATCACCACGTGAAGGCACCAAACTGGTCGTCAGGAGGCAGTCTGAGATCCCGAAAAGGATCAAGGCTGGACTCCTGGTACCACAAATCGGACCAGATGATACACTGGTCCGTATTCAAACGAGGCTAAAGTACCAGAATAGCCAGTACAATGTGGCCAACTGGGCCCTCTACCATGCCGAGGCGCAGGAGGAAAAGAAATGTCTCTTCCTAGTGCTCGGCATCCCAGAAGAGGACGTCGTGAAGCTCAAGGCTAGCGAGCGTAGAGTATACTACAAACTGGGTAACCTCTACGTCCGCTTCCTTGATGAACGTCCCGCCCCACCAACTAACCCAAACGAGGAGCCATTCGAGGGAGGAGGAGAATCGGCCCTACAACACCCTAAGGACGGCAATGGAGGGGATCCTCTGAGACCCGTTGAGGAGACAGCCTGCCGGGGTCCACCTCCTAAGGAGTTGGAGGACCTACCGGTGGGCGAGAGTGACCTCGACGACATAGAGGATATGCTGAACAGCGATGATGGCGCTGTCTGCACCCCCCCATAACACCCTTATAGCCATCCAAACCAACCTCCAGCACAGCTATACAGCAACGGCTACCCTACGCAGAGAGCTGGAGGTAAAAACCAACACCGTAGCCCTAATCCAGGAGCCGTGGATTAGGAAGGGCAGGATCTGCGGTCTAAATAATATTGGAGGTAAGATACTTCTCAACACTACCATTGATAACCCGCGCACTTGTATTTATACACCAAAACATGCGTGTACTACCTTAATGACCGAGTTCTGTTCCAGAGACCTTACCTCTATTAGGTTAAAGGAACCCTCATCAAACCTGCCTGACGTGGTGATAGCATCAGCCTACTTGCCGGGCGATGCTGACATCCCCACTCCGGAGCTGGCTGCGCTGGCACACCACTGCGAGCGCGAGGGTCTGGAGCTGATCATCTCTGCCGACACCAACGCGCACCATGCGCTGTGGGGCAGCAGGAGCAACAACCGGAGAGGTGAGGAATTTGTATCGTTCCTATTATCAACTAACCTTAACATTATCAACGTGGGCTCGGAGCCGACATTTGTCACGTCCAGGGCCCAAACTATAATTGATCTTACATTAGCAAGTGAGCATGCATCGCAACACATATCGAACTGGCATGTTTCGAACGAAGCATCGTGCTCAGACCATCGCTGGATCAAATTTAACTTTGAAATGAAACTTAAACTACCCGATCCCCGACGGAATCCCCGCACGATGGACCGGAAACGGTATGAACATCTTACTGCGGAGAATCTGCGAAGCATCAACCCAACATACGCTACGGGGACTGTTAAGGACATTGACAGTCATGTTGTCAACCTTACACAGACACTGATCGATTGCTTTGAACAAACATGCCCACTTTCCACACCCAGAACTGGACCACAGAACAAACACCAATGGTGGGGTCCGGAACTGGAAAGACTACGTCGTAAAGTGAGAAAGTTGTTCAATAAAGCAAAAAACTCGCGACTAGACCAACATTGGGATGCCTACACGCAGGCCCGACAACAATATAAGAAGAGAATCAGAACCAGGAAAACTGAGTGCTGGAGAAACTTCTGTACTAACATAGAGAACAACAACCAGGCCAATAGAGTCAAAAGCATACTGTGTAGTAGAGGCGAACACAATCTTGGCTCACTGAAGAAGCCTGATGGTAAGTATACCAAAACAGACTCGGAAGCCTCAGAGCTGTTATTAAAAACACACTTCCCTGGATGTCGCATATCAGATGTGATGGAAAAATGGGAAGACAGATGGGAAAAACCACCAGATGATACAGACTGGGATACGGCCCGCAAAGTTGTCACCCATGACAAACTAAGATGGGCAATTAACAGCTTCCTACCATTCAAGGCGCCAGGACTAGATGGTGTCTTCCCAGGCCTACTGAGATGGTGTGATACGACATTACTGGACCATCTTATAAAAATCTACAGGGGCTGCCTGGCGCATCAGTACATCCCCTTGAAATGGAGAGAAGTTAAAGTAGTCTTCATCCCCAAACCTGGTAAAGGTGACTACACACAACCCAAATCACACCGACCTATTAGTCTCACATCTTTCCTACTAAAGGTTCTTGAGAGGCTAATAGATAGGGAAATCAGGGAAACTGCGTTAGTCAGTCATCCTCTACACCTCAATCAACACGCATACTCGATGGGTAAATCAACAGAATCTGCCCTACATCGAGTTGTTTCATATATAGAAGACAATCTAAATCACAAAAGGTCAACACTGGCCACCTTTATCGATATCGAGGGAGCCTTTGACAAGACCAACTTCACCAGCATTAGCCAAGCTCTGTCTAGGCATGGTGTTGATTCCACAATCTCAGGGTGGATCGACAGCATGCTAAGATATAGAGCTATACAATTCACTGTGAGCGAAGTGACTAGAGGAGTGGTGGCTAGAGGTTGCCCCCAGGGCGGTGTACTCTCCCCCCTTCTATGGAACATTGTTGTGGATGAGCTCATCGCACAACTTAATGACCAAAGATTCCTCACAATAGGCTATGCAGACGATCTTACCATTCTCATCAGCGGTCCTTTTGAGAGCATTACATGCGATCAAATGAGACTTGCACTGAAGATCGTGGAACAATGGTGCGCAGCACACAACCTGACAGTGAACCCATCCAAAACAGAGATGATCATGTTCACAAACAAACGCAGCCTAGGAAATCTCAGACTTCCCAAGCTATTTGGAACACAACTTACTCTTACCAAAGAGGTCAAATACCTAGGAGTAATACTGGACAGTAAACTCCTGTGGAATAAGCACCTCGATGAAAAATTGAATAAAGCCTGCATTATTTTCTGCCAATGCAAGCGGCTACTCGGCAAAAGCTGGGGACTATCACCCAAAATTACTTTATGGCTATACAGGACAGTCATAAGACCAATAATCACTTACGGTGCTGTTGTCTGGTGGCAGAGAACAGAGCTAAGCACCGTCATAAACAAACTGCAGCAATTCCAGCGACTCCCATGCTCCGCGGTCACTGGCTGTATGCGCACAACGCCTACTGCCGCACTGGAGGTGGCTCTTGGTCTGCCACCCCTGGATCTATTCATACAGCAGGAGGCCGCCATGGCGATCATTAGACTCAAACACCTAGGTCTATGGCACAAAAGGGAGGGATCGCACTCTAAATTATGGGATCAATTGGTGGAATACGAACCACTGATAGCAGCTCCATGCGATAGAATCCCAAAACACCATATCTTCACAAGAAGATACTACATCCAGATACATGGAAATGACCGAGATCAATCCGGCATTAACGAAGTCCGAATTTACACGGACGGTTCCAAGACTAGGTCAGGAACTGGAGCCGGCGTTTTCTCGCAAGACCTAAATATAAACATATCACTAGCGTTAGGCCAACACAGCTCCATATTTCAATGTGAATGTGTGGCAATAACTTACGCCGCCACAACGGCCATGTCAAGGGGTATCAAGGACTACAACATCCGAATAATATCCGACAGCATGGCCGTCTTAAAGGCATTGGAGGGCAACACAATGACCTCTGGTGTTGTCCTCGAATGCCACCAAGCACTGGAACAGCTCGCTATATTCAATGGGGTACTCCTCCAATGGATTAAAGGGCACAGTAACTCACACGGGAACGATGCCGCAGATGAGTTGGCAAGGAGGGGCTCGGCAACCCCAACCTCTGGCCCAACCCCACTCCTGCCCATATCGTTTAACCAAATACGATGCTGGGTCAGGCAACGGACCTGTGAAGCACACAACCGGAGGTGGAAAAACTCACCCGGCTGCAGACAGTCCAAACTGGTGCTGAATCAAGTCACGCCACGACTAACCTGCAGACTGATCAGTCTTAGCAGACCGGAAATCAAAATGGTTGTCGGAACTATTACAGGACATCTAGCCCTGAACCGACAACTATTCATAGTCAATGCGACGGACAGCCCCCTGTGCAGGGGGTGTCTGGAAGCTGAAGAAACGGCCGCCCACGTAGTCCTGGAATGCGAGGGAGTGGCCCCACAACGGGCAAATATCATTCCTGATATAAAGTCGCTCCTAGAAGCCTGTGAACGCCCCAGGAGGCTTCTGCGCTTCTGGAAGGAGCTTGGCTGGCTCACCTAGTCAACCAATCCCCGACGCATAAAGGACCACTCTGAGTCTAAATGCGGAAACCGAGGCCCACAACCAATACCAATACCAATAGACTATCGTAACTATTGTAGCTATTACAAAAACGTACCTTTACATAAAAAACTATATAATGTGAGGTAATGTATACGTATGAACGTACAGATAATTTTTGTCCTTAAAGTCCAGCCGCTCAAAGAATGCGTTTCTGACAGATCGTGATCGACTGGGCGATGTAACTTTGAACTGACGTACAATTTACGGCAAAATTTTAAAAATCTTTTATTTACCTTATTAACAAGTGATAACATTAAAATTCGAATAATTATGGCAACTTACAATAAATTTATTAATTTTGGGCTAAAATTATTACAATTACTTAATTAACAAATATAAAAACAATAGCTTTTAACAGTAAAACCACGTCAAACGGCGCTGTTTCAAGGTTATGTCAACTGTTTGGTTTTGTAGTGATGTGACAAAATAACGAGGCAATTGTAACCGAATATTTTTGTAGTCTTTATATAATCTGTCGGTATAATATAAAATAAAATATATAATTTATGACATCAAAATAAATACATATATTTATGACATCTCTGACTGTTTTAAATTCGCCAAACACATAATGTACGCGGACGATAAAAAAATCTATGCACCCATACACAAGGTTGATGACTGCGTAAGACTCCAGCAGGATTTAAATTCACTTCAAGAATATTATTCACGTAACAGAATCTCTATTAGTATTAGAAAATGTCAAACTGTCAGTTTTACTCGCAAAAGGCAACCAATTAACTTTCCATACAATTTTAACAACATTGTAATAGAGAGGGTCAACCTGGTGCGCGATCTTGGGGTATTCTTCGATTCAAAGATGCTTTTATCTTACCATGTGGAAAAGGTAGTACAAAGGGCTTACCGTAACTTAGGGTTTGTATTAAGAACATGCAAACCATTTCAGTGCTCACTAAGTCTTAAAGTTGTTTACTTTGCATATGTACGTAGCATAATAGAATATGCGTGTCCCATATGGAATCCTTGTTATAGTATTTATACTAATCGTATAGAATCAATACAAAAAAAATTCATTATGCATCTTAACTTCAAAACTCAGCAACGCTACTCCTCTTACGTGGACAGTTGTCGCGGACATAAGATTTTGACGTTGGAAGAGCGCCGGCGAATGCTAGATGTATGTTTTCTGTACGATATTGTACGAAATCGACTTGATTGTCCTGCATTGCTAGCAAATATCTACTTTAGTGTACCTCGAACACGAACAAGACATACCAGGCTCTTGGTTGCGCCCTTACGTTCTACAAATTATGCCAAGAACTCTGTTCTCTCCAGAATTATAATAACCTATAATACCGAATTTAAAGACATAGATTTATTCTCGAACAGTAAAAGTAGGTTTAAGACGCTTATAACGAACACGCTAGCGGACACTCAAGCTAAAGTGTGATTGGGTTAAATGTGGATCTCGTTGGGTGGGATGTTGTTTCGCTTTTTTGGTTATTCTGAGGGCTATGTAATGCTATGTAGTATATTGTAGCGCACATACACACACACATATGTACACGCACAACACACACACACACACACGCATACACGCACAACACACACACATACACGCACCACACACACACATACACGCACCACACACACACTCTGTTCAGCATACTGCTTGCCTAGAATATTGTCTCACTGTTCTTTTAGTTGTAATTTAATTTATTAGTTTTAATATTTTATGTTTTGGCTTCAACTTTTTTTTTTTTACATTTTTGCTGTGACAAAGTCTGGGCAATTTTTATTAAAATCAAAATTGCATACGTGGTTAACATTAATTGGTTTCACCTGATTGTAGAAATTTAAATTGTAATATTTATTTTTAAGGACTGTTGTTAACCCTAATAAATAAATAAAAAATAAATAATAAAAAAAAAAAAACGTTATAATTTTATAATATATAATGTACTTAGTATTTAATAAAGTTAATAATATAATAAAGGTACGCCCAAACAAAACTTAAGAAAATTAGTGTCATACTATCAGTCGGATGAATTAAAAAAAAAACATTGATTATAAAATTACTCACTACTTTATATTTCTGGTAAAACAGCAACACAAAATAGCGTTGTGGGGACCGCCATTTTGTCACATTTAAAAACAGTCGTCTCTTGTAGTCCCGCACGCAAAGACTACGTTCTCCAGTGTTTCTCGTTGTGTATTTTCTCGTGACTGTTATTGTTGTTATTTTGACTGTTCTTCTTGATATACTGACCTCTGCGCTAATCTGGACTTTTAGTGTATAATAACAATGCCAAAACGCGGTCAAACATTGAAAAGTGAAACTCGTGAACTAATTATCAAGCTACAATATTACTTTGAGCGTGAAAGACAAAATGGCGGAACTTTAATTCCTGTCGACCAGGTCCAAGAACGCATCTCTCAGGCACTTGGAGTGAGCAAACGGACGATAGCAAATATTAATAAAGAAAAGTTCGGCTCATCTGGCATGGAAGAAAATATTTTACGAACACCAAAAAAGAAACGCAGAACTAAACCTATAACAGACATTGATAGCTTTGACGCCGATGCAATAAGAAATCATATATATGGTTATTATTCCAGAAATGAGTACCTTAATAGGTCGATGCTTATAGCATCTTTGAAAGCAGCTGATTTATTTAGGGGAGGCAAAACTGCTTTATCTAAAACTTTGAAAGTTATTGGATTTCAATATAAAAAAACGGATAAAAGGAAAATTCTTTTAGAAAGAAACGACATAATTTTAAAAAGAATTACTTTTTTAAGAGAAACGACAAAAATCGATAATTGGGATAATGTTGTTTTCATCGACGAGACATGGCTGAACGCCAATCACACTATTTCTCATACTTGGACAGATGACACTCAAGCGTCAACGTCAAAAGTGCCAATGGGTAAAGGAGCACGACTTATAATATGCCACGCTGGTTGTGCGAAGTATGGTTTCGTGGAAAACGGTTTATTGGCATTTGAGTCAAAAACCACTACTGACTACCACGAAGAATAGAGCAAGAGCCCGTGACTGCCAGACCTTCCTTTTATAATATAAGCTGAAAGTTTTTCTATGTATACCTTTAGTAAAGGTAAGAACGATCCCCACCCATTATACCTGGGTAGTGGTGGCTTTGGCAGGTAACAGGTAATAAAGGTGTATAAAATTCCATCTTAAATTTATTAATTTATAAAACTTATTTTTTATATATATCTGTTTGTAACAATATCACAACTTACGTCATTCATTACCAGACGCTTAATACGGTTCCAACCCTTCGCCAGACACCCCTAAACTATAATATTTTGTAATTTTACTTACGTTATTTTTTAAAAGCTGAATTTTATATATGTTTTTTGGGGAACTATAAAAAGATGTTTCTTTAGTAGCCAGACACATTCCAGGGTTCTATCATCCTGCCAGACGCATTGGAGTGCATAGAAAATGTGAGAGCGCGGTGCTTATGTACTAACTGGTGCGAGTGAGACAGGCCGTTCGGTTTATTGCGATCTTTTACTGCGCATCAGCTGTCGTTTACTCTGTATTATTCAGTGAACAGTTATATAGTCGTAGTAATAGTAAACGTTGTAATATTAAACTGTGTTATTTGGTTGATAAATGTGATCCAGTTTTAATAAATAAATAAATTTTTTATCATGAGTGACGAAAACGTAGAAGAAGTTTGTTTTGTCTGTAAAAAAAGTGGTGAAGATCTAGTAATATTTTCGGAAGAGACTTTTAAAAAATGTCAAACTATTTTAAAATTAAGAAAAATACATAACCTCAAGTATAAAAACATTATTTTACCTGGTGAATATATAGATAATCGTTATCACCGGTCATGTTATAAAGCATTTACAGGTCTCATGAAAAAATACTTCAGTAATGAACCTGTAAGTACTGAAAAAATAAAAAGAAAAAAACAAATAAGCAGTGTGCTAACCGGCAACTCATCTCCAACTTCATCATCAACACTCCAGTCGAGTTCAGTACCACTTGATTTGGAATCTCAAATAAAATCGCAAGAAATTTTACGTTCCCAATCAATCGGAGCACAACCTTCTACATCACAAGATGAATCTTATTTACAGCCTGTACCTACAGAATCTCCCACGACATCACAGGTAATTAAAATTTCTCCACCAAAAAGTCCACAATCTTCAACTCTTCAGGATCATTCTAATTCTTCTGAACCGGATGTTAGTGATAATAATATTTCAATTCAGGACATGATTATTTCGTCGGATAATATTGTTGGTAATAATGACAACGAGATCGTTTGTATTTTTTGTGATAGAAAAAAAAAAAAATTCGATCTAGAATGCTTCCGCTTCATGCAGCTGATGTTGATCAATTTAAAACTAGCATCATTTCCAAGATTGAAGGTCATGAAGAGTATAACGATTTTTTAAATAAATTGAATAATTTTTCTGGCCTAAAATTTTTTTATCATACAGAATGCCGAGTTGGTTTCAATAATAAGTTATCTTCTTTAACAGCGCAACCTGACAAAACGGAGTGGCATTACCAACGAAAGTATCACCAAATAGTTTTTGAGGAAATTAGAACAATTATTAACGAAGACGTGATTAAAAAAGGACGCTGCTTTTTATTGGTGTATTTACATGACCTGTATATTGATTTATTACAAAATCGTCTTAAAGAAAATTCTATGGATATGACTGGTACTTTTACAGCACACCATCTTGAAGAGAAAATTCTGAAGATATTTTCTAAGGACATAAAAATTTTTAACATTCGCAATAAGAAAATAATAGCTCCAAAATATCTACAAGCTATAGATGATTCTATTCTAGATAATTTACAAACAGAGAACTTTTTACGAAAGTCTGCATTGATTTTAAGAAAATTAATACTCCAAATTGAAAAAAATAAAATACCAACAAAAAAAATAACATCAGAGCATTTAATATCAGGAGAAGTTTCGATACCTCAAGAATTATCAGACTTTTATTTTACCCTTCTTAGTGGATGTAACCGAAATCGAAAAAATAGCCCAAAATGTGCACGTCTTGTTCGTTCTTATTCTCAAGATCTTATTTACGGTGTTCATAATGGTCAAGTTAAGACGTCGAAACATATCATGTTAGGTATCACCCTCAAGAGTTTAACAAGCAGTAGAAAAATAATTGATATTATAAATAGATATGGACACTGCATTAGTTATCAAGGCGTAGAAGAGTTAGAAACTGAAAGCACATATACAACGATAGAAAAATCCAGCGTATGTCCCGAAAAAATAATAAAAAAGCCAAATCTTTGTACGGGTGTGGCATATGATAATTTTGATCGATTTGTCGAAACAACTAGTGGTAAAGATACTTTACACGACACAGTTGGAATTGTATATCAGAATATTGATCTAGATACAAATGAAGAACCTGTGATGTCCGAGGTACTGACTGAAAACACCGAGAATATTACGTCGAATATAAGCACAAAAACATTTGAAGAATGTGAGATGCCCGAAGTTCTGAGTGAAAGTACTGAAAATGTTTTGCTGCAGAAGAAAGAAGAAAAAAGACGAAGAAGAACAGTAGATACCGTAGGGTTTGATGAAGTTCCATACACTAAGAAGCCTAAAATGACGAGTGAATTGCAACAAGCGGTCAATGACGTTAACTATGTAGATACCCGAAAATACACTGACATTGACAAAATATGGATGGTTAGCCACGCGCTGGAGTTAACAGATGTACCCATGTGGGTTGGTTTTAATAGTCGGATTGATGATCATGACAGTCCACAACAACTTATATCATATTTGACTCCAATCAATGCATCGCCAACCAGTATATCGGTTGTATTGGAAACTATGAAACAAAGTCAACAAATTGCTGCAGAGGTAAACCAAAGTAACATACAAGTGACTTATGATCTTGCTATAGCAAAAGTTGCGTTACAAATTCAAGCAACGGAGAAGCCAAAATTTGATAATTTATTTATTCATTTGGGACCGTTTCACATAATGATGGCTTACTTCAAAGCTGTTGGTAAAATAATTAGTGATTGTGGATTAACAAATGTGATGGTTGAGAGTAGTATGCTCGCAAATGGTTCAGTTAATGGATTTTTAGATGGTAAACACTTTAATCGCTGCAAAAGATTGCATCCTTTAATGACATTAGGGCTTGAGATATTACATTTCCAATCATTTTTACAAAATAATAATATCACTTTAACTGATGATATAATAGATGAAATTAAAAGGCTTCAAAATTGTAAAATGTCTTTATTTGAAATTGAAAATGAACATTTGCAAGATCTGATTAATAATTACGGGATTTACAAGCAACAAACCCTTCGTGGAGAGCATGGTAAAACATCACAATTTTATTTAATTTATACCAACCTCATCCATCACTATTTGGATTTATCTCGAAGTGTTCGTACTGGAGATTTTGAACTTTTTAAAACCGTGTTACCTAAAATTACAAATATTTTTTTTATATGTAATCAACAGAACTACTCTAGGTGGGCCGTTAAATACTATGATAATCTACTGAGAGTTGGCGAAACTCATCCCAATTTATATGAAGAGTTTCAAAAAGGTTGCTTTGGAATTAAAAGAACTACTAAGCCATTTTCAAGACAACCTATTGACCTTGTGTTAGAGCAAACGATAAATGCAGACGCTGCGAGAAAGCTTACAGGTATAATACATTTCACAAATTCGATTTCGGCAAGACAACGGTGGGCCCGAAGCCATGACGTGAGATCTACGATAATCAGTCAAGTTTATTTGGAATTAGGACTACAAAGTCATCAAGATGTTTCAGCAGATTTGGCTCTTCATAATATACGGAAAAACAACAATCAGCTGAAAAAATTTGTTGCTACTTTTGATCAATTCATTAATCCTTTCAGTGTAGATGTGCCTAAAGACCAATTAGTAAATATTTCATCAGGGAAGTCCGCATCACCGCCAGTAGAAGAATTTTTGTTAAATGTAGAAGGTAATGGAGAAATCCTTCGAAATGCATTTGTTTCTGAATGTCAATCTAATATACAACGATTTGAAAAAGCTATTAAAAAGACATCTATTAATAATTTCTCCAAAGATTGCGAAAAAAAGAAAAAAATTAATGTTGGTGGGAAAATTCAAGAAGTTAAAATTCAAAGAGATTTATTTGGACGTATGCTAGGAATTTCAATGGATTTCAAGATTGACATTTCGAAAATTTTATCGTACCCCATTACTTCAGTACCATTATCAATGTGCCATTTGGATGGAACCATTTGCAAGACCGACAAATCTGCTTTAATGAAATGTTTAGAGAAAGAAGTTGAGCATGACGAGCCACCTCGAATTGATGTATTCATAATCGACGGGTTTTTTTTATTACACACTATGAGAAATTTACCTAAAACGTTCGGCAACATTTCTAAAAGAATGTTGCAAATGGCAACTCAATTAAAAGCGTCAAGAATTGATGTGGTATTTGACAGGTATTTTACACCATCGATAAAAGACTATGAACATTCCCAACGATTTGAATGTGCACAGTTAGAGTATACCATAGCTGGGCCTGAACAAGTTCGTCCTAGTGACTTCGCGAAAGAATTAAAAAATTCAAATTTTAAAGAAGCTCTGGTCAACTTTTTCATTTTACATTGGGCTACTGATGAAGTTGCGCCATTTATTGGTAACAAAACAATACATATTAATTTCAAAAATTGCCATTCATTTACTGTTAATAATACCAACAAAGTCATGTCAAGTATTATTGAGGAATTGTCTTGCCCGGAGCATGAAGAAGCAGATACCAAAATTGTGTACCATGCATGTAAAATAAACGATGCAGCAAATATTGTAATACGAACTGTTGATACTGACATTGCTGCTATAATGCTAGGTCATATGCATCATTTAAATGATGGATTGCATGTTTGGATGCTTATAGGCACTGGAAATAATCTAAGATATGTGGACCTAACTAAAATACACGAACAACTGGGAGAATCTATTTGTAAAAGCTTGCCTGGATTACATGCAATCACAGGATGTGATTACAACCCTGCATTTTTTAGACGAGCAAAATCAAAACCGTTTAAAATATTGAAAAACTATGTGGAATTCCAGGAAGCCTTAATGTATTTTGGACACAGCGAAATCATGGAAGATAACAATAAACAACACGAGATCTTTAATGTTATTCAAAGTCTTTTATGCTACCTATACAATGTTGGTAATTTAAACGACGTTGATGCTGCTAGGCTGCAAATTTTTATCGATTCTTACACAGTCTCTGATGTAAACGAAGCTTTTAATAACAAAAAACTACGGAATTTTGATGCCAGTTGCTTACCACCTTGCAAAAGTGAGCTATTTCAGCAATTTCTGCGCGCGAATTATATATGTTCTATATGGAACAATGCTCACTTGAAAATTCCAACAGCATACGAACCAGTAAATTATGGTTGGATTCTGGAAAAAAATCAATACTATTTTAAATGGTTTGAGGGGGATCAGTTACCGAATTATGTTAGTGAATCTTTACAACAAATGTCAGGTATGTAATAATTGGATGAGAATATATAACACGAATTTATGACAGCTTATAATTAACTAGGATCATTTCATTATTACAGAAACGAACGAAGGTGATATTGACAACGATCAATGCGAGGACTGGAGTAGCGAAGACGAAAATGGAAATATCGACGACAACGATGAAAATTATTAAATAATGCATTTGATTGTAAAGAATTTGATAATTGATTTAAAAATCATTGAATATTTGTTTGAAATAAATTTTTTTTTTTTTAATGTTTGCTTTTTAAAAGAATTATGAATAAATATAATAAACTTCATAAGACGTATGAAAATCTAAATTTAGTGATTTTTTCGGATTATATTTTCTTATAAAATTATACTTTAATGCAAATTGTTTTAGAAATTTATAATAAATTTATTAAATTGAATTTCTTGATAAAGGATAGCTAATTTTCAGTACAAGATCGCAATAAACCGAACAGCCTGTCTCACTCGCACCAGTTAGTACATAAGCACCGCGCTCTCACATTTTCTATGCACTCCAATGCGTCTGGCAGGATGATAGAACCCTCGAATGTGTCTGGCTACTAAAGAAACATCTTTTTATAGTTCCCCAAAAAACATATATAAAATTCAGCTTTTAAAAAATAACGTAAGTAAAATTACAAAATATTATAGTTTAGGGGTGTCTGGCGAAGGGTTGGAACCGTATTAAGCGTCTGGTAATGAATGACGTAAGTTGTGATATTGTTACAAACAGATATATATAAAAAATAAGTTTTATAAATTAATAAATTTAAGATGGAATTTTATACACCTTTATTACCTGTTACCTGCCAAAGCCACCACTACCCAGGTATAATGGGTGGGGATCGTTCTTACCTTTACTAAAGGTATACATAGAAAAACTTTCAGCTTATATTATAAAAGGAAGGTCTGGCAGTCACGGGCTCTTGGACTAGAAATGAATGCGGCTTCATTTAAGGAGTGGTTCCAGGATGTGTTGCTACCTGGCCTGCCAGAGCCTTCAGTTATATTAATGGATAACGCCCCTTATCATTCGGTGCAAAAAAATAAAGCACCTACCCAAGCTAATAGAAAAGAGGAATTGGTGGCTTGGCTGTAAAAAAGTGGCATTGACGCAAATATGTCAATGCTAAAAGCAGAGTTGATGAAATTAGTCAATGACCATAAGCCGACAAATGTTCGATATGAAATAGATGAGTTGGCTCTGGAGTACGGTCATCGCGTTCTCCAAATTCCCCCGTACCACTGCTAGTACAACGCCATTGAGCTGATTTGGGCTCAAATTAAAGGTTATGCAGCCCGTCATAATACTTCTCCACCGTATGGCTCACCTCTTCATTGTTTAAGGCTTAAAACTATGTATTTCATAATATACATTTTCCAATAAATAAAGCATTTTTATTTTTAAATCCTTCGTTATATTTAGAAATTACGATTCAATTCAATTAATTAATTCATTAAAAATTTATTTACATCGTGAATATTTATTGAATATATTGAAATATAATTCCTAAAAAAAATAACAACACATAAATTAAGTTGAATAAATATGCATTATGAATGCAATAAATAACGTTACTAAATATTATCAATGTTATTTATTGTCCATCACTAGTCATGACGAATTGACAGGTGTCAGAAACTCATTTTTTCAAAGACAACTGTCGACTGTCAAGTGTCAAGTTATCGTGTGTTTGGATAGCACGTGTGCCTTGAAAGTTTACGAATATTAAGTGTTTTTGTGATCATTGGACCAAATCTAGTACTTGTAGTACTACCCGGGATAAGGTATTGTGACGTTTTAATATAATATATATTGTCTCATATGAAAACATTAATTAGCAATGGGTAAAGAAAAACCCCCCGACCTTCCTGATGATAATTCACCTCCAACTCCTACTTTTTCCTCTCCCCCAATCTTTCCTACCGCTCCTCTTACCTCTGTTAACCCATTGACACAGTTTGCATAAGTGGTTTGCAGTATTCCTGACGCTCAAAACCGGAAACGTCCAGTTGAGGAAGAACCCCCTTCTAGTCGTCCCACTAAGCAATCGAAGAGCCAAGTAGCTCGAGACCAGTATACAGCAGAAGATAAAACTTCATTCATTGTGCATGTTTCGCGGATAGAACTACAACCCTATTAGGGCACTACTCTCCACCCAGTGTCATTAGGCATACTCTTATACAAAAACAATATAAATAATATCATTAAAGACGGAATTAAAAGACTTGGCCCGAATCGAGTGTCTATCAAGTTCTCGTCTGCCCAAGATGCCAATGCCTTTCTAAACAATCCCATCTTACAAAAAAATAAATTTAATACCTTCATACCATCTTTTAATATCACACGTATGGGTGTCATTAGTGGGGTGCCAGTTGACTTGACTGAAGAAGAGGCAATGGATTATATATCTGTACCCTCAGACTGTGGTCGCATCCTAAAAATCAGACAAATAAATGCAAAGTTACAATAGATGAAGTCACCCAAGAGGAATGTGAGGAGTGTGTTTCATAAGAAGCACAACCTTACATTCCTCTTAAATAAATATATGCCTGTTGCTTGCTCTATCACAGAGACTTGGCTAAAACCATGTCTTAACTGTAGTGTGCCACAGTTTAACACTTTCAGATGCGATAGACAGGATGCTTATGGTCAGCTCTCCTCATTAATAATAGAGTCTCGCAAAATTGCCGATATAAATATGGTTGCCTGCAAAGTTGAAGGTATCACGCTTATATCTATTTATATTGCTCATCCTCATAGGAATCTCTTACCTACTCTAACAATCATATTTCAGAATATCAATGGCCCAGTGATTATAATGGGTGACTTAATCATTATAGGTGGGGCTCTGAACGGTGTAATGCGTTTGGGAAAGGCTTGGTGGAGATCATACATGACCTTAACTATGTCATACTTAATAATGGCTGCCCTACCCGCCGATCTCTGCCTGGTCAACTCAAAAGCTGTGTGGATCTCACATTTTGTTCAGCTGATTTAGCTACCGATCTTCAATGGTATTGCTCAGACCTGTCACATGGCAGTGACCACTATCCCATAGTTATTTCAATTTCAGGTAAAACTTTCCCCCAAAAAGCCCACCCCCTTTATTAAAATTCAACCTAACTAATGCAGACTGGTCTAAATACACTGATTTACTGGAGGATAGAGTAAATGCTTTTCCAAATTCAGATCTTCAAAGCCCGAGTCTATCTAATCACTGCCATGTACAGAACTGTCTGGAGAATCTCATTGGCGCCATCATCTCATGTGCAGAGCTAACCTTTCCCCTAAAAAATTCGGCTCGGGGTAAAATACCGTCACCGCCATGGTGCGATCAGGATTGCACTAGAGCTGTCAGGGAGCGGAAGGAGAGGCAGAGAAGAGATATAACAGAAACATGAACACCCATAACTTACTGTCTTATAAACAAGTTCAGGCTAAGTGCAAAAGGCTGCTACGACAGAAAAAATGCATAGGGTGGATCGGGTTTTGCACATCTTTATCTCCATCAATAGTATGGAAAAGTATAAATAGGTTTAGATCAGGGTACACTCCCAGAACCTCATCTCCTATGAACTGCGAGACAGCTGAACTGTTTTTTGATAAAATAGCTCCTTCTTACGTACCCTCTATAGAAGAGAGTGACTGTGTGCCACCTAGCTTTGATTTAGAAACATCTCACTTGTCATTCTCCGCTCAGGAACTAGATATGGTGCTTGATCATGTCCAGGACTCAGCTCCAGGGATTGATGGAATACCATACTCCTTCCTTACCCATTTTGGGATCAAAGCAAGGGAATATTTCCTTAAAATAATAAACTATTGTTGGAGCGCCTACGTCGAATGCGTTAGCAATATGTTAGCGCTCATAGTGTAAGCTCACTGTCATAATCATGTCATGAATATTCTGTCTCATTTTATTTTTTTTCGTTTGTAAGTTCATTATAAAAGCTCACAGCATACAGTCCACACGCCTGCCTTTTTATTTCGTGAAGTCCTAAATTCCTAAACATGGTACTATCGTACCGGATAATCGGTAATCAGCTATATTGTTGAAGAAAATCAATTATACAAGGAATATCAACTAAAGATAAAATTAAAGACGAAAATATTCACGGGCGTCAACTACCGGCGAAGTGGTATGTGAAAGAAGTACTTTTGTGTTAACTTTTATGCATCAGCTATATCGTAACCCAACACTCTATTCAGGTAATATAAGCGAACTGTATTGAAAATAGTATCAGGTTAGTGTATTATTATCAATTTTATTGTATCAATTAGTGTAGTTTCATCGCATAGGTATCTACCGCACAGTTAATAGTAAATGTGAATAGTGCTTTTAATCTTAATAAGTAGCAGTTAAGTTGCAAATCATACTTATTTGTAATAGGTATAGTAATAGTTAATATTACGTTATATCAATTTAATTGTTGAGATAAAAAGTTTAATGTAAAAATATTATTTACATATAAGTAGGTACTTGTGTGTAGATGTTAGATACAATTTGTTGAGTGTTAGATATTATTTGGTATGCAATAATTAGCGATTGTTAACATTTTATACCCGCATAGGTATACTGCTATACTCTTTCTTTTCTGTTTGTTAATATTTAGTGAGTCATTTTATAAAACGAGTTTGTACTTAGTATTCGCTTACTACCGTTGCCGTTTATTGTATTGTTGGAATTTAATGTTGTTATATAGTATAAAATAAAGGTTATACTTATTGTTTGTTTACGTACGCTTCATTATTGTAAATTACAGGTTTAATTCACCCGTTTCCCAGTATGGCCGAGGAAAGGGAGGTTGTAAAGAAGGGAGGGAGCTTTAAAGGCCGTTTAACCGCTTTCATCTATTATCTAGATGCCCTAACTGATCCTAAATCGATGAGTAGATGCGACGTAACGGAACTTCAGCTGCGTATTGGCAAGATTGAGTCGATATGATGAGGTACAATTAAAATTAGAGTGCATCGTCGATGATATTAAATTACAATCATCTGAGCGTTCAAAGTTTGAATCCCTGTACCTACTAGAAATCACTTTCTAGGGCTCAAAATCTATTAAGCGATTTAAATAAAGATAGTGAATCTTTTCACAGTGGTAAAAGTACCCGCGCTAGTTGTTATAAGCCAGTCAAGTTACCTACAATTCAGCTGCCTAAGTTCAATGGGTCTTACAACAACTGGTTGGAGTTTCATGATACCTTCACGAGTCTCATCCACTCTAATGATGATATCGACGACAAATAAATTCTATTATTTACGTACTTCTCTGGAAGGTTCCGCTGCTGTCGTCATACAATCTATCGAGATTTCGGCATGTAATTATTCTGTGGCATGGAATGTACTATGCGAGCGCTTGGACAACAAGAGGTTGTTAATACATAACCATATTTCGGCTATATTTAACATTGATACTATCACTAAAGAATCATCAGTTACTTTAAAGGCATTAATTGACCAATTAAATAAAAACCTACGTTCTTTAGAATCGTGCTATATCTTTGAACAAAATT